>JAZKJV010007913.1:0-600000 GCA_037367405.1 Ottelia alismoides
TTTTTAGTGATTTTTGGATTGAAATTAAAACACACAATAATATGCAAAATATATTTTTTTGGAATTTTTCTAATGTGTTTTTATAATTTTTATGGATTTTATAATGCAAATACTGCAAAAAATGCGTGTTTTTGATTTTTAATAAATATTAAAAAGCAATAAAAACATAAAATAAAAATATGATGTTAAACTACTATGCAGCAGAGACCTATGATGATTTGTGGGGATTTTTTCGAGTTTAATAGATGCATGCAAAAAATATTAGAAACATAAGGAAACTACATGCATGCAGGGGCATTTATGTAATTAGGCAGGAATCCAGGGGCCTCTGCACAAATATTCCAGAAAGTAGATATTGAATTAGAAACTTTGTGGACTAAGAACACAATTTAATACCCGCAAGGTCTTCTTAGCAAAAAGCCAACCAACACACGTGCTATTCACGCCCCTGGGGGGACTCGAACGTAATATTCAAAATGAAGGGAGTTGATATGCTAATTAACCAAAAAGTTTACAATTATGATAAAAGGTCTATGGACCAAAATGATATATCCGATCCCACAAGGAACCCCGCGCAAAATACCCACGCCTCACGTGCACTAGGCACGTGAGGTGACGTGGACCGGGGTGTTAACGTGATTAAACAAAGGCTGGGGGTCTGAAATGCAAAATTTACAAAGTTTTCAAGGCATATGAAAGATTTAAAGTTTATTACTAAATGGGCTGGGTATGACGCAATATTACCCAGGGCCTGGGATCTGACGACGTGCGTGATTTTACTTAAGCCACGTGTCGATCCCGTACGCGCCGATGCCTCTACGCGCTGTGCGGCTGAAATGACGCCAATCCAATGACTGATCGTAGATGCAATCCGACGGCCACTGTGTTGCGCGAAGAACAGGAGAGGATCCCACGGTGACGAGGTGTGGAGGGAAGAACAGCCGGCGAACACGGCCTGGATGAGTTTGACGCGCCAAAATCTCCACGCCCGACGCCGCCTTCTCCCTTCCGATGAGATCAAGAACCTCCTGGGAGCTTCTTCTAATGGGCAGTGGCTTCAAAATGGTGGTAGACCATCGGAGAACCACTGCAACAGTCGAAGAGGGAAGAAAGCTTCAGGATGCTCGGATCTAGGCAAAAACGACCCCCGAGGTGGGGGTCTGGGTACCTGGAACCTGCAAAAAAAGGCACATGACAAGAACAAGGTTCCAGTGCATATGTGGTTGAGTGGATGGTGTTTAGAGCGAATGGGGGGTTCGCCGGAGCGAGCTCCGGCGAGCGGGCTAGTTGTGGTAACGACACGCTAATCGAGTCAACTAAAACGCGAGAATTAAGGATGAAAACCACACCAAACTAAAGAGCACGAAAAAGACAGGAAATACAACCTCGACTCGCCGGAGCTGAGGAGATAGAACCTCACGGCGAAGCTCGCCGGAGATGGGTGGATACGCCCAAACAACTCGCCGAATACCGCCTTGGTTGGCTGGAGGTGGTGCTGTCACCACCACCAGTCCTGAGCACAAGACAAAGGGGGGAAGAATGGGTCGAATGGGGTTCAAAGGTCGAATGAAGGTTTGGGGTCATTTTAAAAAGATAGTGATGGCAGGATATTCAAGTAGTGGTCACGGGCGAATCTTCGATTTAATTCCCAAATCAATGCATGGACGTGTATGCTCATATATCGGGGAGAAGAAGTTGTGAAGGGTGCGAAGCCATTTGGTGAAAGCACGAGCCTCGAAAAATCCGTGAATCGGGGCAAAAAACGAGGTCGCTGACAAGTTCCAGGAGAGGGTTAGAGAGTTGACCGAACCAGGAAAATCCTGGAAAAAATATTTTAGCAAATTAATTTATTAATTTTTGGTTTCAAAATAAAAAATGTTTATTATTTTATAAATTATATTATGGTAATGTTTTTTTTTATTTTTATGGGGTGTATAATTACAAGTTCCCTTTTATACCCTTTATAGGTATATTACAATTATATTTTAATAATTTATTTTTATTTTGTGTTTTTAATTTATTTATTTTTGTTTATTATTTTATAAATTTATAAAGTATTTTTATACACTTAATTATATTTTTATTTTATTTTTTGATATATTTTATTCACTTAATAAAATAAAAGTATGGATTATATAAGTATAAATACAGGTATTATATCTATGTATATTATATTACAAGTATTTATTTTTATTTTCTTTTGTGTTTTTATTCTGATTTTAATGGACACATAAATTATAAATAATATTTACAAAATTATAAAAATAATGAATAAATAATAAATTTAATATTTTAATATGTATAATTATACAATAGGGGTCCAAAACTCAACTTTCAAACCGTAGCTCCGCCAAATGCGAAACCACTGCCATTAAATAGCTTACTTTAAATTATATACAATTAAAGTTGAGTTTGATGCATTTGGAGTTTTTATTTGGGAGATACAGGTATGGGAAGTTGGGATTCTAGATTTTTATTCAGACCATAACTTTTTATCTGTACATTATTTTAGGTGAAATCAATTTTGTATTTTTCTATATAAAATAATCTTTAACTTTTATGTCCAAAGTTTCTTTATTTGGAGTATAAAAAGTGAAACCAAAAATAGGTCTCAAAATGAGTAAAGAATGACTAAAAACAAAGGTATTTTTATTGTATTTTGGCCCTTATCTCCCCTATTTTATTCCTTGTCGACCTATTCATCGAGATGCCTAGGTCTCGGGTTTCGGGTCATAAAATATTTGCAATATTTTCTTCTTTTTTCTTTCTTTTCTTTATTCTATAATTTTGGCATTAAAAACATTATTTTTTGTACAATTTATACACAAATGCATGGATGATAAAATGCATGGTTTAACACAATTTACACGCATTTACTAGGGTTTATAAGGTTAAAATGATAGAATAAAGATGATGAAACGTAGATTCATCAGGAGGCGGGGCTTCAGGCGGGTGACGGGTGGGTCACTAACGGGGGAAAGCATCAGGTCAGCTTCGAGCAGGGGAGGTATTATTGGGGCTTCGAGCAGGGAGGCGGGGCTTCAGGCGGGCGACGGGTGGGTCACTAATGGGGGAAACCTGGCGGGGTCGGTGGGTGTGGGGGTCGAGCAGGGGAGGAGGCGCGGGGGGGGGGGGGGGGGTTCGAGGAGGCGTGGTGAGGCTTCAGGCGGCATGTGGGTCACTACCGGGAGGGACCTGGGCCGGAGGCGGTGGGGGGACTTCGGGGGGGGGGGGGGGGGGCTTCTGGCGTCGGGCTTCGAGCTGCGAAATGTAACAGAATCCGCTCAGTTTTAACAGGTAAATGGATGTGGGTTAACCACGAGGTCTGTGGAGTAAAGGGTAGCAAGTTTATGGAGTCGAGAGAGGAATTAGGTAGTTTCAAAAGTCGTGAATGGAATTGATAAAGATTATAAGATCTGCCGAGTAAAAATCCCTTTTATTTATTTCACATATATATTAGCATAAAACCATTAATAAAAATAAACGAAAATAAAGAATGTGAATCATATGTATTATATATATCTATGAAGCCCCATGTATAAATTTTTATGGCATACATATAATACAACCAAAACAAATGAATATACTAATAAGTGAATAAAATAATGTATACCTATTATATAATATACAATGTGCGTGTTATATTCAAGAAAACAAAAATAAAAACGGCAAAACACGAGTATAAAATATGTGTAAAATCCCTACTTCTTGATGTGGTCAACTTTAAATTTGATCCCATATACAAAATTACAAAGAAAAAAATAACAACTATTTTTTTACATTTTTTTATTTTTACCATTTTTTATTTTATTTTGATTCTAGAATAATTTTATGTGAGATTTTTTGTGATGGTGATTAATGACATGGATTTTACGATCAACTAAGGTGTAATAAAAAGGCTAAGAGTCGTTGTCCTCAATCAATCAAATCGGTCAACAAGAAAAATAAATCACTCTAAGATAAAGCAATCAATGTAAGTAGTATCGCTATTTTATTTACCTGGTATAGTGACCAGGGTCGAACATAGGGGCACAATTTAAAAACTTAGTAATCAGATTTCATAAATAAAAATCTTTTTAATGGTTTTTAGTTTTTCAAATTTTTAATTTTATATGTGGAATCAATAAGAATAAAGTACTCACACACTCTTTTTTGTAATTTTTTAATATATAAAAAATATCCAAAAAAATGTAATTTTTTTTCTATTTTTTATAGGTTTTATACTTTTTTGGTAATTTTTATGGGATTTTTAAATATTTTTTAAATTTTCTAAAAATCAAATAATGGAAAAAAAAAGCAACAGTGCACAACCATGATTAATTTATAAATTGAAATTAATTAAATTGCCTAAGACTCCTAGATGATATTTTTATGATAAAATATAAGGAAATATCTAGAAACGGAGGCTGAAAATAGTATTTTGGATTTTTCTATAATTTTATATGATTTCATAAGTTTTTAATTTTTTTTGCAATTTTTATGGTTTTTATAAGGTATTTTCAAGCAAAATTAATGTTGGAATAAAAGGCAATAAAATACAAGTACCCCTAATTTTTATAGAATTTTTTCGATATTTTTTTCAAATTTTTTAGGGTTTTATAAGATAAACAGGGTATTTTTAGGGGTCTTTGATATTTAATAATATAAAATCAAATCAAATTAATAAGCAAAAATTACTAAAAATAATACATGCAATCAGAGACCACAGGTAACTTTTAGATAATTTTGGAGTCGATTTAATAATTATTGCATTAAATAAAAGACATGTAACTAAAAAGAGTACAGAGGGGCCCAACTGCAAATATTTTTGATTTCATGGCAAAAGCATAACAAGTAATAGAAGTTCAAGGGCCAGAGATGCAATTTGTTCACATAAATCGTGTGCTACACGTGATCCAAACAGGCAGGGGTATAAGTATAAATATCAAAACATAAAGTTCATTCCATAACCAACAAGTAGTTCAGACCAGATAATGCAAATATCCCGAAATAACGTGCGGACGCACGCAACTCTGACTCGGTTGGACTTTAATGAAAATACAGAAAACTAGAATGTTCAAACTGTAATTGTTCCTAAATAACTATTACATTAATTGGACTGAACGCAAATAGCATAAAAAGACAGGGAAAAAGGTGAAATTTACCTTGCAGACACGTGGCTGGCGCGTGAGGAGATGACGGCTCTGATGCACCTCAACAAAAGGATTTGATGGCTGAAGTCGAGGCACGTGTGTACATCTTTGATCAACCGTTATCTGAGGATCCAACAGCTATGAAAAGCGGCTAAGCATGCATGCCAGATTCTCCCTAGAATCTGATCAAACCATGAGAATGTGGACGTGCTTGTATGGTCCTGATCAAATCTAGGACTCCGTTCCAGATCGAGTAGCTTTGAAGGTGACTGGAAAAATAGGTTCCTGGTGAACTTCGCCTGATCGTGGAGGATGATCCACGGCTTCGATGAAGCTGTTGAGAGGTCCAATAGTATCGCGAAGGTGAACCACATCGAGTGGCTAGCTCAGACGGAACGACGATCGGTCAGATGGTCAGCACAGTGGAGCGTCACCTGAAGCTTCTCCGCCACCCAAAATCAAGCTCAAATCGACCCTACTCACACACGAGGGTACCTACAAGGGAAAGGCAGAATCAGAGGCATAGCTCCGGTCACGTTATTACTTGGAATAGTTAAGAGAAGCGATGGGGTAGAGGGTTTGACCTCTGACGTACATGGGAGATGGGGTCCAGGATTGATCTCGCTCTGATAAAAAGAAATGAAAATGAAAATAAAAGGGTATATATGCAAAAATGTAAAATAAAATAAACACACAAAATAAAAATAAAATCAAAAATAAAAGAAAAAGAAAATAAAACAAAATAAAACAAAAAGAAAATATGAACAAAAGCCGCGAAGAGCCGCGAGCTCTGAAAGAGCCGCGAAAAACCGCGAAAATAAAAACTAAAAGAAAATCAACTACTAAGCCGTGCAAGGAAAGCTCACCTTCATCAGGAAGTATTCCAGTTCTACCTCCTAGTAGATATGAGTTTTTTTGCAATTTCTTTTTCATGGAAAATATCTTGGCAACTTAGTTTTTTAAGTACATAAATTTTTTATTAATTCTATCAATCAATCATATTTTATCTGCATTAGATGCCTTCTTACGAAGAGTGCTCTGGTGACTATGACTATCTTTATAGGGCTTATTTACACATATTTTACAATCATGCAAAATTTTTGAAAATGTTTTGAAATCATGAAATGATGATGCATGACGTGCAAGTTTTGCAAAAAGATATTTACACACATTTGCACAAGATTTTGCAAACTTTTGATTTTCAAAACATTTTGGAAAAATTTTGTACTATATACATAATTTTGATACAAAAATATTTACACAAGCTTTACACAAAAGATTTTTGAAATCATTTTTACAAAAATAATTTGTACACTAGCTATGTATGTGCAAATAAAAGAAGATTATGTACATGAAAATTTTTAATTTTTTGTGGTTTTTAGCCATTTTATTTATTAACACACTCACACAAAGTACGAGTTATGGCTAAAGTATATATGAAATATATACACACCCTCCTATACTTAGCTCGAACGATGTCCTCAGAGTCAAGAGCGATGAAGAAGACATAACTCGTACCAGGTATAGGGAAGTGAAAAGAAAAGCTATACAAAAAGGAAATGAAAAGTCAAGAGGGACCCAGGTCTCCCCCCTATACTTAGGATCAAGTAATCCTAAGTATAGCAGGCTGTATACTAAGGGAAAACCTGAGTGCAGAATGTACAGGGTCTACCCCCCCCTATACTTAGGGTGAAATATCCCTAAGTATAGGCAGCAAAAACAGGGGTAGACAGAAACAAAAGAAATACCCGAAAGGCCTCCCATCCCCCCTATACTTAGGGTAAAGTGCACCCTAAGTATAGCATAATCACAAGATGAAGAAAGGAATGTGGGACTAAAGAATGTGGTGATATGGACATCTAGATCTATACAAGGCGGAAGATCAGTGAAACCCAGGCGTGAGATGCATTAGATGTGAGTCAAAGACCACATCTCACGCAAAATGAATAGGGGCAAGATCAACGACCCGCGGCTCATGATCTAGAAATGGTTTGAGCCGCTGGCCGTTCACTCGAAAGGTACTTCAGAAGACAACTCGGATATATCTATGCTACCGTTGTCGTGTACCTTTCTAACCAGATAAGGTCCCTTCCATTTGCTCTGTAGCTTCCCTGGAAATAATCGTAGCCTCGCATCAAACAGCCATACTCTCTGTCCAATCTCAAAATGCTTGTGGCTGATATGAGAATCATGCCACTCCTTGACTTTCTCCTTATAATGTAGGCTGCTTGAGAAAGCTGCATCTCTAAGCTCCTCCAGGGCAGCTAGCTCTGCCCTCCTCTGGGTCTTCCATACCATCTGGATCCATCAAAATATCTGTAACTGCCCAAAGTGACTTGTGCCTCAGCTCAACAGGTAAATGGCATGGCTTGCCATACACGAGGCGAAAGGGAGATGTTCCCAAAGGTGTCTTGAAAGACGTCCTATATGCCCACAAGACCTAGTCCAAAAGCTGTGACCAATCCTTTCGGTCAGGGCGGACGACTTTCTGCAGAATAGTCTTGATCTCCCTATTCGACACTTCGGCTAGACCATTCGTCTGTGGATGGTAAGGTGTAGCAACACGATGGTCTATGCCGAACTCGCTAGCAAGTGCCTTCACCTGGTTGTTGATGAAGTGAGATCCCCCATTAGAAATCAGAACTCGTGGGACCCCGAACCGCGTGATGATGTGCTTCCTCAAAAATCTGCAAACAGTCCTCGCATCAGCGGCTCGGGCGGGGATAGCCTCCACCCAACGACTCACATAATCAACGGCCAACAGAATGTACTCAAATCCCTGACTCTTAGGGAATGGACCCATGAAATCGATGCCCCATGCGTCAAAAACCTCACAGAAGTGAATGGGCTGCATCAGCATCATATCACGTTGTCCACAAGTGCCCATCCTCTGACAGTCAGTACACCTCTTCACGAACTCATCAGAGTCCTTGAAGAGGGTAGTCCACCACAAGCCGGATTGGAGCACTTTCTGTGCCGTTCTCCTCCCAGAATGATGTCCTCCTGCCTCAAGCTTGTGGCAGTAAGTGAGGACGCTATGGTGTTCCTCCTGAGGAATACACCGACGCCAGACGCTGTCCCCTCCTTCGTGGTAAAGGATGGGATCCTCCCAATGGTAGGACTTGGCCTTCGCAAGGAAGGTCTCAAGCCTCTGCCTGGGCCAATCTTGTGGGACTTTCCCAACAACGAGAAAGTTCACAATATCGGCATACCATGGGAGTGAGGCGATAGCCAGAATCGCCTCATCTGGGAAGGTATCTCTAATGGGATCAAT
Source organism: Ottelia alismoides (assembly GCA_037367405.1). Lineage (NCBI taxonomy): Eukaryota > Viridiplantae > Streptophyta > Magnoliopsida > Alismatales > Hydrocharitaceae > Ottelia > Ottelia alismoides. The sequence goes on from JAZKJV010007913.1 coordinate 8,407, forward strand.
ATGCTCAGAATCCTCAGGCTGCTCTAGTCGGGAGAGATGATCCGCCACCACATTCTTGACTCCAGGCTTATCCTTAATCTCAATGTCAAACTCCTGGAGTAGAAGGATCCATCTAGTCAGTCTGGCCTTGGCATCCTTCTTTGCCATGAGGTACCTGATGGCGGTGTGATCTGTAAACAAAGTCACTCTAGATCCAATGATATACGATCTGAACTTATCTAGGGCGAACACTACGGCTAGCATCTCCTTCTCCGTGACCGTGTAATTCCGCTGGGCGGAATCCAATGTGCGGCTAGCATAGTGTATGGCATATGGAACTCCATCCCTCCTCTGTCCCAGCACTGCCCCTACGGCAAAATCGGAGGCGTCCGTCATGATCTCGAATGGGAGAGACCAATCAGGTGGCTGGAGGACAGGAGCCTCAATCACACACTGCTGGAGAGTCGCGAACGACGAAAGACACTTGTCATCGACAAGGAACTCGGTGTCTTTCGTCAAGAGGTCAGTCAACGGCCGGGCAATCCTGCTGAAATCCTGAATAAATCTCCTATAAAATCCAACGTGCCCCAGGAATGACCGTAGCTGCCTCAGATTGGACGGCGGTGCGAGTTTCCTAATGACATCGACCTTGGCCGGATCAACCTCCATGCCCCTGTTGGAGATGATGTGGCCAAGCACCGTCCCTTGAGTCACCATAAAGTGACTCTTCTCCCAAGATAAAACCAAATAATACTCGATACATCGGTGGAGCACTCGGTCTAGGCAGTCAAGTCAAGAATCGAATCCGTCGCCGTAGACCGAGAAATTGTCCATGAAGACCTCCAAACACTCCCCTACCATGTCCGAGAAGATCGACAGCATGCACCTCTGAAAAGTCGCAGGGGCATTGCATAGCCCAAATGGCATGCGTCGAAAAGCATATGTGCCGAAGGGACAGGTAAAGGTGGTCTTCTATTGATCCTCAGGAGCGATGGCCACTTGGTTGTAGCCCGAGTACCCATCCAGGAAGCAATAATGGCTCTTCCCTGCCAGTCTCTCAATGATCTGGTAAATAAAAGGCAGGGGGAAATGATCCTTCTTGGTGGCCTGGTTGAGTCTCCTGTAGTCAACGCAGACCCTCCAAGAGGTGGGTACTCGTGTAGCGATCTCCTCTCCCGACTCACTGATCACAGTCGTGATGCCCGTCTTCTTGGGCACCACATGCAAGGGGCTGACCCACTTGGAGTCGGAAATGGGATAAATAAAATCTGCACTCCACCATTTCGATATTTCCTTCATCACAACCTCTCTCAGGTTGGGGTTCAGTCGCCGTTGGAACTCACGCGACGGCTTCGCCCCCTCCTCGAGATAGATATGGTGGGAGCACACTGATGGACTAATCCCATGGAGATCTGCTACGCTCCATCCGATCGCCTTGCGGTTCTTTTCAAGAACCCCCATCAAACGGGATTCTTGTTCTCCAGTCAACTCGGCGGAGATGATGACTGGGTACATCTCTGGCTCGCCCGCAAGGAATCGATACTTCAGCGAAGTAGGGAGCGGCTTCAGCTCTGGAATGCTGGGTGCTGGCAAATCTGGCTGCGGAAGAAACTGAGTGAATGTTGCTAAGTCTGCCAAATCTGCCTGGGAGAAGTGAAGCGAACTCTCGCAAACTGGATCGGGAGAAGGCTGCTCAACTGCACTGTCTCTGCTCTGCTCTGTATGTGCCTCCTCCTCATCTGTAGGCTCAGGTGGAATCAGGTCTGGCATCTGATCATCACAATCGGCCCAATCAAACTCTGAATCCGAGGGATCTGTATCAACCGCGGTGGCATCAGTACCACTGGAAAGCAAGGTGGCCTCAGCACCACCATCACTGGAATCCGTGTAGCGATCAAGGACCGGCTCTGCTGCCTCTGTGGTATCCTGAACCAGGGCTGCGCTCTCCAAACTCTCCTCTACTATCATCTCGGCATCAACTGTATCTGAATATGAGAGGATGATCTGTGCTGCAGGATCTGCCCAAGCTGCCTCATCGTCTGTGATCACAAAATCACAGTCCTGGTGGATGTCTGGCTCTGCGTCTGTCAGCTGCTCTGAATCTGTAATCGCATCTGAGCGGGCTCTCTCTAGCTCTGTAGTCCTCGACCGTCTCTATTTGTATACTCTCGCCCTCGACGCGAAAGTACACCTTCCCGCTATCATGATCAGTCACCGCCTTGGCTGTGGCCAAGAACGGACGACCAAGGATGATGGGGGTATCGACCACTGACTCAGGGATCTCCATGTCCAACACTACGAAGTCCACGGGGAATTTCAGGCCCTGAATCGTGACGATAACGTCCCGTAACAACCCCTTCGGCCTCTTGACAGATCGATCAGCGAACTGAAGGACTGTCCTGCTCTATCGAAGAGTGCCCAACTCGAAGCGGTCGAGAAGGGCTGCCGGAAGAAGGTTGATCGACGATCCGCTATCTAGAAGAGTACGGTCGAACCTCTGCTCACTAATCTAGCATCTGACATACGGGGCCCCTGAATCTGGCCTCTTGGCTGGCAGCCGGTTCTGGATCGCAAAACACGTGGCTTTCGTTAGCACATGTATCTCTGAAGTGTGGTTCCTCCTCCTCCTCTTAACTATGGTCCTGTCTCTCAAAGAACGCTGGAGAAGGGGGATGTGCTGCAAAGCCTCCTGGAGTGTCAGCTGGATGTGGAATCGATCTATCATACTCTGGCTGAATTCCTCCTGCACTATCTTTTTTGGATCTTTTTTCTTCTTCCCCTTCCCCATCTGAAGGGCTCTAGGGAAGGGGATCACAGGGTCCTTCTCAGATGAAGGACTAGGAAAAGGCCTAGACGGTTCGATGACGGGATCCACACATACATCATGCACCACAGTGGGATCAGAAGAAACTAAACCTTTTCCTTTATTCAAACCAAAGTTCTGAGATACATCACGGCGAGGAAAAACAACATCTCTCTCTATACAAACACCGGTGGCCTCAGTACCACCATGGGTTGGCTCTGCTGCTGCTGCTGCTGGTAGACGTCTCGCGGCATCAGTACCGCGGGCTGGCTCGACTCTGTTGGTGGCGTCAGTACCACCTCCTCGATCTAGTGAAGTGGCGGCCTCAGTACCGCCGGGGGGATCAGCATCCTTGGTGGCCTCAGTGCCACCGTCATCATCTGGAGCGGCCTCAGTACCGCTCTCCTCCTCCTCATGTGGCGCCTCTGAAGTATCCTCGTGGTGAAGCTCAGATGAGGTGCTGCCGCCTGCTGGGGTCCTACCGCTCCTAAGTGTGACAAAATTAGCATCAAATAGATCCGAAGATGTATCAACAAATGGGTCACTAGGAGTGGCAAACTCAGTGTGTACTACCTGCTCAGATTTCCTCTTGAGGTTATTCAGATTCGGCTCAATCTGGGCTGGAATGGCGGCCTTCCCTCTCACCAAGTCCCGCATCTCCTGGCGGAACTCGTCCATCTCCCGTCTGAATGTGGCCTGCTGGTCCGTGAGGAGGCGGGCGATGTCATCCAAAGCGGGGCTCTCGTGGGAGCCCGACGGGTAGCCTCTCTGGGGGTGAGGCTGCTGGAACTGCTGCTGGTGGTAAGAGGGGTATGAGGAAGGGTGCTGCTGCTGAACTGGGTGAGCCTGCTGCTCACGTCTCCACGACTGTCCCTGCTGCTGATAGGGATGAGGACCGAAGGATGATGGCTGGTGCTGCTGATATGCTAGGGGCTGCTGCTGCGGCTGGTGATCTCTCTGCTGGGAGTACTGCCCTCCCTGTCCTGACGGCTGCTGGAGCTGGGCACCACCACTCCCCCACCTGAATTCGGGATGGTCTCGTCGGATCCCAGGCTGGGAGCGGTCACATACCAAATCCCGTTGACATCCATCAACGGCTCGGCATCGTAGGGGGCTGGCGGGAGTACTGCCAGAGGCTGGTCCGGCTGGTATACCACCATCTGCATGTCTGGAGATGGTGGGGACTGGTAGGTGGGCTGCGGCTGCTGGTACGGCTCCGCCTGTACAAGATGAACCTGTCTAGGCTGCACAGGGGTGCTGGAGCGCTGGGACGAGCTGCTGCTGCTGCCGGAGTCGCCTCACGACTGAAGACGGGGCTGAGAAGCCGTCTGTGCCTCCTGAAGACACATGAGCTGGGTCTTCATGTCGCTCAGAACCTGTGCCATCTGTTCCATCTGAGTGATGCTCTGGCACTACTTCTTCTCAATCAGCTCCATGCGGTCCAACTTCTCGCTGATAATGCCCATGTCCGCAGCTGTCGACTCTGCCTGTGCTGCTGCGGCTGCGGACGAACTGGATGGACCTGCATCTACCCGTGCTATCCGCTGGTACTGCACGGGTCCTGGCTGCTGTGGCTGGGTCTTCTGAGTATATAACCTGGTCTGGGACATCACCATGTAGTTTTCTGCCATCTCCTCGTAGATGGCCCAGACCTGGTCATGGTCCATGGCAAAGTAGGACCCGCCGCAAGAAGCGTTCACCAGACCCTGAAGCTCTGGCGTCAACCCGCTGAAAAAGCTCTGAACTAGGTTCAGCTTGGAGATGTCGTGGTGCGGGCATCGGTCTAGGAGCTCTCGAAACCTCTCCCATGCCTTGTGAAACTGCTCGTTGGGGAACATGGAGAAGTTGCTGATCAGGGCCCTCGCTGCATTCGTTCGCCCGAGTGGATAGTACTTGTTCAAGTACTCGGTGCGGAGCTGCTCCCAGGTGTAGACAAACCTCCCAAGATGCTTCAGCCAGGTGGCTGCTCTATCTGCCAGTGAAAACGGGAAGGCTATCATCCGGATCGTGTCCTGGTCCACATGGCAATCGTGGACAGTGCTGCAGCTCATCAGGAACTCCTGGAGGTGGAGGTGGGGCTCCTCAGTGGCAAGTCCGTGGAAGCGGGGTAACAACTGCAAGGTGTTCGGGGGGAACTTGAAGTCCCCCACGATCGCCGGCACCACTACCCAGTGATGCATCAGAGTAGATCCGGGGTTGTGCAACTCCCGCATTGGTCGTGGTGGTCCTCCTGCCGCAGCGCCTCCCGCTGCGGCGGCTGCGGCTGCTGCTGCGGCTGTGGCTGCTGCGGCTCGTGCCTCTGCATCAGGTATCTCCTCAGGCTCACTCTGCTGGTCTCGCTCTGCTCTGAGCCTCTCCAACTCTCGCCTTATCTCTATCATGAATGCCTCCTGATCGCGTAACTGCTGCTGGACTGTCTCAAGTGATGCGATCAGGGTGGAGTTGATCGCTCCCTGGTCAAGTACAAAGTGCTCGGGCTGACGGGAGTGATCATCTGAACTGCCGGCTCCGGCCATAACGACGTCTGCAAAATCAAACAAGCCCAACTCAGGTGCTGTCAAATCAATCAGTCTCTCCTCGGGCTCGTGTCTCTCAGGTAGAACAGAAAGGGGGTCGAGGGGGAACAGGGTGGAATCGTACTCAGGCTCGGAGAGCGGGTCTGGGCTCTCGTGAGCCAACCTAGATGATGAGGTAGACGTGCCCGAAAGCGGTGCAGCCAGAGGCTGCCTAAGAGACTGTCTACCCATCATCTTGATCTGGCGAGTGAGGCGGATGAGATCTGGAGCAACTATGATCACAAACAAACCCCCGGTTCACCAACGCAACGCGAGCTGAAGACCGTGAAAGTTCGGTCAATTTATCTTGTCAATTTTATTTGGTGAACACACAAAATATCAGAGCGCTTACGTGACCTGTTAGGATATCCGATGCTAACCCAACTGACTGGCCCGCACGGAAAAGTCGGTAATCAGTCGGGACTAGCACCGGGGGGCTCTAGCTAGGGTGCGGGTCACTCTCTCGTGCATCCAAACCATACAATGAGGGGGTTGCTCTCCCCAAGACAAAATTTTTAGGGTGAGCGGATTTTAAGATCAATAGTATTAACCAGTCCCAATTTTATGGTTTCACTTTTTAGTATTTTTCAAATGAAAACAAACGGCCTAACGAATTTTTCGGTTCTCCTGATTATTAAGTCCAAAACAGGGGGGAGAAGACGAAAAAGCCGATGCGTGATAAATCAATGATGCATGCTGATTAAGAAATGCGTACCTGTCTCCAGCACTCTACATGCAAGATGATCCGTGCATAAATGTAAAGACAGAAAGAAAACTACCTATATGATGCAACAGGGAAAGCCGAGTCCTAGATGAGCAATTCTAGCGAATAACCGTCTAACCGGTCACCGACCTCCAAGCCAAAGAGTCCGGTCTTGGCCCGTCCCTCCTCTGTTCGACAAATCGGGGGTAGGAGTAAGCGCTTTACAGGACGGGCTGCGGCACGTAGGCTACGAAGGCAAATGAGTCGGTTATTTTTATTAATGATTTTTAAGTAGGTCCAATTAACGATCTATAGGAACAGATAAGCAGTTAGGTGTGTGGATCCTACTAATTACGGCATAATCACCAGAAATTCCTAAGTCTAGGGGCTCGAGCAAAAACCGCGTAAACACCGGAAAAGGCAGAAAGAAAATAAAATAAAACCGCGAAAAACCGCAAAAAACCGCGCAAGTCCTAAGGGTCCCCCGAGCACGCTGATGCTCGGCGAAACAGACCCGCTACAGCAGAAGAGTCCAAGTGTCCAAGAGTCCAAGAGTGTCCTGTATTATTACAATAATAATGAATAAAAATAAAAATCTACTCTAATCCTCACCCACTCAACTCTCTCTCACTCTCTCCTACGGCTCCGCGAAGAAAAGAGCCGCCTCCGAATCCCGTGGTTGCTTTGGCTTCTCGAAATCAGCCGCCTCGGTCCTCGAGCCCTCGCAAGAGAAAATAGAGTGGTCAGAACCAATAATCAAATAATAATAAAGGAAAAAGAAATGAAAATGAAAATAAAAGGGTATATATGCAAAAATGTAAAATAAAATAAACACACAAAATAAAAATAAAATCAAAAATAAAAGAAAAAGAAAATAAAACAAAATAAAACAAAAAGAAAATATGAACAAAATCCGCGAAGAGCCGCGAGCTCTGAAAGAGCCGCGAAAAACCGCGAAAATAAAAACTAAAAGAAAATCAACTACTAAGCCGTGCTCCCCGGCAACGGCGCCATTCTGATGACCGTCTAAATGACTAAGGCAATCAGGTGTCAATAAGGTCGTTGAGACCTCAATCACTCAGACTCGGGTCAACAAGAAAAATCGAACCACTCGAAACAAATAAAATCAATCAAGCACGAAAAGCGGTCCTGCTATGTATTTAACCTGGTATAGCACCCAGGGTCGAACTCAAGGAGCACGGATTGGCCGAAGGCCTACGAAGTAGTAAAAACAAATAAAATAAAGAAATAAAATCTTTTTAGTGGTTTTTAATTATTTATATATTTTTTTTGGATTTTTAAATGAATAAAGAAAATAAGGAAAGCAACTACAAGCACACTTCAACAAATTATTTCAAGCAACAAAAATCAACCAAAAATTAAAACAAAAATATTTTTATGTGTTTTATAATTTTTTATGTTTTTGGTGAATTTTTGATAATTTTTTGATATTTATTTTATTTTCTAAAAATCAAACAGTAGCAAAAACAAGGGGTACTGTCCAGCCGAGCCAAGAAGCCCTAGATAAAATACCTAAGGGCCTCAAAATGGCCTGGAGGTAATTTTCCTATAAAATAGATGAAACAAGGAAAATTTAGGTACCAAATTTATTATTTTTGGATTTTTGATGTATTTATTAGAATTTGTATGGGTTTTTTGGTGTTTTTAAGTTTTTAAGGTTTTCCAGTGGTGAAAAATAGCCAAAACTGGCTAGAAAATCAAGGAACACAAATGGAACAGTGACTAATTTTTAGGGAATTTTTAGAGGAGTTTTTATATTTTTTTTGTGATTTTTCAATCTAGACAGTAACGAAAATAAAGGTTTTTGAATTTTTAAAAATAGCAAACAAAATAAAAAATGTCCTAAAAAATCCTTGAAAATCTTACACCATGGTAGGAGCCATGTGTCAAATTCTCATTGGATTTGGAGGTGATTTGATATTTTATTCAAAAACAACAAGAGGGTACTGTGCACAGGGACTGAAATGCAAATACCCGAAGTTCTGGGGGTCCAGGTGCAATTAACCCAGCAAATCACGCACCAAGCGCGTGCCTGGGGCACTCAGGGACTATATGTAACGAAAATAAGTCCCAAGGACTTATTGGTAACACGTACCAAAAGTCCAGGGGGCTCAGTTGCAAATAACCCAAAATAAAACGCACATGCGAGAATAAAGCATTCACAGGGGTATATATGCAATTAACTAAAAAGTTTCATTCATTCATAAACATCCAGAACTACAAGGGCCTCTACTGCAAATACACCAACAAAACACGTGACGAAGCACGTGGCTCACAATAGGCAGGGGTATAAATGCAATTACACTAAAGCGCAGGGTCCTCTATGCAAATAAACCTAAAACTAAACAACGTATTTAAATATTTACAGGACTAATGCGAAATAAAACAAAGATAAGGGCCTAAGGGTAAATTACCCTTTATTAACCGGAGCGGCTGGATGGCTGCCACGTGGAGATCGGACGGTCCAAATGGGGGCGGCTCTCAACACTGATGCTGCTCTGGTCGATCCAACGGTCTAGGCCAGGACACGTGTGGATCTAACGGTCCGGATCAGTCCCCTCAGATCTGACGTCCACGGGCGCTCCAGGAACCAACGGTTAGGATGGTGTCTAGAGCTGAGGGCTAATCCGACGACGCTGGAGGGTGCTGGAAGAACTGGTCCCCGACGAACTTCGCCGGGCTCGTGCGGGTGTTGGTCTCCTCCTCGGAGCGCTCTGATGATCGGAGAAGAACGCTGGTGCGCTCCTGCGTCTGCTGCGGCGCTCCGATGATCGACCCGAGCTTGGAGGAGCTCAGGCACGGTCGGCGGAGCTGGGTCTCCCGGCCTGGATGACCGAGCCCTCAGATGGGCTCGGTAGGACCTGCAAAGGGGCTCAGAAGACTCGCGGGTCGAGGGCAAACTGCCTCGACCCGGTTAGGCGGTGTGGAGGCAGCTGGTGCGTCGGGGCGACGGGCTCCGGCGAAGGTGGAAGATGGTGGAGCCCGGTTCCCAGCTCTTGTGCGAGCTGGGTTGGGTGAGTGGGTGGAGAACGTGCGGCGGAGGAAGGCGAAGATGTGGGTCGGGTCCGATGGTCGAACGGTGGTCGGAACTGGGGTGAATCGAAGAAAGATGACGGTGGCGCAAATTGGGGGTAAACGAAAATCAGACGAAATAGCTAAGCTAAGGAACTACCTGGGTGAAGGAATAGACTGTGGCGGAGCTGGGGAAGCTCCCGGTCGTCGCCTCGAGGGATGTCTCTGCCCGAGGCTCGAAGCTCGCTCAGGTGGCGGAGCTACGGCGGGTGTATCTCCGGATCAGTGGATTCGCCGGTTCTCCTCGCTGCAACAGGTCGGGGATGCGAGCTGTCACCTCGCTCTCTCTCTGGAGCTCACTGGAGGACTACGCAAATGGCCAAAGATAGCGTGGGAAGGTGGCTGAGCTCCAGCTTTATATGGCTAGGGGTCAGAGAAGAGGGTGTCCGGGCAAGCTCAGGAGCGCGCGGATCCTGAGGGAGCGGCTCCGGCGAGGATGCCGGATGCAAGGAGGATGATTCGGACCCGGGGTTTTGCGGATTGGTGATCGGGTTGAGCGGGTAATAAATGGAGAAATCGGGTTGGCCGCTCAGACCCGTGGGAAGTGGTCCTGGGGGGGCCAGTTGACCGGGCGGTCAACATCCCCAGGAGCCAATGAGGTTCGGCCACGTGGCTGGATCTTGAAGTGACAAATAGAGGTAGCTAGGGGCCGAATCTGCAAAAACTCCAAACATGAAATATTTTTTTTATTTTTTTCTATTTTTTGGTGATTTTTAATTAATTTTTGGAAATAAAAATAGGCTATATACATAATATGCACTAGGTATAGGTATATACAATATATATAGGGTTTTGATTTTTGATTTTTATATATTATTTTTATGCACTTTTATTCCTATTTTATATTTTATTTATAGTATAAAATAAGGAATAAAAGTGTGTTTTTATTTTATTTTTATTATTTATGTACATAGTTAAAATAAATAGATATGTACATCTATATACATGGTATATGTACAATGTATTTTTGTATTTTTGATTTTTCTATTTTTATTTTGTTTTGATTTTGATTCTTTTTATTTTGTTTATTTACAATATATAACATAGAATATTTACAAAAAGTTTGGAAATAACTTTATTTATTTACAAGGTTACATAAATATATAGGCATGGTTTATGTACATGATGAAGGGGTATTTTTAATCTTTTTGATTTTTAACTTTTTATTTTGTTTTTATCTTTTATAAATATATACAAATATTTACAAGTGTATTTTTGGTGAGGAAAACATTTTTATTTTATTTACATAAATATTTACACAAGAGCCCCTATCTCCCTCTACTTTGGTTTTTATGCGGTCAGGCCCATGCTGAGCCCTCCCTTGGGTTAGGTTGCTCAATATTTATTCTAAATATTTCCCTCTTTTTCTTTTTAATCTTTATTCTTTTATTTTTGCACAAAAACATGCTAATTATAGATTTTTACACAATGCATGTTTTTGGTAATTATTCCTATTTACACATATCTACATGCATTTGCAAAGGTTTTTGTAGCTAAAATATAAGAATAAAGAGTGATGAATGGGTATTCATCACCCCCCTATACTTAACTTTGCTAGTCCCTTAGCAAACACTTATTTGAAAAAGAAGTGAAAAAGAAAGAAAGAAAAAAAGAAAAAGAGGATGTACATGGATCAAGGTTGATTATTAAACTTGCCTTCATTAAATTGGGGTATGGAGCCCGATCAGATCTTTGGATTATTAATGTGTCGGAACCTTATTTAGACTTAAGCTTAAAACCTAACAGCCTCCAAGTTCCACTAATCTATAACCAAGACTCCTCAATGCTCCAGATCAGAACAAGTCACCAATCACAAACCCTAAGACCATGAATCTTTTCTTGTCCTGTGAATGTGAAGTCTAAGCTCTCCACCTCAGAAATGGCAACTTGACAACCCTCCCTAACAAGGTAACTCTATGACCTCAATCTGGCCACTCTTTCCTCGAGGAGCGGGGTATTCCCTTCTAAGTTCAAGTTCAACCGGCTCAAGAAGAGGGGGAAGAAGAGAATGGGTCAAGGCCAGTGTAGCCAAGTACCCTTGGGAGCTTGACCAGTGTAGCCAAGTCTCCCTGCTGCAAGCTACAACAGGTGGAACATGAAACCAAGCTTTGCTTATTGCACTCTATGTACATACTCCGGTGGGATTATCATTTTCTATCAGACCCACCACTTTTTTGGAGTTCTTTTCTTTTTGCACATTTTTTTTCAAGTGCATCTGTACAAGATATACATGTGCAGCATACATACAAGGAGTTTTTCCTCTTGAGACAGTAGACTATCCCTCTTTTGAAGCTTTATTGCAACCGTTGTCGCTGGCCGTTCACTCGAAAGGTACTCTCAGAAGACAACTCGGATATATCTATGCTACCGTTGTCATGTACCTTTCTAACCAGATAAGGTCCCTTCCATTTGCTCTGTAGCTTCTCTGGAAATAATCGTAGCCTCGCATCAAACAGCCATACTCTTTGTCCAATCTCAAAATGCTTGTGGCTGATATGAGAATCATGCCACTCCTTGACTTTCTCCTTATAATGTAGGCTGCTTGAGAAAGCTGCATCTCTAAGCTCCTCCAGGGCAGCTAGCTCTGCCCTCCTCTGGTCTCCCATACCATCTGGATCCATCAAAATATCTGTAACTGCCCAAAGTGACTTGTGCCTCAGCTCAACAGGTAAATGGCATGGCTTGCCATACACGAGGCGAAAGGGAGATGTGCCCAAAGGTGTCTTGAAAGACGTCCTATATGCCCACAAGACCGAGTCCAAAAGCTGTGACCAATCCTTTCGGTCAGGGCGGACGACTTTCTGCAGAATAGTCTTGATCTCCCTATTCGACACTTCGGCTAGACCATTCGTCTGTGGATGGTAAGGTGTAGCAACACGATGGTCTATGCCGAACTCGCTAGCAAGTGCCTTCACCTGGTCGTTGATGAAGTGAGATCCCCCATCAGAAATCAGAACTCGTGGGACCCCGAACCGCGTGATGATGTGCTTCCTCAAAAATCTGCAAACAGTCCTCGCATCAGCGGCTCGGGCGGGGATAGCCTCCACACAATATCGTCCGCCCTATCTTGATCGATGATCCGCTATCTAGAAGAGTACGGTCGAACCTCTGCTCACTAATCTGGCATCTGACATACGGGGCCCCTGAATCTGGCCTCTTGGCTGGCAGTCGGTTCTGGATCGCAAAACACGTGGCTTTCGTCAGCACATGTATCTCTGAAGTGTGGTTCCTCCTCCTCCTCCTGACTATGGTCCTGTCTCTCAAAGAACGCTGGAGAAGGGGGATGTGCTGCAAAGCCTCCTGGAGGGTTAGCTGGATGTGGAATCGATCTATCATACTCTGGCTGAATTCCTCCTGCACTGTCTTTTTTGGATCTTTTTTCTTCTTCCCCTTCCCCACCTGAAGGGCTCTAGGGAAGGGGATCACAGGGTTCTTCTCAGATGAAGGACTAGGAAAAGGCCTAGACGGTTCGATGACCGGATCCACACATACATCAGGCACCACAGTGGGATCAGAAGAAACTAAACCTTTTCCTTTATTCAAACCAAAGTTCTGAGATACATCACGGCGAGGAAAAACAACATCTCTCTCTATACAAACACCGGTGGCCTCAGTACCACCATGGGCTGGCTCTGCTGCTGATGCTGGTAGACGTCTCGCGGCATCAGTACCGCGGGATGGCTCGGCTCTGTTGGTGGCGTCAGTACCACCTCCTCGATCTAGTGAAGTGGCGGCCTCAGTACCGCCGGGGGGATCAACATCCTTGGTGGCCTCAGTGCCACCGTCATCATCTGGAGCGGCCTCAGTACCGCTCTCCTCCTCCTCATGTGGCACCTCTGAAGTATCCTCGTGGTGAAGCTCAGATGAGGTGTCGCCGCCTGCTGGGGTCCTACCACTCCTAAGTGTGACAAAATCAGCATCAAATAGATCCGAAGATGTATCAACAAATGGGTCACTAGGAGTGGCAAACTCAGTGTGTACTACCTGCTCAGATTTCCTCTTGAGGTTATTCGGATTCGGCTCAATCTGGGCTGGAATGGCGGCCTTCCCTCTCACCAAGTCCCGCATCTCCTGGCGGAACTCGTCCATCTCCCGTCTGAATGTGGCCTGCTGGTCCGTGAGGAGGCGGGCGATGTCATCCAAAGCGGGGCTCTCGTGGGAGCCCGACGGGTAGCCTCTCTGGGGGTGAGTCTGCTGGAACTGCTGCTGGTGGTAAGAGGGGTATGAGGAAGGGTGCTGCTGCTGAACTGGGTGAGCCTGCTTCTCACGTCTCCACGACTGTCCCTGCTGCTGATAGGGACGAGGACCGAAGGATGATGGATGGTGCTGCTGATATGCTGGGGGTTGCTGCTGCGGCTGGAGATCTCTCTGCTGGGAGTACTGCCCTCCCTGTCCTGACGGCTGCTGGAGCTGGGCACCACCACTCCCCCACCTGAATCCGGGATGGTCTCGTCGGATCCCAGGCTGGGGGCGGTCATACCGAATCCCGTTGACATCCATCAACGGCTCGGCATCGTAGGGGGCTGGCGGGAGTACTGCCAGAGGCTGGTCCGGCTGGTATACCACCATCTGCATGTCTGGAGATGGTGGGGACTAGTAGGTGGGCTGCAGCTGCTGGTACGGCTCCGCCTGTACAAGATGAACCTGTCTAGGCTGCACAGGGGTGCTGGAGCGCTGGGAAGAGCTGTTGCTGCTGCCGGAGTCACCTCGCGACTGAAGACGGGGCTGAGAAGCCGTCTGTGCCTCCTGAAGACACATGAGCTGGGTCTTCATGTCGCTCAGAACCTGTGCCATCTGTTCCATCTGAGTGATGCTCTGGCACTACTTCTTCTCAATCAGCTCCATGCGGTCCAACTTCTCGCTGATAATGCCCATGTCCGCAGCTGTCGACTCTGCCTGTGCTGCTGCGGACGAACTGGATGGACCTGCATCTACCTGTGCTATCCGCTGGTACTGCACGGGTCCTGGCTGCTGTGGCTGGGTCTTCTGAGTATATAACCTGGTCTGGGACATCACCATGTAGTTTTCTGCCATCTCCTCGTAGATGGCCTAGACCTGGTCATGGTCCTTGGCAAAGTAGGACCCGCCGCAAGAAGCGTTCACCAGACCCTGAAGCTCTAGCGTCAACCCGCTGAAAAAGATCTGAACTAGGTTCGGCTTGGAGATGTCGTGGTGAGGGAATCGGTCTAGGAGCTCTCGAAACCTCTCCCATGCCTCGTGAAACTGCTCGTTGGGGAACATGGAGAAGTTGCTGATCAGGGCCCTCGCTGCATTCGTCCGCCCGAGTGGATAGTACTTGTTCAAGTACTCGGTGCGGAGCTGCTCCCAGGTGTAGACAAACCTCCCAAGATGCTTCAGCCAGGTGGCTGCTCTATCTGCCAGTGAAAACGGGAAGGCTATCATCCGGATCGTGTCCTGGTCCACATGGCGATCGTGGACAGTGCTGCAGATCATCAGGAACTCCTGGAGGTGGAGGTGGGGCTCCTCAGTGGCAAGTCCGTGGAAGCGGGGTAACAACTGCAAGGTGTTCGGGGGGAACTTGAAGTGCCCCACGATCGCCGGCACCACTACCCAGTGATGCATCAGAGTAGATCCGGGGTTGTGCAACTCCCGCATCGGTCGTGGTGGTCCTCCTGCCGCAGCGCCTCCCGCTGCGGCGGCTGCGGCTGCTGCTGCGGCTGCGGCTGCTGCGGCTCGTGCCTCTACATCAGGTATCTCCTCAGGCTCGCTCTGCTGGTCTCCTCCTCGGAGCGCTCTGATGATAGGAGAAGAATGCTGGTGCGCTCCTGCGTCTAATGCGGCGCTCCGATGATCGACCCGAGCTCGGAGGAGCTCAGGCACGGTCGGCGGAGCTGGGTCTCCCGGCCTGGATGACCGAGCCCTCAGATGGGCTCGGTAGGACCTGCAAAGGGGCTCATAAGACTCGCAGGTCGAGGGCAAACTGCCTCGACCCGGTTAGGCGATGTGGAGGCGGCTGGTGCGTCGGGGCGACGGGCTCCGGCGAAGGTGGAAGACGGTGGAGCCCGGTTCCCAGCTCCTATGCGAGCTGGGTTGGGTGAGTGGGTGGAGAACGTGCGGCGGAGGAAGGCGAAGATGTGGGTCGGGTCCGATGGTCGAACGGTGGTCGGAACCGGGGTGAATCGAAGAAAGATGACGGCGGCGCAAATTGGGGGTAAACGAAAATCAGACGAAATAGCTAAGCTAAGGAACTACCTGGGTGAAGGAATAGACTGTGGCGGAGCTGGGGAAGCTCCCGGTCATCGCCTCTAGGGATGTCTCTGCCCGAGGCTCGAAGCTCGCTCAGGTGGCGGAGCTACGGCGGGTGTATCGCCGGATCAGTGGATTCCCCGGTTCTCCTCGCTGCAACAGGTCGGGGATGCGAGCTGTCACCTTGCTCTCTCTCTGGAGCTCACTGGAGGACTATGCAAATGGCCAAAGATAGCGTGGGAAGGTGGCTGAGCTCCAGCTTTATATGGCTAGGGGTCCGAGAAGAGGGTGTCCGGGCAAGCTCAGGAGCGCGCGGATCCCGAGGGAGCGGCTCCGGCGAGGATGCTGGATGCAAGGAGGATGATTCGGACCCGGGGTTTGGCGGATTGGTCATCGGGTTGAGCGGGTAATAAATGGAGAAATCGGGTTGGCCGCTCAGACCTGTGGGAAGTGGTCCTGGGGGGGCCAGTTGACCGGGCGGTCAACATCCCCAGGAGCCAATGAGGTTCGGCCACGTGGCTGGGTCTTGAAGTGACAAATAGAGGTAGCTAGGGGCCGAATCTGCAAAAACTCCAAATATGAAATATTTTTATTTTATTTTTTTCTATTTTTTGGTGATTTTTAATTAATTTTTGGAAATAAAAATAGGCTATATACATAATATGCACTAGGTATAGGTATATACAATATATATAGGGTTTTGATTTTTGATTTTTATATATTATTTTTATGCACTTTTATTCCTATTTTATATTTTATTTATTTATAGTATAAAATAAGGAATAAAAGTGTGTTTTTATTTTATTTTTATTATTTATGTACATAGTTAAAATAAATAGATATGTACATCTATATACATGGTATATGTACAATGTATTTTTGTATTTTTGATTTTTCTATTTTTATTTTGTTTTGATTTTGATTCTTTTTATTTTGTTTATTTACAATATATAACATAGAATATTTACAAAAATTTTGGAAAATAACTTTATTTATTTACAAGGTTACATAAATATATATAGGCATGGTTTATGTACATGATGAAGGGGTATTTTTAATCTTTTTGATTTTTAACTTTTTATTTTGTTTTTATCTTTTATAAATATATACAAATATTTACAAGTGTATTTTTGGTGAGGAAACCATTTTTATTTTATTTACATAAATATTTACACAAGAGCCCCTATCTCCCTCTACTTTGGTTTTTATGCGGTCAGGCCCATGCTGAGCCCTCCCTTGGGTTAGGTTGCCCAATATTTATTCTAAATATTTCCCTCGTTTTCTTTTTAATCTTTATTCTTTTATTTTTGCACAAAAACATGCTAATTATAGATTTTTACACAATGCATGCTTTTGGTAATTATTCCTATTTACACATATCTACATGCATTTGCAAAGGTTTTTGTAGCTAAAATATAAGAATAAAGAGTGATGAATGGGTATTCATCAATGAGAAAGATTCAAGGGGGTCAGTTTGCGCTAAGAGATGAACGATGAGTCGGATAGTTGATCCGTGCGGGCGAAGGTGTGTGTCGGAGCCCCAGACCTGGTGGTCGGAGAAAGTAAAGCGACAACAGTGTAGATGAACGGAATCGAACGACAACCAGAAATGAAGCGAGGAAAAATCTATATGAGGCTCCTGAGTGAATCAACAAAGTCAGGCGAGGCAGAGGCGAGGGTTCATGCCTCAATCGGGCTACGATGGACCAGGGAGGCTAGATGCGGTGGAACTCCGACCACGTTCATGTACTTCAACCAAGTAGCCACCAAGCTTTGCTTCGAAGGCTCCTCTGGGATGTTGTCACTCTGCTGGAGGTGTCTAGGGAAGAAGGAAGAGGCGAGGCATGAGCTATTGAGCTCGGGAGGCGGAGGAGACAATTTATAGAGGTTTTTCGGGTTCCAGAAAGATCGGAATGGCGCTTAAAACCCTAAGCAGATCCGGCTGCACCTAAGGATCTGCGAGGATCATGGATCTTCAGAGCGTAATCGGGCGCAATGATCAAGGTGAATGGAGAGCTGACCCAATCGAGAAAAAAGGAAGAAAACGGGTGTGGCAAAGTCAAAGCGGGTCGAGTCAGCTAGGGGAGAAGGTTGACCGAGGTCAACCTTCTTTTATTTACAAAAATAAAAGAGTGTTAAATATAAAATAGTAAATAATTTTAAAATAAAAAGTGGTAAGAATGAAAAATGCTTATTATTTTTCAAGCTATTTTATATTATTTTTAATTGTTTTTATAAATTAATGTATTATGGTATATATGATACATAGTATTATGTATAGGTATAAAATACCTATGTATTATATAAATGTATTTTTATTCTATTATTTACAAAACTAAATTTTATTTTACATTTTATTTATTTACAAAATAATTTTAGGGATATAAAATGATTTGTATTTAATTTTTATAAATTAATCGAGGATGTTAAATAAATAGGTATTATATATATGTACATATGACCTTTGTACAATGAATTTGTGGATTTTATTTTTACCTTATCTTATGTCTTCGTATTTGTATTTTATTTTATTTTTATTATTAGAGCTATATACAAATATTTAAAAATAATAACATTTATTCGAAGGGAAACAGAAATAAGTACCGAACTTAAAAATAAAAAAGAAGAAATGATGAAGAATTGTTACACCTCTCATCATGGGTGGGTGAATGTATGTTCACTGATGGCCCTGTCGTCCGCACCCAAGTAGGGTGTTACTCAGATTTCTGCATCACATAACAACACATAAAGGCTGAGGAAAGCGGTACGTGTATGCGTTCAGACATGTCATCAAATACATAATAAGCAGTATGCAAGAGAATATGCGAAGTATATGCAATTCTATGTGATTTTCCTATTTTTAATTTCAAATTAAATAAAAATCTATAAATAATATTAATATTGAATGTATGTAATAAAATGAAGGCAAAGAAGATATCATAGCGTTAATATGTATTGATCTACGAAAATAAAGCATATTACTATTTTTTAGTTGAATTTTTACATAATGGAGGAATCAATAGAGAACAATGGAGATTTATAGAGCTAAAAAGAGGAATCAATTTGGATTCATGCTAGGTCGCTCAACTATTGAAGAAGTTATCCACTTGTTGAGGAGAGTGATGGAGATTTATAGAGGTAAAAAGAAGAAACTCCATATGATTTTTATTGATTCAGAGAAGGCTTGTGACTCAGTCCCAATGGAGGCATTGTGGAGAGTATTGGAGAAGAGACAAGTACATGTCCTATACATTAACCTCATAAAGGATATGTATGATGGAGCATCGTCTTGTGTAAGGATCCAATCTAGAAAGATTGTCTATTTTAACACCAGCATCTGTCTGCATCAAGGTTCAACTTTGAGTCCATTCCTTTTTACTTCGATTATGGACGAGTTGCCTAGTAATATTCAGGTTGAGATACCTTGGTGTGTGTTCTTCGTTGATGACATTGTGTTGATTGATGAGACAAGAGATGGAGTAAATTAGAAGCTAGAGGTTTGAAGACATGGCTCAAAGACTAACTGATTTTGTATAAGTATGGCTAAAACTGAATATATGGAGTGTGCATTTGATGGAAACAAGGACTTGAGGTGAAGATTGGAGATGATAACATAAAAAAGAAAGTTTCTTTTAGATATTTGGGACCTATTTTACAACAATATGGGAAAATTGATGGAGATGTTACTCATAAAATAAATGCATATTGACTAAAGTGGAGACGAGCCCCTACTATACTTGGTGATAAGAAAATCCCTATGAAAGTCAAAGAAAAGTATTATAGAGCAACCGTGAGACCTGTTATGCTATAGGGATCAGAATGTTGGCTCGTGGTCCATAGACATGTGCAGAGAATGATAGTAGCATAAATGAAAATGCAAACGTGGATGAAGTAGTCATACACGAAAAGATCAGATTCGGAATCATGTGACCAGAAAAAAGTTGATGTAGCTCTGATAGAGGAAAAGAATGATAGAAAACCGCTTAAGATGGCTTGGCCATTCACATTTAGTGTAGTATACCTACCGCCCAAAAAGTCCAAGGTTCAAATCCCTCTTGTGGGGGTTGTGTTAGGTAGTCGATAGCCAATGTAAAAAATAGTCGAATCTTTCAACATGAATTTGAGAAAGAATCCATGTAGCCGATCCTACTTATAGTGGGAGAAGGCTTTGCCTTTACAAATCCGTAATCATAATTTATGCACTTATATTCAATTTTTACTACTCAGAATTTATATTTTATAATTGAATGAATTGAAACTACAAATCTATTCTTTATCATTACTAATGTTGTGTTATTGATGTCGTGTTGTTGTCCTCGACCTCTATCAGCACCACCGTTGATGCCAACGCAATCCCCACCCATCGACCTTTGCCGTAGTCCTCAACCTCCATCTGCATCGCCGCTGCCAACGTCGATGACGCCACCATCACCATTGCCAAACCAACGAAGCACCGCCATTGCTGAGAAGAGATGTTAAACGAGAGAGAAAAGAGATAAACGCTGCGAAACATATATTATATATGTAGGGTTAGAGTTAGGTGGGATTGATTTTTGGGCGCATATGCCAGCCAAATTAAGGTAAATATATGAAATGATCCTGCATAATTCTAATGTTAGGATAATACTTTTTAGTGTTTATTGTGGCAACAACTGTAAAAATTAGGAATTAGATGGGATAACATGTAGAATTAGATGGGATAACATGTATCGATCGTGACTACGAAATAATTGTAGCCTAAAAATTTCGTTGTCACTATTTCATGGCCTTAAGTGCGTTTTGTTGTAGTGATGGCAGAGGATGAGGGTGGGGGATGGAAGTGTCAATGGTGGTGGTGTGCTAGCCACATTGGTAGAGGTATTGTTAGCTTTGGTGGCGGTGGTGTCTCTAACGCTGGCGGCGGATCTGATGGCAATGTAGGCCAGGGACAAGGGAAGATGATGAGGTTGGGAGATGGCACTAGCGATGACATCGTTGGTGGCGCTGATGGTTTTGGTGGTGGTGGCTAGCATTGGTGGCTGATCTGACTGCAACAAATGTCGAGGACAATGGAGAAGGGAGAGAGTGGGGATGGCACTAGCAATGAAGTAGTTAATGGTTGTTCTTGTGGAGGTCTAGGATAGTGGCAGATGGCAAGGATGGGGGATGGCTTTAGAGGTGTTGAGGCACTGTTGTTGGCTGTAGCAATAGTTTTGATGGTAGCTTTGATGGTAGTAATGGTCTAGGCCGAGAAAAATGGTGGAGGGCAACAAAGGGGTATGGTTTTTGTTGTGGTGGTGGTAGTGGCAGTTGGGGAGATGGTGGTTCTCGCAGAGGTCAAGGGCGACAGTAGAAGGTGAGGGTGGGGAATTGCACTGGTGGTGCTGGCGGTGGTGGCACTGTCCACGGTGATGGCTTGGTAGTGGATTTACCAGTGGCTTTGGCGGTAGATGGTGGGATGGGGGAGGTAAATGACTAATGCTTATTTGATGTTTAAAAAAATCTATATTATCATGTCATTGCTATAAAAAAATATGGGTGGTAATGCGAACCTAGTTTGATTCACAACAGGAACAATAATGGCGAATTCGTTACCATAACAAGTGCTGCGAAAGTCCTAGCAGCCCGTCGTCCTCTATTGGATAGTTGGGAAATCTAGATAACATTCTGAGTTATTGAGAATATTTTGTGCGGATGCTTATTATGTTTTAGGTCGATTGCATCACTAAATTTGTCTGTTTATTTATACTGAGATTCTTGTTGTAAATAGGGTATTTGCTATTTTAGTTAATTAGTTTATATTGACTAATGCTCTTCTGTTGTTCCATATTTGATTTGCTTGTATAATTCCTTTCATGCATTCTTTATGGAAACTAAACACCATCTAGTAATTAAACCTGCAAACTCATGGGGGTTTCTATTATTTTAATTTTGTTGCATGTTGATAAAGCTTAAATGGCACTTTGACCATGTAACACGACCTGCACTGTCCAAGTCCTATCCATTTATCCTGATTTAATTTATTGACAACATGGTTGAAGGAAGTGGATGACACTTGAGCATATATGTTGCTCCTCAATGTGCTCACCGAATGGTAGGCTTGCAGAGGACGATGATTTAATGATAGAGCTTGAAGGAAATGGATGCTATGTAGATTGCAAGGGCAATGCTCAGAGGACGGACTGTGAGGACAATAAGGGGTATTATCATTTTTTACTCTTTGATTTAATAGGTTTATATTTACCCGTTTGTATATTCAATGGTCATGTATAAAATAAAGCAGCTTGTTTTTAATATCACTGATAGAGTAACTTATTTTTAGTATCACTACATATCATTACTGTTCTTTGACATTTATTGCAATATCAACATTTTTATTGATTTGTTCCTCGATTACATGAAGGATATGCTTGACATAATACGATTCAATATTGATTCTAATATCATGTGACATAATGTGATTTTAGTTGGTTTATAACATACATGTTAGACTACCTTGTTATTGTTAATTTATTGACGAGCTTAGTTTAAAGCTTTTCCATTCATTGCCGAACTGTTTGTTTTCAATCTAGTTCTAAATGATTCTTTACTTTGTTGTTGCAATCTCTATAACTTACATGTATTTAGATAATTTGTTTGTTATATAGTAATATGCCCAAGATATTTTGATATCCCAAATTTCAGAGAAATCACGTAGCAGTCATGTGGTTGTAGATCAAGGTGATATATGAGGAGGTAATATGATATCGTTCAAGCTTTGCTATGTGATACCGAATGTTGTACATCCAGGGTCGGTCTACTTATGGGGTAGATTGCATGGCAATAGCCTTTGAGCATAGGTTCTTGATGTCAGGCCACCTTACTTTGAGCATTTGATAATTTTATCCAAAGCATCAAAATGTGCCTTGGGCATATAATCTCATTTGAGATTTGTCTTGAAATTCAGCCGTAGGAGCTATGTGTTTTTGACTATTGTGCACCACCTAGTATCAGTGATATGCTATATATGTGTTGCATGACATCAACCGAAATTTTGATCACTAAACCATTTGAACTTACACTTATCAGATGTAGCTTCTCTATACCCTGGCTTCTCCCATAAGATCTTGGTAGTAGAGATGCTAAAAAGTTATGAGGACAAATTTTAAAAAGATGTTAATACAAGTAAAGATTTTTTCCAAGGAGGAGTGGTCCGAAGGTGTAGGATAGTAGTTGTTTGTCACCAGCTGAATCTTTCGAGTATACCATCGAGAGTGGATAGTAGTTGAGAAACTAGAATTTCTGTGGGTAGATGTAAACCTTGATAATATTATGAAGTTTTCTTCTAAAAAATATTATGAAGTTTAGACACTTTTTTCTTCTAAAAAATATTATGAAGTTTAGGCACTTACTGATCCTTACCTTCTATGATTGTTGCAAAGATCCATTGAAAATGCCTACTACATTTGATCAGATAGGCCCATCTCCCTCAAACAACAATCCTCAGAAGGGCGACCTAGCAGTTTAACAGGAAGGATCCGTGGTTTAACATGAAGGTTGGATTTACAGTGGTAATTTTTAAATGGGAGTTGGATAAGCATGCATGGATTTAGATTTTATTATCCATGGAATGTTCCTTTGCATACATAGTTCTCCACTATAGCTAAATGGTGACAAAAAATTGGCGGTTCAGCACTGAAAATAAATATAATTTTATACTTCTAATAATTTATTTCTTCTCTATTTTGTTCCTGTAAAACTTTTATATTTTTTCAGTTTTTAAATGAGCAGTGATATTATATTGCATATGAGAGTTCATTGACAAGAGGAGTACTATCTAAGTTACATTTCGATTAACAAAAACTCTTTCCAGGGTCAAAGTATTTTAGAATAATGGAAGCTGTTATTTATTGAGTTAAGTGAGTGATGTAATGACCCATCGGAGGTTTCTACCATACCAGATTAGCACATGATACTTAACATAATATCTAGAGTAGTATCTAAAATTGCTCAAAATCATAAATTCATTTCAGAATTCAGGCATGCTAACAGGGTTGGCAGGAAACAATCTTATCGATTATTATTTTTAGTGGGACTTCTTTTTTAGCCTTTAACAACTAAAAATATTTATTATTTTGTTGGATATTCATTTGTACTATTTTTTTACATTCCAGGGAGGTCAATAATCTAATTCAACATAGCATCCACCACATTCTAAGGTAAGATGGCAATTATTAATCTTATCTTTATTTAGGATATTTTTATGAGACTCTTATTACTTTTTTTATTTTGTTATAGGATCCGAATCAAGATCCATTTGCATTTTGAATTGGAATGTATTATTAATCTTATCATTATTTAGATTTTTTTCGAAACTCTTATTATTTTTTTATTTTGTTATAGGATCCGAATTAGGGCCCATTTGCATTTCAAATCGGAATATAGAAAGCGTGACTTGGTTTTTTTATCTTAATCAGGTAATTATGTCTCAAAATAACATAAATTTTAGTTGTATTATTTCATATCGCTACTTTCACATCTCTACGTAGTGTTGCTATAAATTAGCTTTTGATTCAATGGATGGGCAATTAATTTGTGCTAATTCTTATTGGCTTTAAGTTGTATATATTTTTGGCTATAGATTTTGTCTACTGTAGCGTACTGGTTTCTGAGGAAGTTCTCTCTTATTTTTTGTATTGTAGTGACATCGCTGGTGTAGAACCTCACCATGGCAATAGTATACCATTCACTGACCTGCAAGCTCCAACCAGTCCACGTTCATCACAAGTGGAGATGGTTATTAGGGAATTGGAATAAGGGCATTTGTTCATCACAACCGGAGATGTTTGATTGAGTCAAGCAGAAGAAACATTTATTTATGCATTTGGTGGTTAAAATCAAGCAATCCATTTCATATCATAGGAAACTCTTCGTTAGGGTTTGTGGAAGAGAAATTACTTTGTTACCTTGGAGGTGGTTATGTAGTTATTCAACATAAATACCAGATGCATTCTAGTTGTTAATGGAGTGATAGTGAGGCAAAGATGGATGAAGAGGATGTGCTTCCTATCAGGCATCTCCTTCAGATTAAGGTGAGGCATTAGGATGAGTACGAGTAAT
Organism: Ottelia alismoides; assembly: GCA_037367405.1. Lineage (NCBI taxonomy): Eukaryota > Viridiplantae > Streptophyta > Magnoliopsida > Alismatales > Hydrocharitaceae > Ottelia > Ottelia alismoides. Next base: position 32,825 of record JAZKJV010007913.1, read on the forward strand.
GTATGGTTTCCCTCAACAAAGATTCTTGCAATGATGTACATGATTCTAAATTAAAGAATTATCTCCAATGTTCTTGTTGATGTCAAACATATACAGTTGATGTTCTTTTTATAGGGGTGAAACTTACCCTTGGTTTTGTAAGGCTTAGTATGTAACCAAAGGAGACCCGCCACATTAGAAGATCTCTATCTCGTAATTGTCATCGATGGATGAAATTTTGCTAATTCAATGTAATTTATTCTGTACAATGCTTTCAGATTAACTATTTTATTTTAGAGTTAATTAAGAAAATTTAATTTTATTATGTAATGGTGCACATGTTTTAGCTGAAATTGAGAAGTCTTTAATCACATATTTAAAACTACGTGGTTTCAGTCTCATAGGAATTCTACAAGCTTTATATGTAATAAAGCAATCTAGCGTAGCCTTTATAATTTGTTTTTCTCTTTTGTTGCAAGTTATTATGGTTGTTTTTAATTTTTGCATGCAGAGCTGATGTTTCCTTTCATCCTTCTCAACATGTTGTAGACTCTCCATTTGGCTTGGGAAGGATGATCATGGTCTAGTCATCGTCTTGACAAGCTGATATGTGGAGCACACTACCTGTGCGCTCCATCACGTGACCTTTGGCTTAGGCTTCTCGCATCTCATCTCTATCTTCTGACAATCAGAACATCACAAAACACTTTTTCAATTTGTTGTTTTTTCCTGACTTAATTTGTTGACCTTCTTGTGATTACTTGCTTTTAGTTTTTACTTCCACTTCCACTTCATATTCTGTGCATTTTGTTTTATGATTCTAGTTTTGATTTTTGTTATTTTTGTTTTTTATATTAGTGTAGTGGTTGATAGTCCTCTTTAAGTTGACGAGTCATTTTGTTTTCACATTTACTCTCTTCACCATCGTCTAATTTCAAAGATCTGATTGGACAGATCTCTATAAATTGGTTATTTTGAGGCAAAGGAGAATGATGATTTATAAATTGGTTGTCATTTTATTCGCTGGTTGAAGTTGCTGACAGGCTCTAGGTAATGAAGAATGAAGATTTAGTAAATGCACCTGTACATTTTTTAAAGCTGCATTATTACTGCTAGATTTTTTTATTGCCGCTTCATCTTTATTGTGGCTATGAAAATTTTGTAGCCACAAGTATTATCATAGTGCGTCTTGTGGCAACGGAATAGTCAGGGCTATTATTAAAGGCTACTTTATTATTGTAGCCACAGTCTCTGCCGACTAGATTTGCTACGAATATTGACACCGATTGTGGTGTAGCTAGAATTGATTTCGTAGCCACACGTGACAGAATTTGTAGCCACAATTCGATGCCCCAAATGGATTTTTTGTAGTGTTATTTACTACTGAACTAGTAAAAATGCTGATAATATGTTACTATTTACTACTGTATTATTATTTATTATGTGTTGTTATTATAAAGGGTAAAATGGGGTTGCCCCCTTGAGGGGGAGCTAACTTGGCTCCCCCCGCCTCATTTTCTCCGTTTTATTTATTTATTTTTTGAAAAAATTTTCCGTGGATTTTCATCAATATATCTCAATATTATGCTATTAAAATTTCGTACGAAACAGAGACTAATACGGCCTCCATCCAGACGTGGTCATTTTTAGTAATTCTGTTACCGTTAAAAAATGACTGTCTGGATGGAGGCCGTAGAAGTCTCTGTTCCACACGAAATTTTAATAGCATAATATAGGGATATAGTGATGAATATTCACAGCAGAAATTTTGAAAAAAAAAATAAAAAATAGGCGAAATCACGCGGGGGGATCCAAGTTAGCTCCCCCTAGGGGCAGCCACATTAAACCCTATTATAAAGGTAAATTATTGTTGTATTGTTGTTACTTACTACTGAGCGAAAAAATATCGATACTATGTTAATATATATTGCTGTATTATTATTGATGTTGTGTTTTTAATATAGAGGTAAAGTTTACTGATGTTATCTTATTTACTATTAAACGAGTCAAAATTACATATCCCTTCTTTACTATTACAAGTTCATGCATAACAAGTGAAAATCCGAAGTTACATATGTTGGGTTAATATTTTCTAATGAATGAATTAAAATTTCAATTTCATGTTATTTTTATTACAGTTCCTGCATGTGATGATGAGCTTAACTTTCTTTTTAAAATTTAAAGGGGTGGTAACATTACGTTGGAATGGATGATTTGACTATACAACTTTGTGTTAGTTTCTCCACTTATTTTTTCTTATTTTGGACGGCCGTAAGAGATACCATATTAATTAGGTATAATCGTATTCCAATTATAGTGTGTAACGGTCCACGGATCCGGGTGGCCAGCGGAAGCATAGTAAATAATATTGCCATACCAGGTCCGGAGTGTTACTTGCAATACCAATACAACAGTTCACAATCATAGATAAGGTCATGAAAGATATTCCTTTATTTTATTTATCAAAGTCACAGATGTCACAATGTAGTACAATAACTAGTAAAAAGAAAGTTTATACTACCACTACAAATTTAGCTTTGATCTCCTCTTCTTAATTCTTCAGCTCCTTACTCCTCCGTTGTATCTGCGGCAGGGCAAACCACAGGAGCGGAACAAAAATGCTCGTAAGCAAATTAGCTTAGTATGGTATCAAAAGATAACGAACTTCATAATAACTTGATGCAATTAAAGAAAAGATTGACAATATCAGTTAGAAGAAAAATTAATCGATCTTATCTAGAAAATCTTGTGCATTTGATAATATTGATAATATACTAACATGACTTTTTACTCAATAATTCATGTTTATCTTCATATCTTCATGATCCACCTTTCATGAATATTTTTATTATCAATATTGCATACATACCCTCATACTTTCATTATTCGATCAATAATACCCTCATATTCATATAGGGTGCATTTTACTTACCACTGGCACGGTGGTCATTCAATCATTACGATGCATGATGACAACAGCTGCTGAGTCAATAGTGGACTTTTATTTTCCACAGGGTTCCATTGAACCCGACACCCCCGGAAGGTGCTGCCCTTTAGGCCGATAATGTCCCTTTGGACCCGACAAATGGACTCTAGAGGTGGCTCCCGCCTTAGCGTAGCACTTAGCTCCATATGCCGTTATGGTGCCAATCCTTATTATACTGCATTTTAATTTTCTTTCTTTATATCATATCTTATCTTGACAATATTTAATTAAAATAAACCATACACTAAAATTTATAGGCACTTATCATATACTAAATATTAAAACACATGTACCCTTCTTTAATATAATATGGTATAGTAATACCCCTCATCTCAATTGCAATAAACTATATAACATTTCCATATCTTCTATAATCAATTATATTATAATATACTTATAGCATACTAAAACATCTACATAATAATTTAGACTTATGTTGAAACGATACAACGATGTCATAGAACACTTGCCCTTTCAAGGTCGATGTTTTAGCAAGATCGTACATAATTGAAATTATGCAATTATCTAAGCATAATTACAATATCATAAATATCAGACATGATAATGATAAAATAAAACAGAGAAAGTAAATAATGATCATACAAGAAGAACCATAGAAAGAGAAGGAACCATACCAATGACGATATCCATTGCTAATTTTAACAATATCTCTCTCCCTATATTCCTTCTTTTCAGACTCTCTCTTTCTCTCTCTTATTTCTCTCTCTCCTCTCGCACTTCCTTCTTCTCGTTTCCTGCCTTGATACCTCTTATCGCACCTCCACTCCTCCCTATTTATAGTAAGTTTGAAGGGGTACGTGTTTGTGTATCCTTCGTTATGCAAGAGTCTCCAACACGTATAATTTACGTGTTGATCATGCGCGTCTCGCCTTCCATGCATGTTGTAGGAATTTGCCTTCTCCTCACATCCTTATCTCTTTTTATTATTATTTTATGGGTAATTTATGAAGGCATCCAAATAGACCATTCTCACATCACTCTACTTTTCCTATTCGACTCATGTATGTTCAACACATACGACAAAACATCAAACCTATGCATGGATCTCTTCCATGCTTATCTTCTTTTATTGTTATTTTATGGAAATTTTGTGTTGATGTCCATCCTTTCTAAAGACCTCATTTCACCTTTATCCTTCTTTTCTTTTGTATATTCTATGGAAATTTTATGGTGGAGCCCCTTAACATATATGTTATTACAATCTACCCTACTAAAAAGAAATTTCGTCCCGAAATTTATGAGTTAAATAACTTACCAAAAAGTTCAGGATATTTAGCTCTCATATCTTCTTCTATCTCCCAAGTAGCCTCTTCATGCCTGTGATGCTTCCACAAGACCTTGACCATAGAAATAGTACGTCTTCTTAGTTTATTCTCCTTTCGATCAATGATCCTGATTGGCTTCTCTTCATAAGATAAATCTTCTTGTACTTCAGTAATATCATACTTGATCACATGTAATGGATCATGTATGTATTTCCTTAGCATTGAAACATGAAAAACATCATGTAAATTCTTGAACTGAGGAGGAAGATCAATCTGATAAGCGACTTCTCCGATCTTCTTGGTGATAGAGAAAGGACCTATATATCGAGGGTTTAACTTTCCTCTTTTCCCGAATCGAACTACTCCTCGCATAGGTGACACTTTAATGAAGACTTGATCTCCTATTTCAAATTTAAGATCATGCCTTCGATGATCAGCATAACTCTTCTGTCTACTTTGGGCAGCTAACAATCTTTTCTTGATAATCTCAATTTTCTTTGCAGTGTCTACCACAATCTCTGGTCCAAGAATTTGTCTTTCACCTACATCGTTCCAACATAAGGGAGATCGACATGGTCTACCATATAACGCTTCATATGGTGCCATCCCGATACTGGCATGAAAACTATTATTATAGGCGAATTCAACCAATGGTAAATGGAAGTCCCAATTTCCAGCAAAATCTAGTGCACAAGACCTAAGCATATCTTCAAGTGTTTGGATAGTTCTTTCTGACTGTCCATCTGTCTGCGGATGGAAAGATGTGCTAAACTTTAAGTTTGTGCCCAGAGCATCATTCAAGCTTTTCCAGAATCTAGAAGTGAAACGTGTATCCCGATCAGAAACAATAGAGACAGGTACGCCATGTAGCTTTACAATCTCGTGTACATATAATTTAGCCAGACTCTCCGTAGATTGTCCAAATCGTATGGGTAAGAAGTGTGCTGATTTTGTTAGGCGATCTACAATCACCCAAATGGCATCGTATTTGGCACCTTTTGTTGGAGGCAAACCCACTACTAGGTCCATAGTAGTATGCTCCCATTTCCATTCTGGAATATCCAGGGGTTGTAATTTCCCAGCTGGCTTCTGATGCTCTATCTTCACTCGCTGACATACGAGACACCTAGAAACAAAATCTGCAATTTCCCTCTTCATATTTTTCCACCAAAAATTCCTTTGTAAGTCCTTATACATTTTTGTACTTCCTGGATGAATGGAGTACATAGAATTATGTGCCTCTTCTAGAATTTCTTTCTTGACTTCTGTATTATTAGGAACCCATAATCTATTCCTAAATCTCAGCCCTCCATCAACTGCGACTGATAACTCGCTATTAGGCTTCTTCGATAATTCAACCATTTGTAATAGTTCAGGGTCATCTTTTTGTGCTAATAGTACTTTCTCCATTAATGCTGAGTGAATTTGTAATCCTGCCATGAAAATACCATGATTCTCATCAATAAAAGGCTTCCACTGGATAAAATCTTCAGCAATCTTCCATTGTAATCTCAGACTAGCAAGCTTAATCTCCCATTTTCTACTGAGTGCATCAGCTACTACATTAACTTTTCCTGGGTGATACTCTAAGGAAAAATCATAGCCTTCTAATAATTCTAACCACCGTCGTTGTCTCATATTTAGATCCTTCTGAGAGAACAAATATTTGAGACTCTTGTGGTCAGTAAATACTTGAAATTTTTCTCCATAAAGGTAATGTCTCCATAGTTTTAGAGCAAAAACAACTGCGGCAAGTTCTAAATCATGAGTAGGGTAATTACGCTCATGGATTTTTAATTGCCGAGATGCATAAGCCACAACTTTATCATGCTGCATCAACACTGCACCAAGACCCGATCCTGATGCATCAGTGTGTACTGTGAAACCTCCAGCGCCTGATGGAAGTGTTAAAATTTGAGCTGATGTCAGCATAATTTTTAATTTTTGGAAGCTCTCCTCACATTGTGAAGTCCAAATGAACTTAGTTTCCTTCCTCATTAGTTTTGTTAACGGTAGAGCTATCTTCGAGAAGTCCTGAATAAAACGTCTATAATAACCGGCCAATCCCAAGAAACTACGTACTTCTGTAACTGTCCTTGGCTGATTCCATTTCTGAACTGCTTCAACCTTTGATGGATCAACCGTTATGCCATCCTTAGATATAACATGTCCAAGGAATATCACCTTATCAAGCCAAAATTCGCATTTTGAGAATTTAGCATAGAGTTGGTGACTTCTTAAAGTTTCTAATACCAATCTCAAGTGTTCCTCATGCCGCTTCTTGTCTTCAGAATAAATAAGAATGTCATCAACAAAAACAATGACAAACTTGTCAAGGAAGTCACGAAACACCCTATTCATAAGGTCCATGAATGCTGCAGGAGCATTGGTCAATCCGAATGGCATTACTCGAAACTCGTAATGTCCATATCTTGATCGAAATGCAGTCTTTGGTGTATCTTCTGTCTTTATTCTTAGCTGATGATAGCCTGATCTTAAGTCAATCTTTGAGAAGATAGCAACCCTCTGTAATTGGTCAAATAGGTCATCTATTCGAGGTAAAGGATATTTGTTCTTGATGGTAATCCGGTTCAAAGCTCGATAATCAATACATAGTCGAAGAGTCCCGTCCTTCTTCTTGACAAAGAGCACAGGAGCGCCCCATGGGGAAATACTAGGCTGAATAAAACCTTTTTCAAGAAGTTCATCTAGCTGCTTCTTAAGTTCTGCTAATTCTGCTGGAGCCATGCGGTAGGGTGGTTTGGAGATAGGAAATGAACCCGGTATAACTTCAATATTGAAGTCAATTTCTCTAGAAGGAGGTAAACCAGGAAGGTCATCTGGAAATACATCAGTATATTCCCGAACTATGGGCAGATCATCTATAGAAATATGTGAAGAATCTGTCTTCACCATACTAGCTAGAAAACCCATGCAACCTTTTGACATCATCCGATGTGCCTTTATTGAGGAGATAAGAATTTGTCTAGCGGGCTTCCTCAAACTTCTAATCAGAAACTCAGGTTCGTCTGGTGTGCAAAGTATAATCTCCTTGTCTCTACAGAGAACATGTGCATAGTTTTCATATAGCCAATCCATTCCCAAAATGACATCATAATCAGTCATTTCAAGAAGTACTAAATTTGCAACCAATGGTTTATCTTCAATTTCAATAGGTACCTCATGCAGGAAAGACCCAGCCATACCGATTTTACCCGTTGGTGAAGAAACAGTCAATACAAATGACATTTCTGTAGGTTGTAATTTAAGCAGTCTAGCAAATCTACTGGATATAAATGAATGTGAAGCGCCTGGATCATAAAGAACTCTGGCTATAAATCCTGAAATAGAAAGTATACCTTCTATAACTTGATTAGGGTCTTCTGATTGAGCCGCGATTGAGTATACACGTCCCATAATTTTCTTTTTCGGCTCGATTTCCTTCATTTTGTCATTAGAGTCTTTCATCTGTGGGCAATTACGGATAAAGTGACCCTTTTGTCCGCATTTCAGACATGCTCCAGTGAGCATATAACATTTACCAAAATGTTTTCTTGAACAATGAGGACAAACAGGAAAAGATGTTCTATCAGTAGGCTTGACTTGATTCTCGTCCCTAACATGGTATCCAGTCTTCATCTTTTTATTAGGATTTTGAAAACTATCCCGAGAACCTCCACTTGTCTTGTTTTGCCTTTTCAACTGATTTTGGGTTAGCTGGTGTTCTTCATCAATTATTACAGCTGCATTTACTGCTTTGGCAAGTGTCTCCGGCATGTTATTTATGACCCTTCCCCGCAAGCCTATTCTTAGTCCCATCACATATTTCTTCGCCCTTTTCCATTCACTTTGGTAGATTCACTTTCCATATTTCTCCAAATGATAGAATTGTGCAGTATATGCTTCCACACTCAATTCCTTTTGTTGCAAGTCAATAAATTCCTGCCTCCTCTTTTCCCTAGCTCGAATAGGGATAAAATGATCCGTGAAATGCTTCAAGAATTCTTTCCAGGGAACAATTTGTTCATCTGGAAAAGAAATACCTTTGCAAGTCTCCCACCAATCTTTGGCTTTGTCTCGTAGTCTGAACATGGCAAATATCACCTTCTTCTCCTCAGGACAATCTAGAGCACTGAAAGCCAACTCAATTTCCTTAAGCCAGTGTTCAGCTTTCTCCGGTTCTAGTTCACCATTATAAATAGGAGGGTCAAGTTGTAAGAATTTCCTCAGAGTGACTCCTTCTTCCTTCGACTGACAATATAGTTTACGGGTCATCTCTCTTTCTTCACGTGCTAATTCACGTTCAATCTCAGCACGTTGTCTTTCCTCACGAAGCCATTGTCCCATGTCAGCCATAAATTGCATATGCTGAGATTGGGTATTCTCAGGTTCTCCTCCGGTAGGTACGATTTCACGTCCCGATGCCATCTAGAAGTCAGAAAAAAATCTAGGTCAATTTATTGTCTAAGTCAGTGAATCCTAAGTGTTCCTATGTGAACTTTGGCTCTGATACCACCTGTAACGGTCCACGGATCCGGGTGGTCAGCGGAAGCATAGTAAATAATATTGCCATACCAGGTCCGGGGTGTTACTTGCAATACCAATACAACAGTTCACAATCATAGATAAGGTCATGAAAGATATTCCTTTATTTTATTTATCAAAGTCACAGATGTCACAATGTAGTACAATAACTAGAAAAAAGAAAGTTTATACTACCACTACAAATTTAGCTTTGATCTCCTCTTCTTAATTCTTCAGCTCCTTACTCCTTCGTTGTATCTGCGGCAGGGCAAACCACAGGAGCGGAACAAAAATGCTCGTAAGCAAATTAGCTTAGTATGGTATCAAAAGATAACGAACTTCATAATAACTTGATGCAATTAAAGAAAAGATTGACAATATCAGTTAGAAGAAAAATTAATCGATCTTATCTAGAAAATCTTGTGCATTTGATAATATTGATAATATACTATCATGACTTTTTACTCAATAATTCATGTTTATCTTCATATCTTCATGATCCACCTTTCATGAATATTTTTATTATCAATATTGCATACATACCCTCATACTTTCATTATTCGATCAATAATACCCTCATATTCATATAGGGTGCATTTTACTTACCACTGGTACGGTGGTCATTCAATCATTACGATGCATGATGACAACAGCTGCTGAGTCAATAGTGGACTTTTATTTTCCACAGGGTTCCATTGAACCCGACACCCCCGGAAGGTGCTGCCATTTAGGCCGATAATGTCCCTTTGGACCAGACAAATGGACTCTAGAGGTGGCTCCCGCCTTAGCGTAGCACTTAGCTCCATATGCCGTTATGGTGCCAATCCTTATTATACTGCATTTTAATTTTCTTTCTTTATATCATATCTTATCTTGACAATATTTAATTAAAATAAACCATACACTAAAATGTATAGGCACTTATCATATACTAAATATTAAAACACATGTACCCTTCTTTAATATAATATGGTATAGTAATACCCCTCATCTCAATTGCCATAAACTATATAACATTTCCATATCTTCTATAATCAATTATATTATAATATACTTATAGCATACTAAAACATCTACATAATAATTTAGACTTATGTTGAAACGATACAACGATGACATAGAACACTTGCCCTTTCAAGGTCGATGTTTTAGCAAGATCGTACATAATTGAAATTATGCAATTATCTAAGCATAATTACAATATCATAAATATCTGACATGATAATGATAAAATAAAACAGAGAAAGTGAATAATGATCATACAAGAAGAACCATAGAAAGAAGAGGAACCATACCAATGACGATATCCTTTGCTAATTTTAACAATATCTCTCTCCCTATATTCCTTCTTTTCAGACTCTCTCTTTCTCTCTCTTATTTCTCTCTCTCCTCTCGCACTTCCTTCTTCTCGTTTCCTGCCTTGATACCTCTTATCGCACCTCCACTCCTCCCTATTTATAGTAAGTTTGAAGGGGTACGTGTTTGTGTATCCTTCGTTATGCAAGAGTCTCCAACACGTATAATTTACGTGTTGATCATGCGCGTCTCGCCTTCCATGCATGTTGTAGGAATTTGCCTTCTCCTCACATCCTTATCTCTTTTTATTATTATTTTATGGGTAATTTATGAAGGCATCCAAATAGACCATTCTCACATCACTCTACTTTTCCTATTCGACTCATGTATGTTCAACACATACGACAAAACATCAAACCTATGCATGGATCTCTTCCATGCTTATCTTCTTTTATTGTTATTTTATGGAAATTTTGTGTTGATGTCCATCCTTTCTAAAGACCTCATTTCACCTTTATCCTTCTTTTCTTTTGTATATTCTATGGAAATTTTATGGTGGAGCCCCTTAACATATATGTTATTACATAGTGTGAGGGGATAAAAAGAAATCAATGGTTGATATTTATTTTTCCTTGAAACAAGAGGGAGAAAGAAGCGCAGATGTCCGCCACAAGATTTGAACCCTGCTCCTTTGGATGATAGGCACACCACACTACCAACATATCATCGAAGTGAGTGATGATTAATATTTATTTGAGAAGTAAAATAGGAAAAATATGTGTATTGATGACCTAAAAAACCAGTAGTAGTAAAAAAGGTGATTTTAATTTCCATCATCGTATTACAATTGGACAAAGTGGATCACAAGCTCATTAGTTTACTAAAGGACTCACAGCTCGTGGGAAAAAATCTCTCTGTATACAATCCATTTGAACTCCAACTTGTACAATTTAGTTTCTTAACCCGTGGAATGTATCGTCAGCAACTGTTTTGGACTCAGGTAGGTTAATTTTAGGACTACTTTTTGATAGAGTTTGCTCATCTTGAAGTTATACCTAATAGTGCACATCTACTATATCTTTGCCTATCTTCTTCTCGTTTTCTAAACTTGCCTGCCAATCCCCCTTTGCTGGTTCCATTTACCCACATCACTGCCACCACATCCATAATACTGCATGAGAAACAGAGCACTGCTACCACACTCATTTGTTGCACGCAACTCTCTGTTTCATTACTCCCGTAGTCCGACGAGGAAATCATAACCTCTGTTGCAGCATGATATTAATAGACTATCTCTATTTTATGCTTGACTCAAAAAAAATCTCTATTTTAAGCAGTCTTTCTTGTTATTAGAGATAAATAAATAGAGAGCGATATGTTGCATGATTGCCATAAAAAAATCATTTTTCTTTCAGTGCATTGCGACAGTAACATTACTGTGAAAAATTAAACCAGCACACCTGCTCTATCAACACACATTACACAACATAGCTTTATAAAACAGAGGCCAAGAGGTGTTTGTTCCCCTCCCCCTACCCCCAAAAAAATTTTGCGACGTGACTTTATTTGATGCTTTTCTGTTCATCTGTGCAAGCAAGGAATTTGCACTTGTTATCTTCAGCATATCCTAAATGTAATTGAGAAGTCCTGGCATCGTTTGTCTTTAAATTCTCTGTTGGGAAAGGTGCAAAATGAAAGTAACGTAGTGCTCAGTTGCAATATAGGGGAGTGGGCGAGGGAGGTGACTGCAACAACTTGCAGCATGCTCGTCTCTCTTGTTATAACCATGATTTGAAAAAACTGACCTTGAGGCAGTCGAGGTGTACACCTCAAGGCGAGGTGGTCTCATTTAGCCTTAGACATCCGTCTCGGTCTAATCTAAGTTTGAAAAACTGGCCTCGAGGTGATCTTTGATTGGATGAAAATGTATACAAAGGGATATGAAGTTGTTATATCTTCTATTTTAGTGCTCTTATTTCTATTATTTCATCACATCTTATAGTATTAAGTATTATATGTTGGACATAAAATATGTCGAGATGTTGAGGGTCTCGTTGTTGAGGTAGAAGACGTTGAGACAGGCCATTTCTTGTTGCAGTATTGATGACGTACTTGTTGTCCCTCGCAAATCGTAAACCACCAGCTTCAGCTTCTCCTCTTTTCCTTCGTTGTCTCTAGCCATTATCGTGCCAATGTTTGTTTGGTTTACAGACTCAACACATAAGAAGTCTTAAGATTTTGAGTAGGGCAGTCCACATGTATACAAACATTGTGTTGATGTTTTCCACTATTTCATATTTCTTTTTCTTTCTTAAACATGGGCCGTGTCATTTTTGACCAAAATTAAAGGTGCTGACATTTGCATACTCATTCTCTTTGGATGATGATAATTAGTATGAAAAGACGTAATTCATTTTGCATTTTTCTGGGAAATTGTTTGTTCTATTATGTAAGGTATCTTGAGTTAGCAGCCATGTGTTTGTGTGGATTCTATATTGTTGAGAAAACTTTATTCATAAACTATAGGGGCTTATCGGTCACCTAATGTACGAGATAAATTTCATTGTAACCCTAAGTCTCTCCATCTACATAAGGAGCCATAGAGATCTCTTTTCAAAAATGAAAGTACAAGTCTATTTTTCAACTTGGTATCAGAGCGGGTTTCACTCCATACTTGTCCCGCCCATCACCCCCTCCAGTCCAGCCCCACCCCCCTTCTCCCTACGCCCCCACCCCCACTCCATGATTCAGCCCCTAAATCCACGCCCCTCTGCCCTCTCTCAGATCCTCATTACCGATTTCCAACAACCACCACCCCCGTCTGTTCCCCATCCAATGAATCACCACCAAACAAATACACACCGCCACCATCCAGCCTCTTCTTTGACATGATATAGGGAAGTCCCATCCCTATTTGGATCCTTCAATACAACAGGTTTGGCTCCTTTCATCGATAATGTCGCAATCAAAAGTGTTGTCATAGGGATACGATGGAGGGAGCACCTGGCTAACCACGTTTGGCTCGATCCCTAAATTAGATGAGACCAATTATCTCGAGTGGTCACGCATGTTCCTTATCATCATATGTGGATAGACAAGGAACACATTCTCTTGTGGTCAGAACCTGCTAAAATGCAAGAAAGACTACAACTTGGGGAAAAATGACGGAATGGTCAGTTCTTGGATCATGGTAAACATCATTAACAGGATTGTGGATGAGCTTGTTTACTACAACACTGCTTATGATATGTGGACTTTCCTTCAAGTCACATACGGTTAGGATAAGAATTCAAGCAGGATGTATCCGACATACTTTGACATGCTCAATATGAAGTAAGCAGGACATTCATTATTAGAGTACTTCTCTCTTTTAATCCCTTTTTGAGCAATATAATGGTTGCATTCCGGGCTGCACACGTCATACTCAAAAATAGCATTGCCAACAAATGGTAGTTCTGGTATTCCTTGTCGGACTCGATTTAAGTAACTCTGCTGCTCGCGATCAGATTATTACGGTAGCGACTCTCCTCACTATTGAGGAAGCCTATAGTACCTTGAGTCACCTTGCTCTTCCTCATACTAGCATTGAAAGCAATGATAATGGACAAGTTTTTGCCCTCGCTACCCTATCTGAGCGAGGGGGTCGTGGATCTTTCAAGAGTCGTAGTCGAGGATGTTTTACTCCGGGACGAGGTCGTTGCACAATACAATGCACTTATTGTCATAAGTTTGGTCACATAGAAGTTGTATACTATAGTAAGCCGGGATACCCTACTCTTATTGCTCGAGTTTCCAGTGAAGGAGATGGCTCTCTGGTAGAAGTTCCTCGACGAGACATCATGATCTGATGCAACGTCTCAACATGTTATAACTGAGCGAGTCCTCTACCTCATACCAGGTCGATACTACGGACACTACAGTAGTAGCTCATTCATGTATCTTTATCACGTCTGCAAATAAAATTACGAGATCCAAAAGGTTGATTGATACAGGTGCCTCCACTTATCTATGTGGAGAACGGACCCTTCTGTAACAGATACGCAACGTCCCCCTTGGTCGGTCTGTACAGGTCGTTGATGGATGGTTTTCCCCAATAAAAAGAAAAGGTGATGTCCATCTAACTCCTAATATCAAACTCAATAATGTTATATTTATTCCAGATTTTCCCATTGGTCTTCTTTCAGTTAGCTAGATTTGTAATGAACTCAACCGTTGATCAATATTTGACACCATTTCTTATGTTTTCCATGACATACTAACTAGGAGGATGATTGGTGTGGGCTGTAAAGAAAAGGGTGTCTACCACCTTATCTAGTCCTCTGAGACTAATGCCTACTCTGGGACTCCTTGCTCTGCATCCTCTGGTGCTATATGGAACCAACGTATGGGTCATTCTTCCATTTACAAGCTTTGACTGGTTCTTCCCCAGCTCCCTCCCATTGTCAGCCTAGAGTGTGAGGCTTGCCAACTGGGTAGCATCACATGAGCTCTTTTCCTCCATTAAGTACCATTCATTCTAGTAGTCTATTAAAACTTGTTCATCTTGACATATGGGGGCTCAGTTGTTATCCTGATAGACTGGGGAGTAGATATTATTTGGTTCTTACAGATGGTTTTTCTCGTGTCTTGGTCTTTCTTGATGAAAAGTAAATCTGATGACTTTCAAATCATTGTTCAATTCATACATGAAATAAAGAATCAAATTGGCACCACCATAAAAATACTCATATCTTATAATGCTAAGGAGTTGGTCTCACATGACATGTGGTCCTTTTTGTCATCTCAAGGGAGTTTGCCTCAAACCACTTGTTGTCATACATCCTAGCAGAATGGAGTGGTGGAGCGTAAACATAGACATATCCTTGATATCGCACGCATAATGCTCAGAGTATCGTGTGTCTTCTACTTATTGGGGTGATGCCATACTGATCACCACGTTTCTTATTAACCGTATGCCATCTAGTCCCATTGACAAGCAGATACCTATTGAGGTTATTTTCCTAGGAAAAGACATATTCCTTGTTCCTCCAAAAGTCTTTGGTTGCGTCGCTTTTATTCATCTTCTTGGTCCTGGCAGGGATAGACTTTCTACTAGAGCAGCCAAATGTGTTTTCATGGGTTCTTCTCGAAATCAGAAAGTTTATAGGTGCTACGACCCACATTCCAAGAGACACTACATAAGTGATGATGTTACTTTCTTTAAGTCTCTTCCCTACTACTCCAGGTCTGGCACACATGTATCACCTCTACCAATTACTATTGCTCCTACTCATGTTCCTCTTCCTCGGTTTGATTACACCCCTTCTGTGCATGCACCATCTCCTCATGTATGTCCCTCGACTGAGTTTTTACAAATTGAAGACACCAGTATGGCAATGGATATAGATACAGGTATCTCCGGCGACTTAGGGGAAGCCCCAAGTGACATGCTTATAATCCTAAAAAAGGGGACCAAACATTATCCATCCCGAGAAAATATGAAGCATCCGATCTCAATTATTGGGACCTTCTTCGGACTTGGCTCTACATACAAACAGTTTGCCCAAGCAATCTTCAGTAAAGTTATCCCTCATACTCATATAGAGGCAATTCATGACTCCAAACGATGCTTTGCAATGGAAGAGGAGATGTCTGCCTTGATCTCTCGGGACGCATGGATCCTTGTTGATTCACCCGGAGATAATAGAATTGTAGGATAAAAATGGGTCACAGTGAAGTACAATCCATATGGGCATGTTTCTCGCTATAAAGCCTGACTTGTAGGAAAAGGGTTTACACAGACTTATGGTATCGACTTCTTTGACACATTCTCGCCAGTTGGTAATCTATCCACTATACAGATCCTCATGGCAGTGTCATTACATCTTAATTGGCACTTGCATCAACTAGATGTGAAGAATGCATTCCTTTATGGCGACCTCAAGGAGATTGTGTATATGCAGCAACCGCCCGAGTTCGAGGCTCAAGGGGAGGTTCAGAAGGTTTGCCCACAAACCAAGGCAATAGGGCCTCAAATAGAGCTCCCGCGCCTAGTTTCAAAAATTATCAGAGATACTAGAGAATCGAGGCCTCATCCGATCTTCAACGGATCGTTCTTTATTCATACGGAAGAATGGAAAAGGAACTTTGGCTATGCTAGTGTATGTGTATGACATTATCCTCACAGGAGATTACCATGATGTTATTGTAGAGGTGAAGAAACAACTAGCAGAGCAATTTGTGATCAAGTACTTGGAACCACTAAGATACTTGCTAAGGAGTGAAATAGCAAGATCCAAGTGAGGAATAGTCATGTCTCAATGGAAGTATGTTATTGACCTGCTTCGGGAAACTGGGTCCTAAGATCCAGGTCGGCTCAGATACCCATGGATCCAAAGGGACACATCTACAAGGTAGGGATAGCAGTCGATACAGACGTCTAGTGGGCAAGTTATTATATCTTATCATTACCTGACCAGATATCTCCCTTGTTGTCAGAAAATTGAGCCAGTTCATGGACTCCGCTACTTCATCTCACTATGATGCATGCATGGTGGTTCTAAGGTACATTAAATCATCTCTAGGGAGAGGTCTACTATTCACCAAAGGCAATAGCTTTAACCTCATGGCATATTCAGATGCAGACTATAGAGAATGCACGATAGATAGAAAGTCCATTACATGGTTCTGTACTTACCTAGGAGGAAACTTAGCCACTTGGAGAAGCAAGAAACAAGCGGTGGTTTCTCGCTCAAGCGTTGAGAGTGAATACCAAACCATGTCTCAGGACGCAACAGAATTAGTATGGATTTGATCGGTACTTATAGATCTTCATATCACTCCTAACAATATCATGAAGCTCAGGTGCGACAATCAAGCAACAATGCACATAGACAACAACTCTATGTTCCACAAACATACCAAACATGTGGAAATTGACTGTCATTATACTAGAGATCTGATATAGAAAGGGTTACTTAGTACTCACAGCGTATCTTCTTCTAATCAGACAGCAAATATGTTCACCAAACCACTTGCACGCATACAATTCAAAAAATGTTGTAACATGCTGAGCATGATTGATATATATATGGGTTTAATGTGGCCGCCCCTAAGGGGGAGCTAACTTAGCTCCCCCGCCCCATTTTTCCTATTTTTTTTATTTTTTTGAAAATTTATTCCGTGAATATTCATCACTATATCCCTATATCATGCTATTAAAATTTTGTGCAAAACAGAGACTTCTTCTACAACCTCCATCCAGACAATCATTTTTTAACGGTAACAGAATTGCTAAAAACGACCCAGTTTGGATGGAGGATGCAGGAGTCTCTATTTCACACAAAATTTTAAAGCATAATATAGGGATATGTTGATGAAAATTCACGAAAGAAATTTTCAAAAAAAATAAAAAATGGGGAAAATGGGGCGGGGGAGCCAAGTTAGGTCCCCCTCAAGGGGGCAGCCCCATTTTACCCTATATATATGTATGTATGTATGTATGTATGTATGTATGTATGTATGTATGTATGTATATATGTATATATGTATATATATATAGGGGCCCTTTCAAATAGGACGCAGTCCTTCCTGAGTTCAGAAAGGCCAGCCCTTTTTTGTATAATCACGAACACTTTAGTAGAATACGTATACAGTTTGTATCATAGGTGCACGTTATAAATACAAAGTCGCATATAAAACTGCGTATTATAATACAAATATTAAAACTTCACATTATAATACAAAACTGTATATGTATTCTACTAAAATCATCCTGTTTTATACAAAAAAGAGGCTGGCCTTCCTTAAGGATGGAAGGACCAAGTCCTATTTGAAAGAAATCCTATATATATATATAGGAAAAACTTGAATTGAGATGGAGCCTCATTGCAATCACTGTGAGACACCTCTTTATACCCGTCAGATTGCAATCGACGGCTCCAGTAAAAACCATCTTTAGAGAGTCGAAACCACTACGACTCTATTAATGATTTTCTATTTATAGAAATTTATCGTATTCTCTTAATGACGACAAATATGGTGGAAATCAATTGAATTCCATTTTTCTCGTGCATTGGTTATGTTCGAATTGAATTCTCTTTCTTCCCAAAATATGTTTTTTTCCTTAACCTTTCATTGATCTACTATTCAGAATTTCTTGACATATCGTCGTGAAATTCAATGGAGATCGACGAAATAGCAGATCCCGAATTTTTCAGAGATAATGCACAGGTAATGTATGGTTTTCATTTCCCTTTAATAATGTTATCTATGTAAATCACGAGAAATATTTTAATTTCGATTGAAATGTGAGTTAATATTTTGGGCTTTTATATTTTAATATGTGACATTATTATATTTATTTTGTCCAGCTATCTGACGGAGAGGGTGAAGTTATTGGAGTGGAGGCACGAAATGATGATAATTTGCATCAACCAGGTATGCTTAATTACTCAGATGTTTCAAAGCACTATAGTTCTTGTTCAAGTATATGTTGTTGCAAATGAAAATGTTCAAATTACGTAAATTATGTATATTTGGTGGTATAGTTCATTATTTTACATTATAGAACTACAATTTACAATTTCGAACATCATTTTACATTATGGGATAAGATGTAATATCTCCAAAATGGTGCCAATACCAGTCCATTATCAGATAAATTACATATATGTGCATCATTTTACAGTTTTTGTCATTATTTTACACTTATAGGTAATATTTTAAATTAATTATAACTAATTTTTCAATCATATTTCGAATGAATTTCAGATAACTGCTCTATCAGTGACCCTGTCAATGGTATCACACCTCATATAGGCCAAACATTTCTATCTATTCAAGATGCATATAAATTTTATGAGGCATATGCAACTGAGATTGGATTCAATGTTAGGAAAGCAAGCTCTAGAATTGGTAAAGATAAGATTTCCAAGGTGCAGATAATTATTTTTAAATCTTTTGTTTGCTGGAAAGAGGGGTTCTCTAAAAATACAGATAAAACAATGTCAGTGGACAATGCAAGAAGTGATGAGAGCGATGAATGTATTTTTTATAAGGAGGAGCGCCGTGTTGGGATATCAAGGACTGGGTGCAAAGCTTTCATGTCAGTCTCATATAGGCCTGATCTCAATGATTGGTTTGTATCGAATTTTGAACCTGAGCACAATCACAATCTTGTTTCTCCATCTAAGCGCAGATACCTCAGACCAAATAGACGGTTTTCAAAAGCCACAAAAATGCTTGTGAAGTCAATGAATGATGTAAACATACCTGTATCCAAGCAGTCAGCTTTCATAAACATTTCCAGTGGTCAAGTTGGTAGTATTGTTCGAGATATTTACAACTTGAACAGAAAGGAGAAAAAACAACGTATTGGGATGGATGTGCACCTTCTAATTGAACATTTTGAAAGTTGTAAGGCCAATACCCCTGAATTTTACTATGCTTACACAACCGATGATGATAACATGCTTACTCAGTGTATATGTATTGATAGTGCCTCCATTGAGGATTACAATTTATTCGGAGATACAATATCGTTCGATACAACATATAGGACCAATGAATACAATCTTGTATTTGGTTCTTTCTGTGGTGTTAACCATCACGGTTACACAATAGTCTTTGCAAATTCGTTCATGAGCAGTGAGACAACCGAGTCATTCTCGTGGTTATTTGAGAGATTTCTAGAAGTAATGAGCAAACATCCAGTTTCTATAATCACAGATGAAGATCCGGCAATCTGTGCAGCTGTTAGGATATGCTTTCCACATACTGTTCATAAATTCTGCACTTGGCATATAATGGCCAAGCTTAAAAGTAAGCTCGGAAAGATTAAAGATATAAATGAAGTTCTATCTGCGTTTTCCATTGTTCTATGGAAAAGTATAACTATAAGGGAATTTGAGCAAAGCTGGTGCAAGATAATTGATCAGTATGATTTATCATCTAACGTCTGGCTGAATGAGAAGTATAGTATCAGATTTAAATGGATTAGTTTACATCTTAAGGATTATTTTTGGGCTGGTCAGCGCAGTACACAGAGGAGTGAAAGTATGAATGCATTTTTGCAACACCACATCACTAAACAGAACTCCTTGCTTGAATTTGTCTATAGATTTCAAAGTGCAATTCAACGACGCAGGGAAAGAGAGAATGACATGGATAACATTGGTGAAGTTTATACTCCAAAATCAAACTTCAAATGGAAGATGGAGGTATAGATGGTTCGTATATACACCAAGTTCATATTTTACAAATTTCGTTTTGAACTGAACGAAGTGAAGGAACTTAATGTTCGAACTCATCTGAACTCTATGGATCACTATCAATATTTTATGTCATATATTGGGAAATCTGACGAAGAATTATGTGTTTCTTCGTCAACAGAAAGCGACTTTCTTGTTTGTGAATGCAAGAATATGCAATTCTTTGGATATCCATGTAGGCACATACTTGCAGTATTGAAGATACAGAATGTGGAGCTTTTGAATGAAGAATATATATTGAAAAGGTGGACAAGAACCATTAAAAAATCAGGAAATTATCCTATTTATGTGAAAGTTGCACACCAAGAAAGGTCGTCTCAGCTTAATCAATTGTGTTCGCATATTATTTCAGCTTCGGTTGAACAGGATGAGGATATATTTTTATTTGCTAAAGAAAAATTAAGTGATTTATGTAGCAATATTGATC
Source organism: Ottelia alismoides (assembly GCA_037367405.1). NCBI lineage: Eukaryota > Viridiplantae > Streptophyta > Magnoliopsida > Alismatales > Hydrocharitaceae > Ottelia > Ottelia alismoides. The sequence goes on from JAZKJV010007913.1 coordinate 53,573, forward strand.
GTATGATAAGTAACAAACCTTCTTCGAGCTCTACAACAGTGAACAATACAAATGTTCCAGATATGATAACTGAACCAGCTGTTAAAGAACCTAATGCTGCTAGAACGAAAGGAAGTGGTCGCGGTGGTAGACCTAAGGGCGTTGGCAATCGTATTAGATCGGAATCTGAAATGAGAAGAAACAGAGGTCGACAATGCAAATCTTTTCTCAAATACAATGTTGGACACGATTCTAGAAATTGTCCTAATAACAAATCTGCGAATCATGGTAAATATTTAACATTCGTTGTTTATTGATATGTTATGTTATGTTCAATAATCCTTGAGTTTTATTGTGCAGATGAAGATGAACGAAATTAAAATGATTTGATCAAATTCTTATAAAGTAAGAGTATAATTTTTTATATTTTGTTGTAACATTTTATACATCTCATATAAATCATTTTAATGTTACTTATTATATTCCTTTCATGATTTTTGTTTTTGCAGGTTTGCAATTTTCTGAAAGATTCTTGGCTGCAAATGAGCTTTGACGTTTGGATGCTTATCAGACTTAGATTTTCATTTTTATGTATTTTTTTGCTTATTGTTCTGTGTTCAGTTTTTGTAGAATTCAAACAATGTGTTATTTATATTGTTTCAGTTCAGATGTATCCCTTTGTAGTATCATAACATAGAGTATTTCAGAGCTTTGATTATAAAGTTTACACATTTCCGTAACCCATGTCATCATTATATTATTTTTTTTCTTACCAACAAATCGAACAATTGCAGTAAAATTCCCGGTTGTATGAATTCTCTCTGTACATATCTGCTAATATCTGCTAATGAAATTCAGTAGCTTGCTATTTTATATTCCAGATATATAAGTTTCAAATATACGTATTAGTTTACAATTGTATTTGATATTTTACATCTCTATGCAATATTTTACGAATTGTTAACATAATTTACGAATTGTTACCACAATTTACAAACAGTTTCATTATTTTACAACTAGCAAGATTATTTGAATCAGAATTGTGAACTATCTGCAAATACAAGTCTAAATCAGCCTGAGTAATAACAAACAATTAGTATTCATCGGGATGTGTATCTTTAAAGTAGAAGAAGATTTTCGATCATTGGAAAACTATAACACAACCAGAATGTCGTTTAATTATCGAGCATTATAATATATATTATAATTTTTATAATTAGATACACTATTTTACATATAGTAATAATATTTTACGTATTGTTACTATAGTTTACAAACATTTTCATTATTCTACGATTAGCTACGTTAGATTTGACAATATATTGATCCTATCTGCATATACACGTCTATATCAGCATGAGTAATAACAAACAAATTGTATTGTGTCCTATCTGCATATACAAGTCTATATCAGCATGAGTAATAACAAACAATATCTTCTGTCTTCCTGTCAAACATGTATATATTGACTACAACATGTAACATATAGTCAATGCAAACATAGATTACTCGTCATTTTTAAATGAAATGTTTGGTTCTAATGAAGTTTTAAACAGAAATTGTGGAAACATACACAATATAAGACATTTCAACAGTACATAGTTCTGACTTATAATGCAAAAACTCTAAGATATGTGTTTACTATGTCTTCTATCTTTATCACTGTGTCGCCGAGTTCTCTATGTGACCACACGTTAACAACAACGAAGCTATTTCAGATCTGAATCTGTCAATATCATCGTACCTGAAGTCCAACGCCCTTCCTTCACATAGGTACTCCATCATCTTCATCACGTAAATCCCACAATTCAGACTCTGTGAAGGTTGCTGCGGGCAATCTTGCACGTACATGATCTCCCAACCTGCAAGGCAATCATCTGGAATGCTGTCCATGAAGTACTCCGAAATCCAGCCATGCTGATATATAAATAAAAAAGAATATCATTAATACTGAATTAAAAAAATTAATAAGATATAAATTTTAATTATGTCATACCCATTTCAATACATCCTTTTTATAGAATTTTGTTCCTTTCATAGAATTGTATGAAAGGAACTTTCTTGCTTTAAAATTAGTAACAAGAAGGTGCCAATGGTTTCTTGTGTGGATAACAGTGAAGATTTTCTCCAACTTTGGCATGAGACATCCTTCTTTGTATAGCTCCTCGAGCTTATAAAATTCACTTTCCGTAGCATTAACCACCAGATTCACAAAATATTGCTGGAAAAATACAAGTAAGAATACTAAATTATGCTGATTAAAGATATTACTATTAATTATATCAGTAATCATAATCTCACCATTTGAAATATCGGTGTGAATACAAATGGGACATGATCAGTAGTTGTGCTGTATTTTTGGTGCAGTACGTCCATAAACATGTCGATTATCTACAATATCAAAAATAATTTAGGCATAAACAAATATAAAAATGTAAATATTATAAATATACGTACCGTATCCTCGACCATTCTTTCGTACAAAAAGTTATGAATATCTCTTCCTTTACAACTCCGATTTCCCAGAGTAAAGTATGTGGCATTCAATCTGAGAAATTTTATTTAATTAATATTATATATCTAAAGTTAAAGATTTTTACATATAAATGCTGAAATTTGTGTTAAATTACTTACTTGTCTGCAGGATCACGAAGAAATTCTTGAATGGTTTTCTTTGTCTGTTCTGATACTTTTTCGTAACCAATGAAATCGGTTACGAGATCGCATAGATACTGATTCTTATTCAATCAATTATAGACAATGTTAGAAACAATTAATATCATAATCATATAGAATATACAGAGTTGTGTGAGCAGTATTGAAAATATACATTATACAATATTTGTATTCACTGATACAAAAGAAGTTGTTTTATATTATATGGCTTACCTCACTGGCTGTGTCATCCTCTTTTTTCAATTTCTTCTTTCCCATGATTCTCTGCTTCTTGTAAAAAAATTTTCGCTTCTCTTCTTTGTTTCAATCTTTTTATTATTGAGCTTTGTTAAACAGTGACTTTTTCCCTTTTTCTTCTCTTTGTAGTAGGTTGTGTGTGCACATTTTCTGATTTTGAATTGTCACCAATGTTCAGATCAAAAGAAGGCATATCACTGTTGACAGGTGAATCTTTTTTTGTGGTATCTTGAGATTGATATAGTGGATCTTCATCACAGATTTCAGAAATTAAATTCTGAAGTTTTTCAGTGATATCTGAGTCACTAAGTTCCAAATCTCCTACGTTGACATCAGATTCATTGCGTGTTGGTGCATCCATGTGTTGGTCATTGTCATCAATGTCACCTTCATCTATATTTCCAGATTTATTCTCCAACGTTTCTTCTGATTGCAATGCATTATGACCAAGATCAATCATATCATCTTCAGGAATCACTTTTAGTTTTTCCTTCAGCTCCGTAGTCTCAGATGTCAACTTATCATTCTCTTTCTTCAAATCTGAATTTATTCTGATGTGTTCTTCTTCTTTTTTCCTATATGTTTCACTTATTGCTTTAATTTTCTCCTTCAGATCCTCTATCTCAATGGAAAATGCATCACACATACATGTTTTTTGTTTCTTTTTTTTTACAATGTCTGCATCTGAAACACAAGCATCTGTTTTTTGGACACTCAATTCTTCTAGCTGTTGCTTTCCTTTCCTTTTTAAAACATCCTGTAGTACTGGGATTGGGTTTATGATCAAAATTTCTGGTCTTCTCACCGCAAAACCACCCATTGTAAACTTCTCAAACGGAAAAACATACTCGTCTGCTCCTATCTTTACGATTTCATTTTTTTGAAGTTGTAAAGCATGCAATATCTATATAAACAAGATCATTTAGTAATGAAAAAAAATGAGATTACGAGACATTCAGTATATTATTAATCATCTTAACAAGGCTTACTTGATCACAACTTATTGAAACCAATGCTCTGGAAACTCCTTTGATTGGTCCAGCCCACTTCCTTATTCGCGGCCTAAGATCTCTGCTGACCACAAGGTCTTTGCAGCAGTACTCCATCATCCAAACCTGATACATTTATTTAATTATTATTTTTTTATCATATAATAAAAAATATTTTCGAAGTACTCACATATAAGCAGGCAACACATCCTGTAAGGTAACCAAGTGTTACCCTTGATGAACATGCTCTTCTCTTCTGAACTCTACTTATTACGTCATCCATGTTGAATAGTATCATCCTTGCTACAGCACCAGACCAGTTAAAGTATCGTGTATCTTCAAGTGATTCTAGATAGTGTAACTAATCTTTCGGATTAGAATAAGAACTGTCTGGGAAAAGGAATGTGGCAAACATCAAAAGTATCAAGCATGTAACATAAATAGAGACCGAGTTGTCATCATCTCTATTGTAATAGTCCTCGAGAATGTTGTTCAACTTATTTCTATTGAAAATCATTCATTCTTCAAACATTTTGTGAGATATAAAAGATTTCCATTGAAGGTGTCTTCCTCTCACTGTTATTGAGAAACCAGAGCTTGGCAAGCCCAAATTTGCTCCAACTTCTTCATCACTGAAACTCACTACCTTATTTCCAAATCTGAAATTTCTCCCTCCTTGGTATTGTTCAACCAACCATTGAAGGTTTTTTCTTTGTATTTCAACATGGCTAATGTTAATTAGCTTCCCAAAAGCCGTCTTTGACAGTAGTGCTTGTTGCTTTGGCGTGGGTCTATGGTTATCAATGAACTGAACAAAATGTTCAATGTAGCATCTATGTTGTACATACCCTTTGCCTAAAAGAAGAGAAAAAAAACATTTTTGTGTTTGCAATGATCAATGATTTTATTCATACAAATAAAAAACGTATTTTATATTTAAATAAACATAAATCTTCATACTCCCAAAATCATCATCAAGCTTCAGAGCATCCTTCTCAACATCAATTTCCTTTGTTTTGCTAACAGGTAGTTGTGTTCCTTCTGTTCATACCATTTATAAGAGATATAATTTGTCTAAAATTGTTTAAATAGTCGTATTAATTTGAAAATGTACTTACTTTTGATTTGTTGCTTCGGCCGATGGATCTGGAGTTCCATCATTGTCCCCCCACTGTACTGATCTGAGTCGTCATCCCGTTCCCTCGTGGGTTCTACCATGTTCGATTGCATCTCCTCCATCGTCGCCTGATGTCGTTGTTTTCTCCTTAGAAGGCGATTTCTCGAGTGGAGACTCTCTCCTGAACTGAGTCCCTAGAAGATCGCCTGCTTTACCTTCGTCGCCAGTATGCGGTAACCCTCTTCTTGCTTTATTTCAAATTAGGTTTTTTGTAACATTGTTATATGAATATACTTAATATTTTAATTTACTTAAATTCGATTTCATTAATTCATAGATCTCTAATTTTGATTTATTGGCAATGTCGTATTGTTTGAAATTAAACAAGAGCTTGTTCCCAGTTTTGACTAAAAATAGAAAGAATTTGAAATTTTAAATTACAAATTGATTTAACTTAATTAATGAGTAATCATTAATTTGGTAATTAATTATTACTCGAAAACTTCAGTTCCCTTTTTTTCCTTTGCTCTTCAACCATTGTTAGCTATTGTTTGCTTTTGAAATTCATTTCTGCTTTATCATCTCTACGTCTAAACAGGTTAGTATTTTATCTTCATCTACACACTATGTTTATTCTTCTTCTTAGTTTAATATCTTACAATTTCCAGTATATGTTTTCATCAATATTTCTGCACAATTTAAATTTAAAAGATTCATTTTTGCGTTGTTTTTTTGATTCTTTGAATCAGAAATTTGTTTCTCGCAAGAAATTATTCATAGAATCTGTAATTTCATTCTCTATAGATTTTTTACTGTTATATAAAAAATCACTAATATAAATTTTCAAAATCCATAAAATAGACATTGTATATTTATCACTGCTTATGTTCTTTTCTGAAAGTATCAAAAATTACAAAGAGAAAATTTTTTAAAATGTTATATAATACTATTATCAACATGAGAGCAGTTAACATGTATATCATCTCTTTTTATTTGTAGTATCGAGAATATCATACCATGAGAAATATCAAATTGTATTATAGAAGACGAAGTTGTAAATTATAACATGGTTTTGTAAATTATAAACCAGTAACGTAAAATAGTGGCTAATTTGTCAATTAGTTAATGCAAAATATCATAATATCTCAGTAGAATACCATCAATTCTTGTAAAATAATTTGTTCCTTTGTAATATATTACTATAAAATTGTATTTATATCTGATATCAAGAATATGAGAAAATAAATATACATTCGTATACGTAACGTACATATATTAATTGAAATATACATTACCAGAATATAGTAGCCTTTAGTAAAATATAGAATGTATACATAAAATATGTTAATTGTTAGTAAACTAGTTTTAAAGTTTGTAATAATTGTTCTCAAGTTATCATGATATCGTTGTAAAATATAATTCATATTTGTAATTTCCTTCATATATTGTGTAAATTATAGATATATAGTGTAAATCATATTCCCATTTTCCTTATATCTAAATTTCTCTTTTTGTATATGCGTATAGGAGAGTTTGCAATGCCTTTATCAATTTTGTATTCTATTACGTAACCGAATGTAATTTTTTTTACTTAATATGTGTAAAGTTCAATTGAATAAACACAAAATGTCACCGTATTTAGGCTTTTTTTCTGAATAGGCGGTAGATTATATGTTGTAAAATATGACATGAGGAAGTAAAATAGCACAACATTTTGTATTATCATAACAGATTAATTCAAAATGCGGTGCTTTTATTCAAACAAATGTTCATGTAATGTTGTGTTCTTAAAATTGTTTATTTGTTAATTATAGAATGTTTAGTGACGTGTAATAATTTTATTTAGCATTAATTTAACCATCCCACATTATAGGAATGTTAGTTGGCACGAAAACCACATAGTGGTTTCAATCTCTTTCGTACACTCTTCATCCCACGGCCTAAGATGAAACCTTTCCTTAATATATGAGCCCTAGGTCTCTCCATCTATATAAGGAGTCCTAGGGATCTCTTTAAGAGTACAAGTCTATTTTTCAGCTTATATATTTTTCCATTTGGTCATTAGAAGGTAGCACGGTAATGTGGGATTCATGCATTGATATAGTTTCCTTGTTGCAAACAATTATACTTTTGTAGTTATTACATCAGATAACCTTTCAAAATATTCTTATACCAGATCAAGAAGTATTTTTAAAGAAACCCCCATTACATTCTCTTTGTTGTTTAAAACACAAAATTTTCTATATCTTGGTTCTACTTTATTTTGTTGGTAACATTATATATTTCAATTCAGCTTTCAAATCTTCAAAGGAAGGTGCATTTAGAAGTGAGTTCTGAGTATTGGCTGCAGGAGTTGAGCGCTTATCATGATAAATAGCTGTTTGACTGGGGAATGATGTGCCCTCGGCATCCATATATTTTATATGGGTTGGGAGATTCTTTTGCCATGGAAGCTGATGATCGACAACACAAGAAAAGGGATGCAAAAGTGATTGTGTTAAATTATATGAAGATAATTAAATTGGTTTTGGTAATATTTATGATTCAGTTCTTCTTGTAGTAGAGGTTATCCATGATAGAAGAGAAAGAGAAGAACTCTATTGAGACAAGAAAAAGAAATGCTTTCGCAGAAATTTTGAATGTTGCACATGAGTTTTAATTGCAAGGGCAAGCTACTCTCAAAAGTAGGAAACAGAGAAATGATGGAATATAGGTGCACATTTGATCTGTTCTTGAGTGAAACATATTTATAAAGCTAAACTATTGTGCATTCAGATAGATGTGCTGCCCCAATTGTGATCGCTGATAGCATAAAAACTATGTTTTCAGGAACTGAAAGCAGATGATTAGGAAGCGTATATGCGAATGGTAGAAGAGAGCAAGAATGAAAGGCTAACAGTGCTTTTGGGAAAAACAAATTATTTACGTGTTCGTCTTGGAGCTGTAGTTCCAAAGCAGAAGGATATGGAACATCTTGATTGCTATTGAATCTTCAAGAGTTTTGGGGTTGACAAGCTTTCAGACATACCTCCTTAAAAAGCACAGCTGATGCTTGTTGGGAACATATTCTCCGTATATATCGAATCGCGGAGAATTATCAAAGTTGATCAGCGGATCATGCAGGATATATCAATTACAACTACAAAAGAAAATTGCAATCGCATAAAACCAACCACGGATGCACGGAGAATTTTTAACGTGAAAACCCCTCAATATGAGGGGAAACAAATCCCATGGTTAATCACAACCCAAAACCAAGCACTATATTCAAGATAATCTCCCGTGAAGGGCTTACAAAAATTGGCCCTCTTTATGATGCTACAAATCACCAAACAATGGAGAATAGTAGAGAGGAAAAATATCACCAAAACGATAAATTTATTGTCAAACTGTAGAGGAAAAATGCTGGAGAAGAATTGCCCCAAAGATTACTCTCTTCAAACTTTGTTGCAGCCATGGACCTTCTTTCTTCTGATCTCTCTCTCTCTCTCTTTCTCTCTATCTCTCGCTTATTTCTTTCTTGCGCTGCGAGAGCTTGTTTTGGGATAATCTTGATATGCACCCCATACCTTCTATTTATACTCTATAGAGATGAGAAAATAAGGAAACATGAAGTCCTACTTCCAATAAAATTAGGAAAAGATGACTCATATTCCTAAAAGATTTTTGATTTCTTCCTCTAATTAGGACTTGATTTTTCCTTTTCCAAATATGACTAACAATGTCCTATATATGTATTAGGTTTCCTTGAGGAGGGGAATCCATCCAACAAATTTCCCTCTCACAGATGATGTGGGAACTGCTCTAAACTTGTGATGGAGCAGCATCTCTCGAACTTTCCAAGTGATAGTCTTCAGCATCATATTAGCACCATTGTCATTTGTATGGATCCTATCAAGTACAAGCTGCTTAGATTCTAACACATCACGTATACAATGATATCTGACATTGATGTGCTTTGACCATGCACGAAAAGTAGAGTTCTTACCAAAGTGAATCATGCCCTGACTGACACAAAGAGGATATACATGTCTTGAACAAAATTAAGTTCTTGTATGAACTTCTTCATCCACAAGAGTTCTTTGTTGGCTCATTTAGTTGCAACGAATTCTGCCTCTATAGTAGATAATGTCACACACGCCTGTAACCATGATTGCCATGAAACAACATCACATGTGTATGTCATCGAGTAATCGAATATAGATCATCTGCCATCAACATCACATGCCATATTAGAGTTTATGTATCCTAATAGGAATGGCTTTTCTGCTCCAAAATAAAGACAACAGTTGCTAGTACCACAAATATATTATATATCAAGATCCATTTAACTGCATTCTAATGCTCTTTTCTTGAATTTGAGATAAACATGCTGACAACTCCAACTGAATGAGCAATATCAAGCCTTGTACATACCATAGCGTAAGTCAGACTTCCAGTAGCTGAGGCATAAGGAATCATATCCATATCCATATTTTCATCTTCTATTCTTGGACTGTGCTTGGTACTTATCTTGATGTATGCTCCAAGAGGGATACTCACGAGCTTGACTTTGTCCATGTTGAATCTTTAAAGTTATTTTTCAATGTAATTATCTTGACATAACCAAAGTCTCTTCGACTTTCTATCATGGGTAATCTTCATACCCAAAATCTAATTTGCAGATCTCAAATCCTTCATAGCAAAGGACTTGCTTAATTCATCCTTTAGACTTGAAGTTCTCGAAGTATTGCTGCCAATTATGAGCATATCATTGACACAAATCGAAAAAATGATAAAATCATCACCTGGGAATTTCTCGATGAAGACACAGTGATCTAAAGCAGTTTTTATGTACCCATGCTTCATCATAAACAACTCAAATTTCTTATACCACTGTTTAGGAGCCTACTTTAGTCCATCCAGGTTTTTCCTCAATCTGCAAACATAGTCTCTTTTCCTTTGACCACAAATTCCTTTGGTTATACCATGTAGATTTCCTCCTCAAGATCACCCTGGAGGAAGGCCATCTTCACATCTATTTTCTCATCTCTAAGTCTTGACTGGCGACCAAACTGAGAATAATTCTTATGAATGGCATCCTCACCATCGAAGAAAATATCTCATCAAAATCAACTCCCTTCTTTTAGTTGAAGCCTTTCATAACCAACCTAGCTTTGTATCTTGGATTTAAAGAGTTCTCATCATTCTCCACTCTATAAACACGCTTATTTTTTAAAACTCTTTTCCCCTTAAGCATCTTCACAAGCTCAAATGTATGGTTGTCATGTAATGATTGCATTCCATCTTGCATTGCTTCAATCCACTTGTCTCTATGCACATCATGCATAGCCTCTTCATAGTATTATGGCTCACCATTGTATGTCAAAAGAATGTAATCATGTGCATAGTATCTTGAATAGGGATGACTATCTCTTGTGGATCTATAGGGTGGATCAATATTATAGGACGAGCATTCCTCTTGATTGCTCGTAGGAGCATCTGCCATGTCAACATTATCTTCCTCCGGCTCGGGAATCTGTTCATGGATATATGTATATGCAGTTGGTGTGCATGCTGCAAAGAAATCCGATCTACATCAGCTAGCTTGTAGTTGTTCTGAGATAATTTCTTGGATGCCTTTTGAATATCATCAATGTTCTTGTCTTCAGCAAAGATTATATCTCGACTTCTCACAAGCTTCTTCTTTATAGGATCGTATAACCTGTAGCCTAACTCATCCTATCCATATACCACAAAGATATATTTTCTAATCTTTGATTCTAACTTTGATCTCTCATCTATTGGAACATGCACGAAGGCTATGCAACCAAACACGTGTAAGTGCTTGAAGGAAACATCTTTTCCATACCAGACTATGTCTGGATATGTAACATCTCTAATGTCATTTACCATATCCATGTCGGACACTACGAGTAAATCATACTCAGTATCGATGACAACAACATTTTCATCCTTACAGTTCTTCTCTTTCTTTCCCTCTCTTTTCTCTCTTTTGAGTTGGTAGCAATATTTCTTGATGTGGCATTTCTTCCCACAGTAATGACATTTCAAATCTTTATATTTAGATCTCACTTTCTTCTACTTTGATCTCTTCGTTTAGCATTCCTAAATTTAGTTCTCCCCCTATTTTCTGTGACCAAAACTTATGACTATGATGAAGAACTTTGAGATTTTCTTCGCATCTCTTCATTCAAAACTCTAGTCTTGACGATCTCCAAGGAAACAACTCCATTAGGGTGGAGTTTGTAAGAGTGATTCGAAATATTTCATAACCATCTAGAAGAGTAGCGTGTAGTAGGAGGCCTTGAACCTAGTCTTCATATTTTATTTCCGTGTTAGAAAGCTGGTTGATAATTCATTGAAATTCATTTTGATGTTAATCTTGATTTCATATTGTTATAAAGCAAATGTAGAAACATGCAAACTTGAACTATAACAACTTTGTGGCGGCTAATTAATATGAAAACATGCATAGGAAATAAGATCCATACAACAAGCATTTTGAAAATAATGGGGGAATATCATTGCACGTGTTCAGTTGGAAAATGGTTATCACATGTGCATAATGCTATCATCATTGGACCTCTTCCTACATCAACATGTTTTGGTACTAAGATCATCACACAACTCAACAATTGTAAAGATGTCATGTCATCATTGCACCTCAGATAACAAGCATTTAAAAATAAGAGGGGCAACATCATTGCATGCGTTTAGTTGGAAAATGGTCATCACATGTGCTCAGAGTTGTCATCATTGCACCTCAGCCTACATCAACAGGTTTCAGTACTAACATCATCACACGACTCAACAATTGTAAAGACAAAGCAAATGTCAACGTGACTTCAATGTGAAGATGTCATGCATGCTTATGCATCACTGCATGTGTTCGGTGGGTAAATGGTCATCACCAGTGCTCTGCAATGTCATCATTAATTGCACCTAAGACAACACCATCTGCAGACTTGTATTTCATCATCAAACGGATGAGTTACATGCAAAGCAAAGATTAACAATGTTCACATCATCCAACTTCGAAATCATGCATCAAAGGATCCATGCATAGTTACATTGAAGGGCATGCCATGCTTAAGTAAAGAAAATCCCAACATCATAATATATTCTATGATTGAGATCACTTGTCACAGGTGTTTAGAAATTCGTCATTGCACCTCTTATGACATCATCACCACCGCAAAACTGTCGTGACGTTCATACGCCTTCGACATCATAATTCATAACCGGTAGGACCACCAAACATCCTACAAACTGCACTAACCTTGACTACATAACTAAAATAGAATTGAATCATTCCTATAAATCACGACCAATACACCAACGGATGCCCCCAAAGGCTGCTAAATCATAGATACATTTATTCTTGTAGTGATTGATATAAAACAAATGGTTGGCTGAAAAGATAGACGATGTTGAAACACAGCGGAATGTATCATTTTGCAGAATAATAGGACTGGAAACAAATCAAGTTATCCAAAAACATAACACATGATTCGATGAAAGGCGGGGTGAAGCTTGTGATACATGTCGTGCATGCAGTAACCATAGATAATTCAGCACGACAGATCCAACATGCATTCAAGTTGAGCATAGTAGCTAATAGGTGGTCAATATGTAATCAACAATTTTACAAATATAAGAACTTGTTGGGTAAAAGCTTTCATGCATAATCGCAGGTTAATGAGTGCGCATCATATAAAGAGCTCCCAAATTAGACTAAATTTCCTAAAATTGAAGTTGCAACAGGGGTAGGCCATTCTACCCATGCGGCTATGTCTTTACATTTCATCCTGACAAAATCATGAGTACTCAAAATGCATTTTAGGGCCCAATATAACATAATATGGCAGATCAATGCGCAACATACAAGGATATCAAAGTTCAAGTATGTTCAAGGCTACACAATTTATAGCAAACCATCTGTGTGCAGCCCACAAACAAAGCATTTAAATTAGCTCCAAGATGCAACCAAGCATAGACTAATCTCACACAATTCAGACCAAGCCAAACTTAAAGACCAAGGGTGATTTGTTGAACGGCTTTAACATATTTCCCCAAATTAGGCATGTTAAATATATACATACATAATCATAAATAATGGATCATTGCATTTAAGGTATATGAGACAAATTCATAAATAAGGGATGATATGCTTTAAGATATATCATAGAAATTCAAAAATCAGGGATGATCGATTTTAATGGCTTTAAGATATATCTTAGGCAATCAAGCATCCACTAAAACATACACAACAAAACATGGTTGCAATCAATCCCACTAAACAATGAAGCATGGAGAAAGGCAACAGGAAAGCACGATCCCTCTCTTCTATGAATCGCAATATCGATTTAACGAAGCAATCATGCATATGATCGAGAAGTGTTGGAGTATTTGGTTATGCATCACTTATGTGGGAGATGGGTAAATGGATCACTCCAGGATCCATTTACCACATCCAAGTCTTTAGTCCTACATCTACCCGTTGTGAGATGTGGAGACTCGATGAGGGCTACATAAGAAGCCCATCACCCTCTGTATCCAGTGAGAAAAGCAATAGACTATCAACCCTTTGAGGTGTTCTTCCGTGATTTCATCACACTCCTTAAGGAGCAGGGTTCCATGTAAAATCACGCGTTCTTAATGTTCTTATTTATTTATTTCTGATACGCTTCCACAATCTTATTTTCTAACATGGTATCAGAGCGAGTTCAATTCTCAAGATTATCAAGTTCTTAATTTTGTTCGAGATCCGAGATTCAATTCTTCATTGCTCTTGGAGAATCAAACCATTTAAAATTATTTGTGGTTCATTCTTGAAGATTATTTTATTGAAGATCATTATCATTCAAGATTCAAGATCCAGTTGGTCAAGTCCCTAGGGTTCCGTTCTAGAACCCTATTTTTTCCAACAAGCATTGCCGTCGCGATATCCAGCAGCAAATCCAGGCGACACGTGGCCACATCACGCAAGCAAATTCCAACAGGATTCCAATAGAATCGCGACGTAAAGGTGGTAGATGCAACTATGATTCAGAGAGGAGGTGGAGCCGTATCCACGAATCCTCAGATCCAAGAGCGAAAACCTAGCCAGGTGTCTATCTCAGGAACTTAGGGCATAACACCATCGCACGCACAACCTCCCACCGGTGACACTCCCCCTACTCAATACAAGGAGGTGAGGGGCTTCTTATATAGCCCTCACCGAGTCTCCACATCTCACAACTGGTAGATATGGGACTAAAGACTTGGATGTGGTAAATGAATCCATTTACTCATCTCCCACATAAGTGACACATAGCCAAATACTCCAACACCCGCTCAAGCTAGAGCTTGTAATGCTCATCTTGGACAAACGGAAAGAAATCTCAACTTGCAATACATGACACTACAAACAATATCAACTCAACGCGCACAACTGTCGACTGCTTAAGGATGTTGCTTCGTTTGTTGTGCAGGTGAAGAGGACGAACGTGCTGGAGTGTGAGTCAAACTGAATCTCCTCATCAGAGAGCATGTGCTCCGTACTGCACCTGTTAGAATCACTACAACTCAATGAGTCTCTACACGGAGAACTTCGGCCTGCCACGGACAACTGCTCCATCTCTGAGGAGAATACGTGATTCTATTCAAACTGGAGGGGGCAAGCCATACCCAAGTGGGCGATAGTTTTAAAAAAAGGGAGGTCAAGCTGCATTTCAGGCCCATGTGGGCCATGATTGATTCAAAAAAATGTGTTTTGAAAAAAAGGTACGTACAAAAGAAAATCCATATGCAAGGAAAATTTATCAAAAAAAGGAAAGAAAAAGGAATGCTGAAAAAAATTATGAATGGCTTATTAAAAGAAATATGTGATGGCTATTAAAAAATTGTAACGCAATAGATGAGAACAAAATGATTTGAATTTTTTTTAAGGAAAAGCTGAATAAAAAAATGATGTAGTCAGCTTATGTGATTCATGTTTCACCCTATTTTATTATCTTCTTCCAGCTTTATCTATGTCACTATTTTCTGACAAGTATGGGAGAAAGGGAGAGTATTGTGTAGAGTTCTATGACCATGATGATTCTAGTTCAGATTCAGATTTTCCAATCATAAGCGAGGCCATTCAGATTTCTGACTCTACAGTTGTTCAGACTCGACGATTAAATTCCGAGTCTTCGGTTGCAGACATACACATGTATGCGATCTTCATTCAGATGTGCACATTTATGCCACCATTGTTTGTGGTCCCCATCTTTTGTATTTTGATCAGGATTTTCATGTGATCCATAGGGACTCTAGAGTAGAGATCCCATTCTCTATGCCATGTGGGCTAGGATTTTCATGTGATTTCATAGGGACTCTAGAGTAGAGTACCATTCTTTGAGCCGGATGGGAGAGACCCAACTCTTCGACGAGGAGACTTTTCAGACTCCATTCTCTAGTGACCATGGACTCTAACGAGGAGACTTCTTAGACTCCATTGTCCAGCGACCATGGACTCTAATGAGGATTACACTCCACAACTCTTTTCAGTTTGTCTCTTTTTTCAGAGATGGAGCAGTTGTCCACATGTTGTGGCAGGCCATTATTCTTCGTGTAGAGACTCATTCAGTTGCAGTGACTCTGACGGGCACAATTCAGAGTACATGCTCTCCAACGAGGAGATTCCGTTTGACTCATACTCTAGCATATTCATCCTCCTCACCTGCACGACATGAGAAGCAATTCCCTCGACAGTAACCGACATTTGTACATATTGAATTGACATTGTCTGTAGTGTCATGTATTGTTAGTTGAGATTTCTTTTTGTTTGTCAAAGCTGAGTATTACATGCTCCATCTTGAGGGGGAGTGTTGGAGTATTTGGTTATGCATCTCTTATGCGGGAGATGGGTAAATTCATCACTCCAAGATCTATTTACCACATCTAAGTCTTTAGTCCCACATTTACCAGTTGTGAGATGTGGAGATTTGGTGAGGGATATATAAGAAGCCCCACACCCTCTGTATCTTGTGAGAAAAGCAACAGACTATCAGCCCTTTGAGGCATTCTCCCTTGGTTTCATCTTGCTCCTTAAGGAGTAGGATTCCACGTAAAATCTCTTATTCTTTAGGTTCTTATTTATTTATTTCTGATAAGCTTCTGCCATTCCTATTTTCTAACAAGAAGCACAAGCCAAAAAAATCAAACCGCCCAACAAGCATGCATACGATCGGCAAGCACATCAAAACCCCAACCCACGACCGATGGATTTTTCCCTTAACACCCTTCTAGGGGATGGTTGCTGTTGAATCCACATTTCATCATCTTTATTCTATCATTTTGGCCTCAAAAACCCTAGTAAATGCATGTAAATAGCATTAAATCCAGCATCTTAGCACATGCATGTGCATGTAATTAGTGTATAAAATACTGTAATTAAAGCTAAAATTATAGAATAAATAAAAGAAAAGAAAAAGAATATAATATTGTAAATATTTTATGACTCGAAACCCCGAGACCTAGGCATCTTGATGAATAGGTCGACAAGGAATAAAGTAGGGGGAGATAAGATCAAAATACAGTAGAAATACCTTTCATTCTATTCATTCTTTACTCACTTTGGGACCTATTTTTTGGTTCCACTTTTTATACCTCAAATAAAGAAACTTTGTACATGAAAGTTGTAGATAATTAAATAAATAAAAATACAAAATTGATTTCATTCCAAATTAATGTACAGATAAAAAGTTATGGTCTGATTAAAAATTCAGAATCCCAACTTCCCAGACCTGTATCTCACAAATGAAAACTCCAAATGCATCAAACTCACCTTTAATTGTATATAGTTCAAAATAAGCTATTTAATGGTGGTGGTTTCGCATTTGGCGGAGCTACGGTTTGAAAGTTGAGTTTTGGACCCTCATTGTATATTTGTACAGATTAAAATATTTCATTTTATTATTTAATCATTATTTTTGTATTTCCATATTTTTTATAATTTTGTAAATATTATTTATAATATATATGTACATTAAAATCAGAATAAAACACAAAAGAGATACAAAACAAAAATACATGTATATAAAAGACATAGGTACTATACCTATACATATACATATATAATACATACTTATATTTTATTAAGTGTATTAAATACATCAGAAAAATAAAATAGAAATATATTTAAGTGTATAAAATATTTTATAAATTTATAAAATAATAAATAAAAATAAATTAATTAAAATCACAAAATAAAAATAAATTAGTTAAATATATAGGTATATGTACCTACAAAGGCCTAAAATAGCAACTTATAAAATTAAACCTCATAAAAATAATTAAAAATAACCATAATATAATTTAGAAAATAACAAATATTTTTTATTTAATAACATAAAATTAATAAAATCATTTACTATTTTTAAACGAATTTTTAATTATTTTTCGCAGGGTTTTTCCTGGTTGGTCCACGTGGACCAACCAGGAGGCAGTCCGCGTTGACCCCCGGTCAACTGACTGTCCTCCCCGCCTGTCCACTTGGCAAACCTCGGTTTGTCGTCATTTTTGTCGATTTTTACAGACTTCATCTTGCACTTTTTGAGATCGATTCCTTCACGACTTTTGTCCCTCGATCCTTGGTCTATCACACCCTTGCGTTTTTTTTGGGGAGAGGGCCATCGATTCGCCCGATCTCCCTTGGTCTTTGGTGCCTCTTCACCATCGAGTCAAACCACATATAATGGAGCCCCGACTTCCTTTTCAAGTTTGAACGCCTCTCCCCATAGGATCAGCTCCCCTTTCATGCCCCAGAGCAAGGAGAAGGTGATAGCTCTCCTTCGCGACCTTCGGGTGGGTCGAGCGATGCCTGAGGTGCTTCCACAACCTCCCCCTTCACCGGTGGTCGAGAACCATTCCCTCTGGTGATCCACCGTCGAGGCAGCCCCCATTTCTCTTTATTTCATTTGCATTTTGTTCGCTGTACCCTTAGAATTAAAAGCCCTCAAGAAATTTCACGTTCCATCGCTTAAATCATCCAGTGACCCCCCTCGTCGGAGTGCACCTCCGACCGAGTTCCACCTCCGACGTATCAGGCCACCACCTCCACTCCGCGGGGTCCAGGCACTTTGCCCTGGACCCTCTCACGTTTTCTTGCAGGTTAAAGCTCGTTGACTCGAGCCCAGGAGCGTTTTTGTGCTTCGCCGGAGCTCCGTTGAGCTCTCCAGCTCCGCCGATCTCCCTCGCGAGCCTTGGCCGTCGCCGAGGTCTTTTGAAGCTCCTGGGAGATACCCCAGACCACCAGGAGCCTCCAGCCATCTTTTGGAGCCCAGAAGTTTGCCGGAGAAGGAGCAGGAGCTCGGAGAAAGTCTCCTCGCCAGCGCTCCTCTGCTGTTCTTGCTCCGGTCTTCCAACCGTCGGATCAAGGCGGAGCTCCAGATCGCCCAGTAGCCGTTGGATCACGCCAGGCCCTCCACTGTCAGATCTTCACCCGAGGATCTAATCTTCGCCGTCCAACGCGAAGCGTCATCGGCCGTTAGATCGTCGACACGTGGCAAGTGGAACCGCATCAGCCGTCGGATCGCGCCAAGTGGGGTATATTGCACCTTTACCCCGCGCCTTTTTGTAATTTTTATTTAGTCCATAAACTTTCAGTGGTAGTTTAAAAAGTTATGTAATAATTATATCTAGGCCCCCGAACTTTTCCTATTTGCATTTTGGTCCTAGCCACGTCACCTCACGTGACCAGTACACGTGAGGCGCGGGGCATTTTGCACGGACACCCCTGAGGGTTTGGGTATTTAGTTTCAGTCTAGGGATTTAAATATTAAGTGTAAAACTTTTGGTTATTTTGCATCAAGGCCCCCAGATTTTTGGAAATTACATTTATACCCTTCCCAAGCGCGTGCTAGTCATGCACATGAGTGGGTTATTTGCAAGCATACCCTTGTGGGTCTTGATATTTGTAATTGGTCCAGGAACTTTGTTTATTAGTTGCAAATTTTTATGAAAATTGCACTTTGGCCCCTATACTTCTAGATATTTGCATTTATGCCCATGCTAGCTGTGTGATTTTTATTGGATGTTTCTATTTATTTAGTGCATCATTTTAACTCAAAAAATTCCCCAAAAATGTCATAAGCTCTTGTTTACTTGCTGATTCTCGTCATATTTTTGCATTTCATTTTTGTTGCATTTTCATATTTATTAAAAATCAAAAACCTGCATTTTCAGTACTGTCTATCTTAGAAAACCCATAAAAATTAGCAAAACACCTTGAAAAATTCCAAAAAAATTACTTAAGGTCTATTTTAGTGTCTTATAGTGTCAGTCCAAAAATCATTAAAAACTTCAAAACAAAAACCTTAAAAATTAGAAAATGCCTAAAAACTTCATAAAAATCTAAAAAATCCTAGAAAACCCTAAAAATATAAACTCAGTTGCTGTAGTTTCTTTATTTTATTACGGTTATTTTAAAATTAATTTGGGAAAATTTTGTTACTGTTTGATATTTTTCGTTCCCATTTTTATCTCGGCTAGTAGTTAATTCACTATTTTCTCTTATTTTGACTTCTAAAATACCAAAAATATTCAAAAAATTCCCCAAAAATCGCAAAAACAGTAGAAAATTATAAATAAAACCAAAAACATTTTATTTCCTAATTTTTACGCATTTTCCTTATTTTTATAAATACTCTATCCCCTCTTTTTCTTACTTTGTTTATATTCTAGTTATTGAAAAAAAAATATAAAATATAAAAAGAAAATAAAAAATCAGAAAATTAAAATCAAAATACAAAATTAAAATTTAAAATAAAAATCAAAAAAATTAAAAATAAAAAAACCACAAAAACCTTTGCATGTTTGTAGAGTTTAATCACTCTCACATCTTTGCATTCTTGCTTGATCTATCCTGCCTTTCTCCCTGTGTTCGACCTCTACATACTTACACCTATATATGTAGAGTTAATAATAAATTTTACTCCACATCTATTTTCATTGCTTGATTTAGTTGTTGTGGGTTCATTGTTGATTAAATTCGGATTTCTTAGCGGTCATCGCATCGAACTCTGTGTTCCCGCCTTGTGTAGAATACACGACCGTTAGAAATTTGGGTTTATCAAATGGCGTCGTTGCCGGGGAGCAACAACGCATAGTTCGGCTTTTTATTTGTGATTGTAATTATTTATCTCTTTCGCGGCTTTTGTTTCTGCTTGTTTTATTATTTTTGATATATCTTGTTGAATTGTCTAACCACTCTCCTTGCCTTTACTTTGTGCAAGGTATGCGGATCGAGGGAGGCACTCTTTTCTGGGAGCGCTCGTGCACCCACGTGAGGCAGCTTTGGCTTCGCACCAAGGCGGACTTGGAGGGAATTTTGAAGACCATTCCTGAGCATTTATTTTATAGTATTTATTTTTGTAATTTAAGTGAGAGAGAGACTCTATATTTGTAATAATACAGGTACCCCCGAACTTTGGACTCTTGAGCCTAATTTCCAGGTGTTTGTACACCTGGGGGCTCACGGCGGCTTTTTATCGGTTTTCATCGCTTCTTTTTATTTTGTTTTCTAGTTTTGATTTTATTACTTTTGTGTGATTGAGCCTCTAGTTTTAGGATTGCTTGCGATAGACTAAGGCCAAACACTTAACATATTTGCATGTATCTATAGCCGCGTTTGGACTTAGTCAAATTATAAAATAGACGCATCATCATCTTCGAGCCTACGTGCCACGCCCACCATGCCAAGCGCTTCTCCTGAACTCGATTTGTCGAGAGGAGGAGGGGTGAGCCTAGACCAGACTCTTGGATTGAGGATCGGTGACCGACTTGTGGTTCTTCACGATAATAGCAATTTCTGAAACTTAGGGCGATTTCATCGACTTGCATTTGCATATAGATAGGTTTCAATTCTGCTGAGCATCCTTGCATGTAGAGTGATGGAGGCAAGGTGAGCATTTCTCTTTAGCATTCATCATTGATTTGCCGCTTGCATTACTTTTCCGACTCTCCCTCTGATTTGGCCAACCTAGGTGCTAAGTAAAATTGATTCCTCGTTAGAAGCGTGCATTTCTCACTAAAAAATTCCAAAAAAAGTGATATTCAATAAAATTAGGACTGCTAATATTACTTGACCCTAAAATGACCAAAAAGAAAATCTTGTATTGGGGTGAGTAATCCCCTCATTGTCTTCGTTTTACCTTGCTCGCGCACACACTAAGGATTAGTGCCAAAATTCCATTTTCAGCCCCTAAGTGTTTACACAACTTCTGGACTTCTCACCTAACTCTAAAACAGACAAGATAAAAAGATCGCATTTGTGATCTTCACCGAGTTGAGTAGGTGAATTGAGGGTTTGTATTGTGTGAGTTTTGCTTATGATTGCTTGCGTGTATTCTAGATCGCTTCTGCGCACTTGCGCCTTCTTCTTCACCCTCTTGACTTGACCTTCGTGCTCCCCCGAATCATTTCCTTTTGTTTTCGAGATGGACCCCTGGAGCACATTTTACTCGAACTTTGCGGATCCTTCGTTCACTCCAGTCGGTCCACCTCCCTTTTATCAGGAGGATCCTCCTCCTATTTTTTTTTGATTTTTGTACATACACACCTCAGCCATAGTATCCGTCCTCGGACTTCTACCCACCTCCACCTCCACCTATATATTATCCACCTCCAATTTCACATCCACCCGAGTCTGACATGTTGGAGTCACCTCCCTCGATCTCTATAAGTGATATCTTGAACCGAATGACAAAGCGCATTGATTTGATGAATGATAATCTTGCTATTTTGAGGAAAAACCAGATTAATGCTCATTTCGTCGAGGATACAGATTTACTTGTGGGTGATCATGGGAGCTTGCAATCGCTCAAAATACAAAAAAATGGGAAAAATTTAAAAATCCAAAAAGACTACGGGAGACCTTTGGTTGATTCAGACTGTGAGAAGAGTGCCCATCTGCCAGACTTTTGACCACACATCCATTCACACACTGTCCCACCTCTGACCCTGAGGATGCCGCTGTACAGACTGCTCTTGGCATGCCTCGTGTATATGCTGAATCCGACTTCCTCCCTTGTATGGAGGAGGTCCAAAAATTCAAAAAAATGTTGTCTGAACCGGAAGTGGTGGCCACTATTCATGACATCATCCATGCCCCACTTCAACAGGCCATGACTGATTTATCTGCTCCTCTTCCCAAGAAGAGAAAGCGAAGGAGCAGATCTGAGCGTCATATTTTGACCATGGCCACTGCCCACGCCATCACACACCGTCCCATTCCTAGAAAGAAGAACACAGCTACACCTTTCATCACTTGCACCATCTCTGACTATACTTGTGATCACACTCTCCTAGACGGTAGTGCATCTATTAGCATATTACCCTTCTCGTTGGTACAGTCTCTTCACTTAGGGCCTCTCAAGAAAACCATGATGATCGTTCAGTTTTCTGATGGATCTATCAAGAGGCCGAAGGGAATCCTAGAAAACGCCGTCATTTCTATTCAGGGCATGAGCTACCATGTTGATTTTGTCGTGTTGCCCATGGAGACCTCCACAGGGGAGCCATCTCCAATCATCCTGGGACGACCATTCCTCGCCTCTGCGAGAGTCGTTATTGACTATGGATCAGGAGAGTGTCGCTTCCGTCTTATTGACGAGAGCGAAGTGTTGATCACCACACCCAGAGTTGACCAGAGACTTGCACCTGATTGCACCTTCACCGATTATAGCTAACTCCGAGGCCTGTGACCAATCTGATGATATTAGAGATGTTTGCTTAGCGAAACCTGATAAGACCCTAGGAATTCCCCGAAAGGGGAGGAAATCAGAAAGCATAAACCTCGTAGTTCCCCCTTCTGGTGTGTGGCGATGTGTTGATGAAATCCAAGGAATTTACGTGATTGATCCCATTGAGCGGCGGGTAGATACCAAGACTAGACAGGACAGACTTGGTTTGACTACTTCCAATGATAAGTCTGTTCCTGGTCACTCAAAAGTAAAGATGATTGAGGTCGGTTATGATGCTGGCCATTATTTTGATAGATTCAGGCCTCTCGATGAAAAAGATGACCCGGGTAAGACTCTTAAGGACGATCAGAGTTCGTATACTTCCACTGATGACTTCGTTCCTTTTGATTTTGACCTGGACGATCCCTCGCAGGAAACCTCTGATTACACTTCTTCCGATGAGGATGAGTTTGTCCCATTCCACTTTGACATCAGCGAGACCTCCAAGGCCATACCTGACCACACTTCTTCCAATCGCCCGTCTGCGCCTGCACACCATAGGACCACCAAGGGAGAACCTAGCCATACTACTTCCAATGACCAGTTCGTCCCTTTTCGATTTGATTCCATGGAGGGCCTTCACCCTGTCGACCCTGATCGGCTTCCATCCACTGTGGACCCCGATGTCGACTTACACCACACTAGATCTAACCCTCAGCAGTCTTGCAAGAAGGTCGGCTTTCTACCGTCGTGATCATTGTATATCCATCTCTGTTGTATATTCTTTTGTGTGTACCTCGGTTCTCTCTTCCGTATTGCTCGTCCACCCATTCTAGTGTTTTCCTTACTTAGGACGTACCTTATCCTAAGTATAGGGGGGTGGACGAGTCGAGTGTTCAGTCATCGTTCCGTTTCATTACTCCTGTTGTTGCCTATACTTAGGGCTTCTTTTACCCTAAGTATAGGGGGAGTGATGTGTATATCCTCTGATCTCTTCTTCCATCATCTGATCTCATTTCCATTTTCATCTCTTGTCTTCTTTTCTTCTTTTCTTCTTTTCCTCTTCTATCTTTGTTATCTACCGAAAAGGTGTCGCCCCTTGTAGACAGTTTTCCATACTTAGGACGTACTTTGTCCTAAGTATAGGGGGGTGTGCACCTCGAGTTGTTCTATTCTTTTCGATCCTGTCCATTGTCTCCTCTTCTTGTCTATACTTAGGGATATCTTACCCTAAGTACAAGGGGAGACAATCTGAGTACGTGATGAATACCCATTCATCACTCTTTATTCTTATATTTTAGCTACAAAAACCTATGCAAATACATGTAGATATGTGTAAATAGGAATAATTACCAAAAGCATGCATTGTGTAAAAACCTATAATTAGCATGTTTTTGTGCAAAAATAAAAGAATAAAGATTAAAAAGAAAAAAAAGGGAAATATTTAGAATAAATATGGAGCAACCTAACCCAAGGGAGGGCTCAGCATGGGCCTGACCGCATAAAAGCCAAAGTAAAGGGAGATAGGGGCTCATGTGTAAATATTTATGTAAATAAAATAAAGATATTTTCCTCACCAAAAATATGCTTGTAAATATTTGTACATATTTTTAATATAAAAACAAAAAGAAAAAAAAGTTAAAAATCAAAAAGAATTAAAATACCCCTTTTTCATCATGTATATAAACCACTCTTCCATATTTATTTGACCTTGTAAATAAATAAAATTATTTTCCAAAATTTTTGTAAATATTCTATGTTAGATAGTGTAAATAAATAAAATAAAAATAATTAAAATCAAAACAAAATAAAAATAGCAAAATTAAAAATACAAAAATACATTGTACATATACCATGTATATAAAGGCATATATATATATATATATATTTATTTTACCTATGTATATAAATAATAAAAATAAAATAAAAATACCTTTTTATTCCTTGTTTTATACTATAAATAAATAAAATATAAAATAGGAATAAAATTGCATAAAAATAATAATTAAAAATCAAAAAAATCAAAAACCCTAATTGTGTACATATGCCTATATAGTACATACTATGTATATAGTTTATTTTTATTTCCAAAAATTAATTAAAAATCAGTAAAAAATAGAAAAAAATAAAATAAAAATATTTTGTGTTTTGAGTTTTTGCAAATTCGGCCCCTAGCTACCCTTATTTGTCACTTCAAGATCCAGCCACGTGGCCGAATCCCATTGGGTCCTGGGGATGTTGACCGCCCGGTCAACTACCCCCCCCCCAGGACCACCTCCCGCGGGTCTGAGCTCCGGACCCGACTTCCCAAATTTCTACCCGCTCGACCCGATCACCATTTCACCTAACCCCGGCTCCGTTTTGATCCTCCCACATGCGACATCCTCGCCGGGCATCCACCTTGGGATCCGCGCGCCACCACGACTCGCCCGGACCCATCTTTCTCGGACCCCTAGCCGTATAAAGCTGCAGCTCCGCCACCTCCTCTCTCCATCTTTGGCCATTTGCTTTCTTCTCCTGTGAGCTCCAGAGAGTGCGTGAGGTGACAGCTCGCGTCTGAGCCTGTTGCAGCGAGGAAAGGAGGTGAATCCATCGATCCGGCGAGCATAGCCGCCGCAGCTCCGCCACCAGTGTGAGCTCCGAGCCTCGGACCGAGACGATCCTCGAGGCGACGACCGGGAGCTTCCCCAGCTCCTCCCCAGTCTCTCCGATCACCCAGGTAACCCCTTAGCCTTCCCGTTTCCTTCAATTTCCATTTACGCCTAATTCGCTCCGCCGCCGTATTTCTCCGATTCATCCCGGTTTTGACCACTATCCGATCATCGGAATTGACCATCACGTTCACCTCTCCCCGACGCACCTTCTTCACCCATTCGCCCAACCCAGCTCGCACAGGACCTGGGAACCGAGCTTCTCCGTCCTCCACCTTCGCCGGAGCTCGCCGCTTCGACCCACCGTTCACCCCCACCTCGCCTAACCGGGTCGAGGCAGTTTGCCCTCGACCCGTGAGTCTTCTGGTGCACTTTTTAGGTCGAAACGAGGGCCGTTTGAGGCCTTTCGCCATCTAGCCAGGAGGCCCAGCTCCGCCGACCTCGCCCGAGCTCCTCAGAGCTCGGCTCGATCATCGGAGCATCGTAACAGACGCAGGAGCACTCCAGCTTTCTTCTCCGACCATCAGAGTGCTCCAAGGAGGAGCCCAACGCACGCACGAGCCCGACGAGTCTCGCCGGGGACCTGTTCTTCGAGGACCCTCCTCTGCCGTTGATCGTCCCCCTCCGCTCCAGACTTCATCCTGGCCGTTCGTCCCTGGAGCCACCAGCACCGCTCGATCTGAGGAGAGGCGATCCGGAGCGCCCACCGTCAGCAGCCGTCCGATCTCCACGTGGCGCGCATCCAGCCCATCCGCTTAATAAAGGGTAATTTACCCTTAGGCCTTGTCTTTATTTTAATTTCGTTTTAGTCCTGTAAATATCAAAGTCAGTTGTTAAGTTTTAGGTGTATTTGCATAGTGGACCCTTAGCTTTATTCTATTTGCATTTATACCCCTGCCAGTTGTGGACACGTGCATCAACACGTGATATTTTGGGTTATTTGCAGTAGACCCCCCTGTACTTCTGGATGTTACTGAATGAATGAAAACTTTCATATATTTGCATTCATACCCCTGTGCGTGATTTATTTCCACATGTGCGATATATGTTGGGTTATTTGCAGATAAGCCCTTGGACTTTTGGTACCTGTTACCAATAAGTCCTCGGGACTTATTTTTCTTACATTTGGGTCCCTGAGTGTCCCAGGCACGCGCGTGGTGCGTGTTTCGCTGGGTATTTTGCACCAGACCCCCCAGAACTTTAGGTATTTGCACTTTGGTCCCTGTGCACAATGCCCCTCTTTATTTTTGAATAAAATATCAAATCACCTCCAAATCCAACGAGAATTTGATACATGGCTCCTGCCATGGTGTAGGATTTTCGTGGATTTTTGAGGACATTTCTGATTTTGTTTGATATTTTTTAAAAATAAAAAACCATCATTTTTGCTACTGTCTAACTTTAAAACCCCCAAAAAATATTAAAACTCACTTAAAAATTCAACAAAAATTAGGTACTGTCTATTTTGATTAGTTTGATTTTCTAGCCAATTTTGGCTATTTTTCATCACTGGAAACCACTAAAAACTTAAAAACACTCAAAATTCCATAAAAATTCTAATAAATAAATTAAAAATCCAAAAATAATAAAATTGGTACCTAAATTTTCCTTGTTTCATCTTCTATACAGGAAAATTACCTCGAGGCCATTTTGAGGCCCTTAGATATTTTATCTAGGGCTTTTTGGCTCGGCTGGACAGTACCCACTGTTTGCTTGACTTTTTGATTTTTAGAAAATTAAATAAACCTTAGAAAATTCTCAAAAATTCACTAAAAACACAAAAAAATATAAAATACATAAAAATATTTTTGTTTTAATTTTTGGTTGATTTTTGATGCTTTGAATAAATTGTTGAAGTGTGCTTTTCCTTGTTTTTCTTATTTTCTTAATACATTAAAAATCCAAAAAAATATAAATACTTAAAAACCACTAAAAATATTTTGTTCTTTTATTTTCTTTATTTTTACTACTTCGTAGGCCTCTCGTCCAACCCGTGCTCCTTGAGTTCGACCCTGGGTGCTATACCAGGTTAATCCAATAGCAGGACCGCTATTCGTGTTTTGATCGATTTTATTTTCATTAGTGGTTCAATTTTTCTTGATTAAGTGCATTTGATTGCTCGGGTCACAACGACCGATTAGTACCTTTATCCGAGTGATCGAATTTTGCGCTCATCAGAATAACGCCGTTGCCGGGGAGCATGGCTTAGTAGTTCTCTTTTTCTTTTCGTTTTTGTTTTTGCAGCTTTTCGCGGCTTTTGTCCATATTTTATTTTTGTTTTATTTTGTTTTATTTTCTTTTTCTTTTATTATTATTTTTATTTTATTTTGAGTGTTTATTTTATTTTGCATTTTTGCACATATACCTTTATTTTCATTTCCATTTCTTTTTCCTTTATTATTATTTGATTATCTGGTTTTGACCACTCTGCTTTTTCTTACGAGGGCCCGAGGACCGAGGCAGCTGATCTAGAGAAGCCGACGCAACCGTGGGATTCGGAGGCGGCTCCTTTCTTTGCGGAGCCGCAAGAGAGAGTGAGAGAGAGTTGAGTGGGTGAGTATTTTCATTTTTATTCTATTATTATTGTAATAATACAGGGACTCTCAGGACTTGGACACTTTAGACTTAGCGGGTCTGTTTCGCCGAGCACTGGTGTGCTCGGGGGACCCTTAGGAGTTTTTCGTGGCTTTTACGCGTTTTTCTTTTTATTTTCTTTCTGCCTTTTTCGGTGTTTACGCGGTTTTTGCGCGAGCCCCTAGACTTAGGAATTCGCTTGCTTGTGCCGTAATTAGTAGGATCCCCACACCTAATTGCTTGCCTGTTCCTATAGAACGTTAATTGGACCTACTAAAAATCATTAATAAAAATAATCGAATCATCTCCTTCGTAGCCTACGTGTCGCAACCCGTCCTGTAAAGCGCTTTCTCCTACCCCCGATTTGTCGGACAGAGGAGGGACGGGCCAAGATCGGACTCTTTGGCTTGGAGGTCGGTGACCAGTTAGACGGTTCTTGCGATAGAAATTGCTCATCTAGGACTCGGTTTTTCCCGTTGCATCATTTAGGTAGTTTACTTTCAGTCTTTAAATTCTGCGCGGATCACTTGCATGTAGTGTGCCGGAGACAAGGTACGCATTTCTGACTCGGCATGCATCATTGATTTTATCGCGTATCGGCTTTTTCGACTTCTCCCCCCTGTTTTGGATTAAATAACCAGGAGAACCGAAAAATTCATTAGGCCTTTTGTTTTGGTTTGAAAAAGATTAAAAAGAGAAACCATAAAATTGGGACTGGTTAACACTATTGATCTTAAAAAAAACACTCACCCTAAAAATTTTGTCTTGGGGAGAGCAACCCCCTCATTGTATGGTTTGGATGCGCGAGAGAGTGACCCGCACCCTAGGTAGAGCCCTCCGATGCTAGTCCCGACTGATTACCGACTCTTCCGTGCGGGCCAGTCGGTTGGGGTAGCATCGGGTATCCTAACAGGTCACGTAAGCGCTCTGATATTTTGTGTGTTCACCTAATAAAATTGACAAGATAATTTGACCGAACTTTCACGGTCTTTAGCTCGCGTCGCGTTGGTGAACCGGGGGTTTGTTTTGTGATCATAGTTTCTCCAGATCTCATCCGCCCTACTCGCCAGATCAAGATGATGGGTCGACGCTCTCTTAGGCAGCCTCTGGCTGCACCGCTTTCGGGCACGTCTACCCAATCATCTAGGTTGGCCCGCGAGAGCCGAGACCAGCTCTCCGAGCCCGAGTACGACTCCGCCCTGTTCCCCCTCGACCCCCTTTCTTTCAGACCTGAGAGACATGAGCCCGAGGAGAGATTGATAGATTTGACAGCACCTGAGTTGGGCTCCTTTGATTTTGCAGACGTCATGGCCGACAGTTCTGAGGATCGTTCCCGTACAGAGCACGTCGTGATGGATCAGGGAGCGATTAACTCCACCTTGATCGCCTCATTAGAGACAGTTCAGCAGCAGTTACGCTATCAGGGAGCGTTCATGATTGATATGAGGAGAGAGTTGGAGCGCCTCCGAGCAGAGCGAGATCAACAGAGTGAGCCTGAGGACATACTAGATGCAGAGGCACGAGCCGCAGCAGCCGCAGCAGCCGCCGCTGCAGCGGCAGCCGCCGCGGCAGGAGGACCACCGAGACCGATCCGGGAGTTGCACAACCCCGGATCTACACTGATGCACCATTGGGTGGTGGTACCTGCTATCGTGGGGGACTTCAAGTTCCCCCCGAACACCCTACAGATGCTTCCCCATTTTCACGGGCTTGCCAGGCGCGATCGTGCTGCTCTGATCGCTGTGAAGGAAGATCTGACACTCAGGGAATGTCCCCTACATGCGGTACAGATGTGTCAGATGGTGTCAGTTCAATGGCTGGAAAGCTGCAACGATGGACGACTTTGATGTGAACTTGTGCTCCGCTCTTCATCCAACGACGACGGAAGATGGTGGACGAACTGGGGGTTGGCGAACTTTGAATGGGAACTGAGGAGAATCCTCAAGGCCGATCAGACCTTCAACAGGTCGAGTACCTCCGGGGAGGCACTCCGCGTCGAGCAGTGGGCTCTGACTGTCCTGCGGACGGTCGGATGGATTGGATGGCAGAGCTTGGTCTGGAGCAGCTCCGCCGTGAAACTGGAAGAGATATAAGGCTCCTCAAGGCTCAAGGGTACCTACAATGCAAAGCCAAGACTCGGGGCTATGCTCCGGTCTGGGTTATTGGAGATGAAGACTAAAGAAGCGGAGGTGAATGGGGTTCGATCTCCGGCGAATGTGGTAGAGAAGATCTAAGCCCTAATATCGACTGGATGGTCGAAGCTAAGGATCGTCAGGTCGCATAGCGAGATGGAGGGTGAGCGTGTGGTTCGATCGGAGCGACTGGAAGTGGGTAACGGAGCTCCGACCAAGCGGAGCGACGACGACGGCAAATGAAAGATTCGAATCTAAGTGACAACGAGGAATGATAAGAAGCTCACCTGAAGATCTGTATTGACTCCTGGGATTCAGGCGAGGATGGTCATCAGGGTTATGGCCTCAACCTCGATGCAGCGGTCGGGGGAGGCTTCTCGTGGCGGAGGACCGGTCACGAAGGGGGAGCGTCAGCTCAACTGCACCAAATCGACCTCCAGACGACGCTCCAGGCAGCTGTCAGTCAGCTAGAGGTGGCTAGGATTTTAAATGGGAGCGAGGCACGAGCTAGGGCACTGTGGAGGCGGAGAGAAGATTATATAGGGTTATCCGGGGTCTAGAAAGATTGGAGAGAAGCGCGGGACCTGAGAAGGAATCGGATCGGGCATTGGACCCACGAGGATGTCGGAGGTATGGGGATTCTCGGGTCTGAATCCCAAGGCGAGAGATGAGCAGAGTCGAGCTAGAGAATATCAAGAAGGAGCTCCATCGACAAGGATCCGGGTTGGACCCATGTAGAAGGCGCCATTGACCTGTGGTCAACATTCCAGCCGACCAATCAGAAAATAGAATTTACAAAATACTTCATAAATTCAATAAAAAAATAATTATTTTAAATTACAAAGTGTATAAAATGAAAAATGTTTGTTATTTTTCAAACTATTTTTCTGTGGTTTTAATTATTTTTTTGAAAATAAATTATTCTATATACAATATATTGTATTATATACAAGTATAATATACCTATGTACTTTATACAATTATTTTTAATTTCTTTTTTTTACAAAAATACCCCAATTTTATATTTTATTTATTTACACATAATTTTTGGAGTATAAATCATTTTTGTTGTATTTTTATTATTTATTTACAAGTATAAAATAGATAGAGAAGAAGACCTATATACATGTATTATGTTCAAGTAAGAGAGAGTTTTGTTTTTATTTTTCTTATTTTCGTTTTATTTTTAGAAATATATAAAAGGAAGTAAAAACTTACTTTTATTTTTATTTTGGCAAAAAATAATTTATGTACACACATGATATATATACAAGGTAGAGTGGCCCTATCTCTCTCTACTTATTTTATTTGACGATCAGGCCAATGCTTGGCCCTCTCTTGGGGTTCGAGTCACTCAATATTTATTTTCCTTCTTTTTCTTTTTATTATTTATTCTTTTATTTTTGCACAAATACATGCTAATTATGCAATATTAACACATGCATGCATATTGCTAAGTTATTGTATTTACACATATTTACATGATGCATTACCAAGATAATTAACTAAAATAAAAGAATAGAGAGTGATGAACAAGGATTCATCAAGCCCCTGTACGTTACCTTTGCTAATCCCATAGAAAACACTTATTTGAAAAAGAAGTGAAAAGAGAAAGAAAAGAAAAAGAAGGAGAATCAAGTTTGATTATTAAACTTGTCTTCATTAAATTGAAGTATGGAGCTCAGTCAGACCTTTCGATTTTTAGTTTGTTGGAACCTTATTTGGACCTAGGTTTAAAACTCAACAGCCTCTAAGTTCCACCAATCTATGGTCAAGACTCCTCAACAATCCAGATTAGAACAAGTCTACATACACAAACTCTAATGACCATGAACCTTTCTTGTACTGTGTAAATGATATGTAGCTCCCCACCTCAGAAATGGCAAGGTAACAACCCCCTCAACAAGGTAACTCTAATGCCCTAGTCTGGCAGCTCTTTCCTCGAGGAGTGGGGTATTCCCTTCTAAGTTCAAGTTCAACTGGCTCACGAAGAGGAGGAAGAAGACAATGGACCATGACCAGTGTGAAGGATATTGAGAATCCTTAAGCGCATCACGGAAGCGTGTCGATCGCATCGTATGCAATTGGAGCAAGTAGTCGCACTAGTCGCTAGATGCGACAGAACTTTTTTTTTTAAACTAAAGATGAAACCACATGACCACGAGAACACTTCTCGGATCGTTTCATCAAACCACAAAGTGTAAGGAACACCTCTTGAAGCGTGGTTGTGATCGTGATATCCCAAACAAGAGATCCTCATGTCTCAAGTCCGATCCACGAAGAACGCACTTGCGGGCGCGATGATGAGTCACGTTCCTCCCACAATCCTCGATGAAGATCCAAGCGATGGATCCCCTGATTTCGTCATATGAAATCCGTCATCTTCCTTCAGAGCAAGCAACCCCAAATAAGAAGGAGATCCCCGAGTTGTCGAAGGCGAATGTAAGAGTCTCTTCTTTCTCAACACAAGATGGACGGCTGCCTTTTGGAGGAGAGAAAGAGAGAGGGCGAGAATATGAGAGAGAGAGAGAGTTGTAAACTTCTACAACTCTTGATAATGTACCTTGGAAGGCTAGGCTAGCCCTCCTTTTATACTAGTTTGGGATCCAATGGATCTCAATCCATGGGACACATAGATCCAACGGTCATGCTTGGTCTATGTTACAATCAATGGCTATAATTGTTGTTGGTTAAAATCAACAACATTTATTTATAATTAAATTAAATATATGTTGCAACATTATCAACACATTTTTAATTTAACATAAATAAATTAGTTAAGAGATTAATCAATATAATAAAATGGAGATAATATTGCCTCCTAAAAAAAGGGGCGTCACCCATGACTTTTTCATGGGTGACGCCACCTCTAAATTGGTGGCTTTTGTCTCCTTTTTATTATATCACATTTTCTCTTAATAATTTGTAATAATAATTATCACAAAAATATCCACCAAATTAATTCCAAATTAATTTGTGAATATTTCAATCATGCCATTGAAAATTATGTGAATCATATTCACATCCCAAACTAATTTGTAAATTGCATTTTCAATTAATTACTTAATGTGAATCCAATTCACATTTAATAATTAACAAATGATATTTACATAGTTTCTCTCTCTAATATATTATAAATCATATTTATAATATATATGATTAATATGGATAGTGCTATCCACATTATTCATATCCATGATAATTAAATCACATTTAATCATCTTGGATCTCTTCTCTCATTTGCCCAAATAACATGAATCACATTCACGTTATTCATATCTTTGATAATAAAATCACATTTAATTATCTTAAATATCTCTTCTTATAATATGAATCAAATTCATATTATTCATGATAACTACATCATATTTAATTATCCATTTTCCCGATGCTTGGATACAGAATTCATTAAATGAATTATTCTTGAACTCCTTCAAGAATAATGTGCTTTCTCCGTAGATACTTGGAGATAAGAATAGGGCGATTGTATTATTCCACGTATAGTGACTTGGATATTGAGATCTTATCTCAACTCCAGATCTTACGGACCTCCCACAGATGCTTGATTAAATCAAGACCGCAAATCTAATCTTCTCATTGCATCTGAATCTCATTCAGACCAATGTCCAACACTTGGACTAAGATCAGATTGCTTCTCTACTGAGAGGAGTCACTAAAATCCAGATCTGTTTCATCACTCCCTCGGAATGGAAGCGTCATGGAGATACAATCGTTTATGATCACATCACCCTCAGGTATTCCCAATACCTGTACATCTTGCATACTGGAAGACCCATGGTCAACCCGAAGATCAAGATCAATTTCATACTGTATTCTTCAGGGTTTGATCACTAAGTTTCTCATTTGATCATTGGGATTTGGTATCGATCATATACTTTCCAAAAGCATATATCATACCTAGTTCTTGATCATATACTTTCCAAAAGTATATATCAAACCTACAAATTCAGTCAAGCTTCCAAAGCGAGACGACCGTGCACGGAATTTGATTCTTTCCAATATCTCATGAGTGAGCTCATGTCTTCCAATTCAGTAGTGAACCTGTATGATCCCTTTGAGAGATCGTATTACTCATATGCCCTTATATGCACACCAGTGCGCCGGTGTATAGACCTTGGTTAGGCCATCAACCTATCGGTCTGCCAAATGTACATACTCAGACATATAGTAACACATCTGTCTCCGGTCAGAGGATGCATGCCTATGTTGTGACAACATTCAACATAGGACTTAGTTATCTCGATCTCGTTAAGTCAACTCTTTGACCTAACTAATTTGACACCTCCGAATCACTATTCCCATGCAGAGGACCTGCATCAAGAGGTCGGTCAGATATCAACCTATGTGAGAAAGGATTGTCATCTCCTACTCAGGCTGGAGATAATCTCTTAACAATCATTTGACGGTGCTTGATGAGTCCTCAATCTAACTCTTTAGATATTCATCCAAGCACCATCATCTATGATTCAATAATTGAATCAACAGCTGTATGAACATCAAGATGGCCATGGTACATAACCATAATTGTACAGAGGGACCTATTATGCAAATTATTTGTTCTTCATTTCAGATCAGGGAATGATATTTGCAATAACATTTATTGCATAATGGCTCGTCATGGGCTCACATGTCCAACAATCTCCCACTAGCCCAAAGAGCCATTAATGGGCTAATCATTTAAACCCACAATCATGTGACAATCAAAGGCTATTTAGAAATAGCTAGGTAAGCTGATCAGTCACTCTGTTCCCAAAAGACTATGCCAAGTCCTTTTACGGCACTTGCATATCTCTTAGTAACAGTGCTCGTATCCAATGTGAATGTTGCATCTAATGCAACCAATACTCAATCTTGTCAAAGCAGTTATAGTGTCCTTGACACTATTTCTCAAAAATCATTATAACCAGTATTTCCATAATCCTTATCAGAATACCCTTATTCCTGGAGATGACTATCTCATAAGGTATCTACAGTTAAGACCTTTTAGATCTCTATCTATAAAGTCTTAAGCTCTTGAAGATAAGACTTAGAGATCACTATCTCTAAAGCCTTGTCATCTTTGAAGATATTGTTATTACTGCAATCAAGTGTTTTCTCTCCATAGTAGGATTAGCAACACTTTACTACTCCCACTGCATGGCAGATATCTGGCTTTTATACACATTTAGCATACACTTAGCTTCTCGTAACGGATGCACCAGTGCAAGCAGTTCTAGCATTCACTTCCTCAACTCTTTGAGGTGCTATCCCTTTAGATAGGTCAGTACCAAATCTCAAGGGAAGGAAGCCTTTCTTGGAATTTCCAAGAATGGAATATGTCCAATGTGTACGACAAATGTGACAGTCCCAATATCCTCTTTTTTTGCTTCTGAACAACTTCAGAACTAAGATCTAAGAGGTATTCTTGAGATCATATCTCAAGGTATGGAATAGCCAGTCTATAAAACACTTATTATCATCCTTATATCATTCCAAATTATCAGGATACAATCTACATTTAGCACGATGAACACAATGGCACTCCCACTAAGCTTCACATGGTACATCAAGATTCTATCTGAAATCATAACACTTATGATTTCATCAAATCTGATGTCCCAACTATAAGAAGCTTATTTGAGTCTATAGATGGAGTTTCTTTAGCTTTCATACCTTGCTTTCCTCAATCATGAAGCCCTGGAGCTACTTCATGTGAATATCCTCAAAGAGGTATTCTTAGAGGAATGCAATCTTGACTTACATCTTGAAGATGCAATAGTCAAGTTGTGTAGCTAAGGTTAGCAATATTCTGATGATTTTAAGCATGGTTACCTAAGAGCAAGTCTCATTGCAAGCAATGTCTTCTCTTCCGGTTTGTAGCTCATGGCTACGAACCATGCTTTGAAGGTCTCTACCTTCTCATCAGGTTCCCTCTTTCTCTTGAAGATCCATTTGCACCTTAATGGGTCTAACCCTTATAGGTGGGTCCTCGAGGTCCAAATATAACATTTGTATATTAAGTCTACTTTAGACTTTATTGCTAATATCCATCTTTCCATGTC
Source organism: Ottelia alismoides (assembly GCA_037367405.1). Classification (NCBI taxonomy): domain Eukaryota; kingdom Viridiplantae; phylum Streptophyta; class Magnoliopsida; order Alismatales; family Hydrocharitaceae; genus Ottelia; species Ottelia alismoides. Next base: position 89,701 of record JAZKJV010007913.1, read on the forward strand.
ACGATCCTCAGGAGCTTTATCACATGAAGTCCGATCATTGTCAGACTTGACTGACACATGGAATACATCCTCAAACTCATTTGAAGAGGTATTAGTGCTTCATCTTTAAATGTCCCATTTAGTTTCCGATTTCAGGAGTCTCATTATCTTCTCAATATTAAATGAGTTCCTACACTTCAATTTCATCTTGATTCTCAAGAGAGTCATCCTCTAAGAATCACATTCTCAGAGATGAGATCGTTTAAGAATCTCAAGGTCATAAAGTAGGCATCCAATACCATCCTTTATTTTCCTAATGAAGTAACACTCTCTAGTGCTTAATTCCAGCTTATTTGCATGGAATCTTATTAAGGATATATATAGTGTAGTCTCTACTACACATATATACCTGGAAACTAAGGGATAACTATGCTAAAATTCATCATTGATCAAATCATGCCACACATGATCCAATTGTATCTTCCTACAACTCCATTGAGTTTAGGTGTGTTAGGAGGATTGAGATAGAAATGATATTCATATCTTCATAAGGTATTCTTTGATTTCATCTAATAAGTACTTGCTACCTTGGTTAGATCAAATTCATTTAATCTTCCTTCAAACTTTGGTTCTAAACCGAAATTGTGAAATCTTTGAACATTTCAAAGGTTTCTCAGGTGAAGAGAAGAAATTTCATATCATACATGATCATTAATAGATATCATATATCCATAATGTTCACTATGATATAGATGGTTCACATACATCAATATGTATGAGATCCTGAATACCTCGACATCTAACACCTTTCCCAAGGAAGGGTGTATTGGACATTTTTCTTTGAATACAATATTCATAAGTATGCAAGTTTTGAAAATTTTAGACATTCTAAAGTTTCATCTCTTGCTTGTCCATTGATCTCATCAACAGACATATGTCTAAGACATGATGCCAGATCATTGTCAAATGATCTTTATCCTCTTATTGATCTTTAAAGGTTTAATTTTCAGTATTAGAAATCTTAATGAACCATTCATTAAATTTCTAATTTAGTAGAGTCCACTAGATGTCAGATTACTATCTGAAATATATCCATCATAACTCTTTATGATAGGTTTATTCTAGAATTCATGTTTTTCCAACATTTAGAAATAAACTATGAGTGTATTCTTATATCTAGGTCATAGAGACATTCTCTATGACAAAGGGCTCTCCCACTGAAAATATGAAGTCTATCTATCCAACAGAGATTGCTGCAACAATTACAGCTATATCCATGTAGATGACTACTAAATTTAAGATCAAAATTCTAATATTCTAATATATATATATATATATGCAACCAATTCCAAATGTCATTAGAAGATTGGGATACAATTGTCAGACTTTATCTTATGAAATAAGAAAGTCAGAGTCAATGATTATATGTAGATATTCTGATGCTCTATCTGAGTCCTTCACTAAGGATTTTAGACAGATTTGATAGTCGTACTATCAGCACATCAACTTATTGCATTATTGGCATTCATCCAACTCTTTGGATGTCACATGGAAGTCACAGAAGTACAATCAACTCTTTAACTTTCCTTCTCACATGGGTCCAACCCACACTTCCTCTGTGCTCTCTTCATCTATAAACAACCATTGTTCAAGATAAAGAATCTCTTATGTTGAATTCAAAGGATTTCAATACAAGAACATTTATACACACTTCATTAAATTCATACAATATGAATATTATGAAGCTTCATGAATGACTAGAGTATAGATAATAGAATGATGACACTCATCATATCTACATACATCTTAACTCTTAGAGACTTAGGTTTAGTAGGTATTCAAACATTTTGAATACATCATCTCTTTCGAGCCACCATTCTGCATAATGCAGATAACCATGTCATTCATGATTAAATGTCTAGAGCACATATGTATGCCAGAACATCTTCTTAGATTTTTATAAGGATTATTCGACAATTACGATCACCATCGACATGTTACTTCCAAAGTATACTCGATGAAAGATCAAGACTATAGAGACATACAAACCCTAAGGTGATATCTCATTGTCTTATTTAATTGTCACTCCTCATTATGTTGAGGAAACTTGCACATTGCAACCACATACATTATGTGTCCAATTGCAAGTACAATATATGGATCATGAATCCAATCCATGATATTTTACTGGTTGTTATTGAGTATAACATTGAGTGGGTTTAATGAAGGATTATCTGAAATAAGAAATTTGCATAAGGGTATATATATATATTATATATACATGTTTTACTTTGATTTAGGAATTTTTATATCAAAGTTGTCTTGCCTTGTCAACAATGAAAGTTCATTCCCTTAATCACTTTCAATGTAAGAGATATTCTTACCATTATATCTCAAGCAAGATCTGGGATCTCCTTTCCTATCTTTGTCACATCCCAATAATATGAGAACCTGCGAATCCGATAAAAAGAAGCGGGAACACATTCCGCCTTGCAAGTCCAACTTGCATATCCCAATTCGGTCTTTAAAACTCGGGCCCACCATCCCTAAGATGATGTTGACCTGTTGTTAATTGAACCAACCATCAACATGCTTAATACTCGCTATACACAATCCAATATCACCCCAATAATATGAGGACCCGATATTGGGGTTACTACATATACGGCCTTACTCTTTCGAGAAGCAAAGAACCCGATCCAATTAAATCATATATAGGATCTGTCACTTCGAACAAGCGTCTCCTATATACAACAACTGGCGACGGAATTCATTTCCTTGACGGGAGACCATGGATGTCACTTATGTGATCCTCCACCTCATATTCAAATTGTAATTAATTATCGTGAATCATATTCACATAATTAATTCTTCCAAGGGAAATACACATCTAATTATAGTAGAGTGTTTTAATAAGATATAATTAATTTAATCACATTAAATTAACTATCAATCCTATTATCAATCAACAAACTTTGAGATTTACTTGAATAGTAGGTATAATATCAAAGTACGTATTATTTCAAATTTTAATAATTAGAAAAATACACTTTGATTTCTCCGGCATTATCCAGTCCCTACCCGCTATCATGGCCAGTACCGGCGAGAGTGGAACGGACCACATACGTTGCAAACTGCTACCCCAGCGATCTTCGACTAGACACCATATCCACCTCAGGAAAGGATAATGCCAGATAGATCATCATGTACTTTGAGATGCTCATCGGTCTTTCAACCGAAATTATACCATATAATATACATCAAAACAATTTTGATTATATTATGAGGAGATTTGCTAAACAAATCCCCAATCCTATTCAAGCAAGAGGGTTTTGCATGTAAAAGTTGTCCTACAACTATTGTAGGATGACCTAGGGTTTTGTATGCAAACAATGTTTGTTGATGATTTCATATCAACCAATGATCAAGATCAATTATCTTATCATAATGGTTTAGGTAAATGTCATTCAATGAAATAATTATCTCTTTAAATATTTCACAAATATTTATCACTAATTATTTCAGAAAATTAACAATTAATTTTTATCAAATTAATTTGAATGACTAGCACAAGGTTCATGATCAAAAGATGTCAATTTCCAGCAGTGACCCCCAATCACTAAAATTAACTTATCTTGATCAATTTAAATCCAAAATTCGTAAAATTGGTGCCCTAAGATTGCCAACTTGATTTACAACATAACCTAAGTGATATTTCAGGTATTTCGAGGCGCAACAAAACCGTAATTAACAAATTAATCACGTTCTATTCTGCAGCTCCCGCAACTGTGAATACATGCATATTCAAAAGGCCATATCTTGAGCAAATTAAATCCAAACTTGGTAAATTCAGATCCTATGATTTCCTTATTCAATGGGGAAAAAAATACAATTGAATATTTTGTGTTTAGATAATTTAAACAGTGCCGAAAAAATTAATTAGACAGAGGTGCGAAAATTGAAATGCGATAAAACTTTCGCTACCTTTTCAAACCTAAGTCGTCTTTGGTTCACGGATCGTATCCAAAACCTTTTCCGACCTAAGGCTCTGATACCACTTGAAGGATATTGAGAATCCTTAAGCGCATCATGGAAGCGTGTCGATCGCATCGTATGCAATCGGAGCAACTAGTCGCACTAGTCGCTAGATGCGGCGGAATTTTTTTTTAAACTAAAGATGAAACCACATGATCACGAGAACACTTCTCGTATCGTTTCATCAAACCACAAAGTATAAGAAATACCTCTTGAAGCGTGGTTGTGATCGCGAGATCCCAAACAAGAGATCCTCCTATCTCAAGTCCGATCAACGAAAAACGCACTTGCGGACGCGATGATGAGTCACGTTCCTCCCGCAATCCTCGATGAAGATCCAAGCTATGGATCCCCTGATTTCGTCATACGAAATCCGTCGTCTTCCTTTACAGCAAGAAACCCAAAGAAGAAGGAGATCCCCGAGTCGTCGAAGGCGAATGCAAGAGTCTCTTCTTTCTCAACACAAGATGGACGTCCGCCTTTTGGAGGAGAGAAAGAGAGAGGGCGAGAATATGAGAGAGAGAGAGAGAATTGAAAACTTCTACAACTCTTGATAATGTACCTTGGAAGGCTAGGCTAGCCCTCCTTTTATACTAGTTTGGGATCCAATGGATCTCAATTCATGGGACACATAGATCCAACGGCCATGCTTGGTCTATGTTACAATCAATGGCTATAATTGTTGTGGGTTAAAACCAACAACATTTATTTATAATTAAATTAAATATATGTTGCAACATTATCAACATATTTTTAATTTAACATAAATAAATTAGTTAATATATTAATCAATATAAAAAAATGGAGATAATATTGCCTCCTAAAAAAGGGGCGTCACCCATGACTTTTTCATAGGTGACGCCACCTCTAAATTGGTGGCTTTTATCTCCTTTTTATTATATCACATTTTCTCTTAATAATTTGTAATAATAATTATCACAAAAATATCCACCAAATTAATTCCAAATTAATTTGTGAATATTTCAATCATGTCATTGAAAATTATGTGAATCATATTCACATCCCAAACTAATTTGTAAACTGCATTTTCAACTAATTACTTAATGTGAATCCAATTCACATTTAATAATTAACAAATGATATTTACATAGTTTCTCTCTCTAATATATTATAAATCATATTTATAATATATATGATTAATATGGATAGTGCTATCCACATTATTCATATCCATGATAATTAAATCACATTTAATCATCTTGGATCTCTCCTCTCATGCGCGCAAATAACATGAATCACATTCACATCATTCATATCTTTGATAATTAAATCACATTTAATATCTTAGATATCTCTTCTTATAATATGAATCAAATTCATATTATTCATGATAACTAAATCATATTTAATTATCCATTTTCCCGATGCTTGGATACAGAATTAATTAAATGAATTATTCTTGAACTCCTTCAAGAATAATGTGCTTTCTCCGCAGATACTTGGAGATAAGGACAGGGCGATTGTATTGTTCCACGTATAGTGACTTGGATATTGAGATCTTATCTCAAATCCAGATCTTACGGACCTCCCACAGATGCTTGATAAATCAAGACCGCAAATCTAATCTTCTCATTGCATCTGAATCTCATTCAGACCAATGTCCAACACTTGGACTAAGACCAAATTGCTTCTCTACTGAGAGGAGTCACTAAAATCCCGACCTTTTTCATCACTCCCTCGGAATGGAAGCGTCATGGATATACAATTGTTTATGATCACATCACCCTCAGGTATTCCCAATACATGTACATCCTGCATACTGGAAGACCCGTGGTCAACCCGAAGATCAAGATCAACTTCATACTGTCTTCTTCAGGGTTTGATCACTAAGTTTCTCATTTGATCATTGGGATTTGGTATCGGTCATATACTTTTCAAAAGCATATATCATACCTAGGTCTTGATCATATACTTTCCAAAAGTATATATCAAACCTACAAATTTAGTCAAGCTTCCAAAGCGAGACGACTGTGCACGGAATTTGATTCTTCCCAATATCTCATGAGTGAGCTCATGTCTTCCAGTTCAGTAGTGAACCTGTATGATCCCTTTGAGAGATCGTATTACTCATATGCCCTTATATGCACACCAGCGCGCCGGTGTATAAACCTTGGTTAGGCCATTCATATGCCCTTATTTGCACACCAGCGTGCCGATGTATAAACCTTGGTTAGGCCATCAACCTATCAGTCTGCCAAATGTACATACTCAGACATATAGTAACATATCTGTCTCCGGTAAGAGGATGCGTACCTATGCTGTGACAGCATTAAACATAGGACTTAGTTATCTCGATCTCGTTAAGTCAACTCTTTGACCTAACTAATCTGACACCTCCGAATCACTATTCCCATGCAGAGGACCTGCATCAAGAGGTCGGTCAGATATCAACCAATGTGAGAAAGGATTGCCATCTCCTACTCAGGCTGGAGATCATCTCTTAACAATCATTTGACGGTGCTTGATGAGTCCTCAATCTAACTCTTTAGATATTCATCCAAGCACCAGCCTCTATGATTCAATAATTGAATCAACAGCTGTATGATCATCAAGATGGCCATGGTACATAACCCTAATTGTACAGAGGGACCTATTATGCAAATTATTTATTCTTCATTTCAGATCAGGGAATGATATTTGCAATAACATTTATTGCATAATGGCTCGTCGTGGGTTCACATGTCCATCACAGTGTAGCCATGTATCCTTGGGAGCCCAACCAGTGTAGCTAAGTCTCGCTGCTGCAAGCTTCATGAGATGAGAATGGGTAACATAAGCTTTGCTTTATTTGGCTATACACACTACGGTGGGTATTTCATTTTCTATCAGACCCACCACTCTTTTTGGAGTTTTTCTTTCTTTTGCACAATTTTTTAGATGTGCATATATACAACATATCTACATGGTGCATCATATATACATAAGGAGTTTTTCCTCTTGACCCAGTAGACTATCCATCTTTTGAAGCATTATTGCAACCCACAACTCCTGTCTTTAGACCTCAATGCTACCAGACCAAGTTGACACGCACTTCCTTCACTAAAAGAAGATGACAGGTTCTGCCTAGAAGTACTACTCTCGTATGCTACCCCAAGCCAAAGAAGACTACCTCCACACCACCTCATCCGTAGAGAGCTATGTGTAAGGTGCTGGTGCAAGTAAAGCTATTGTCTGAGAGAGTCATGTGTGCATTGTTAAGTGTTATACTCAGGCTCATCAAGATAACATGTGCTTATAGCCTAATCGACTCAGAATTAAGTCACTAATGGACCTGAAAAGTCTTAACCCTAAGCCCTATAAGGTTCCTCTTAGAATTAGTTGGATTAAGGTCTTAACCAAGCTCCATTTTCCAATTTAATTCCAGGCTAGTTTAAATGTCAATCTATGATTCAAAAGAATATAAGTATATACAAAAAGCCTTTTATGTAAATTTTTGAAAGCATGCAAATTTTTTGAAAAATGTTTGAATGAATGCATGCATGGATGCAGAAGTTTTGCAAGCTATTTACACCCATTTACACAAGGGTTTTTGCAAACTTTTGTTTTTCAAACATTTTACAAAAGTTTTGTACTATATACATAATTTTGATACCAAAATGTTTACAAATTTTTTACACACTAAACATTTTTACAAATATTTGTAGAAAAATAATTTTTATAAATAGCTATGTATGTGCAAGAAAGAATTTTATGTACAAGAATTTTTTTAAAATTTTACGGTTTTTAGATAAAGGATTTTAGCCATTTTATTTATTAACACGCTCATACAAAGTACGAGTTATGGATAAAGTATATATGTAATGTATACGACACTCCTATACTTAGATCGAACGATATCCTCAGAGTTGATCAAGAGCGATGAAGAAGACATAACTCATTCTTAGTATAGGGAAGTGAAAAGAATAGCTATACTACAACGACGAATCAAAGAATATAATGAAAGGATCTTGGTGTTTCCTCCTATACTTAGGATTAAGTAATTCTAAGTATAGTAGACTGCACATAAAGGGAACTCCGAGTGGAAGACTGTACAGGATCTACCTCCCCTATACTTAAGGTAAAATATCCCTAAGTATAGGCAGCAAAATAGAGGTAAAAAGAATCAAAAGAGAAATCAAGAGTCTAACATACCCCCCATACTTAGGGTAAAGTACACCCTTGGTATAGCATAATCATAAGATGCAAATGGGGTGTTGGACTGAAGAATGAGATGATATGGACATCTAGATCTATACAAAGCGGAAGACAATGATAATCAGTCATGAGATGCAATAGATGTGAGTCAAAGACCACATCTCATGCAAAATGAATAGGGGTGACGTCAACGACCAGTGGCTCGTGATCTAGATATGGCTTGAGCCGCTGCCCGTTAACTCAAAAGGTATACTCAGATGACATCTCAGATATGTCAATACTCCCATTGTCATGTACCTTTCGGACCAGGTATGGTCCCTTCCACTTGCTCTCCAACTTCCATGGAAATAATCTAAGCCTAGCATCGAACAACCATACTCTCTGATCTGGCCTGAACTACTTATGGTTGATATGAGAATCATGCCATTCCTTCACTCTCTCCTTGTACTGTAGACTGCTCAAAAAGGCTGAGTCTCTAAGCTCCTCCAGGGCTGCCAATTCTGCCTTCCTTTGATCTCCTACACTCACTGGATCCAATAATATATATGTGACAACCCAAAGTGACTTGTGCCTAATCTCAACAAGTAAATGGCAGGGCTTTCCATAAACATGGTGAAAGGGAGATGTACCCAAATGAGTCTTGAAGGAAGTCCGATATACCCACAAGATCAAGTCCAAAAGCTGTAACCAATCCTTTCGGTCTAGGCAGACTACCTTCTGCAATATCGTCTTGATCTCCATGTTCGACACTTCATCAATACCATTGGTCTGAGGATGATATGGAGTGGCAACTCGATGGTCTATGTTAAACTCGCTATCAAGGGCCTTTACCTTGTCGTTGACGAAATGAGACCCCCCATCAGATATCAAAACTCTAGGTACCCCAAATCGTGAAATGATATTCTTCCTCAAAAATCTACAAACAGTCCTAGCATCTGCAGTTCGGGCGAGGATGGCCTCAACCCAATGACTAACATAATCCACATCCAACAGAATGTACTCAAATCCCTGACTCTTAGGGAATGGACCCATGAAATCGATGCCCCATGCATCAAAAACCTCATAGAAGTGAATGGGCTGCATCGGCATCATATCACGTTGTCCACAAGTGCCCATCCTCTGACAGTCAGTACACCTCTTCACGAATCCGTTAGAATCCTTGAAGAGGGTAGGCCACATAGGCCGGATTGGAGCACTTTATGTGCCGTTCTCCTCCCAGAGTGATGTCCTCTTGCCTCAAGCTTGTGGCAGTATGTGAGGACGCTATGGTGCTCCTCCTAAGGAATGCACCGACGCCAGACGCTATCCCCTCCTTCATGATAAAGGATGGGATCCTCCCAATGGTAGAACTTGGCCTTCGCAAGGAAGGTCTCAAGTCGCTGCCTGGGCCAACCTTGCAGAGCTTTCTTGGCAACAAGATAGTTCACAATGTCGGCATACCACAGGAGCGAGGCGATAGCAAGGATCACCTCATCTAGGAAGGTCTCAGAAATGGGATCAGACTTCTCAGATTCCTCAAGATGCTCTAATTGGGAGAGATGATCCACCACCACATTCTTGATTCCATGTTTATCCTTAATCTCAATATCAAACTCCTGTAGTAGAAGGATCCATCTAGTCAATCTCGCTTTGGCATCCTTCTTATCCATGAGGTACTTGATGGTGGTAAGGCCGGTAAAGATAGTCACCTTTGATCCAATGATGTATGACCTGAACTTGTCCAAGGCAAAAACTATGGCTGACATCTCTTTCTCAGTGACGGTGTAGTTCTGCTGCGCGACATCTAAAGTATGGCTAGCATAGTGAATGGAAAATGGCACTCCATCCCTCCTCTGTCCCAGCACGGCCCCTACGGCAAAATCAGAGGCATCTGTCATGATCTCGAATGGGAGAGACCAATCAGGCGGCTGAAGGACAAGAGCCTCAACAACTAGACTCTTGAGAGTCTCAAATGATGCAAGACACTTATCATCTACAATAAACTCGATGTCTTTGGTCAGCAAACAAGTCAACGATCGGGCAATCCTGCTAAAATCATGAATGAATCATCGGTAGAAACCGACGTGACCCAGAAAAGGCCGTAATTGTCGTAGGTTGGACGGTGGATTGGGTTTCCTGATGATATCCACCTTGGTCGGATCAACCTCCATGCCTCTGTTGGAGATGATATGACCAAGCACCTTCCCTTGAGTCACCATGTAGTGACTCTTCTCCTAGGATAAAACAAGATGGACCTCGATGCATCGTTGAAGGACGTAGTCTAGATAGTCAAGACAAGCATCAAACCCATCGCCATAGACCGAAAAGTCATCCATGAAGACCTCCAAGCACTCACCCACCATGTCCGAGAAGATGGACAACATTCATCTTTGGAATGTTGCCGGGGCGTTACATAGACCAAAGGGCATCTGTCTGAAAGAATATGTCCCAAATGGACAGGTGAATGTAGTCTTGTCCTGGTCTTCGAGCGCAATGGCCACCTATTTATAGCCTGAGTACCCGTCGAGGAAACAATAATAACTCTTCCCAACTATCCTCTCTATAGTCTGATCAATAGAAGGAAACATGAAATGATCCTTCTTGGTGGCCTGGTTCAATCGTCAGTAGACAGACCCTCCAAGAAGTGGGTACCCGGATAGCTATCTCCTCTCTTGACTCACTCACAACTGTAGTGATGCCCGTCTTCTTGGGCACCACATGTAATGGACTAACTCACTTGGAGTCGGAGATGGGGTAGATAAAATCAGTGCTCCACTATTTCGAGATTTCCTTCATGACAACCTCTCGAAGGTTCAGGTTCAGTCGTCGCTGGAACTCATGCGATAGCTTGGCATCCTCTTCAAGATATATATGGTGGGAGCATAGGGCCGGACTTATCCCCTAAACATGAGCTACACTCCATCCTATCACCTTGCGGTTCTTTTCAAGAACATCCATCAAATAAGATTCTTGCTCTCCAGTCAAATCTTCTTAGATAATGCTGGGTGCATCTCATGCTCGCCCGCAAGGAATCTATACTTTAGTGACTGCGGTAAGGGCTTCAGCTCTGGCCAACTGGGAGCTGGAAAATCTGGCCTCTGAAAAATCTGAGTGAAGGCAACCAAATCTGCATGGGAGAACTCTCGCTGATCATGGAAATCTAATGAAGACTGCTCTGCTGGTGTATCTGTACTATGTATCGGATCAGTCTCCACCCTAGCTGCTGGCTCTGTAGGAATCATACACGGTATCAACTCGTCAAACTCTGCCCAATCGATATCTGACTCTGAGGGATCTGAATTTGAATCACAAGAAATATCAACTACCTCACTATCTTGAACATGGTCTACAGCCTCGAATGTGTCCTCTGCCAAGAGTGTGCTCTCCAATCTCTCCTCTGCTGGAATCTGGGAATATGTGACAACTGAATGTGAGAGGATGGCTCATGAAACAGGATCAGACCAAGTGGCTTCATCATCTGTAATCACAAAATCGTACTCCTGGTGGATGTCTCGCTCTTCCTCTATCATCTTCTCTGAATTGCTGAGCTGCTCTGAACAGGCTGAATCTCGCACTCTAGTCTCGTCGATCGTCTTTATTTGTATACTCTCGCCCTCGACGCAAAAGTACACCTTCCCGCTATCATGATCAGACACTTCCTTGGATGTGGCCAAGAACAGGCATCCTAGAATTATGGGGGTATCAGTCACAGACTCATGGATCTCCATGTCCAACAAAACGAAGTCCACGAGGAATTTCAGGCCCTCAATTGTGACGACCACACCCTTCAACAACCTCTTCGGCATCTTGACAGATCTATCAGCAAACTGAAGGACTGTTCTACTCTGTCGAAGAGGGCCAAACTCGAATCGGTCGATTAAGGCTGTCGGAAGTAGGTTGATGGAAGAGCCACTGTCTAATAGTGTCTGATTGAACCTCTGCTCATGGATGTGACGTCTGACATAGGGAGCTCCTGCATCTGACCTCTAGGCTGGCAAATGGTTCTGAATGACAAAGCAAGTGACACGAGTGAGCACATGGATCTCTGCATGGTGGTTCCTCTTCTTCCTATGAATGTTAGTCTTCTCTCTAAGGTTCATATGGAAGAGAGGGATGTGCTCAAGGGCCTCCTATATAGTCAGCTGAATCTGGAATCTGTCTTTCATCTGCTGGCTGAAATCTAACTGATGGGATTTTTTTGGGTTTTCTTTTTTATTCCCCTTAGCCAAGCAGAGTGCTTGAGGGAAGGGGATGGTTGGGCCCTCCTCAGATAGAGGGCTAAGAACGAGTCCTTGCTGCTGAGGTGAAACAAAATCGATACAAATATCTCCAAGCATCGCAGATGGTCGAAAATAAAGAACCCTTTCCTTTATTAAATTTTTTGTATTTTTTCTAAATAGTCCCAAGATACAGAAATAGAAGGAAGTGCAACAACAATAGAAGGGGTGGCCTCAGTACCACCCACGGCATCTGGACTCGCGGCATCAGTACCGCTCTCTGGCTCAGCACGAGAATATCTTGTGGCATCAGCACCACCTCCTTCATATGGTGAAGCGATGAACTCAGTACCGTCGGCTGGATCTACATCCTTGGTGGTGTCACCACCACCGTCATCAATATCATCATGAGCGGCATCAGCACCGCTCTCCTCCTCATCTAGCACTCCTAAGTCCTCGTGGTGTCGTCGCTCAAACGAGGCACTGCCGGCTGGCATCCTACCGCTCCTAAGTGTTACAAAGATAACATCAAAAGTATAGGAAGTAATATCACCCAATGAGTCACTAAGAGTGGTAACCTCTGTAAATTGTACCTGCTCAGACTTCCCCTTCAAGTTGTTTGGATTCATCTCGATTTGAGAGGGTATGGCGGCCTTGCCCTTGACAATCTCCCTCATCTCCTGATGGAACTCGTCCATCTCCTGCCTAAAAGTAGCCTGCTGCTCGGAAATAAGGCGGGTTAACTTGTCAAGTGCTGGGTTCTCATAGGCAGGACCATGAGAACCATACGGGTTGCCTCTTTGGAAGTGAGGCTGCTGCTGAGACGGATGAGGGGGATACTGCTGAGAATACTGCTGAGGTTGTTGCTGCAGCCTCCACGGTTTCCCCTACTAGTAGGAACGAGGACCCTGTTGGTAGTGCGGCTGTGGCTGTGACTGGTGTGGGAACTGGGGCTGCTGCTGCTGGGATGAGGCACCTTCGATCGACTATCGGAATCCGGGATGGTCTCGTCGGATCCCAGGCTGAGGTCGGTCGTACCAAATCCCGTTGACTTCCATAAACAGCTCCTACTCGTAAGGGGGTAGGGGTGAAGTTGCCTAATCTACCCTTGTTAATTTAATCAAATTATCGATCAAATTAAAAGTTAAATTCATTGCAGTCGGGTAATCGAGACTATGTCAAAAACCGCTTCAATTAATGTTCAATTAAATGCGAGCGGTACATTTTTATTTTACTTGAGCAAGCCTAAGGTCGAACCCAGGGAGGCAGCTGTCTCCTTAGGTAAATTTCCAGTTAATCTTGAGGTCAGATTTTCAGAAGGATGTTTTTGGTCTTTTTTAGCACTTTTTATGCAAGAAAGGAAAAGCAATGCAGTTTCGAGCCATTTTTTACAAGTTAATTTTGAAATATGGTTATATTAAGTCCAAAAATTATGAAACTTGGCCAGAATATGAAAGGTAATGAAATTAAGCTACTGTATCGTTTTTGGAATTTTTCGACTCTAAATGAATTTACTATGAATTAAAGATGAATGTAGGATGATTTTCGTAAAATTAATTTTAATAAATACCAAATTAAATTATTTTCAAGAACTAAAATTATCCTAAATGACTCTATTTGAGAGGATTCTATGAAAATTGTTAAACCTCAAAAATAATTTATTTTAGACCTATTAAAAATCAATTAGGAAAAATATAAATTTAATTTATTAATGCCTCATAATGTGTGCAAATGAAATGATTTTTGGGCACAATGTAGAAATAAGTAAACTCTACCTAATGTGATTTTTTGGTTATTTTTGGTGCTACAATTAATTTAATAAGCAATTAACAATAAACAATGGATAAAATATGCTAATTTCCACCAAAATAGTTATATTAAATAGAATATTACTCCTAAAAATTCAACAAGTATCAACAATGATAAAGCATAAGATATTCTACAAGATGCAATTTTTGGAATTTTAAAAATGAGGCTAAATGAATGCCTAACTAGACGTGCAAACATAGGGATATATATGCAATACAGAAATAAAATTGCTAAAACAAAATATGCTGACAAGGACTCGAGTGCAATTACTAGGACTTTCAAGGGCAGATGTGCAATTTTCCCGTATGTCATGTGCTTTCCAGCTGGCGGGGGTTCGAGCGTAATTTGTTGAAGATGAAGGGAGTATTTTGCAATTTATCCAGAATGTCACGTATGGCGCACGTGACTTAGAACAATAGGGGGCGCTTTGTGATTTGTTAAGTTTGCAGGGGTACTCCTGCAGTATCTTCTGAAAAGTAAGTGACCCCATCACGTAGCCTTCTTCCCCGTATGGTTGGCGCAGAACACGCATGCAACGGGCGCGACTAGAGGGACGTGAGCAGGGGTGGGCACAATGATCGATGACGAAGGTGGTGCGGGCTAGAACGATGGTTGCTGGTGGTGATGTCATCATGGCTGGTTTGGCGGCGCACGAAGGGCTCCTAGCCTGTACAAGGCTCCTGGAGGCTGGTGGGGGAGCCAAGTACAGACATGGAGGGTGCAGCACGAGGGAGGTGGTCGCACCTTACTTGGTTCTTTCGTCTAAAGGTATGGCGAGCGGGTCGAGGCGGAGGAGCGCCGCGCGAGGTTGGCGACCGCGCGAAGTGCGTGGGAGCACAGCGGGGCAGCACCACAAGGCGATCATTGTGTGGAACTGCTGTGAGGGACAGCGGAAGGGGACACACGGGGAAGAGCACTGTGGCTGGGAGAGCGCAGATCCGCATGTGGTTGGCCGCGAAGCAGGGCGGAAGGGGCGGTCGGTGGAGGTATGGTGCGTGTGGAATAAGGAGAAGGTGAAATAGGGGAACTTCCCCTGTGAATAGGGGAAGTTGGGATATTTATTTTGGAGCCTTGAATTTTCGATTAAATGGTTTAAGAAAATTCCTCGGAAGATTCGATAAAAATCACCGTTGTGTTCACAACGTGTGATTTATCCGTGCAAATGTCAACACTTTGGAGAATCGGTGAAGGATTGAGGTGGATTTAAGAGAGAGGGAAAGGAGGGAAGAAAAATAGAGGAGGAGAGGGAATAAGGAGGATGTAGCAGTTGGGTAGAGCATGATAGAAGAAGAAGAAGAAGAGGAAGTAGGGGTATTACCTGGGTTTGTTGATGGTGGTTTGCCTTTGAAGGAGAAGCAAAGCTTCTCCGATCGTCGCTCCACGTGCGGCAAGGTGGAGCTCGGCTGCGGCAAAGTGCGGCAGCAATAAGGACCGAAGCCCCTAGATCTCGCCTCGAGTTCAGTCGTCTTTGCATGACCAATGGTCCTTCGACTATCACTGGAAGGCCAAGGGTGCTAGGCCTGAGCTCGTTCGAATGGCAGATAGATGATCAGTGGAGGGTGGTCGCCCTTTTAAAGCCGACGTGAGAAGGAGGAGTGGTGCAGGAGGTGGAGTGCATGGGTGAGGTGTGCGGAGTGGCGGTGATCATCCATGCGGAAGACATCGGCCATGCAAGGCGGAGGTGCAATCGTGGGCGGAGGTGCCTGGAGTGGGTGAGGTTTGCGGGGGAAGCGGGAAGAGGGGAGGGGAGAGTGGTCCCGTGCGGTGCGCGTGACCGGGATGTGGCTTGGTCACGTGCGCCGCGCGTGACAAGAGAGAGAGAGGAGG
Organism: Ottelia alismoides; assembly: GCA_037367405.1. Taxonomy (NCBI): domain Eukaryota; kingdom Viridiplantae; phylum Streptophyta; class Magnoliopsida; order Alismatales; family Hydrocharitaceae; genus Ottelia; species Ottelia alismoides. The sequence goes on from JAZKJV010007913.1 coordinate 105,702, forward strand.
TGGCACCACGTGGCATGCTGGGATGTGGCCACGTGGCACTTCTTTATTAATTTTTTTGGAATTAAAAAAATGCGAGAAATGGGTGACACGTGGCAGCTCCAAGAGCTACCACGTGTCACTCCCAGAAAAACGTAATTAAAAACAAAAGGAAAATCGAAAAGAAATAACAAATGAGTTCAAATCAGAAAGTGATCAACACGAAAGTCACTCGTCTTGACGAGATCTACAATTTTCGTGAAGGACGAAAATCAAAAGAAGTCATCTGTACAAAGTGTATTTTTGGGTGGTACCTTATAGATATAAAATACCACATTTTTATCTTTTGTATTTTTTTGTCATTTTTAAAGAAGAGAAAAAACAAGAGAAAAAAAGAAAAGAATATTTACAACTTATTCTTTTTTGGGATTTTTAATAATTAAGAAAATAAAAGGATAAAATAAAGGGCAAAAAGGTCAATATGTACAATATACAATAGTGGCCCAAAATCCAAGTTTTGCATACGATCTCCGATTTTAATGAAATTGGTCTCATTTTGACGTTCTTTGAATGTATATTACTTTAAAAGTGAGTAGACCTAAATTGAACACTTTATGAGAGAGAGATGTGCATTTTAACGCTTCTAGTTTCAAACTTGGATTGAGGTTTTGTTGGTCAATTTTACAAGTTAGTATTTTTTTGATATTTTTTCTTTATTAGTGTTAGTAACATGTACACTATAAAGTTGGTTTTATTGGTTTTGGAGTTAGTATAAAATATATACAAATATGTAAAATATGGTGAATATTTACAAGTGAATTGGGCTTCTTATTCAATGCAAATGTGAATGCTAAAATGCAGATATTACTTATGCATGCATGAATGCTAATTATGCAATATAAGTGGAAATATGCCGCTAATTACTCAGGAACAAGACTCTATTTTCAACTTTAAGAGTGATGAATCACAGATTCATCAACCCCCTATACTTAAACCTTGCTTGTCCCCGAGCAACTAAAATGAAATGCAAAAGTGAAATGAGATTGGGTTCCATACCAAGGTCATGAACAAAGGTTGAAAATGGAGCTTGGCTCAACCTTTGGATTAATTGTGTGGTGGAACCTTATTGGGATCTGAACTTAAGACCTAACAGACTTCGAGTTCCACAAGTCTTCTATTCAAGACGCCTCAACAGTCAGGTCAGAACAAATCCTCATACGCAAATTTCTGATGACTATTATTCTTACTTGTACGGTGTAAGTGAAATATAACTCTCCACATCAGAAATGGCTCAGAACCAGCCTCCTCTAACAAGGTAACTCTAATTCCCCGGTCCAGTAACTCTTTCCTCAAGGAGGGGGGTATTCCCTTCTAAGTTCAAGTGCGACCAGCTCAAAAGGAGGGGGCGGAGAAAATAATGGACGGTAGCCAGTGTATCTACCTATCCTGGGATGCCTGATCAGTGTAGCCAAGTCATCCATCTGCAGACTTCTTGCTAATATACATACTCCGACAGGTACTTTATTTTCTATCTGGCTTGTCGATTTTTTTGGAGTTCTTGCCATTCTCTCTCTCTCTCTTTGAACTATATACAAGGTGCAGCATATACATTAGGAGTTTTTCCTCTTGAACCAGTAGACTATCCCTCTTTTGAAGCATTATTGCAACCCACAACGTCCCGTCTTTAGACGTCAACACTACCAGACTAGGTTGAGATGCACTACCCTCCCTATAAGAGGACGAATGTTTCCACCCATGTGCTACTCCAAGCTAAAGGATTCTACTTCCTCACCACCTCATCAATGAAGAGCTATGTGCATAGTGTTTGTCCAAGTTAGGTCACTATCTATAAGAATCATGCGTGTGCACGAGATATTCTACTTAGACTAATCAAGATGATATGTGAACGTAGACTTACGGACTCAAAGAATTAAGTCACCTGACCTGAAAAATCTTAACTCCAGTTCCTATAAGGTTCCTCTGAAATTAGGTAGATTAAGGTTAAATCAAGTCCCTCCTCAACATCTACTCATAACTTGGTTCAGAACGCTCTAGCTTTTCACTTTGCATATGCAAAATATGCAGATGAGGTGCAGATGACATGCTATGTAGATGAATGAAATGCAAGACTCTTTTTCTTTCTTTTTAAGAGATGGCGTGCAAGAGTAGATAAGAAGCCTTTGATTTTGATTTTTTTAGAATTGGGTATATCTCCTATGTTACAACAATTTACAAAAGTTTTATAAGTATTATACAAATTATATAAGTATACATGTATAATTTTTTTTTCAATTTTTACCCACCCGTAATTATTGTATAGTGTATACAAAAATACTTGAAAGTACGAGCTATGGGTAAAGTAGATATGTAGTATATACACACCCCCCTATACTTAGCGTGTGCTATGTCCTCAGAGCACGAAAAGCAAGGAAAAAAAGACATAGCTCGTGCTAAGCGTAGGAGAGCCAAAAGAACAAAAATGTATAGAAATCATCCTGCCCCCCTATACTTAGGCTCTGGCAGCCTAAGTGTAGAAGAAGATAAAAAACAGGGCAGACGAGGTCAAGAGGGGAAGTGGATGAATATATATACAAAATGGGCATCGGTCCCCCTATACTTAGGCTCAGGTCAGCCTAAGTATAGGACGGGAGTGAGAATGAGGACCGATGTGATATGGAGGATGTATAGTGAATGAACTGAAGTGACTCTCCCCCGTATACTCAGGATCTGGTTATCCTAAGTATAGTCGTAGATGAAATATATAGAGATGGGGCTAGTGCTTAGCGTCGCAGGAGGGAGGGGAAAATATACAGGAATGGTGGGTATGTACAAGGATCACGGTCTGAATCTTTCTAGATGCTGCTGATGGCGAGAGTTCACTGCTGCAAGGTCTCATGTGTGGTTCCATGTGTATCTGCTGAATCTGTCTCGTGCATGAATACAATCTCCTCAACATGGACTAACTGTTCATTGGGTCCGACGAAGTGCTTCAACAGTTGTCCATTAACTAGGAATGTCTATGCATCATCTGTGAGATCTGAGATCTCAACACATCCACAATCATGCACATCATGGACAATGAATGGGCCCGTCTAATTGGATTTCAACTTGCCTTGGAAAACCTTCAGCCTTGCATTGAACAACCATACCTTCTGTCCAGGAACAAAGGTCTTTCGTTTGATATATCTATCATGCCAACACTTAACTTTGTCCTTGTACACTAAATTGTTGTCGTATGCTCGATTTCTGACTTCCACAAGCTCATTCAGATCTATTTCTCTCTGTTTCTGCCCTAGGTGTGTGTTCCAATTGACTTTTTTGATTGCCCATTATGATTTGTGCACTAACTCTACGGGTAAATGGCACGGCTTTCCAAATACCATCCTGAATGGGGAGGTTCCTAACGGTGTCTTGAAAGCTGTCCTATAAGCCCATAGGACTTGATCCAAGATCTAAGACCAGTCCTTCCTGTTTGGGCAGACAAGCTTCTGCAATATGATTTTCACCTCCCTATTCGACACCTTAGCCATGCCATTGGTCTGTGGGTGGTAAGGACTATCGACACGGTGTTCGATGCAGTAATCCTTCAAGAGATTCTTCACATCTCTGTTTACAAAGTGGCTACCCCCATCTGATATAAACACTTTGGGGATCCCTAACCTAGAGATGTTGTGATCTCTAATGAATTTATAGACAGTCCTGCTGTCTGCGGATCGGGTTGGGATAGCCTCCGCCCACCTTGACAGATAGTCTACCACTAGAAGGATGTATTCGAATCCATGGCTAACAGAGAATGGACCCATGAACTCGATGCCCCATGCGTCAAAGACATCACAAATGATGACAGGATGCATCGGCATCTCATCCTTGGAACCAATTGTTCCTCCCATTCGCTGGCATACTGCGCACGACTTTGCAAAGGTGATCGCATCACGAGACAGAGTCGGCCAGTATAAGCCACACTGAAGTACCTTCCATGCGGTCCTCTTCCTGGAGTGGTGTCCTCCTGCCTCCAGACTGTGGCATAAAGAAAGGACACTATGATATTCCTCCTGAGGAATACACCGTCTCCAGACACAAGCCGGTCCTTCAAAGAAAGGGATTAGATCCTCCCAGTGGTAATGTCTCAAATCTGACTTCAGTTGGTCTATATGGCTCTTGGGCCAATCTTCGGAAACTTTTTTGGAGACAAGATAGTTCACAATATTGGCGTACCATGGAAGTGAGTCGACAACAAAAATCGACTCGTCAAGGAAGGAGTCTTGAATCGGTGTGTCATCAGAAGCATTAAGATCCTCAAGACGAGAGAGGTGATCAACTACTATGTTCTTCTTTCTAGATTTATCACGAATGTCCAAATCAAACTCCTGGATAAGCAGAATCCACCTAAGAAGACGCACCTTCACGTCCTTTTTTTCCATTAAGTATCGTAGTGCTATATGGTCGGTGAACACAACTACCTTGAATCTGATTAAGTGAGATCTGAATTTATCCAAGGCAGACACTACCGCAAGCATCTCCTTTTCCGTAACTGTATAGTTATGCTGAGCAGTATCAAGCACTTTGCTTGCGTAGTGTATGGCAAACGGGATGCCATCCCTCCTCTGTCCTAACACAACCCCAACAGTAAAGTCTGAGGCGTCCGTCATGATCTCAAAAGGCAGAGACCAATCTGGGGCTTGTAGGATCGGGGCATCCATGATCATTCCTTGTAATTGCTTAAAGGCTTCAAGACATTTGTGATCTACAATGAACTCCATGTCCTTTCCTAAAAGCTCAATTAGCGGTTGGGCAATTTTAGAGAAATCCTTGATAAAACTTCGATAAAATCCAACATGTCTGAGGAAGGACCGCAACTGTTTTACGTTGGTTGGTGGCTGGAGTCGTCTGATCGCGTCCACCTTGGCAGGGTCAACCTCCATTCCTCTCTTGGAGATGACATGCCCCAACACAATGCCCTACGTCACCATAAAGTGACTTTTCTCCTAGGAGAGCACCAGATTGACCTCAAAACATCGCTTGAGGACTCGGTCCAGATTCCTAAGACAGGAATCAAAGGAATCGCCGTGGACTGAGAAGTCATCCATGAAGACTTCCAGGAATTCACCAACCATTTCGGTGAATACAGCAATCATGCACCTTTGAAAAGTGCCAGGAGCATTGCATAACCCAACGGGCATGCGCCTGAAGGCATAAGTACCAAATGGGCATGTAAACGTGGTATTTTCTTGGTCCTCAGTAGTTATGGCTACTTCATTATAGCCCGAGAACCCGTCTAAAAAGCAGAAGAATTCTTTCCCCTCTAATCTCTCTAAAATCTGATCAATGAATGGTAGGGGAGAATGATCCTTCTTTGTCACGGCATTTAGGCATCTGTAATCCACACAGACACAGCACAACATGGGTACTGATGTCACGATCTCCTCTCCGTCTTCATCAGTGGTCGTCTGAATTCCCGGCTTTTTTGGGACAACATGGATTGGAGCCACCCATTTGGATTTGAAGATGGGATAAATAAAACCTGCATCACATCATTTATCTATCTCCTTCTTCACTACCTCTCGTAAATTTGGATTCAACCGACGTTGGAATTCACGAGACGGTTTAGCCTCATTCTCAAGTCGATATGGTGCGAACACAGAGCGGAATTTATCCCGTGGAGATCGGAGATGCTCCATCCTATCACCATGCGATTTTTCTCTAGGATCGCTAGCAAGCGAGATTCCTGCTCCTCGGTCAATCGTGAGCTGATGATGACAGGACACTTCTTCTCTTGTCCCGCAAGTAAGGCATACTTAAGCGTCGTGGGTAATGGTTTGAGCTCAGGTAAGTTGTGATCATCAAGGAAGTCTGGCTCAATCGAATTTGGCCTGTGCTGGTAGTGGTTGGATCTGTCCTTGAAATTTTTGCCACCAATTCATTCGGCTCTAGAGTCGGAGCGTCAAAGGTTTTCAAGCAATCAGCAAAAGTCATGTCCGACTCATCATCCTCATTTTCTGACTGCTCTAAAGAGGGAAGGTCTGACATGCCCAGCTAGACCTCTAAGTCATCAAAGATGTAGGGGGATGCACATTTTACGTTGTACTCATTTCTAAGGATCTCGCAAACTGACTCATGTACTAGATCTTCTCCGGAGGAGAGGGACTCATCGGTGCAAGCTGGGTTCTGTCTCCATGGCCCAACGGTGTCTACATGAATACAGTCTGCTTCGGACGAAGAGTACTCGATGCTGGATTCTGAATCCGGCCTCTGCCATCTGGTATGCTCCATCTCAAGTTCCTCATCTCTGTCTGGAGTTTGGAACTGGATTTTCCCAATCTTGTAATCAAATAAGGCCCCTGCTGTTCTGAGGAAGGGCCTTCCTAATATGATATGGGAGTCTCTCCAATTACGAGGGGTCTCCATACCAAGGACTGTAAAGTCCACCATGTACTCCTGACCCTTGACTTTGATGACAACGTTCCTCAATTCTCCTTGGGACCTCTTAGTTGATTTATCTGCAAACTGAAGTAAAGCCCTGGATTTCCTAAGAGGTCCGAGATTAAGCCACTCATAGAGGGTTGTAGGCATCAAGTTAATTGAGGATCCATTATCAAGGAGAGTGCGTGCAAATGCAGTGTCATCGACATGACTCACCACATAATGTGCACCCATGTCTCTTCGTTTCCTAGGAAACACATTCTTTATTACGCAAGTAGTGGCAACTGACAGAACGTGTTTCTCAACACGGCTTTTTGGTCTTCCTGCTGACCCTAGTAGGTGTGCATCTCACCTTAAGGTATTTCTGGAATGCAGGTGTCATCTCCACATACTTGTAAAAAGGGATTGTGACCTTGATGTATTTATTACAAAACTCTGCCATCTCAGGGTCATCTTTTTGTATTTTTTTGGTTTTCTTCTTTCCACCCTTAAGAGCCCGGGGAAAGGGATTATTGATGCTCACTTAGATTCCGAAACTGAAAGATTTTCATTGAACTGAGAAACTGAGTTCTGTACATGACTCAGACACTTGGACGGACTCTGACTTTGACTTTGACTAAAAAGAAATTTCTGCTGCAAAACCGGTGATGCGTCTTCTGCGACTGCTGGGACATCCTCCTCAGATGGAGGTGCGGGCTCTTCATCGGTATAGTCGGATTCACTGCTGGTGCGGTTCTCCTTTTTCTTTGAGTACTTGGAAGTCCTCTTCTTCTGCCGGTGGTGGTGGTGTTGCTGCTCCTCTGCCTCCAAGCTCTCCTCGGGTAGAGATTTGGTAGCATCTTCCTCCGGTGCATGTGTTCGATCAGGTACGATCTCGGTCCTTCCTCTCCTGAGGGACATATGATTTACATTATCATACGAAAGGATCTCACGTTTAGATAAAGAGTTATCTGAATAGTATACCTGATCTCGTGGTTGATTCTTTCCTTGATTCAAGCTATTTGGGTTGGACTGAACCTGGGCGGGAATTGGAGTCTTTGGCATCATCTGTTGGTCCTGGGTACAGGAGACACGATTCAAATCGGTTCTCATATCCAGGTAGTCAATCTAAATTTGTTGGACCCTATCAGTCAGGGTCTAGATCGCCAAGGTAAGGGACTCCAATTCACTTGCGGGTCGAGCTTGTTGATGCTGACTTGAGGATGAGTTCCTATATTGGCCCTGCTGGCCATGCCGATACTGCTGCTGATGGGTAGGTGGTGGAGGGCCCTGCTGGCCCGAGTGGAATGTGCGCTGCTGTTGGTGCTGCTGAGGTTGATACCCTTGTCTGGGTCGTGACTGTACGAAGCGCAGTGAGGGGATGGAGCTGGTTTCCTGGTAAGCTAGGAAAGGTCAGTGTGGCTGACCGTTCCCTATCCCCGATTGTCTGTCTACATGGTCATGGTTGTACCAGAGCCCGTTGATCTCGAACACCTACGGAGGCTCCTCGTATCCTGTCTCCACTTGTGGGGGTGAGTGCTGCTCCTATTGAGTGTATGTTTGCTCCTCTACCCTGCTACTCTGAGGCCCCGATGCATGTTCCTGTACAAGATGAACTCGGTGTACAGGTACAGGTGGTGCAGAAGGGGCAGGTAGCCTTATCTTGGCTACCTTCTCACTCAGTTTCTCCACTTGTTTTGGCAGTCGTGAAAGTGCCTCAAGGTCAGTGACCCTCTTGTGAATCTTCTCGACTACGGTTAACTTGTCATCTATTATCCCCATGTTGGGGATGAGGTCCTCTGTCAGATCCTCTACAGTCTGCCTAGTTTTCTTGTTGGATAGGCTTGAGGGAGACAACTGATAGGCCCTGATGGCCTGAGATCTGTCTGTTTCTGCCATCTGCTCCAGAATTTTCCATACGGTATTTTCGTTCTTGTTTAGATAGCTTCCTCCACAGGCGACACTTACTAACCCCGGGGTCATGCCACAGAATAAGGTCTGGACTAAGATCACTTTTGTAATGCCATGGCAGGGGCATTTCTAAATTAAGTCATTGAATCTATCTCAGGCTTCATGGAATGGTTCATTGGGTCCCTGGGAAAAACTTGCGATCTTGGTTCTCATCTGGTTAGTCCTACTGAGTGGGTAGAACTTCTTCAAGAATAAATCCTTAAACTGCATCCAGGTTGTACATCTCACCTCGATATTTTTCAACCAATGAGTGATCTTATCTCATAAGGCAAACGGGGTGGCCTTCAACTTGATGTAGTCTTGCCCAACCCTAGGGTGACTAAGGTTGTTGCAAACCAACTCGAAGTCTCTAAGGAAGGCATATGATTCTTCGTTTTCATTTCCATTGAACTTCGACAACAAACTTAGAAAATGAGGCTTCAACTTGAATGCTTCAGGGGGGACCACAGGTACAAGCCAACTATGCATCTTGTTTTCTGCTGGGTTGTAGACGTCTACCATGGGTTTGTCAATTCCTCCTGCCGCGATTACCTGTCCCATCCTTGCCATCAAATATGCATTCTGTTGTTCAGCTACGGCTAAGCGGGAAAGGATTTGATGTATCGTGTCATCTCTGTGTTCCTCTTCCTCTGGGGGTTTCTTAGGCAGCATCTTGTCCTCTTCTCCTGGGTAAAGGAAATGGTCTAGGTTAGAAGACATATTACCGAGGTGATGGTCTTCCTTGGTAAGATCAGAGGAGAGAAAAGGGTTGGTTTGAGAGTAACCACCCTGGAAGTGATGGATCCCGAACTCAAGAGGGTCATGAGCTCGGGTTGGTCCAAGTTGCGCTTGGGCCGGTGAAGTTGAGCTTTGTGGGGGGCTCAAAGAAAGATTGGCGAATCAGGAGTAGAGATCCCCCGAGTCAGTCATCTTGGATGGAGAAAAGAATAATCGGGAGTTTTTTAAGTGTAAGATAGGATTTTACTCCTACCTGAAGCAAGCAATTGAATCCAAACCCTGTTTTTCACATTCAACACGATGGAGGACTCGAAACCGAGTCCGATTAATCTGGTTGATTTTAAGTGTGAATTAATCAGACAAGTAGCAAAGGTTACGCGACCTATTGGGGAGTCAGCTAAAAGTCGGATACGTCTCCCATGTTTAACCTGTCACCTAAGATACCAACGCCCTTCCTTTATCCGCTCCTATCACCAGCCAAAAGTTCAAGGACCTGCCCCTATCTACCTACAGAGTAGGCGGAGGCTGAAAAGGCTCTAACTTCGCCCCTATATACCTGTCGGAGCAGGCGGAGGCTACTAGCAACTTGTCACGGTGCACTGCAATTTTGCCCCTATCTATCTACCGGAGTAGGCGGAGGCTATTTGGCACTGGTCAGTTGAACCCAAAGCTCAACCGGTGATATTTGCTCGGATCGGGGTATGCGATATGGAAGGCGGGGATTTTTGGCTCTACCCTAGGGTGCTCACACACTCTAGTACCCTCACTCAGCCTGAAAACAAGGTCGGAGTTAATTTCTCGCAAGTAGAATTTTCCGATTTTATTGATTTTTTGGTCAATTTTGTTTAGCAGTCCCGGTTTTAAGTTAGGTGATCACTTATTTAATCCAACCACAGAGCACACCTATTATCCAGTCCCAATTTCGATTTATTCTAAGTTTGAAAAACAAGGGGAAGGAATCGAGAAAAGCTGATGCACGATAAAACAATAATGATATGCAAAGTAAAGAAGACTTACAATGATCCCTTCGCTTTTATGTAGGATGCAGAACAGAATTGAAAACTTTTCACTATATGCAATGTAGACGATAAAATCTGCTCCTAGACAGGCAGTTCTATTAGCGAGTAAAGCACAGGCTAAATTTGGCTAGATCTGCAATCTAAGTGTGTCTTTTATGTGTGAAGTGTGATCCTAGAATTCTACGAGCACAAGCAAGTCCTAAAGTAGCTCTAAGAGCCGCAAGTGCAAGCCTAATCTACGAAAAAGCAATCCACACAACACATGGGGACACGTTTCCACTATCTTTACACGTGTGAGAACCCAAACAAGAACCACTGGAAAATTGCAAAAATAATGAAAATAACAACAATTACAAGTCCTCACAATCACTCAAAATATTTAAATGCAAGCTCCTTGGTTCGCTTGGCGAAGCACCTTCGACTCCTCATTTTCCTCACATGAAAATAAATTGAGGTCAGATAAAGGCCGGCACAAAATACACAAAAATAAACGCCATAGAATTATTAACAAGAAAAACCAGGAATCAGACTGCCCGGGGATGGAAAATCAAAAACTCAAATTTCCTAAAAATTAACCTAAGCCATACCTCCCCAGCAACGGTGCCATTTTGAAGTTGCCTCGTCTATCCTTATTAATTTAATCAAATTATCGATCAAATTAAAATTTAAATTTGTTGCAGTCGGGTAATCGAGACTTCGTAAAAAACCGCTTCAATTAATGTTCAATTAAATGCGAGCGGTAGATTTTTATTTTACTTGGGTAAGCCCAAGGTCAAACTCAGGGAGGCAGCTATCTCCTTAGGTAAATTTCCAGTTAATCTTGAGGTCATATTTTCAGAAGGATGTTTTTGGTCTTTTTTTAGCAATTTTTATGCAAGAAAGAAAAAGCAATGCAGTTTCAAGCCAATTTTTACAAGTTAATTTTGAAATATGGTCAGATTAAGTCCAAAAATTATGAAACTTGGCCAGAATATGAAATGTAATGAAATTACCTACTGTATTTTTTGGAATTTTTCGACTCTAAATGAATTTACTATGAATTAAAGATGAATGTAGGGTGATTTTCACAAAATTAATTTTAATAAATACAAAATTAATTTTTTTTCAAGAACTAATTATCCTAGATGATTCTATGTGAGAGGATTCTAGAAAAATTGTTAAACTTCAAAAATAATTAATTTTGGACCTATTAAAAATCAATTAAGAAAAATACAAATTAATTTATTAATGCCTCGTAATACGTGCAAATGAAATGATTTTTGGGCACAATGTAGAAATAAGTAAACTCTACCTAATGTATTTTTTTGGTGATTTTTAGAGCAACAATTAATTTAATAAGTAATTAACAATGAACAATGGACAAAATATGCTAATTTCCACCAAAATAATTATATTAAATAGAATATTGCTCCTAAAAATTCAACAAGCATCAACAAAGATAAAGCATAAGATATTCTACAAGATGCAATTTTTGGAATTTAAAACGAGGCTAAATGAATGCCTAACTAGACGTGCTAACATAGGGATATAGATGCCATACAGAAATAAAATTGTTAATACAATATATGCTGACAATGACTCGAGTGCAATTACCAGGACTTTCAGGGGCAGATGTGTAATTTTCCCATATGTCACGTTCTTTCTAGCTGGAGGGGGTTCGAGTGTAATTTGCTGAAGATTAAGGGAGCATTTTGCAATTTATCTAGAATGTCACGTGCGACGCACGTGACTTAGAACAACAGGGGGCGCTTAGTCATTTGTTAAGTTCGTGGGGTCCTCATGCAATATCTTTTGAAAAGTAATTGACCCCCTCACGTAGCCTTCTTCCCCGTGTGGTTGATGCAGAACACGCATGCAACAATCGTGGCTGGAGGGACATGACCAGGGGTGGGCACAGTGATCGATGATGAAGGTGGTGCGGGCTAGAACGACGATTGCTGGTGGCGATGTCGTGGCTGATTCAGCGGTGCACGGAGGGCTCCTGGCCTGTACGAGGCTCCTGGAGGCTGGTGGGGGAGCCAGGTATAGACGTGGAGTGTGCAACATGAGGGAGGTGGTCGCACCCTACTTGGTTCTTTCATCTGAAGACGTGGCGAGCCAGTCGAGGCGGAGGAGTGTCGTGCGAGGTTGGCGACCCCGTGAAGGGTGTGGGAGCGCGGCGGAGCAGCACCGCGAGGCGATCAGTGCGGGGAACTGCTGTGAGGGACCACGGAAGGGGACGCGCGGGGAAGAGCACGGTGGCTTGGAGTGCGCAGATCCGCACGCGGTTGGCCATGAAGCAGGGCGGAAGGGGCGGCCGGCGGAGGTGTTGTACGTACGGAATAAGGAGAAGGTGACACAGAGGAACTTCCTCTGTGAACAGGGGAAGTTGGGATATTTGTTTTGGAGCCTTGAATTTTTTATTAAATGGTTTAAGAAAATTCCCCGGAAAATTTGATATAAATCACCGTTGCGTTCGCAATGTGTGATTTATCCGTTCAAATGTCAATGCTTTTGAGAATCGTTGAAGGATTGAGGTGGATTTAAGAGAGAGAGGGAAAGGAGGGCAGAAAAACAGAGGAGGAGAGGGAAGAAAGAGGATGTAGCAGTTGGGTAGAGCAAGATAGAAGAAGAAGAAGAGGAAGTAGGGGGATTACCTGGGTTTGTTAATGGTGGTTTGCCTATGAAGGAGATGCAAAGCTTCTCCGGTCGTCGCTCCACGCACGACAAGGCAGAGCTCGGTTGCGGCGAAGTACGGCACCAACAAGGACCGAAGCCCCTGGATCTCGCCTCGAGTTCAGATTGTCTTTGCACAACCAACGATCCTTCGACTGTCACTGGAAGGAAAAGGGTGCTACGTCGGAGCTCGTTCGAATGGCGTATAGATGATCAGTGGAGGGTGGTCACACTTTTAAAGCTGACATGAGAAGGATGAGTTGTGCAAGAGGTGGAGTGCGTGGATGAGGTGCGCGGAGTGGCGATGGTTGTCCATGCGAAAGACGTCGGCCGTGCAAGGCGAAGATAGCGATCGTGGGCGGAGGTTCCTTGAGTGGGTGAGGTGCGCGGGGGAAGCGGGAAGAGGGGAGGGGAGAGTGGTCACGTACGGTGCGCGTGACCGGGTTGTGGCATGGTCACATGCGCCGCGCGTGACAAGAGAGAGGGAGGAGGCGGCGCCATGTGATGCGCTGGGATGCGACCACGTGGTGCTTCTTTATTAAATTTTTTTGGAATTAAAAAATGCGATAAATGGGTGACACGTGGCAGCTCCAGGAGCTGCCACGTGTCACTCCTAGAAAAAAACGTAATTAAAAATAAAAGGAAAATTGAAAAGAAATATCAAATGAGCTCAAATCAGAGAGTGGTCAACCCAAAAGTCGCTCTCTCAACGAGATCTACAATTTTTGTGAAGGGCCAAAAATCAAAAGAAGTCATTACAAAGTGTATTTTTGGGTGGTACTTTATAGATATAAAATACCGCATTTTTATCTTTTGTAATTTTTTGTCATTTTTAAAGAAGAGAAAACTCAAAATAAAAATAGAGAAAAAAAGAATATTTACAACTTAATCTATTTTTTGGATTTTTAATAATTAAGAAAATAAAAAGATAAAATAAAGGGCAAAAAGGTCAATATGTACAATATACAATAGGGGCCCAAAACCCAAGTTTTGCATACGATCTCCGATTTTAATGAAATTGGTCTCATTTTGAAGGTCTTTGAATGTATATTACTTTAAAAGTGAGAAGACCTAAATCGGGCACTGTATGAGAGAGATATGTGCATTTTAAGGCTTCTAGTTTCAAACTTGGATTGGGGTTTTATTGATCAATTTTACATGTTAGTATTTTTTTATTTTTCCTTTATTAGTGTTAGTAACATGTACACTATAGAGTTGGTTTTATTGGTTTTGGAGTTAGTATAAAATATATACAAATATGTGAAATATGGTTAATATTTACATGTGAATTGGGATTCTTATTTAATGCAAATGTGAATGCTAAAATGCAGATATTACTTATGCATGCATGAATGCTAATTATGCAATATAAGTGGAAATATGCAGCTAATTACTCGGGAACAAGACTCTATTTTCAACTTTAAAAGTGATGAATCACAGATTCATCAGGGGGTAGGACTGCCAGGGGCTGATACGGCTGGTATACCACCATCTGAGTGTCCTGAGACGGTGGTAGTTGGACGTATTGCTGCTGCGGCTGCTGGAACGACTCCACCTGAATATGGTGAACTTGTCTGTAGTGGCGGAGGTTGGGTCGAGCTGCTGCTGCTGGGGTCCGCCCGTGACCTGAGATGGGGTTGAGAAGCCGTCTGTGCCTCCTGGAGACACATGATCTGGGTCTTCAGGTCACTCAGCGTCTATGCCATCTGATCGATCTGCGACATACCCTAGCACTGCTTCTTCTCAATGATCTCGATGCAGTCCAACTTCTCGTTGATGATGCCTATATCAGTGGCCGATGACTCTACCTATGCTGTGACTGCTGAAGATGTAGAAGGACCTGCATCGACCCGTGCTATCCTCTGATAGGTCACGACCTATGGTGTGGGCTTCCCCTGTGTGTAAAGGCAGTCTGGGACATGACTGTGTAGTTCTCTGCCATCTCCTCATAGATGGCCCAGACCTGATCCTTGTCCTTGGTGATATATGAACCCCATAGGATGCGTTCACGAGTTCTGCAACTCTGGTGTCAGCCCACAAAAGAAACTCTGCACGAGGGTGGGCTTGGATATATCATGATGTGGACACCGGTCGATTAACTATCTGAATCGGTCCCATGCCTCATGAAACTACTTGTTGGGAAGCATGGAGAAGTTGTTGATGAGGGCTTGCGTTGTATTCGTTTGGCCGAGTGGATAATACTTATTCAAGTACTCGTTCCGGAGTTGTTCCCAAGATGCCACGTATCTCCCTAAATGCTTCAGCTAATAGGTTGCTCTGTCGATGAGGGAGAACGGAAAGGCCATCATCTTGATGGTATCCTTATCCACGAATCTGTCGTGGACCATGCTGCAGATCATCTCGAGCTCCTGGAGATGGAGGTGTGGCTCCTTGATGGATAGCCCGTGAAATCTGGGCAGTAACTGAATGGTCTGAGGAGGGATCTTGAAATCTCCCAGAATAGAAGGCAGCTGGATCCAACGATGCGTCAGAGTTGCACCAGGGTTGTGCAACTTTCTCATCGGGCGTGCTGGTCGGACTGGTCCATGGGGCTCGTCGAGATGGGGTCCATCTCCTCCTCCTAGCTCTGGAATGTCTCCACCATCGGCTTTGTTCGGCTCTCCTCTGTCCGCTCGCTTCTGAGCCATCTCCCTGCGCATGTCGACCATAAAAACCCCTTGATCTCTAATCTGTCACTGCATGGTCTCCAAGGATGCTAACAGAGTGTTGTTGATGGCACCCTGATCAAGAACGTACGTGTGAGTCTGCTTGGGTCCATCAGTGCGCTCCTCACTGCTGGCCATAGTCTCTGCAAAGGCAAAAGACTCGAACTCATGTACCGTCAAATGAATTTAGATCTGTTGTGGTCTCTACTCGGGCATCTTAGGATTGGTAGAAGGGCGGTCGAAGGGGAACAGGGTGGAGTCAAACTAGGGTTCGGAGAGCGGATTTGGGCTCTCGCTAACCAACCTAGATGAATGGGGCAGAGTGCTCGAAAGCGGTGCATCCAAAGGCTGCCTAAGGGACCTCCGGCCCATCATTGTGATGTGGAGAGTAAGGCGGATGAGATCTGGAAAACACGCAAGATTAGGAAAAACAAACCCCCAATTCACCTACTCAATGCTGAGCTGATGACTGTAAATGTTCGGTCTTTTATTTTGTCGATTTTATTAGGTGATAAATCAGTCTATTAGAGCGATTAAGCGAGCTCGTAGGAATCCGACGCTCTCAGGAGACTGGCCCGATCCCGAGGTTAGATCTTTCCTAGCCAGTACAAGTTGCGGACCATTTACCGGCTACCTGATCAACTCGCTCTGTTAAGGATATCGCAACCCGCTTTACCGGAAATCGGAGCGATCCTTACTAGAGAATGACTAACCTGAAATCTGTAGTCTGAAAAGAGGTCAGATATGGCTCTATCCTAGTGTACGGGTCACTCTCTCACTCATCCAGACCAAACAAGGAGGGGATTGCTCTCCCAAGATAATTTTTTTTGGTGAAGTGTCTTTTATGGTCAAGTGTGTTTAGCAATCCCAATTTTATGGCTTTTCTTTTTTAGATATTTTTCAATAACAAACAACTCCTAACAAAATTTTTGATTCTCCTGATTATTTTAAGTCCAAAAACCAGGGGGATAAGTCAAAAAAGCTGATGCGCGATCAAACACTATGATGCATGCAAAGTCAGAAATGCGTACCTAACTCCAGCACTCTATATGCAAGGTGATCTACGCATAAAATAAAGACAGAAATAAAACTACCTATATGATGCAAGAAGAAATCGGCCTTAGACAGAAAGTTTCTACACACGAAGAACAATAGCTAATAGGTCAAGAAGAGAGGTCGGAGTCCGGTCTTTGATGCTAATGGGTGTCTTCCACAGCGGATCCTAGCAGCACTGTATATGGCCTCTAGCAGCACGTGACCTCTCAAGTGACCTAGATTAGCTTTTTCTTTGTGATTTAATTAATTAAGTCCACTTAACGATCTATAGGTGCAGGCAGATAATTAGGGCAGGGATCTTAATTAATTATGTCACAATCATATATAAAATCCTAAGTCTATTGGCCAAAATCTTCGAGAATCAAAATAAAAGAAAAGTCAAAAATCAAAACCAACGAAAAACCGCGGTGAGGTCCCCCGAGCACACCGATGCTCAGCGAAACAGACCCCAATAAAAGGCCAAGTTCAAGAGTCTCTGAGTCATGTATTATTACAATAATAAAATGGAAATAAAATGAAATGCTAAAATTCCTCCAACTCCTCTGCTCATCCTTTCCTACGCTCTCCTGCGACTCGATGCCGAAACGAGTTGCCTCCGCTTCGCTCGGGTGCTCCGGCACTCCTAGGAAAGCTGCCCTCGCTCGTCGGGCCCTCGCAAGAAATAGAGAAACAAAAGAGGTGTAAGATCATAGTTATAGAAAATTAAAAACAAAAATAAAAAGCAAATAAAGAAAAAGAGAAATAAAAATGAAGAAAAAGAAAATAAAAAAATAAAAATAAAAATAAAAACAGAAAGATGATTACTAAGCCGTGCTCCCCAGCAATGGTGCCATTCTGATGAGCGGCCCGAGCGACTTAGGCTAAGTGATATCAAAGGTCGTTGCGACCTCAACCACTCGAACTGGGCTCAACGAGAAAAATCAGACCACCAATAAAATCAATCAAGCATGAAAATCAATAAGAGCGGTCTTGCTAATTATTTAACCTGATATAGCCACCAAGGTCGAACACAAGGAGCACATGATGAATCCTATGAAGTAGTCATGTAATCCAAGAAATAAAAGTAATTTTTATGGCTTTTAATTTTCAATTTTTTTATGATTTTCTATTAAGAAAAGAAATAAGGAAAATGAGAAAAGTCACACTCAAGCCATTATTTAAAGGCCTAAAAATACTCAAAAATTCAAAACAAAAATGTTTTTATATTTTCTAAAATATTCAGATGTTTTATGTATTTTATGGGATTTTTATGATTTTTATATATTTTTCTAAAAATAAAAGAAAGAGGAAAACAACAAGCTGTGTGTAGCCTAGATGAAAAGGCACATTAAAAATATCTAAAGTTCCTCTAAAATCTTGGCAATATTTTTTTTATGAAAATATAAAATAAATCTACCTACAAAGTGAAAACATATTTTTTCTGATTTTTAATGAATTTTTAACGATTTTTATAAATCTTTTAGTCTTTTTTAACTTTTAGGTGTTTTGTAATAGAGAATGAAACAAAAATGATGCAGAAATTAAAACAAAGCGAAACACCCAAATAATAATTTTTGTGGAATTTTTAAAGGTATTTTCCTATTTTATTTGATTTTCTAAAATAGACAGGGATACTTTTTAAGGTTTCTGATTTTTAGAAAATAATAAATAAAATCAAAATGCATCTCAAAAATTAACAAAAATACTACACAGTAACAGGAGCCACGCGAAGTTTTTTTGGAATTTTTGGATTAGTTTTGATATTTATTTAATCAAAACTCAACACACAGCTTGCAGTGACCAAAATGCCAAAAATGTTAAGTTCCTGTGCTAAACATTAACACGCACGAGAAGTCTAGGGTCGAAACTGCAATTTCACCAATTAATCCTGCGCATGCATAAATTGCACGTTCACAGGGGAATAAATGCAATTTCATAAAACATCCATCAATTCACAACACATGAAAAGTTCAGGGTAAATAGTACAAATACACCACTATGCATGTGACCAAGCACGTGCCTCCAGACTAGGAGGACTAGAATGCAAATAACAAAAAATATAGGGACTCCGCTGCAAATAGGTTCAACAACAATATTTATTTTCTGGACTAAAGCATAAACAAAATAAAATGCAAGGGAAAAAGAGCAAGATACCCTCAAGGCACGTGAGTCGCGGGTGGTAAGCAAGGTGTCGTCCGTTGGTGTGGGCACGATCGTGCAGCTCTGATCCTCTATGAAGGCAGATCTGATGCTCAGGGAATGTCTCCTACATGCGGCGCAGATGTGTCAGATGGTGTCAGATCAATGGCTGGAAAGCTACAACGATGGACGACTCAGATGTGAACTGGTGCTCCGCTCTTCATCCAACGGTAATGAAAGATGGTGGACAAACTGGGGAGCTGGCGAACTTTGAACGTGAACCAGGGCGAATCCTCAAGGATGATCAGACCTTCAACAGATCGAGCACCTTCGAGGAGGCACTCCGCGTCGAGCAGTGGGTTCTGATCATTCTGCGGACGGTCGGATGGATTGGATGGCAAAGTTGGTCTGGAGCAGCTCTATTATGTTGTTGGAAGATAGATAAGGCTACTCAAGGCTCAAGAATACCTGCAATGCAAAGCCAAGACTCTAGGCTATTCTCCGGTCTGGGTTAATGGAGCTGAAGACTAAAGAAGCGGATGTGAATGGGAATCGATCTCCGGCGATTGTGGTAGAGAAGATCTAAGCCCTAATCTCGACTGGATGATCGAAGCTAAGGATGGTCAGGTCGCGGAGCGAGATGGAGGGTGAGCGTATGGTTCGATCGGAGCGGCTAGAAGTGGGTAACGGAGCTCCGACCGGTTGGTCGGAGCTGGCAGAGCGACGACGATGGCAAATGAAAGATTTGAATCGAAGTGACAACGGGGATGGATAATAATCTCACCTGAAGATCCGGATTGACTCCTGGACTTCAGGCGAGGATGGTCTTCGAGTTATGGCCTCGACCTCGATGCAGCAGTTGGGGGAAGATGCTCGCAGTGGAGGACCGGCCACGAAGGGGGAGCGTCGGCTCAATTGCACCAAATCGACCGCCAAACGACACTCCAGGTAGCTGTCACTCAACTGGAAGTGGCCAGGGTTTCAAATGGGAGCGAGGCACGAGCTAGGGCACTGTGGAGGTGGAGAGAAGATTATATAGGGTTGTCGAGGGTCTAGAAAGATTGGAGAGAAGCGCGAGACCCAAGAAGGAATCGGATCGGGCAATG
This sequence comes from Ottelia alismoides, assembly GCA_037367405.1. Classification (NCBI taxonomy): domain Eukaryota; kingdom Viridiplantae; phylum Streptophyta; class Magnoliopsida; order Alismatales; family Hydrocharitaceae; genus Ottelia; species Ottelia alismoides. The sequence goes on from JAZKJV010007913.1 coordinate 125,385, forward strand.
GACCCGCGAGGATGTCGGAGGTACGAGGATTCTCTGGTCCGAATCCCGAGGTGAGCGACGAGCGGAGTCAGGCTGGAGAATATCGAGAAGGAGCTCCGGCGACATGGATCCGGGTTGGGCACGGGTAGAAGGTGCCGTTGACACATGGTCAATATTCTAACCGACCAATCAGAAAATAGAATTTACAAAATACTTTACAAATTCAATAAAAAATAATAAATGATTTTAAATTTAAAAGTGTATAAAATGAAAAATGTTTGTTATTTTTCAAACTATTTTTTTGTGATTTTTATTTTTTTTAAAAAAATAAATTATTCTACATACAATATATTGTATTATATACATGTGTAATATACCTATGTACTTTATACAATTATTTTTAATTTCTTATTTTTAAAAAAATACCCCAATTTTATATTTTATTTATTTACACATAATTTTTGTAGTATAAAACCATTTTTATTTTATTTTTATTATTTATTTACAAGTATAAAATAGATAGAGAAGAAGACCTATATACATGTATTATGTTCAAGTAAGAGAGAGTTTTATTTTTATTTTTCTTATTTTTGTTTTATTTTTAGAAATATATACAAGGAAGTAAAAACATACTTTTATTTTTATTTTGGCAAAAAATAATTTATGTACGACCCTCTCTCTCTCTACTTATTTTATTTGGCGATTAGGCCAATGCTTGGCCCTGTCTTAGGGTTCGGGTCACTCAGTATTTATTCTAAATACTTCCTTCTTTTTCTTTTTATTCTTTATTCTTTTATTTTTGCACAAATACATGCTAATTATGCAATATTAACACACACATGCATATTGCTAAGTTATTGTATTTACACCTATTTACATAATGCATTGCCGAGATAATTAGCTAAAATAAAAGGATAAAGAGTGATGAACAAGGATTCATCAATTGTATGTATGGAGGTATAAGCTGCTATCCATAAGATACTGGATGGTCTTTCTGAGTTTATCATTGCTGCCTTTCTCTTCACGTTGAATTCATGGTATTGATAAAGGTAGAGAAGTGAACTGATGTCATGAAAGAAGGTTTCTTTGGTGAGGATCTAATGAGGGGCGTGATGTAAACTTGGTTGAATTGAAGGACATGGCTGAAATAACATGTTGGTTTGGGTTTAAATATATTGATGATTTTTGTTGGAGTATTTGATTATGCGTTATTATATGAGAGATGGGTAAATGGATCACTCCAGGATCCATTTACCGCATCCATGTCTTTAGTCCCACATCAACTAGTTGGGAGATGTGGAGACTCAGTGGGGGCTATATATAGACACCGACACCCATTGTATCCAGATAAGAAAAGAAATAGACTATCAACCCTTGTTTAAAATCCCTTGTTCTTCTATGTTTTATCTTTATTTCTCTGTTATGCTTCCGCATTCTTATTTTCTAACATGGTATCAGAGCAGGTTTGATTCTTTAGGATTCTTATTTCATTCATTTTTTTGTTTGAGATTTGATTTTTATTCTTGAAGATGTATGTTTGAAGATTATTTCTGCATTCGAGATTCGTGATACAATCTAAGGCGTTCTAGAACCCTGCAACGATGGCAAGATCTAGGGAGGGCAACCCTCCTGGCGACGTGCCCTAACCCTCATAAGCATTATAGAGGCGCAACCTTAGCTGGATCGTGCAACACTCCAGATCGATAAAAACCTCTCCAGGATGCCTCTCGTGAATGATGTCCTCCTCAACTTCACGCATATCTTCATATCATCACATTAGGAGAGAGAGGTGTTTCCCCACTACGTATGCTCTCCCCCTCCAGGCGATGGTGCAGCAAGGAGAAACAGCTCCAGTGAGGCTGCTCCAGCCACATATGGCGGCAACAGCGAGAGATGAACGAGAGCTTCCGCAGTGGTGCCCAACTCTAGGGCGCGCACAAACCTCCATGTGGCTCCTTCAGAACTGTCGCCTCTGCACGAAACCCACCGCATGCCTCCAGGCGACCTCGCACGCCCCTAGGCAGAGATGTATCTCGGGTAGCACATGCAGGCGACCTCCTAATCTCCTAGCGGCAACAAAACCTCCTCGCGCGCAACCTCCGCAGGCTGCTTCAAAGTGCTTCGGGGTGGCAGCCATCCATAGAGGGTTCCCAACGGGTGAACCCTAAAAGGGTGTTGTTTAAGAAGGGGCTTGATGAATCTACGTTTCATCATCTTTATTCTATCATTTTGGCCATAAAAACCCTAGTAAATACGTGTAAATAAGCTTAATTTAGGCATTTTATCATCCGTGAATTTATTGTGTAAATACTGTACAAAATACGGTTTTTAAAGCCAAAATTGTAGAATAAAGAAAAGAAAAGAAAAGAAAAAGAAGAAAATATTGTAAATATTTTATGACCCGAAACCCCGAGGCCTAGGCATCTCGATGACTAGGTCGACAAGGAATAAAGTAGGGGGAGATAAGGGCCAAAATACCAATAAAAATCTCTTTTATTTTATTCATTTCCTTTATTTTTGGGACCTATTTTTAATTCCAATTTTTAGACTTCAAATAAAGAAACTTTGTACATAAAAGTTACAGATAATTAAATATAGAAAAATATAAAATTGATTTCACACAAAAATAATGTACATATATGAAGTTATGATCTGACCAAGTTTCCAAAATCCCAACTTCCCAGACATGTAATTGTATATAATTTTCAATAAGCTATTTAATGAAGGTAGTTTCATATTTTTCTGAGTTACAGTGTGAAAATTAGGTTTTGGACCCATGTTGTATACTTTTACCGATTAAAATATTCATTTTATTTATTATTCGTTATTTTTGTAATTTTATATTTTTATAATTTTGTAAATATTATTTATAATATATGTATACATTAAAACAAGAATAAAAGACTAAATAAAACCTAAAAATAAAATACTTGAACAAAACACATTGGTATAATACCTATAATTATACCTATAAAGAAAATACAATTATTTATTTAATTGTATAAAATACATCAGAAAAATAAAATAAAAATATACTTAAGTTTATAAAAATAAAATATACATTTATAAAATAATAAACAAAAGAAATAAAATTAAAATTAAAATTACAAAATAAAAATAAAATATTAAAATATATAGATAAATATACCTATATAGACCATACAAGGTAACTTGTAATTTTATACATATAAAAAATAATTAAAAATTATAATAAAATAATTCAGAAAATAATAAATATTTTTTATTGAATAACCAAAATTAATAAATTAATTAGATATTTTTAAATGATTTTACAAAATAATTTTCTAGGCTTTTTCCCAGTTGGTTGACGTGGACCAACCAGGAGGGTCGGAGAGTTGACCCGTGGGTCAACTCTCTGACCCACGCCTGCCCTCTTGTCAGAACCGCATTTTGGCCATATTCGCGATTTTTTTGAGGCAAATCCTTGCACTATCTCGTGATGCATCCTTCTTCACTTTTGTGCCTCGTCCATCCGTCAATCACGCCCATAGGTTTTTTTCGATCTTCGGGTCATTGAATCACCCGTTGTCCCTTGATCTTTGGAGCCTGTCACCCATCCTGTACATAAACCGCCCGAGCTTCCTTTGAAGCTTTGAACCCCTTTTTACCCTTGCTTTGGCTTTCTGTGGCATGCTCTAGATCGATCTCGGTGACAGGGAGATCTCCAGCATCCCAGGCAAGGCTAGGCAAAGGCCGAGGGCGTGTTCCACCCCCCATCCGGTGTGCCACCGTGAGGTCCAATCTCAGGCGTAATAGCCTTCGAGGTCCCCTTTTTCTTTGTTTTTATTGCATTTCTTTATTCATCGTAGTCTTAAGAGCAAATCCTCATACTCCGTTCATCCTTTCATCCATTCAATCGATCTCCGACCAAGCTCCGGCGAGATCCTCTTCTGCCATTTCTGCCTTATTTTGCCACCAGGAGGGTCGCAGAAATTTGCCCGTGACCCCCCTTGACTTCTCTTGCAGGTCTACGCGCAACTTGGAGATGCCTGGTTGCGATTTTGGGACGCGCCGGAGCCACCTAGAGCTCTTCCTTGACCTCGATGTCGTGGGCCAGCTTCGGTAGATGCCAGCCAATTTTGCCACCGCCAGCAGCTATAAGACCACTGCATAAGCTCCGGGAGCCATTTTTTAGCATCGAAGATCACCGGATAGACACGATAAGGCTGGGGGAACTTCATCTCGGTGGAGTTCTTCCCGATTCTTCGTCGAATCCTCTCCGCCGTTGGATCGTGAGGGCTCTCCAGATCTCACCTGCATCGTCAAACCATCCCTGTTTCCAGCCATTAGATCATCCAAGCAGCATCTAATAGCGGCCGTTTGTAGCCGAACCATCATCGGTGCCCCTTGTGCGGACACGTGTTAAATGAAATATCTTTAGCCGTTCGATTCTCTCGCCTAGGTATTTTGCAAATCCTACCCCCGACCATTTTTGTAATTAATAATTACTATTTAAACTTTCATCTATCGTTTTATTTATTGTGTAAAAATTGCAGAACCACCCCTAAACTTTTCTATATTGCGTTTAGGTCCCTGAAAAACGAGAATGCGAGAGCTGCTAAAGAGTGGTCTAACAAATCAGACTCACTGTCACTAATACGACTACTCAAGCATTCCCGTTCGTCAACAATTAACCCACACAATCAATCAATCAATCAAGAGCAAGGATTAAAATTTATTATTCCCTACTAAAAATGTACAATGGCAAGCAAGTAGGGGTCGAACAAAGGAAACAAAGGTGTAGAGTATAGACAAAAGTCAAAACCTAGGTCTAATAGACTACTTAGCCAATCTAATTTTTTGTGGGTTTTTAATTTTTTTTAAAAAAATTTTTATTTAATTTTTAATTTTATATTTTTGTATTTTGATTTTTAATTTACTGATTTTTTTGTATCTTATATTTTATATTTTTTCTTTTTCAATATTGGAATATAAAAACAATGTAATAAAAGGAATGATAAAATATTTATAAAAAATGCAAAAATAATCAAAAATTCAGAAATAAAATCTTTTTGGTCTTTCTTTATAATTTTTTACTATTTTTGTGATTTTTGGGTATTTTTCAGAAAATTTTTGGTATTTTTAAACACTAAAATAAAGCAAAACAGTTAATTAGATACTGACTGAGGGTAAAATGGGAATTAAAAATATCAAACAGCCACAAAATTTTTCCAAACTATTTTTAAAATAAAGAGGATAAAATATAGAACCTACAGGAGTTGAGTTTGTATTTTTTAGAGTTTTCTTTAATTTTCTAGATTTTTTTGAAGTTTTTAGGTATTTTCAAATTTTTAAGGTTTTTCTTTTGCAATTTTTAGTGATTTTTGAACTGACACTAAAATAGGTTAAAATAGACAGTCGATAATTTTTTTGAAATTTTTCGAGGTCTTTTAATATTTTTTTGGTATTTTCTAAGCTAGACAGTACTGAAATAACATGTTTTTAATTTTTAATAAATATAAAAATGCAAAAAAAAAATAAAAACTAAAAATATAGCCAGCAAGTGCGAGTTAACAGGAGCTTAAATTAATTTTTATGGAATTTTTGGCACTTAAATGATGCATGAAATAAATAGATAAAACATACAAAAATCCTAAGCCTAGCAGGGGTATAAATGCAATTCTAGAAACATTTAGGGGCTTAGGTGCAAATTTCACCAAAATACACGCGCAGAACACGTGATCTATCGTTCACAGGGGCATATTTGCAAATATTAAAAACCGGCAGGGCAAACATGCAATTATCCCAGAAATATATTTAAATCACTACGCACAAGGTCACAACTGCAAATACATTAAAGTCTAGGATCGAAATTGCAAAATACCCAAAAGACACGTGCCCCAGTCACGTGAGGTGACGTGGCTGAGGGCTGAAGTGCAAATATAGAAAGTTACTGGGCCTACATGCAAATATTACAAAACTTTTTAACTGGAAAATAAAGTTTTAGGACTAAACGTTAAATACAAAAAACTCTTGGGTGGAAATAGCAAAATACCCACGATGCGGATCGTGCAGCCGAGGAAACTCCACTTGTCCACGTGTCACGATCCTGACGGTCCTCCTCTGCTCACGATCGAACGGCGCTCCTTCGTTCACTTAAGCCACGTGTCAGCTCCGAGAAGCCCGATGACGGTTCGACGCGAATGGTGCGGATTAGACTCCCACGAGAAGATCCGACGGTGGAGGGCACTTGAAGATCTGACGGTTCCTGTACACCTGGAGGGTTCTTCCTGATCCAACGGTGGGGAGAGGTTCACGAAGAACACTCCCCCCGGCGAGCTTTGGCTGGCGAATATGGCCGACACACGGCCTCTCCGGCCCTAGGGTCAAGGGCAAAACGATCCTGGGGCCCGTCTGCGTCGATGGAGCTCCTCAGCCGAAGCCAAGGTGACCAGAGGTGCTCGGACGAGGGAGGTCGCCTGGAGGTGCTTCCCTGAACCTTCGAGGCTCGATTGGGCCTCCTTTTGACTTCGTTCTTGCAGGGTTAGACACACGACAAAAAGGTGGTGCTCGGATTGCTCTCCGATGGTGCGGTGAGGGTGAAAGGTGGCTGGGATGAGGAGCTCCAGCGAGCGGCGGAGAGGGGAGCTCGATCGCTCGATCTGGGCGAAGTCGAGGTGGATGGAAGGGTGGTGCATGATGACGGAGCGAAGGGGAAGAGGATGGAGGCGACATGTGGTCGGGATGATGCATGGAACGACCGGAAACGGCGGGCGGAGCTCAGATCCGCCGTTGGTTCGATTGAGGGAATCACGGCGATAAACCAAATCAAATGCGAAACTGCTATAGACCTAACCTAACCTAAGATAAGGCTACAAGAAAATGGAAAGAGAAGGGGATGAGGCTCACCAAAGATGATGGAACGAGCTCGCGGCGGAGCTCCAGCGAGGGGCTGGATCTCTTCGATTCAACACCAAATAGCGTGAACCCATGCTCGAATCGACTCCCGCTGTCACCAGGAACGCGATGGGCTAGGGGTTTACGGGTGGATTTGGCGGAAGAAGGATCAAAGGTCAAAGGGGAGTCGGGGGGTGGCTTTTGAATGGTGGTCGACAGGCGAGAAGAACGAGGGTCAAAAGCCACGATCAGCGGTCCACAACCCCAGAAATCCCTTGGGAGTGAATCACCACTAATCGAGGAGCAAAAACTTAGAAGGCGTCAACATGATTTGGTGCAAGGTCAATCCTTGAAAAAGGCAAGAATAAGAGACAAAACGCATCTGACAATAGGCACAGGGGGCAGGTCAGACAGTTGACCGGGGTCAACTGTCCAAGCCCTCTGGTTGGTCCACGTGGATCAACCAGAAAAACCCCCTAGAAAAATATTTTGAAAAAGATTTAAAAATACTAAATGACATTATTATAATTAGGTTATTAAATAAAAAATGTTTATAAATTTATAAATTATTTTATTATGAATTTTAATTATTTTTATAAGATTTATTTTTACAAGCTACTTATTACACCCTATATAGGTATATTACCTATATATTTTATTCTTTTATTTTTATTTTGTGTGTTTTAATTTTTATTATTTTTATTTCTTATTTTATATAATTATAAAATACTTTCACACACATAAATATATTTTTATTTTATTTTATTGATATGTTTTGTATATTAAATAAAATCTCAGTAGGTATGTATATAGGTATAATACCTGTATATTATATATATATATTTATTTATTTATTTTGAGTTTTAATTGGGTCTTTATTCCTATTTTAAAGTACATAATTATTATAAATAATATTCACAAAATTATAAAAATAAAAATATGAAAATAATGAATAAATAATAAATTGAATATTTTAATCTGTACAAGTATACAATAGGGGTCCAAAACTCAACTTTCAAACCTTAGCTCCGCTAAATGCGAACCCACCACCATTAAATAGATTATTTTATTCCATATACAATTAAAGGTGAGTTTGCTGCATTTGGAGATTTCAGTTATAAGATACGGGTCTGGGAAGTTGGGATTCATGGATTCTTATTCAGACCATAACTTTTTATCTGTACATTATTTTTGAGTGAAATCAATTTTGTATTTTTCTTTATTAAATTATCTACAACTTTCATGTACAAAGTTTCTTTATTTGATGTATAAAAAGTAGAGCCAAAAATAGGTCCCAAAATGAATAAAGAATGAATGAAATACAAGGGTATTTTTGTTGTATTTTGGCCCTTATCTCCCCCTACTTTATTCCTTGTCGACCTATTCATCAAGATGCCTAGGTCTCGGGGTTTTGGTTCATAAAATATTTACAATATTTTATTCTTTTTCTTTTCTTTTCTTTATTCTATAATTTTGGCATTAAAACAGTATTTTATACACTTTTTACACACATATGCATGAATGCTAAATTGCTCTACTTAATGCTATTTTCAGGCATTTGCTAGGGTTTTTGAGGCCAAAATGATAGAATAAAGATGATGAAATGTGGATTCATCATCCCCCTATACTTTACCTTTACTACTCCCTAGCAAACACTTATGCAATAAGTGCAAGAAGGAAAAGAAAGAAAAGAAAAAGAAGAACTTGGATTTGGTTTAATTATTAAACTTGTCTTCACAAAATCAAAGTTTGGAGCTTAAGTCGGACCTTTGGAATTTTAGTGCGAGCGGAACCTTAATGAGAACCGAATTTGAAATCCAACAGTCCCTGAGAATCCCAAAACTCTGCTCAAGTCTCCTCAATAGCCAGGTCAGACATATCTCAATTCATATGCAAACCCTTATGACTATGAGTCTGACTCGTACAGTGTAAGTGATGGTGGCTCTCCCCAACTGAAATGGAAAAGAAACTGACTTCTCCAGTACGACAACCCAATGATTCCCCAATCCAATAACTCAATCCTTGAGGAGCGGGGTATTCCCTTCTAAGTTCAAGTGGCAACCAGCTCAAGAGGAGGGGGTGAAGAGAAGAATGGACGGTAGCCAGTGTAGCTACCTATCCTGGGATGCAAGACCAGTGTAGTCAAGTCATCCTGCTGCAGGCTCACATATTTGACTTTGGAACTCAAGCTTGCTTATTGACTTTACAACATTTGTACATACTTTGCAGGCTTTTTATTTTGGTACATGCCTGAACATTTTTTTTAATACTATTTACAACAACATTTACATAAGAAGTTTTTCCTCTAGAGCCAGTAGACTATCCCTCTTTTGAAGCTTTATCGCAACCCACAGCCTCCTGTCTTTAGACTTCCTAATCACTGGACGGGTTGGGGTGCACTTCCCTCCCTAGAGGAGGACAAATGTTTCCACTTGTGTGCGTCTCATACCGGCAAATCCAATCCCCTCATCACTCCAACTGAGTTGAGCCATGTGAAAGGTGCAGGTGTCCAAGTCAGGTCATTATCAACAAGAGTCGTGTGTGTGTTCCGAAAGACTCTATTTAGACAGTCAAGAATCCATTGAACTAAGTCTCGTGATTCTCAAAGAATTAAGTCAACTAGACCTGAAGTACCTCAAACCCAGTTCCTATAAGGTTCCTGTTATTAGGTAGATTTTAAGGTCCAATCAATCTCCAATCTACGGATTTTACTTAGACTTGTTCAACTATCAAACTCAATCTGAAAAATGCGAATGCTGTGCAATGCCATGCAGAAAATTTTTTTGTGATGCAATTTTCAAAGATTTTGAACTTTTTATGGATTTTTGAAAACATGATGATGATGATGATGCCAATGCATTTTTTGTATTTTCAAAGAGATTTTTCAAATGTTTTTGGATTTTAATTTTGCAAATGTTTTTGGGATTTTTGAAAACAAAAAAGCTTTTGGCTGAAAATAGGGTTAAAAATATGTACACGGGAGTGCTTCTTATATATACAAGAAGTGGATTTTTAAGAATTTACAGGGTAAGTGATCACTTTTATAAGTATATAGTGGATTTTTGGTGTGATGTATATATTCCTCAAACTTATTTGACACAAGTTTTTCACACAATTTTTGAGAACTATAGTCCAAAATACTTTTTACAAACATTTTTGCAAACATGTACACACATTTGAAAATCATTTTGCAAAGGTTTTCCAAATAGTATATATAGATTTTTCCAAATATTTTTGCAACCATTTTTGAAACCATTTGCAAATCATTTTTCAAATAATTTAATTCACACAAAGAAAAGAAATTTTACAAACCACACATTTTTACAAAGGTTCAAAACATGTAACAAAATATTTTCAAAATAGTTTTCAATAAATGTTCACAAAGATTTTCAAACTGTTTTTCAAACATTTTGCAAAAAACATTTTCACCTGATTTATTAATCAATAGATACAAAAAGAATTTGAGGAACAAAACACCCTTTTTATTAGGGATTTTAATGAATTTTAATGAATTATTAGCCATATTATTAGGAAAATACGAAAGTACGAGTTATAGCTAAAGTATATACATAGTATATACGACCCCCCTATACTTAACTTTAGCTATGTCCTCATAGATTGGAGAGAAAAGAGAAGACATAACTCGTACTAAGTATAGGCAATTCAAAATAATAAATAAACCAATGAACGAATGAGAAGTCGACTATCCCCCCTATACATAGGATCAAATAATCCTAAGTATAGCAGACTGTACATAACACAGGGAGGGTCAAGGGTGGGAATGAACAGATCGTACTCAGATTGTCTCCCCCTATACTTAGGGTAAGATATCCCTCAGTATAGACAAGAGAGGAGACAATGGAGAGGATCGAAAGAAATGACAGAACTCGGGGTGCGCACCCCCCTATACTTAGGACAAAGTACGTCCTAAGTATGGAAAACTGTCTACAAGGGCGGCACCTTTTTGATAGAAAAAGAAGATATGAAATGAAAAGAAAAAAAGAAGAAAAGACGAAAAGAGATGAAAGCGAATATGAACAACTCGGAATACACATCCCCCCTATACTTAGGATAAAGTACATCCTAAGTGTAGCAATGATGAAAGGGATGGCATCATGTCGGTAGAAGAGGATAAAAGTAGTTGAAAAGAAGAAAAGAAGAAAAGAAGAAAAGAAGAGAAATCATTCAAAAATGTTTTGCTGTGCTTCGCCTTCCTCTGCCTCTTTGGAGATATTCTGCTCATCCTCATAGATTACTTGAACCGAGTCAACGACAGCCATGAATGTATCATGTTCAAGGTATGGCTTCAGAAGCTGTCCATTTACTACAAATGGTTGTACGTCAGCTGACAGATTGGATATCAATACACTTCCGTTGTCACGCACCTGCCTAACCATAAACGGCCCAGTCCATTTACTCTTCAATTTGCCTGGAAAGATCTTCAATTTCGCATCGAACAACCACACCTTCTGACCTGGATCAAAGGACTTGCGACGGCTATGCTTGTCATGCCATGTTTTGACCTTCTCCTTGTACATCAGGCTGTTGTCATATGCATAATCTCTGAATTCCAGTAATCTGTTCAGATCCAGTTTCCTGTTCTTTCCTGCTTGCTTGGAGTCCAAATTACAGATGTTAATGGCCCATAAGGATTTGTAAATTAGTTTGACGAGCAAATGGCATGGCTTGCCATATACAAGGCGGTAGGGAGACATTCCCAAGGGTGACTTGTACGCTGTTCTTTAAGCCCAAAGAACGGAATCAAGCAGCTGAGACCAGTTCTTGCGATCCGGACGCACAAGCTTCTGTAAGATTGTCTTGATCTCCCTGTTTGAACATTCAGCTAAGCCATTGGACTGCGGGTGGTAAGGTGAAGCAACATGATGCTCAATGCAGAATTCTTGGGTCAGCTTCTTCACCTCTCTGTTTATGAAATGACTACCCCCGTCAGATATGAGAATCTTGGGAATCCCGAACCGTGCTATGATGTGATCTCTCAAGAATCGACAGACTGTCCTACTGTCGGCGGTTCGGGTGGGAATAGCCTCCATCCATGGACTTACATAATCGACAACAAGCAGAATGTATTCATAACCCTGGCTGTTGGGAAATGGGCCCATAAAGTCGATGCCCCATGCGTCAAAGACGTCTGAGATCTGAATGTATTTCAGAGGCATCGTGTCTCTCATTCTGATGGTTCCGCCCATCTTCTGACAGTCATTGCAGCCTTTGACATAATCATCTGCATCTTTGAATAATGAAGGCCACCAGAGGTCGCTTTGAAGAACTTTTGCTGCCGTACGTTTGCCTGAATGATGTCCTCCAGAATCTTGGTCGTGACATAAAGCGAGGAAACTTGGAACTTCCTCCTGAGGAATGCACCTTCTCCAGATACAATCTGCTCCCTCACGAAACAAATACGGGTCCTCTCACTGGTAGAAATGGATTTTAGACAAGAATCTGTCTATTTTCAATTTAGGTCAGTCCTGTGGGATTTTCTTGGCCACGAGGTAGTTCACGATGTCCGCATACCAAGGAAGTGAGGTGGCAGACAGAATTGCCTCATCTGGAAAGGTCTCTGTGATCGGCTACAGGTTCAGCTCAAGAGATTCCGGTTCAGGAAGCCTTGACAGATGACCGGCCACTACATTCTTTACCCTAGGTTTATCTTTGATTTCCAAGTCAAATTCCTGGAGGAGAAGGATCCACCGAATGAGATGTGGTTTGGCATCCTTCTTCTGCTGTAAGTACCGAATGGCTGAATGATCAGTGTAAATGACTACTTTAGACCCAAGGAGGTAGGATCTGAACTTTTCCAAGGCAAAGACTACCGCTAGCAGCTCCTTTTCAGTGACAGTGTAGTTTCTCTAGGCTTCATCGAGCGTTCGACTAGCGTAGTGAATCGCAAATGGTACATTATCTTTCCTCCGTCTCAGGAGAGCTCCGATAGCATAATCTGACGCGTCGGTCATGATCTCGAAAGGCTGAGTCCAAAATAGTGGCTGTAAGACAGGGGCCTGCGTGATAAGTTCTTTCAACTGATTAAAGGCAAGGAGCACACGGTTATCTACAATGAATTCATTGTCCTTGCCAAGCAACTTAGTCAATGGTCTGGCCAGTTTACTGAAATCTTTGATGAACCGTCGATAAAAACCGACATCGCCTAAGAATGACCGGACTTGCTTGATGTTTGTAGGTGGCTCAAGTTTAAATCACATCCACCTTGGCTGGGTCAACCTCCATTCTACGCTTAGAAACGTGACCTAGCACAATTCCTTCGGTCACCATGAAGTTGCTCTTCTCCCACGAAAGCACCATATTGACTTCGCAGCAACTCTGTAGGACTCGGTCTAAATAATCCAGGCATTGGTCAAATGAATCTCCGTAGACCGAAAAATCGTTCATAAAGACCTCGAGAAAGTTGTCCACCATATCAGCAAAAACTGCAAGCATACACCTCTGAAATGTAGCTGGGGTGTTGCAAAGCCCGAACGGCATCCGCCTGAAGGCATATGTGCCAAAAGGACATGTGAACGTGGTCTTCTCTTGATCTTCAGGAGCAATAGTAACTTGATTATACCCAAAGTAGCCATCCAAGAAGCAGAAATATTCCTTTGCGGTCAATCTCTCCAAGATCTGGTCGATGAAGGGTAGAGGAAAATGATCCTTCTTGGTAGCGAGATTAAGTCTTATGTAGTCCATGCATACTCGCCAAGAAGTGGGTACTCTGGTTGCGATCTCCTCTCCTTTGTCATTCTTCACAATGGTGATCCCTGATTTCTTGGGCACAACATGCAGAGGGCTCACCCATTTGCTGTCGGAGATGGGATAGATAAATCCCGCATCGCACCATTTGTGGATCTCTTTCATAACGACCTTCCGCAGATTAGGATTTAATCTCCTCTGTAGTTCTCGAGAGGGCCTGCAATCTTCTTCCAGAAAGATGCGGTGCGAGAAGAGTGACGGATTGATCTCATGGAGATCAGAAGTTCGCCAGCCTATCGCCTTGCGGTTACGTTCAAGAACCTCCATCAGACGAGATTCTTGGTCTTCGGTCAGATGTGCATTGATGATGACCGGGTACATGTTCGGTTCTCCCGCAAGGAAGGCATACTTCATGTTGGAGGGCAAAGGTTTTAACTCTGGTGGGGTCTGAGCTGCTTCAGCGGTGACCTCAGATATTAGTATAGGTGGTGATTCATTCAACTGTTCGGTGTCCACCATATTCTGATCTGCTTCTTCTCTCAAATCCTGACAGAATTCCTTAATGATGTCTTCTTCATCAAAAGATTCTTCAAATTTATGCTCTTAGTTTTGAAGGCACATCACTCCCACGGCAGTCTCTTGCAGCACATCAGCGAGTTCCTCATCCTGATCGATAAGGGGAAATTCGACTGCGGACTCCACTTCCTCCTCGAGACAAAGGAGTTCATGGATCTCATTGTCATCCAGAAATAAATTGGTATCTTGAATTTCTTCTAGAAAGTCGCAGTCGTCAGCATACTCAATCACCCTTGCACATGATGTAGATGTCTGTTCGGCGGGTGTTCCCTCAGACAGGGTCTCTACTCTGATTGTTTCATTGCCAGCTCCAAAAGTGATTTCTCCCGTCCCATAATTCACTACTGCATTTGATGTCCGCAGAAATGGTCTTCCAAGTATGATTGGGGTAAGGAGCTATGGAAAGGGAACGCCCATGTCTAGGACCACAAAATCGGCTGGGAATGACTTTCCCTGAACCGTGACGATTACGTCCTCCAACAGGCCCCTAGGCCGCTTGACTGACTTGTCTGCGAACTGCAGAATCATCTTTGTAGGCTTGAGCGGTCCTAGCTTGAACTCCGTGAGTAGCGAAGCTGGCATCAAAAAGACAGAAGACCCGCTGTCGAGAAGTGTTCGTTCAAACTCCTGATTGAACATCTGACAATGTACAAGAGGTGCTCCCATATCTGGCTTTTTATCCGGGAGGTTGCTGATGGCATTAACGGTGGCCATTGTGAGGATATGCTTCTAGGACTTGCCACCCTTGCTTCTGGAGTTGTGGGGGTGCGACCTGCGCTTGGTCGTGCATGCCTCTTTTAATCCTTTCTTCACGGCTGGCATGTACTCAAGAGCTTTCATTAATGGCAGATTCAGCACCAAATTCTGTATGATTTCTATAATGGCAGGATCAGACAAAGCATTTCTATAATGGCAGAAATGGTCTTCCAAGTATGATTGGGGTAAGGAGCAATGGAGAGGGAACGTCCATATCTAAGATCACAAAATCAGCCGGGAATGACTTTCCCTGAACCGTGACGATTACGTCCTCCAACAGGCCCCTAGGTCGCTTGACTGACTTGTCTGCGAACTGCGGAATCATCTTTGTAGGCTTGAGCGGTCCTAGCCTGAACTCCGTGAGTAGCGAAGCTGGCATCAAATTGACAGAAGACCCGCTGTCGAGAAGTGTTCGTTCAAACTCCTGATTGAACATCTGATAACGTACAAGAGGTGCTCCCATATCTGGCTTTTTATCCGGGAGGTTGCTGATAGCGTTAACGGTGGCCATTGCAAGGTTATGCTTCTCGAACTTGCTACCCTTGCTTCTGGAGTTGTGGGGGTGCGGCCTACGCTTGGTCGTGCATGCCTCTTTTAATCCTTTCTTCACGGCTGGCATGTACTCAAGAGATTTCATTAATGGCATATTCAGCACCAAATTCTGGATGATTTCTATAATGGCATGATCAGACAAAGCATTTTTCAAATTTTTCATATTTTTGTGTTGTTTCATTACTTCAGGAAAAGGAATATTTACAAAATCTTCACCAATTTCATTCAAAAGAGTGTCCATATTGTTGTGTACAGGTAGATGGCAAAAAGGAATGGATTCATCTACAATTTGTGGACCAAAAATGACAAGCTCGGCTTCTGGTACTGGCGTTGGACTTGCTGCAGGTGCAGTGCTCCTCCTGTCAGGAACTGGCTGTGAGGCAGGTGCAGGCGTCTCCAATGCTGGTCGATCTCCACCGAGGTTGCTGCTATCTTTTTGTGTTTTGCTATTTTCTTCATTTTTTTTGTGATTTTCTGAATGCTGGTGTTGCTCCCAAAATGCTACTTGGCCATGGTGTTGGCTGGACTGACGATTCCCCGTCAGATGCAAGATGTTTTCCCTTCACCGTCGTCGATGGCTGGAGTGTCCTACCGCTCCTGAGAGTAACAACATTAGATAAAAAACAATTTAATTCACCTGATTCGGGTTGGACACTGCCGGCTACATGCTCCTTGCATCGGAAGTTGTTCGGGTTGGCTTCGACATGGGCTGGTATGACGGTCTTGGCTGTCGTTAGGTCGTCGATCTTCTAGGTCATCTCAGCCATGTTCTTCATTAACTGCTCTAAACAGGCCAGGGCCGGATTAACCGGCACAATCTCAGAGGAATCCCCCTGCTGGGGTCTAGAATGCTGATATGATAGCTGAGATTGTGACTAATAACCTTGAGAGAATTGGTAAGGAGGAGGGTTGGAGGAATATTGTGTAATCTGTTGATTGTATTGAGCAGCCGGCTGCTGATGGTATCCCTGTTTGTGGTATCTGGACTGCTGAGGACCGTGCTGGTAATTCTGCCTCCAGGTGTTTCCGTGAGAAGGAGGCTGGAATTGGTAGGTGGGTTGGAAAGGTCTCCCACCCTGCTGCTGCTGGTGATAGGGCCTGTTGCCCATGTTCTGACCCTGAGAATGTCCCTGAGGACGGGTCAGTTGCGCTTCATTGTTCCATACGCCATTGATCTCCTGAATCAGTGGCGGGGGTGGAGAGAACTGCTCGGAGTATGCTGGTTGGGGCTCAGGTTGATATACAACCATCTGTGTCTGGGGCTGCAGGGGCTGCTCCGGAACCTGCACGTAGTACACATGCTAGACAGGCTAGGGCTGCAGTGGAGTCAGCTGAGGGTGTTGATGCATTGTGGGCTCCTTCTTCTCAGCATTCGGCTCGGCAGAAGTAGACACAACGTTGCACATGTTTGCATTTAATGCACGAACGAGTTGCTCCAGCTGTTGGAAATCTGGTCGAGCTTTTCCAAACCCTGGGTCCTCTTCTCAATGACTGCCAATTTTTCGAGGTCCTGCGACCTCTTCTCAATGATATCCACCTTGGACAAGTGACTCCCAATGATGCTCAGGTTGGAGCTCTCATCCTTGTCCTCGGTATGAGAAGCCATGTTTACTGGCTTGCTGATGGCGGTTGGTGGCTTCATGTATGCTCTGGACGAGGTCTGCGCGGCTTCTCCTTCAGCCATTTCCTCGAAGACGTTCCATACCACGTCCTCGTCCTTGTTGAAATATGAACCGCCGCAAGCGGCATCTACAAGATTTTGGCTCTCAAGTGATAGCCCCCCAAAGAAATGTTGCATGAGACTGGTCTTTGGAATTTCATGGTGTTGGCACTTCTCCTGCAAGTCCTTGAATCTCTCCCACGCTTCATGTACAGTCTTGTGGGGATGCTGGCAGAAACTGGAGATACGGGCACACATCTGGTTCAATCACCCGAGAGGATAGAATTTATGGAGAAAGGCGGACTTCAGCTCCTCCCAGGTCGTGACGACCTTCCCAAGATGGTCGACCCAATATAGGGCCTTGTCTTGAAGGCTGATGGGAAAGGCGGTCATCTTGACCACCCCCAAAGGAATACCAGGGTAGTGAGCAGTGGCACAGATGCGGCTGAACTTCTTGAGAAAGATATATGGTTCCTTAGTGGTGTTCCCGTGGAATGTGGGAAGCAGGGATAGAAATTGCGGCTTCAACTCGAAGTGGGCATGCATACGTGGAACCTGAATCCACTCAGTGATGTGTCCCGCTCCTGGGTTGTATGTTTCCTTGAGCGTAGGCTTTGGCTGCGGTGGATCTGCCTCTACAGCTTCGAATTCTGGTCCTCCCACTGAGAACTCATCTCTGACTTCATGAAAATTAGGATCATAGTTCGGATCATCCTCTTGTCGGTTGTCTCTTACGTCGGCCCTCCTCCTCAGATCGTTCAGCATATCTTGGAAGGCGGTCTGGGCCAGGGCTTGGTTAGTCAACTGATACTGGATGGCTTGAATGGAAGCCAGCAGTTGACTTTTAAGCTCGTTCTGTGTGGTGTACTGCCCTTCCCCCTGATTGACTTCAGGTTCTGGTGGGGGTTGTGGTCCTTTTCCTCTTCCTCCTGCCATCTCGGATTCTGCTTGGTTTGCTGGCTCGGGATTGGGCTCAAAGTCTGCACATGGTAGAATGCCTCGATCAATATGAACTGTAGCAACAGATAGAGAGATGTGGTCTGTGTCAAGGTCAACACAGAATTTTGTTAAGGACGGCGATGTATAAGGAGTGAAATCGATTGCCATCCAAAACGGACAGACTTCGAGACGGGAGTGGTCCCGGCTTATTGAAGAAGACAGGGAGTCTAGAGATCGATTCAGAGGATCTGAACCAGGTTCTCGGGAATCGCCCTGAATTATTGGAGAGGGAGAGCGAATGGATCTGATGTGGGTGCCGACGGAGTCTCGACTGAACTGCCCATTCGTCGCCATCTCGGAGATCAAGAGGAAGATCGATGTGGATGAAAGATACGGGGGTCAACAAGAAACAAATGGAGTGTAAAACAGTAGAAGTCTCTCAATGAGCAAGGGTCAACTGGAAGGGGAACAAAATTTGCGCAAAGACGCGATATTTTTGATCTTGACCTAGATGCAACTAGCAATCAAACACAAAACAAGGGGATTCACCAACTCAACACGTGAAGCCGTGAAGGTTCGGCTTTTATCTTTGTAATTTTTATCTTGAATTCAGGAAGTTATCTTTCAATGAGTCCTTAGAGCGCTACGCCTATAGGAGTGAGAGTACTGCCGGAAAAGTATTCACGTACTTGTCCTCCTCCTGTGTAACCTATAGCTTGCGCTTTTTGAGGTCCTTGTAATCCTTCCTGGATCCCAACTCAGCCAAAGAAGAAGAGGGAGGAAGCCGATAGGTGAAACCGATACTTCGGATTTTGCTCGCAACGGAATCACCCGTGAGCGTGCAAGATCCTACTCGGACGCAGATGGTGAGACAGACACACCCGTGAAGGCGTGGCCTATGCTCGGTACTTCGGACAAGGTCGATGCTCACACAATAGTGAGTCACCAATGGTGACCAAGCCCTACTCGCCTACGTACGATAGTAGCGCCAATACTTCGGAAATCTAGGCGATACACAAGGCAGCCACAAGCTGGGTTTTGGGCTCTAATCCTTACGAAGCACTCAACTCACTTGGAAGGAGACCTTCCCATGCAACCTGAATACAAGTGAGGGTATTTCTCTCCCCAATCAATGAGTCCAATTACCAATTTTATTTAGGTCAAAGTTTTCTTAGCAGTCCCTTTTTTAATTTTTTTGGTGTTATCGCTTCTTTTGAGTAAGTTCAAACAAGCGTCTAATGATTTTGTATTTTCTTTGATCCTACTTTGTCCAAAAACAGAGGGAGAATAGAGTCGGAAAAGCCAATGCAAGTCAACACCAAGGTGGAAATCTCACCTTTGTGCCTAAATGATAGATGCAAAGTAAGAAGACTTACAGTGAATCCCAGCTCTCTCCATGCGGGATGCAAAGCAGAATTTATAAACCTAACTACATGTCGGTATGCAATGCGGAAATCGTCCTAAGATAGGCAACTGTTAGCGTAAAGAACCACAAGCTAACCACTAACCTCCAATCCTAAGGTCCGGTCTAGGCTCACCCCTCCTTCTCTCGACACATCGAGTTTAGGAGAAGCGCTTGGCGGGATGAGCTCGCGGTGCGCGGATCGAAGACTAATGGCTAACTGTTTAATTAAAACTAAGTCCAAATACGATCTATAGGTGCATGCAAAGGTTATTAGTATGTTGGACCTAATCCAATCGAACAAGCAGGCCTACAGCTAAGGGCTCAATCTACAAAAGAAATGAAAATGAAAACAAAATCGGAAAATGACAATCGGAAAACACGAAGAAAACCACGGTGAGCCCCCGGGTGAACAAACACCCGGAAATTAGGCCCGAAGTGTCTGAGTGTCCAAGTTCGGTATTATTACAATTTAAATGACTCTCTCTCCACAAAAATACAAAACCAACTATCTCTCTCTCTCTCAAGCTCTCCTGCTCTCTCTTGTCGGCTAGGGTAGAATAGCCAGATCCTCCTCCCAAGGATGCGCAGGATCCCCTAGGCGATCCTCCTCGGTCAGCGGTCCCTCGCAAGAAAACAAGAGAGGTGTCAGACAGTTCAAAACAAATTATGCACGAAAAACAAATAATCAAATATGGCTAAGCAGACAAAAGACAGAAATGTACTCTACAAGGCGATGCTCCCCGACAACGGCGCCATTTGAAAAACGAGAATGCGAGAGCCGCTAAAGAGTGGTCTAACAAATCAGACTCACAGTCGCTGATGCGACTACTCAAGCCTTCCCGTTTGTCAACAATTAACCCACACAATCAATCAATCAATCAATCAAGAGCAAGGATTAAAAATTATTATTCCCTACTAAAAATGTACAATGGCAAGCAAGTAGGGGTCGAACACAGGAAACAAAGGTGCAGAGTATAGACAAAAGTCAAAACCTAGGTCTAATAGACTACTTAGCCAATCTAATTTTTTGTGGGTTTTTATTGTTTTAAAAAAAATATTTAATTTTTAATTTTATATTTTTGTATTTTGATTTTTAATTTACTGATTTTTTGTATCTTATATTTTATATTTTTTTTTTCTTTTTCAATATTGGAATATAAAAAAATGTAATAAAAGGAATGATAAAATATTTATAAAAATATGCAAAAGTAATCAAAAATTCAGAAATAAAATCTTTTTGGTCTTTTTATAAATTTTTACTGTTTTTGTGATTTTTGGGTATTTTTCAGAATATTTTTGGTATTTTTAAACACTGAAATAAAGCAAAACAGTGAATTAGCTACTAGCTGGTGTTAAAATGGGAATTAAAAATATCAAACAGCCACAAAATTTTTCCAAACCTATTTTTAAAATAAAGAGGATAAAATATAGAACCTATAGGAGTTGAGTTTGAATTTTTTTGGTTTTTCTATAGTTTTCTAGATTTTTTAAATTTTTAGTTATTTTCAATTTTTTAAGGTTTTTCTTTTGCAATTTTTAGTGATTTTTTGGACTGACACTAAAATAGGTTAAAATAGACAGTAGATAATTTTTTGGAATTTTTCGAGGTCTTTTATATTTTTTTGGTATTTTCTAAGCTAGACAATACTGAAATAACATGTTTTTATTTTTAATAATTATAAAAATGCAACAAAAATAAAAACTAAAAATATAGCGAGCAAGTGCGGGTTAACAGGAGCTTAAGTTAATTTTTATGGAATTTTTGGCACTTAATTGATGCGTGAAATAAATAGATCAAACATACAAAAATCCTAAGCCTAGCAGGGGTATAAATGCAATTCTAGAAACATCCAGGGGCTTAGGTGCAAATTTCACCAAAGTACACACGTAGAACACGCGATCTATCGTTCACAGGGGTATATTTGCAAATATTAAAAACCGGCAGGGCAAACATGCAATTATCCCAGAAATATATTTAAATCACTATGCACAGGGGCACAACTGCAAATACATTAAAGTCTTGGATCGAAATTGCAAAATACCCAAAAGACACGTGCCCCTGTCACGTGAGGTGACGTGATCGAGGGCTGAAGTGCAAATATAGAAAGTTACTAGGCCTACGTGCAAATATTACAAAACTTTTTAACTGGAAAATAAAGTTTTAGGACTAAACGTTAAATACAAAAAACTCTTGGGTGGAAATAGCAAAATATCCAAGATGCGGATCGTGCAGCCGAGGAAACTCCACTTGTCCACGCGTCACGATCCTGACGATCCTCCTCTGCTCACGATCGAATGGCACTCCTTGTTCACTTAAGCCACGTGTTAGCTCTGAGAAGCCTGATGACGGTTCGACGCGAACGGTGCAGATTAGACTCCCACGAGAAGATCCAACAGTGGAGGGCACTTGAAGATCTGAAGGTTCCTGTGCGCCTGGAGGGGTCTTCCTGATCCAACGGTGGGGAGAGGTTCACGAAGAACACTCCCCCCGGCGAGCTTTGGCTGGGGAATATGGCCGACACACGGCCTCTCCGGCCCTAGGATCAAGGGCAAAATGATCCTGGGGCCCGTCCGCGTCGATGGAGCTCCTCAGCCGAAGCCGAGGTGACCGGAGGTGCTCGGACGAGGGAGGTCGCCTGGAGGTGCTTCCCTGAACCTTCGAGACTAGATTGGGCCTCCTTTTGACTTCGTTCCTACAGGGTTAGACGCATGGCAAAAAGGGGGTGCTCGGAGTGCTCTCCGATGGTGCTGTGAGGGTGAAAGGTGGCTGGGATGAGGAGCTCCGGCGAGCGACGGAGAGGGGAGCTCGATCGCTCGATCTGGGCAAGATCGAGGTGGATGGAAGGGTGGTGTGTGATGACGGAGCGAAGGGGAAGAGGATGGAGGCGACAGGTGGTCGGGATGATGCGTGGAACGACCGGAAACGGCGGGCGGAGCTCAGCTCCGCCGTTGGTTTGATTGAGGGAATCACGGCGATTAACCAAATCAAATGCAAAACTGCTATAGACCTGACCAAATCTAAGCCAAGGCTACAAGAAAATGGAAAGAGAAGGGGATGAGGGTCGCAAGAGACGACGGAACGAGCTCGCGGCGGAGATCCGGCGAGGGGCTGGATCTCTTCGATTCAACACCAAATAGCGTGAACCCAGGCTCGAATCGACTCTCGCTGTCACCAGGAACGCAATGGGGCTAGGGGTTTACGGGTGGATTTGGCGGAAGAAGGATCAAAGGTAAAAGGGGAGTCGGGGGGTGGCTTTTGAATGGTGGTCGACATGCGAGAAGAACGAGGGTCAAACGCCTCGATCAGCGGTCCACAACCCTTGAAATCCCTTGGGCGTGAATCACCACTAATCGAGGAGCAAAAACTCAAAAGGCGTCGACATGATTTGGTGCAAGGTCAATCCTAGAAAAAGGCGAGAATAAGAGACAAAACGCATCTGACAATAGGCACAGGGGGCGGGTCAGACAGTTGACCGGGGTCAACTGTCCAAGCCCTCTGGTTGGTCCACGTGGACCAACCAGAAAAACCCCCGGGAAAAAGATTTTGAAAATGATTTAAAAATACTAAATGACATTATTATAATTAGGTTATTAAATAAAAAATGTTTACAAATTTCTAAATTATTTTATTATGAATTTTAATTATTTTTATGAGATTTATTTTTATAAGTTGCTTATTACATCCTATATAGGTATATTACCTATATATTTATTCTTTTATTTTTATTTGTGTGTTTTAATTTTATTATTTTTATTTCTTATTTTATATAATTATAAAATACTTTTACACACATAAATATATTTTTATTTTATTTTATTGATATGTTTTGTATATTAAATAAAATCTCAGTAGGTATTGTATAGGTATGTATATAGGTATAATACATGTATATTATATATATATATGAGTTTTAATTGGGTCTTTATTCCTGTTTTAATGTACATAATTATTATAAGGGTTAAATGGGGCTTGCCTCCAGGGAGTAGCCAACTTGGCTACTCCCACCCCTATTTTCCCCTCATTTTTTATTTTTTTGGAAAATAAAAATTTGTATATTCATCACTATATCCCTCTAACATTCTATTAAAATTTCATAAAAAACAGAGACTCCTAGGCCCTCCATCCAGACGTCATTTTTTTAACGGTCGCAGGATTTTTTAAATCGACCCTGTTTGGATGGAGGCCGTAGGAGTCTCTATTTCTGATGAAATTTTAATAAAATGTTAGAGGGATATAATTATGAATATACAAAATTTTATTTTCCAAAAAAATAAAAAAATGAGAGGAAAATAGGGGTGGGAGTAGCCAAGTTGGCTACTCCCTGGGGGCAGCCCCATTTTACCCATATTATAAATAATATTCACAAAATTATTAAAATAAAAATACGAAAATAATGAATAAATAATAAATTGAATATTTTAATCTGTACAAGTATACAATAAGGGCCCAAAACTCAACTTTCAAACTGTAGCTCCGCCAAATGCGAACCCACCGCCATTAAATAAATTATTTTATTCTATATACAATTAAAGGTGAGTTTGCTGCATTTGGAGATTTCAATTGTAAGATACGGGTCTGGGAAGTTGGGATTCTGGATTTTTATTCAGACCATAAGTTTTTATCTGTACATTATTTTTGAGTGAAATCAATTTTGTATTTTTCTTTATTAAATTATCTACAACTTTCATGTACAAAGTTTCTTTATTTGATGTATAAAAAGTGGAGCCAAAAATAGGTCCCAAAATGAATAAAGAATGAATGAAATACAAGGGTATCTTTGCTGTATTTTGGCCCTTATCTCCCCCTACTTTATTTCTTGTCGACCTATTCATCAAGATGCCTAGGTCTTGGGGTTTTGGGTCATAAAATATTTACAATATTTTATTCTTTTTCTTTTCTTTTCTTTATTCTATAATTTTGGCATTAAAAACAGTATTTTGTACACTTTTTACACACATATGCATGAATGCTAAATTGCTCTATTTAATGCTATTTTCAGGCATTTGCTAGGGTTTTTGAGGCCAAAATGATAGAATAAAGATGACGAAATGTGGATTCATCAGTCCCCGACCACGTCACCTTACGTGACTCGCGCACGTGGGGTGGGGGCATTTTGTGGAGGACCCCCTGGGAATAGTTGTATGTATATTAAGTCCAGAAGCTTTTTAATTAAGTTATTAACTTTTTGGATAATTTGCATTTTAGCTCCCATCATTTTATTAATTCCCAATAGGTCCTCGCCAGCCACGTGCGAGTCACGTGGTAATTGACATTTTTGCAGGAAAGCCCCTGGGGGTTCGCTTATTTCATTTTGGTCTCGAAACATTTTTAATTAATTAAATATTTCTGGAAAAATTGCATCTAGGCACTTGGATTTTTGCATATTACGATAATACCCTTGCCAGGATTGAATTTTCTTTTTGTTTCTTCTATTTATTTCATGCATCTATAAAATCCTAAAAAAATCCCAAAAACTACCATACGTGCCTGTTGCATTGTGCTTCCATGCCATATTTTTATTTTGCATTTTTGTTGCATTTTATATTTATAAAAAAATCAGAAACATGCATTTTCATCTTTGTATACATTAGAAAATACATAAAAATTATAAAAACTTCTCGAATAAATCCCAAAAAAATATTTATTTTAGCGTCTTTAACCTTCAGACCAAAAATCACTAAAAAATATAAAAGAAAAATCAAAAAATAGAAAAACACTAAAAACCTTTATAAAAATATATAAAATCCATAAAAATTCTAAAAATCTATTTTCTATTTCTAAATTTTCTTTATTTTATTATCTTTAATTTAAAATTAATTCGGAGAATTTATGTTACTATTTACTATTTTTCATCTCCATTTTAATTTCAGATCTATATTTTATTCACTGTTTTCAGTATTTTTGACTTTAAAATTACCAAAAAAAATTGGAAACAGTATAGAAAAATCACGAAAACATTAGAAAATATAAAAGCACAAAAATGTTTTATTTCCTATATTTTGACTAGTTTTACTTATTTTTATAAATACATTATCTCTATCTTTTCTTTATTATATATATACTTTATTTTATTTTTTAAAAGAAAAAGAAAATATAAAAATATAAATTGTAAGAAGAAAATACAAAATTAGAAAATCGAAAATGAAAACATAAAAATATAAAAACTAAAATTAAAATATAAAAAATAAAACTAAAACCTGAATAAATATAGCACTCATAGACAAATTCATCACAGTCACATTTTGAGCATTTTGCCCTGATCTACCTGCTTGCTCCCTGTGTTCGACCTCTACACTACTTGCACTAAACACGTCTTTTGTAGAGTTATAATAAATTTTAACTCCGCACCGCTTTTCATTGCTTGATCTCTATTGTGGGTTAATTGTTGACTAATTGGGGTTTCGTGAGTGGTCGCTACAGCGACTTTGTCTCCGCCTTGTGTGAGACATATTTTGACCCTCGTAAGACCCGGATTATCAGGGCTCTGTTAAAAAAATGGAAATAAAAAAGGGGGAGAGGGAGTACGTGTGTGGGATACTGTGAAAAAAAACATGGGGTCTGTTGCAGTTCGGCCTAAGTGGGTAGTATAATAAAAGAGAAAGGAAGGAGGATGTTGGGCCCAACTGTATAGGCTGAGAGTTTTAAAAAAATGATGAGAGATTTCTTTAAAAATAAAGGGACGCGTACAAAAAATGCCATACGCAAAAAAATGAAAAAAGGAAAGAAAATGAAAAGATGAAATATGAGAAAGGCTTATTTTAAAAAAATGATAAAAAAATTACTGAGAAAGCAAAAAAATATGATGTTTATCGGCTTATTTGATTCATGTTTCCCCATTTTATTGTCTTCTCCCAACTTTGTCGATGCCATTAATTTCCGACAAGTATGGGAGATAGGGGGAGTATTGTGTAGAGTAACAGGTCTGTTGCAGATCCAGATGATTACAGATTCCGGACCAACCAGATTTCCAGACCCTACTGTTCAGTTTCAGACTCGACATCAGATGTTTTCAAGTCTTCAGTTTCATACATGCACATGTATTCGATCTTCTTTTCAGATGTGCACATGTTTGCCCTCTGTTATGTGGTCCCCATATTTCATGTTTCGTCCAGGATTTTTATGTGATCCATAGGGACTCCAGAGTAGAGTACCATTCCCTATGCCATGTTGGTTAGGGTCTTCATGTGGTTTCATATGGACTCCATAGTAGAGTACCATTCTCTGTGATAGATGGGAGAGACCAAGTTCTCTGACGAGAAGACTTTTAGACTCCATTCTCAAGTGATCGTGAACTCCATTATGATATCCTTCTGAGGTTACTGTGAGAAAGAACCTACTTCGAGGTCCCTATGAGAGAGACCCATCTTTAGAGATCTACGTTTGGATAAATAGTTATGCTCTTTTCAGCCCTTTTCAGAGATGGAGCAGTTGTCCACATGTTGTGGCGGGTCAGAGTACTCCAACGAGGAGACTCATTTCAGTTGCAGTGACTCTGACAGTGCAGTACAGAGCACATGCTCTCTAACGAGGAGATTCAGTTGACTCACACTCCAACTCGTTCGTCCTCCTCACATGCACAACATGAGAAGCAATGTCCTCGACAACAGTCGACAGTTGTGCACGTTGAGTTAATATTGTCTATAGTGTCTTGTAGCGTGAGTTGAGTTTTCTTTTTATTTGTCCAATGTGAGCATTGCATGCTCCACCTTGAGGGCGAGTGTTGGAGTATTTGGATAAGCGTCATTTATATGGGATATGGGTAAATGGATCACTTCGGGATCCATTTACCACATCCATGTCTTTAGTACAACATCTACCAGTTGGGAGATATGGAGACCTAGTAGGGGCTATTTATAGACCCCCACACCCAATGTATCCAGATGAGAAAAACAATAGACTATCATCCCTTTGAGACAATCTCCTGTGTTTTCATCCCACTCCCTAGTGATGAATTTCTATTTCATCACCTTTATTCTTTCATTTTGGCCTTTAAACCCTAGCTAAATGCATGAATGTACCATTAATTTGTCAGAATAAATATCATTAATTTGTTCCCTATATTGTATAAAATACCGTATGTATATAGTATTTATTTCCAAAATAAAAGAATAAAGGAAAGAAAAGAAAAAGAGCGAAGCATCAAAGACACTGAAGTGACCCTAGCCTCCGAGACTCAGTCATCATGATGACTTAGTCGACAAGGAACAAAGTAGGGGGAGATATGGTGACTAATTGTACAGAAAATACATAACAGATCACTCTACAAAATAGGCCAATCATTATTTTTTGATATCTATTTTATTCTTTATTATTTACACCTTAAATAAATAAACTTTTTACATAAAAGTTGTATATAATAATGTATAGAAAAATACAAAATTGAATTTATACAAAAATAGTACACAGTGTACAAAATATATTATGAATAAAATTTAAAAACCCAAACTTCATAGAACCATATCTCCCAAATAAAAACTCAAAGTGGATCACAATCACCTTTAATTGCATATAACTTTAAATAATCTATTTAATGAAGTTAGTTTCGTATTTTTTGGAGTCAAGGTGTGAAAGTTAGGTTTTGGACACCTATTGTATAATACAACTGATTAAAATATTCATATTATTTATTATTTATTATTTTTATCATATTCTATTTTTATAATTTTGTACTTATTATTTTTAACATATGTACATATTAAAACTAAAATAAGACCAAAAAGAAAACATTAAAATAAAAAATGGGAAAAATGGGGCTGCCCCCAGGGGTAGCCAACATGGCTGCCCCACCTCATTTTTCATAATTTTTTTTATTTTTTTGGAAAAATATCACCATGTATATTCATCCTTGTATCCCTCCTATATGCCATTCGAATTTCGTCAGAAATAGAGACTCCACGGCCTCCATCCAGACGTCATTTTTTTAACGGTCACAGGATTTTTAAATCGACCATGTCTTGATGGAGGTCATAGGATTCTCTGTTTCTGACGAAATTTGAATGGCATATAGGATGGGTATAGGGATGAATATACATGATGATATTTTTCAAAAAAAATAAAAAAATTACCGAAAAATGAGGCGGGGCAGCCAACAGGGGGCAGCCTCATCAACCCCATAAAAAATACATATATAATACATAGATGAAATACCTATAACTATACCTATAGAATTAATTCACCTATTTATTTAAGTGTATAAATTATATAAGAAACATATAATAAAAATGTATTTAAGTGTATAAAAATAAGTTACAATTTTATAAATTAATAGAATAAAATAATAAAATCAAAAATATAAAATAAAAATAAAATTAATAAAACATAGAAGAATATACCTTTAATTAACCTCTAAAAATTAACTTGTAAATAAACATCTCTAGAAATAAAAAAAATATGAAAAAATACTACAGAAAATTAGAAATATTTTTTATTTTATAACCAAAAAATAAAAAAAATCAATTACTATTTATTATCTATTTACAGGGCATTTTCGCCTTGGAATTTCTGGGTTGGTCCACGTGGACCAACCAGGCGAATTCTTTTGTTGACTGCAAGTCAACTGTCTGACCTACCCTCTAACATATGTCAGAGCTTCATGAGGCTGACCCTTCGACTGGTTCTGCTCCTTGCTTCTCAGGCCAGTTGAGCCCTCTTTTCCTTCGTTCCTAGGTAATTTTGTAGTTTAATTTTCATTTCACATTTTTAATTCATAGTTAAATCAAGCGAATCACGCTCAAAACAAAAAGGCCCGATTCCTGGAGCTCGGGCTCTGGGTCAAAATCACCACGATCCGACACTTAATCTGTCCTGACTCCCATGCCATCTCATTCCCCTTCACCTTCTCCACCGATCGCCCACTTCATCAAACCTAGATCTATCGTGGATCTGGGAATCAGAGCTCTCTCTACCTCCATCGTTGGAGCTTCCCCATCCACTCCATTTCCCTTTTGCATTCCGAGCAAACCCCGGGTTAAGGAGATAGCCCTTGTACCCGGGGTTCTTTTGGTGCTAACTTGCAGGACATGCGAAGCCCCTGGGACCTCAACGATCACATGAAGCATCTCAAAGTGACTCGACCTTGCCAGAGCATCTAGCTCCTTCTTACCTCGCCTGGACCCTACAACCACACGTGGAGGAGGCCCAACTACCTGCTGGGCTCGTCGGAGGAGAGAACAACTGTCAGAGCTCAGAGAAACGATGAATCAAAGCTCGTCGAATACGTGTTCTTGCCAGTTCTTACAGAGGCCCATTTGTCATTCAATCAAGAACAACGGTCAGAATCTAATATGGACGTTGATTTCCTGCGAAGGGGTACGTGAAGAGCATCGCATGATCAGGCTCGTGGCGGCTTCTAGACGGCTGGATCTCAAACATGTAAGTGGGTAAATTGTAAAGCCTCCCTCTGCCTTTTTCTAATTAGTAAATGGTTCTGCAAATAATTTATGTAGTTTAAAAACTTTTGGATAAATTGCACATTACCCCTTGAACTTTCTGTATTATAATTTAGTCCATGTTAGAGTCATGTGCGCCATGTTTTATCTTATAAAATTACATAAGATCCCTCGTAAGTTTATGTAATTATATTTTAATATATAAAATTTAAATGTTTGTGTTAAATTTTGGGTAAAATTGCATCAGGACCCTCACCTTTATTTATATTTGCAAATAATACCTTTGTCAGGCCAACTATTTTTGTGAGTCATTTTCTACTTATTAAAAATAGTTGTCGTGCCCGAAAAATCACTAAAAATAGTAGGTACCTAGATGTATGTTTGATTAAGCTATAAGTATATATTTGAATTTTATGTCCTTTTCCAATTTTCTAAAAATTGAATAGTTCACGGCCAGTCCCTGTTTGTCTTAAAAAAGCCAAAAAAATTAATAACATCGCTTTGAAAATTTTCCAAAAAAATACTGTAGGCTTATTTAAGTATTGTAAACCTTCTGGCCAAAATCACTAAAAATAGAAAAAGTAAATGCTTAAAAATTAAAAAAACCCCAAAACCTTTATAAAAATTTATAAAATTGTAAAGAATTCCAAAAATAGTGTTTTTTATTTTATAATTTTCTTTATAATACTATCTTTATATTAAAATTAATTTGGAGTAATTTTGAGACTGTTTGATATTTTTCATATCCATTTTTATTATGTCCTATTATTTTATCCTTTATGGCATTTTTAACTTTAAAATATATAAAATTAGCATAATTTACCATAACATCACATAAATAGTAAAAAATAATGAAAAACTTAAAAATATTTAATTCTATAATTTTATATTATTTTTTATCTATATTTATATCTATCTTAGCTAACATTGTATATATATCCTATATATAGCTATATTATATTTTATAAAATGAAAAAAGAATTTAAAATAAAAAATAATATATAGATAAAAAAGTATATCATAATAATATTAATTAATTAAAAATATTTTTACCCAAATTATTTTGATTAATATTTTGCATAGCTATATATACAAATATACTTATATTATTTATTTATAAATAATATAAAAATGTTACATCATGTGTTCCTTGTGTTCGACACCCTACTCTGCTTGTCACTATACGAATATTTTTATTGTAGGGTTATAATAAATTTTGATCCACATCGTATTTTCATTGCTTGATTTCTTTTCGTGGGTTGATTTTTGAATTCAACCGAGGTTTCTTGTGGGTCACCACAGCGACATTGTGTCTTTGCCTTGTGTGAGACGTATCCAAACCCACGATAGATCTTGGTTGTTTTGAAATGGCGCCATTGTTGGGGAGCAACGGATCGTAGCACATTTTTGCACACATTGTTGCCCATTATTTAGTTACATTTTCCTGCTATTTATTCTTTGATAATTATTTGATCGTTCTAATCAAATTCCCTTGTTAATCTTTCTTGCGAGGGACCGCTGGACAAGGGATATCTCTTAGGAGGTGGGTGCACCCGAGGCGAGCGGAGGGGAGGTGGATTTGTCTTCTTGAGCCGACCAGGAGAGAGTAGGAGAGAAGAGTAGGGAAGGAGGAGAAGAGCAGCCATTAGCATAGCATTTTCCATTTTTTTAGCGAGAGAGAGACTTATATTTTACCAAAAAATTTGTAGTTAATTTGGAAACTACTCTCTCCACCACACGAGGTCCAGTGCTCGAGTGTCTGTGCACCTGAGGGCCTCGTATCGGATTTTTAATGTTTTATCACCTTTGTTTTATTGTTACCCATGATTTGAGCTTTTCACATTTGTATTTTTTGTTTTCTATAAGTGAGCCCTTAGATAATAGGTTGCTTGACTTGGTAGAAAGGTCCAAAGCCCTAATAACATTACATGCACCTATAGTGATACACGTTGGACTTAGTCAAAATTTAATTATCGATTATTTGGACTTGAGATCGAGCTCCGAGAGAAGTGCTATACAATGCTTGCAGAATCCGTTGTGGCGGACACCGATGCACTTCAGAGACCAGACTTTTGGATCTCATTTCTGAGTAATTAGCATTTGGTTTTTCCTGTAATAGCAGCTATTGTTTAGGACACTTTATCGCTTTTGCATATCGTCATATAGTGTAATTATTTCAATTCTGCATTGCATCCTGCATGGAGAGAGCTGGGAAGCACAGTAAGTCACTCTATCTTTGCATGCATCATTAGTCACTAAGGTGAGATTTCTATCTTAGTGATGACTTGCATGGCTTTTCTGTCCTCTCCCCCTGTGTTTATATCACTTAGGACATAAAGGAAAAATACAAAAAATCGTTAAGCAGCTTTCTCTGAAAAATACTCAAAAATGAAACCCAAAAAATCAAAAAAGGGACTGCTAAATAAACTTGTCCTTAATTAAAATTTGTAACGAACCATTCATTGTTCGACGTTCATAAAGTCCATATTGTTTTGAGGTACACTCCAGACTGAGTGAGGCACGACCCGCTAATGATAGGAGCCCAAATCACGATATGTGGTGTCTTGGTTATTAATGAATCCTCATTCATCACTCTTTATTCTTTTATTTTAGCTACAAAACTTTGCAAAACACCATGTAGATACTTGTAAATATAATAAATTACCAAACTACATGCTTTTGTTAATATTCAATAATTAGCATATTTTTGTATAAAAATAAAAGAATAAAGAATAAAGAAAAGAAGGAGATATTTAGAATAAATATTAAGGGACCCGAACCCAAGGGAGGGCCAAGCATTGGCCTGACCGTAAAAGAAACCAAGTAGAGAGATAGGGCCATTCACCATGTACATACTCCTTCATTCATATATTTTATTTTATTAAAAAAAATAAAAATGGGGTTTTTTTATTTTGTATATACTTATAAAAATAAAATAAAAAGATAAATAAAAAGAAAATAAATTCTCTCTCTTCATTGTATATATACCATGTATATATGAATAAAAGACATATTTATTTTACCCATGTAAATAATTAATAAAAATCAAATAAAATTATTTTATATTCCAAATTTTATGATGTAAATAAATAAAATATAAAAATTGGGATAATTGTACATAAATAAAATAATAAAAATAAAAATAAAAAATACATAGGTATTTATACCTGTATGTGTATATAAATAATTTATTTTTCATAAAAATAAATAAATATCACTAAAAAAATACTTTGACAATAAATAAACATTTTTTATTTTGAAACTATTTTGAAATAAAGTCATCTACTATTTTTAATTTAATTTCTAAATAATTATGAAATGCCGCATTTTCATTGGTCCACGGGGGATGTTGACCCCCAGTCAACGCCCCCTAGACCACATCTCCACGGATCCTCGCGTCGACCCGACTTCCCTGATTTTTCACGTCATGATCCGACCTCCATATCCTCAAACCCCGGGTTCCGACTATCAAGGGAATATCCGATATTTACACCCGATCGTTTCCTTAGGGGTCCGTGTATCGGATTGCGCGCCCGACTCCCATCTTCCCCAGCCCCTACCAGTATATAGCATGAGCTCCAACCGCCTTCTCCAGCATCTTCGGCATTCCCCCTCGCCTCCTATGAACTCCTCTCCTTCACCTGAGTGGCAATCGTGTGAGAGAGAGAGTCGCATTGAGGGACGAGCAGCCGTGAACCTCTGATCCAGCGATTTCCACCGCCTTGCTCCACCGCGAGGTGAGCTCAGCCTCTGGACACGTCGATCCATCGAGGCCATGACCCCTGGAGGTCCAACACCTCCAGCATAGACGGATTCCTCCACCAGGTAGTGTAGTTAGCTTTCAGTTCGCTGTAGATTTTGATTTTTCAGATTCTGGTCGCTGACGTTAACCACCTATTTCAAGCTACTCTTATCACCTATTCACCCTTCCGACAGCACCTCCACATTTGAGAGACCCCTCTCCATCTTCTCCACCCATCCGATCACCCTGGTTTGCCCCGGAACCAGGCATCCGCTCTCCTCTGCCGTCACCTCGCCGGAGAGCTCCGTCGCGCCTCACCCAGCCACCTATTCCGCCCATAACCGGGTCGAGGCACTTTGCCCTCAACCCAGCTTTCTTTCTGTGCAGGACTAATCGAAGAAGGACTTTGTCTGGAGGTCCAACCACTCGGGCATAGGAGCTCCAGGACCTTCACGTCACTGAGGCGCCTCGTGCGTCCTTGGCCTCATCGGAGACCATCAGTAGCTGCGGACGACCTCGAGCTTCATTTACCCTCTCAGAGAAGCATCGGAGGAGGACCCAGGCACACGTATTGGCCGGCCGAAGTTCGCCGACGAGCTGTTCATTCAGTACCCTCCTCCACCGTTAGATCGATCCCCCGCACCAGTCCTAATCGACGTCGTTCGTTCTTGGGGAGCTTTCAGCCGCTCGATCCATCTGAGGATCTCATCTACAGCGTCAATCGCCGAAGAGGCATCCTTGAATCGCAACCATCTGATCATATGTAGAACCTTCTTCCAGCCGTTGGATCAGAATAAGAGGGTAATTTGCACTTAGACCCTCCTTAGTTTTCATATTTTAGTTTAGTCCTGTAAATATTATTGAACGTGTTTTTATTTTGGGTAATTTGCATGCAGGACCTTATGTTTCTTTTATTTGTGATTTAGTCCCCCTGTTTGTGGTGCACGTGCTTCGTCACGTGAGATTTTGGGATAATTGCATGTATGGGCTTGGGCTTTCTGGATGTTATAGTTTGATATTTTATAAATAGGAATTACACAAAATGCTCCTCTGTGTGCATATCACGTTTGTGTCTCGTGCCCTTCTTGGCTTTTTGCAAAATTAACCCTAGAGTTCTCGCACATGTTCTTATTAGGCCCTTGGAACTCGTTTTTACTACATTTAGGTCCCTATGTGATGTGCCTTCTTTATTGGTTGAATAAAATATTAAATCAATTCCAAATTTAGTGAAATTTGGACATGTGATCCCTGCCACTGTGTAAAAATTTCGCTAATTTTTTGGGATATTTTTGAGTTGTTTTTATATTTTTTAAAATTCAAAAGCCCTTATTTTTGCTAATGTTTGAATTATAAAATCAATTAAAAAAATTAAAAGCCTTAAAAAAATCTGAAAAAATTAGGATCTGTTAGTTTTGTTGTCTTCTTGCTTTAGTTCAATTTTCATCTGATTTGGAATTTAAAACACTTAAAAATTAAAATACCCTAAAAACCTTATAAAAATCAATTAAAATTTTTTTAAAAAAAATAAAAAATGTAGTTCTTCTCCTGTAGCTTAGTTTTTATTTGTAGTTTGATATAAAATTGTCTCAGATTTTTAGAGGTTATTTATCTATTTTTAAATAACCTTTCAAATCTGGCTGCACATTGATTTCCAATTTTTGCCCTATTTCATTTTTATAAAATCAATTAAAAATTAAAAAATTCTGAGAAAATTACTAAAAACACTTAAAAAATTATAAAAATCAAAAATATTTTATTGCAATTTTTGGATTTGTTTTGATGTGTTAGACAAATTGTTGATTGTGTTCTTTTTATCCTTTTTCATACTTTCCTTATAATTAAAAGTACAAAAAATTTACAAAACCATAAAATACACCAAAAATTATTTTCTTTATTTTATTCATTTTCTGACTACTTCGTAGGCCACTTGGCCAATTCGTGCTCCTTGTGTCCGACCCTGGTCGTTATACCGGGTTAAATACATAGAGAAGACTGCTATTCGGCTTTTTGACTGATTACTCTTATTTTGGTGGTCTTGTATTTTCTTGTTGATCGATCTCCGAGATTCGGGTCGCAATGACCCGTGTTTTTATACCTTCACCCGGATCTTGTGAGGATTTTTTGGGCATCAGAATGGCGCCGTTGCCGGGGAGCACAACTTAGTAGTCATTTTTGTTTTCGGTTTTCATTCGCGTATTTTTCCGCGGCTTTTCTTTCTTTCGTGGCTTTTCACAGCTTTTTGTCTTCTTTTGTTTTCTTTTTATTTCCTTTTGTTTTGTTTTTGTGTGTTTTTATTTTATTTGCTTTATTTTCCATTTTTGCATATATTTTCTTTTAGTTTATTGTCTTTATTATTATTATTATTATTATTGTGTCTGACATTCTTTTGTTTGATTTTCTTGCGAGGGCCCGAGGATCGAGGCAGCTTTCTTCGGAAAGCCGAAGCAACCACGGGAGTCGAAGGCGGCTCTTTTCTCTATAGAGCCGTAGGAGAGAGCGAGGGAGTCAAGCAGGAGAGAGGGGAGGATAGATTAGTTTAGGGTAGTTTATTTTCAGTCAGACTTGATTATTGTAATAATACAGGGACTCAGAGACTTGGACTTTATGGATTGTCGGGGTCTGTTTCGCCGAGCATCGGTGTGCTCGGGGGACCCCACCGTTGTTTTGGTTTTTGTCGCTTTTTCTTTTTGTTTCACGTGGATTTCGGTGCTTGAGCCCCTAGATTTAGATTTTTATTTCGTTGAGCCAGGTAGCATTAGGTCCAAAGCCCTAATAGAATATTTGTTCCCATAGGACACGCTTGGACTTAGACAAATAAACTGGTTCACGATAATAGGAGCTTCTGTTTAGGACGGTTCTCACCTTTGCATCCATATAGCATAGTTACAATTTATGCGCGGATCATAATTGTATGTAGACTGCTGGAGCAAGGTACGCCTTCTATCTCATGCATGCATCATTAATTTGGTCGCGCATCGGCTTTTTCGTTTTCCTCCCCATGTTTTCTGGACTGAGGAATAAAAAGGAAATTGGAAAATTCGTTGGACGATTGTTTTATTTGAAAAAGACCTAAAAATAAAAACAATAAAATCGAGACTGTTAAACACACTTGACCCTAAAAGACATCTCATTTAAAAATCTGTCTTGGGGAGAGTAACCCCCTCATTGTTTGGTTTGGATGAGCGAGAGAGTGACCCGCACACTAGGCTAGAGCCGTATCCGATATCCTATCAGACTACCAGCCTTTTATACAGGACAGTCTGTTGGGAGTATTGGATTCCCATCAGCTCGCTTAATCGCTCTGAAAGACTGACTTGATCACCTAAATAAAATTGACAAGATAATTGACCGAACCTTTACGGTCTTCAGCTCAGTGTTGAGTAGGTGAATCGGGAGTTTGTTTTCTCATCTTGTGTGTTTCCAGATCCCTTCCTCCTTCCCATTTTTCTTCTTCTCCAATCATCTATCTTGTGTGTTTCACCCTCCCACCCTCCCTTCAGTCATCTTCTACTTCTTCTTCCCCACCCTTGGATAATGGATCCCCCTCACTTCTTGTCGACTCTTGCGGCTTCTCCATTTTCTGACCATCATTCCAGTCCACCTTCGAGGGAGGTCGGATCTCCGATCAACCTCCCGTTCCCCCTCCTCTCCCTTTCATTCTTCTAGGCATGTTGCGCTAGATGTCCGCGGAGATCAGATTGAGCAGATGCGAGATCCAGACGATGCCATTGTTGGATTGAGTGTGCACTCCATACGTGATGATTGAGAGCAGATGCGAGTATCAGATACCTCCTTCGCTAGGGTGATGGATGATCAGACAGGACATGGAGCTCAGTCAACTTCTACATTCAGACCATTCATTCTGGATATGGACTTTATTCAGAGACGGTCGACATTTATAGGAGAGGTACACGAGGAGCCGTATATTCATCTGGCCAAGTTCGAGGAGTTCTGCGAGAGCCATACATATTCAGATATCACTGCAGAGGAGCTGATGCTGACGACCTTCCCATTTACATTCCAGAGTAGAGCCATGAGATGGCACAGATGATTGGGAAGGAGATTCGCTACATGGGGAGAGCTACGCTGAGAGTTTCTACACAGATATTGTCCCCAGCTAGAGCATATATGATGCGGTCTTTGATCATGGATTTTTCAGTAGACCCCCAGGAGCCAATGCATGATGCATGGCTGAGGTTTCTTGACCTCTTGAGGAGATTCCCTGATCGCGGACTTTCACCGGCAGACCTCATCGAGATCTCCATGAGGGGGATGACCGCAGATCAGATAGCACTGGTCGTGACCTCGTGTGGCGGTTCACACCGTAGTTCCGACATTGAGTTACTTGATGCCATCTCGAGATCGCTTTTACAGAGACCATCTTCATGAGATGTTGTAGTCGGGACAACACATGAGGATGTTGTAGTACCAGTGGGGTATGCCGCACTACATGAAGATACAGCTTCTACACACTAGCCCGAGGACTTGGATTCTGATGCAGCATAGATGACAGAGGAGATGACTACCACAGTGGAGGTTCTGACCCAGAGACTACTCGAGTTCCCGTTGGTCTTCCAGCTAGAGTCCGAGTCAGTCCCAGAGTTTTCATTTGACGAGTCTTGGATATCAGATCTTCTGATATTCCAGGAGACGGAGGATCCCCAGCTATCACAGTCATCAGTCCAGACTTTTCAGTGTCCAGTTCCGGATGACTCAGCTTCCATTCTGCAGAGATACTTCTCGGATTCGGACAGATATCAGGACTCAGCCTAGCAGCCACAACTCGATGCGGGATGCCACTTTGGGATGACTGACATAGATAGTCTCGTATTCGAGCCTTCTCTCCTCCAGTTTGTAGAAATAGACACATTCCATGAGGAGTAGATGACAACCAGCATTGCCGCAGAGCGAGGATCAGTTGCAGCCACATTGCCAGCCTCCGCGGTGTTGATCAGTACCTTCTCCTGCTTCCAGATTGACCAGAGACAGACTTCAGATGATGATGCATCCTGGTGCACAGAGTGGGTGCTTGACAGCAGCGAAGATGCCCTTATAGATCCTGATCCTCTATTTCTCACCGATGATCTTGCATTTCTCCCCGAGGGTTATGTGCGGGACAATGCCCCTTGTGATGCGTCCTCGATTTCATTTACTGAGAGTGTAACCGATCTGTCGGATCACGAAATTGAGTCTTTCGATCTTTCTGACTCTGAGTTGCCTCACCTTGACGACCCTCGCGAGGATGAGCCAATCCTTGAGATATTCGATGATCTGTCTGATTTCGCTCCATTATATGCATCGGATATCAGTTTTCATAGAGAGTCTCCTGATCTTGACTTTCCACATCTTTTTGAGACATTGATTGACGTGGAGGATTCCATGACAGATCCATCCTTCTCCACGTTTGATTTCTTTGCCTTACACTCCCACTCCAATCTAACCCTGAGCCGATGATTTCTTTTCTGCTACCGGATCCCGATCATATCTTTCCATATCCTTGCCCGGTAGCAGACACCCACCTGATTGCATACCTGGGTTTCATTCCTTACATTGTTGATTTCGTCGTTGTTCTCATACTGAGACTGCGACGACAGTACGGCATTCGCCATACAGATGTCGTCCTGAACCTTGACACGGCTTTGTCCTAGCCTTTGCGCCCAGCTAGGGGCGTAAAATCTAACACTTGTGAGAGGCACCTCAACATTGTACCCTTTTGTATATACGTGTTTCGTCTTGGTTTGATCGTTCTTTCTTCCGTGTTGTTTTCACCCCCAGGTCTTGTATAGGATTATCTTGGCTATACTTAGGATATACCTCATCCTAAGTATAGGGGGGTGGAAACACCGAGTTTTTCTATTCGTTCTGTTTCATTACTCTTGTCGTTGCCTATACTTAAGGATTTTTCACCTTAAGTATATGGGGAGTGGTGCTCTTCCATCTTGTATATATTTGTTTTATTCGTCTTTCTACCTCTGTTTTGCTGCCTATACTTAGGGATATTTTACCCTAAGTATAGGGGAGGTAGACCATGTACATTCTCCAATCGAATTTCCCTTTGTGTACAACCTGCTATACTTAGGATTACTTGATCCTAAGTATAGGGGGAAACCCCCAAGATCCTCTTTTCATTTCTATTCTCATTCGTCTTTGTATATAGCCTTTCTTTTCACTTCCCTATACTAAGCACGAGTTATTTCTTCTTCATCGCTCTTGGTTCACTCTGAGGACATTGTTCGAGCTAAGTATAGGGGGTGTCGTATATATTTCATATATACTTTAGCCATAACTCGTACTTTGTGTGAGTGTGTTAATAAATAAAAATGGCTAAAAACCCAAAAACCCATAAAAATTTAAAAATTTTCCTTGTAAATAAAATTCTTAATTGCACATACATAGTTATATAAAAAAATTATTTTTGTAAAAAGGTTTGTAAAAATATTTTGTGTAAAGAGTTTGTAAATATTTTGATATCAAAATTATGTATATAGTACAAAATTTTTGTAAAATGTTTTGAAAAACAAAAAGTTTGCAAAAATCTTGTGTAAATTTGTGTAAATATTTTGCAAAACTTGCATTCATGCATACATCCATGTTTTCAAACATTTTTCAAAAATTTTGCACATTTGTAAAATTTTGTAAAAATTGCATCTTTGTAAATATTTGTACAGTTTTCCTGAATCATAGTTGACATTTAAACTATCTTGGAATTAAATTGAAAAATGGAGCTTGGTTAAGATCTTAATCCACCTAATTCTAAGAGGAACCTTATAGGGCTTAGGGTTGAGACTTTTTCAGGTCCATGGTGACTTAATTCTTTGAGTCCACTAGGCTATGATCATATGTCATCTCTATGAGCCTAAGTAGAGCACTTAACAACACACACATGACTCTTACAGATAATGGCTTTACTTGGACCAGCACTTTACATCGAGCTCTCTACGGATGAGGTGGTGAGGAGGCAGTCTTCTTTGACTTGGGGTAGCATATGAGGGTAGTACCTCTAAGCGGAACCTCTCTTCTTCTTATAGTGAAGGAAGTGCGTCTCAACTTGGTCTGGTAGCCGTGAGGTCTTACGACAGGAGTTGTGGGTTGCAATAATGCTTCAAAAGATGGATATTCTACTGGCTCAAGAGGAAAAACTCCTTATGTACATATGTTGCACATGTAGATATGTTGTATATATGCACATCAAAAAATACAAAAAAGAAAAGAATAACTCCAAAAAAATGGTGGGTCTGAGAGAAAATGATAATCCCACCGGAGTGTATATAGTGCAATAAAGCAAAGCTTATGGTATCCATGTTCCATCTTATGAAGCTTGCAGCAGGGAGACTTAGCTACACTGGTTGAGCTCCCAGGGATGCATGGCTACACTGGCCACGGTCCATTCTCTTCTTCCCCCTCTTCTTGAGCCGGTTGAACTTGAATTTAGAAGGGAATACCCCTCTCCTCAAGGAAAGAGTTGCAAGACTAGGGTATTAGAGTTACCTTGTTGGGGAGGGTTGTCACTTTGCTACTTCTGAGGTGGAGAGCTATACCTCACTTGCATAGTACAAGAAAAGATTCATGGTCTTCAGGATTTGTTTATGTAGACTTGTTCTGATCTGGATTGTTGAGGAGTCTTGACTATAGATTAGTGGAACTTAGAGGCTGTTAAGTTTTAAACCTAAGTCCAAATAAGGTTCCGACACATTAATAATCCAAAGATCTGACTGAGCTCCATACTTCAATTTAATGAAGGCAAGTTTAATAATCAACATTGACTCATCTTTCCCCTCTTTTTCTTTTTTTTCTTTTTCACTTCTTTTTCAAATAAGTGTTTTCTAAGGGACTAGCAAAGTAAAGTATAGGGGGGTGATGAATCCCCATTCATCACTCTTTATTCTTTTAGTTTTGCTACAAAACTTTGCAAAACGCCATGAAGATACTTGTAAATATAATAAATTACCAAACTACATGCTTTTGTTAATATTCAATAATTAGCATGTTTTTGTGCAAAAATAAAAGAATAAAGAAGAAAGAAAAAGAAGGAGATATTTAGAATAAATATCGAGTGACCTGAACCCAAGGGAGGGCCAAGCATTGGCCTGACCGCAAAAGAAACCAAGTAGAGATAGATAGGGCCATTCACCATGTACATACTCCTTCATGCATATATTTTATTTTATAAAAATAAAACAAAAATAAAAATGGGTTTTTATTTTTTTGTATATACTTATAAAAATAAAATAAAAAAACAAAAAGAAAATAAATTCTCTCTCTTCATTGTATATATACCATGTATATATGAATAAAAGACATATTTATTTTACCCTTGTAAATAATTAATAAAAATCAAATAAAAATTATTTTATATCCCAAATTTTATGGTGTAAATAAATAAAATATAAAATTGGGATAATTGTACATAAATAAAATAATAAAAATAAAAATAAAAAATACATAGGTATTTATACCTATATATAATAATATATAATGTATATTCATAAATTATTTTTCAAAAAAATAAATAAAAATCACTAAAAATACTTTGAAAATAAATAAACATTTTTTATTTTGAAACTATTTTGAAATAAAGTCATTTACTATTTTTAATT
Source organism: Ottelia alismoides (assembly GCA_037367405.1). Classification (NCBI taxonomy): domain Eukaryota; kingdom Viridiplantae; phylum Streptophyta; class Magnoliopsida; order Alismatales; family Hydrocharitaceae; genus Ottelia; species Ottelia alismoides. The sequence continues at coordinate 167,543 of JAZKJV010007913.1, forward strand.
TAATTTCTAAATAATTATGAAATGGCGCATTTTCATTAGTCCACGGGGGATGTTGACCCCCGGTCAACCCCCCCCCGTGGACCACCTGCGGATCCTCGCGCTGACCCGACTTCCCTGATTTTTCGTGTCATGATCCGACCTCCATATCCTCAAACCCCAGGCTCCGACTATCAAGGGAATATCCGAGATTCACGCCCGATCGTTTCCTTAGGGGTCCGTGCATCGGATTGCGCGCCCGACTCCCATCTTCCCGGATCCCTACCAGTATATAGCATGATCTCCAGCCGACTTCTCGAGCATATTTGGACTCCCCCCTCCTCCGATGAACTCCTTTCCTTCACCTGAGTGACAGCCATGTGAGAGATAGTCGCAGTGAGGGACGAGCAGCCGGGAACCTCTGATCCGGCGATTTCCACAGCCGTGCTCCGTCGTGAGGTGAGCTCAGCCTCTGGACGCATCGATCCATCGAGGCCATGACCCCGGAGGTCCAACACCTCTAGAATAGACGGATTCCTCCACCATGTAGCATAGTTAGCTTTCAGTTCGTTGTAGATTTCGATTTTTCAGATTCTGGTCACCGACGTTCACCACCTATTTCACGCCACTCTGATTACCTATTCACCCTTCCGACAGCACCTCCACCTTCGCGAGACCCCTTTCCATCTTCTCCGCCCATCCGATCACCCCGGTTCGCCCCGGAACCAGGCATTCGCTCTCCTCTGTCGTCACCTTGCCGGAGAGCTCCGTCGCGCCTCACCCAGCCACCTATTCTGCCCATAACCGGGTCGAGGCACTTTGCCCTCGACCCAGCTTTCTTTCTGTGCAGGACTAATCGAAGAAGGACTTTGTCTGGAGGTCCAACCACTCGGGCACAGGAGCTCCAGGACCTTCACGTCGTCGAGGCGCCTCGTGCGTCATTGGCCTCATCGTAGACCATCAGTAGCTGCGGACGACCTCGAGCTTCATTTCCCCTCTCAGAGCAGCATCGGAGGAGGACCCATGCATGCGTATTGGCTGGCCGAAGTTCGCCGACGAGCTGTTCATTTAGGAACCTCCTCCGCCGTTAGATCGAGCCCCCACACCAATTCTAATCGCCGTCATTCGTTCCTAGGGAGCTTTCAGCCGCTTGATCCATCTGAGGATCTCATCTGGAGCGTCGATCGCCGAAGAGGCATCCTTGAATCGCATCCGTCCGATTATATGTGGAACATTCTTCCAGCCGTTGGATCAAAATAAGAGGGTAATTTGCACTTAGACCCTCCTTCGTTTTTATATTTTAGTTTAGTCCTGTAAATATTTTTGAACGTGTTTTTATTTTGGGTAATTTGCATGCAGGACCTTATATTTCTTTTATTTGCGATTTAGTCCCCCTGTATGTGGTGCATGTGCTTCGTCACGTGAGATTTTGGGATAATTGTATGTATGGGCTTGGGCTTTTTGGATGTTATAGTTTGATATTTTATAAATAGGAATTACACAAATGCCCCTTTGAGTGCATATCACGTGCGTGTCTCGTGCCCTTTTGGGTTTTTTTCAAGATTAACCCCAGAGTTCTCACACGTGTTCTTATTAGGCCCTTGGAACTTGTTTTTCTTACATTTAGGTCCCTATGTGTTGTGCATTCTTTATTGGTTGAATAAAATATCAAATAATTTCCAAATTTAGTGAAATTTGGATACGTGGCCGCTGCCACTGTGTAAAAATTTCACTAAATTTTTGGGACATTTTTGAGTTGTTTTTATATTTTAAAAAATTCAAAAACCCTTATTTTTGCTACTATTTGAATTATAAAATCTATTAAAAATATTAAAAAGCCTTAAAAATTCTGAAAAAATTAGGATGTGTTAGTTTTGTTTCTTCTTGCTTTAGTTCAATTTTCATCTGATTTGGATATTTAAACACCTAAAAATTGAAAAACCCTAAAAACCTTATAAAAATCAGTAAAAATTCTAAAAAATCAAAAAAATGAAATTTCTTCTCCTGTAGCTTAATTTTTATTTGTAGTTTGATATAAAATTATCTCCAGATTTTTAGAGGTTATTTATCTATTTTTAAATAACCTTTCAATTCTGGCTGCACATTGATTTCCGATTTTTGGCTTATTTCATTTTTTTATAAAATCAGCTAAAAATTATAAAATTCTGAGAAAATTACCAAACATTTATAAAACTCAAAAATATTTTTATTGCAATTTTCAAATTTGTTTTGATGTGTTATACAAATTGTTGATTGTGTTCTTTTTATCCTTTTTCATACTTTCCTTATAATTAAAAATAAAAAAATTTAAAAAATCATAAAATCCACCAAAAATTATTTTCTTTATTTTATTCATTTTCTGACTACTTCGTAGGCTACTTGGCCAATTCGTGCTCCTTGTGTCCGACCCTGGTCGCTATACCAGGTTAAATAAATAGCGAAGACCGCTATTCGTCTTTTTGACTGATTACTCTTATTTTGGTGGTCTTGTATTTTCTTGTTGATTGATCTCCGAGATTCAGGTCGCAACGACCCGTGTTTTTATACCTTCACCCGGATCTTGTGAGGATTTTTCGATCATTAGTTATCACCTAGGTTGGCGAAGCATTGGCGCTTCTATCGTACGTGATCGAGTAGGGCCTTGTCAAGCATGGTGTTCCTGCCTTGTGTGGAGCATCCAAATTAGTATGAAGTACTGAGCTTAGGTCATGCCCTTACGGGTGTGTCTGTCTCATCGGTTTGCGTCCGAGTATGTCCTTGCACGTGCACGGGTGATTCTGTTGTGAGCGAGGTCTGAAGTATTGGTTTCGTCTATTGGATTCCTTTTTATTTATTTGGTTGAGTAGCCGCCCAGGCACGAGATCAAGGACCTTTAAGCGCGCAGATCACATGTTACAAAGGAGGTGGAACAAGTACGGGGCACTAGCCTGGCAGTACACACTCCTATAGGGTTAGCGTATTTAAGGACTTATTATAAGATTGCCTGAAAATAACAGTAAAATTGAAAAGATAAAAATAGCTTTACGTCTTCACATGTGTTGAGTGGGTGAACCAATCCATTTTTTATGTTTATTTGAATTAGAATTAAGGTTCAAAGATCAGTCATGCACAGTGTGTTCCTTTTCTCACTTTTTCTCTTTGATTCCCTATTTGACCCCCTTCTCAATTGGAGCCTTCTACTGTTTTACACTCCCTTTATTTCTTGTTTGACCTCCGTATCATTCTTCCGATCTCGATCTTCTCTTGACCTTTGAGATGGCGACACATGGATGGCTTAGTCGGGACCCTAACGACACCAACATTGATTCCATATGCTCTTCACCTTCAATAATTCTGGGTGATTCCCAAGAATCCAGTTCAAAATCCATGAATCGATCTCCAGACTCCTTGTCTTCTCCAATAAACTGGGATCACTCTCGTCACGAAACCTGTCCATTTTGGATGGCGATTGATTTCACTCCATACATACAACCATCCTTAATGAAATTCTATCTTGACGTTAACACAGACCGATTTGCTACTTATGGTGCCTCCATACAGACTGATTAAGGCATTACTTCATTTGCAGATCAAGAGCCCAATCTGGAGCTAGAAATTGTGATAGAATCAGACTCATGATTGGAGAGAGAGATGGCTCCTAGAGGAAAAGGGAAGGGACCACAACCACCATCTCATCCAGATCAGAGCCTGCAGCCATACCAGAATGTAGTGAACGCTCAGATCCTTGTTTCTATTCAAGCAATCCAGTAGTAGCTCATAGATCAGTACCTAGCACAGGTCGCCTTTCAAGATATTCTCAATGGCTTGAGGAAAGGAAGAGAAAATCGAGGAGGATTTGAAAGAACCTGAAGGCGGAGGCGATAGAGGCCCAACAGATGATCCTAGAGTAGAGCAATCCAAGCCGACTATCAAAGAAACATACAATCCTGGGGTGGGACAAGTCACTGAATGGGTTCGCATTCCTGTAATTCATACCCATTTTGAATTGAAGACTCAGCTACTGGCGCTCCTACCCACTTTCTGAGGAAATGCAAATGAAGAATCGTACATTCATCTACAACAGTTTGGGCGCATCTGTGGCACAACTCACTATCCTGGAATACCTCTCGAGGTCATCAAGATGATGGCATTTCCCTTCAGCCTTCTGGATAAGGCCCTTCATTGGATCAACCACTTGGGGAATGTCATCACCATCTAGGAAGAACTGAAGTCGACCTTCTTGCACAAATACTATACATCTAGGAAGAACTTAATCAGATGCGCGCCCGCATAGCAAACTTCACCCAAGCCACTCACGAATCCATCCATGAGGCTTGAGAGAGGTTTACTAAATTGTAAGAGATGTGCCCCCATCATGAGATTCCTAGGACCAACGTGGTCCAACACTTCTTCAGGGGACTAACAATCGAGAGTTAGAAGCTTGTGGATGCCGCCTATAGTGGCTCACATTTTAACAAAGATGAGGACGTCATTTGGCAAATCTTTGAAGAAATGGCCGAAGAAGAGGCCACTCTATTGTCATCCCGTGCCTATCAGCGCCAGCCATAGAATATTCAAAAGCCTGTGCATACGGCAGCATCCCATGAGCCGAACAGGGATGAGAACTCCAATCTGAGCATTATTGGTAGACACCTGTCCAAAGTAGACATCATTGAGAAGCGATCACAGGACCAGGAGAAACTTGTTGTGATCAAATAAAGAATGCAGAACCTGGACAAACTAGATCAAATCACCAAGTAGATGGAGCTGGTGGTGAGTACAATCAACTCCTACAACTATGTGTCTGCATTGGCCCCCACTCCAACTGAGATGAAGGAACATGCACAGTCACACTCTCCTCAGCCGAGTCAGCCCAGCCAGCAGTTCAACACGTCTACTACGTGCAAGCCCCAGAGCTACCCACTCTGCAACAGTCGCAACAGCAGCTAGTCATCTACCAGCCGGAGCCCCAGTACATTCCAGAATAGTTCTCCCCTCCACCACCTCTTATTCAAGAGGTGAACGGTGTATGGTCAAATGATGCACAACCAACCCGTCTAGACGGACCTCAGCATGGTCGGTGATAACACGAAGGTATCATGCGAGAGTCACCATAAATAATATGAAAGGTGTCGCTGAGGCGACCGCTCACAAAATACCCGGGTTGATCAGCAATTAACCCACAATCCAAAGAATACAACAATCAAGCTCAAAAATAAATGTGAATTAATCTTTATTTACTCTACCATAAAATGTACAGTGACAAGTATGTAGAGGTCGAACCACAGAGAGCAATCCAAAATGCAATAGCCTACATGTAAATCACAGTCATCCTTGTGTGGGTTTTTGATTTTTTTTTATTATTAAAAATATAATAATTAAGTAATATATAAGTATATATAATATATATATATTAATTATGTATACCCATAGAGGGTAAGTATATAGCTTTTAATACATACAATATATATAGATATATATATATATAATAAAATAAATATATATATTTTTCTTTTTTTATATTAGGACTAATGAGAATACATATAAATAATTACATATATATGTATAATATTTTTTTCTTCATTTTTTTAGGATTTATAGATATATATACATAAAGGGGGTATTATAATATTTATAGAAATACTCAAAAATAGTCAAAAATTCAAGAAAAGGGTCTTTTTGGAATTTTCATGGTTTTTTACTGTTTTTATGATTTTTGGGTATTTTTGCAAACATTTTTAGTATTTTTAAATAGCTAAATAATAGCAAACAGTGGACTAGGTACTGGCTGTCACAAAAATCGACATTAAAAATAGTTAACAGCCTCAAAAATTTTCCACACTATTTTTCTAATAAAGATAATAAAATAAAGCATAAAAATGGCCTAAGTTTATATTTTTCTGATTTTTCTTTGATTTTTTATATTTTTTTGAAGTTTTTGTGTATTTTTGGATTTTTAAGATTTTCCTTTTGATATTTTTAGGGATTTTTGGACTGACACTAGAATAGGTCAAAATGCACCATAGGGAATTTTTTTTGAATTTTTCGAGGCATTTTCATATTTTTCTGGGATTTTATAAGTTAGACAGTGAAGAAAAGGCAAGTTTTTGATTTTTAATAAATGCAAAAATGCAACAAAATGCAAAACTAAAAATATGGCGTTCAAGCACAACCAATCAGGAGCTTAAGTCTATTTTTGCAAGATTTTTCGACTTAATATGGGGTACAAAATAAATAGACAAAGCATTCAAAAATTAAATGACCTAGCAGGGGTGTTTTTGCAAATAAAATAGTTCGCAGGGGCATACATGCAAAAATCACAATAAAAATACACGTGTGCTTTTATTTTCAGGACCATTTTGTAATTACAGAAACCCGGCAGGGTTTAGATGCAAATTTCACGCGCCTCACGTGGGTGCTGCACGTGAGGCACGGAGGGACTAAAGTATAAATATAAAAACATCAGGGGGTCCAACTGCAAATTATACAATTTATTTACAACTTGACTTTTTATTTTAGGTATTAAACTATAAATACAAAAAGGCAGGGGTTGGATGTGAAATTTACCCCTAAATAAGGCGTTGCATCCTGCGGCGCTGGAGGCGCCACTTAACCACGTGTCACGCATCGGACGGCGAATGTCGGTTCGGCGATGAAGGGCCTGGATTAGAACCTCTTGGCTGATCTGACGGTGGACGTACGTCTTCATCGAACGGTCGGCGTTCAATCTGGGCTGCCCCTCTCGATCCAACGGTGCTGGAGGCATCTGGAAAAACGGGGAAGAAGCTCGCCCCCGGCGAGCTTCGATCGGGTAGCTCGGGCTCCTCCGGGCACCTCCCGCGCATCTGAAGTTCTCTGATCGTAGCTGGGAGGCTTCCGCGTCGTCTGACGGTTCTTTCATGGCTCCTGGAGGTCCAAGTCGATGGAGCGAGGTCGGAGAAGAATAGGACCCCCAGGAACCTCTTCCTGGGTCAAAGCAAGCCCAAAAGGGCTCGATTCTTCGATATACCTACATAGGAAGAACCGTGGGCGAGAGAGCATTCTCCTCGACCCGGAGTTTGAAGCTGCGATGCAAAAATGAAGGTGGGCGGAGGGGCTCCGGCGAACGGCGGAGGGGGAGCCTCGATTCGCCAAGACCTAGGGTCCTGGGTTGAACAAGTGTGTGCGATAGATGGAGAAGGCGACGAGGAATGAGATGGGATGCTTGGGGCGGTCGGATACAGTCGGGGATACGGTGAAGAAGTCGCTGGAGCCAAGCTCCAGCGAACTTCGATTTTTGATTTTTAAGCTAAGGGACTTAACTAACTACCAATCTAACTACTGGAATGAAAAACTAACATTAAAAGCGAACTAAAAATGCATAAAAGGGCTGCTCCTATACCTGGGGGCCACCAGGGAGCAGGGCGGACGTCGGAGCTCCGCCGCGACAAAATCTCCTTCCTCCGGCCGAGTCAAGGTGCTGGGCTGCTCCCCCTGTCACGAGGAACAATCCAGGAGCAAGATCTAGGCTTTAGGTTGGAATAAAAGTGGCCAAATTCGAGGAAGGAGGCGGAGCTTGTTATTTATAAACATTGGCAAGAGGCCTTATTACCCGGCGATTATTGACTGATCCAATGAACATCTCGTTGATCTATGATTTTGGCGGGCATCATGGAAGATTAAGGAACAATTCTTGTGAAGGAAGCGTTGTCGATTGATGGATGGTGTGCCCGGGGAAAAGGCATGAAATTGGGGTTATGGACAGTTCAGAGACGCCAGGCAAGGGATGGGACAGTTGACCTGGGAGTCAACGAAGGCCGGCGCCTCATTGGGCCACGTCAGCCGCTACGAGACAAAATAGAAGACCTGATTAGAGATTGATTTATTTGATACCCTAAATGATTTTATTAATTTTTTCTTATAAAATAAAAAATGTGTATTATTTCGTCTAGTATTTATTTATGATTTTTATTGAATTTTTCGAAGTGTTTTATTATAGTTTTATTTGGATAATGTGTATATGCATGTATTTACATGTATTTTTATGTATTTTATTTTTAATTTTTTTATTTTCTTTTATTGTTTTATTGGCTTAATTTATAAATTTAAAATTTATTTTTGTGAGTATAAAGGTATTTTTGTTTGATTTTTATGAGTTTGTTTATATTTTTAAATAAATAGATATAGGTGTATGTAGGTATACTTGTAGGTATTTTATCTATGTATTTTATATACTTAATTTATTTAATATATTTTCTTGATTTTTATTTTGGTTTTGTATTTTTAATGAGTTACGTATAATGTATACATTATTATAAAAATATAAAAGAGCAAAAGAATCAAGGATTAAAATCCTTTTTATTTATATATAGGTATATAGCATAGGTATTTTGTCTATGAATTTGTAGACTTATTTTATTTTACAAATTAATTTTGGTTTTCTTTAACTTCTCTCATGTGTATGCATTATGTACATTATTTACAAAATTCTAAAAATATGAATTTATACAAATAATGAATATTGAATAAAATGAATATTTTAATCAGTCCTATATACTAGGAGGGCCAAAAACCTAACTTCTGCATATGGACTCCAAAAATCATGAAACCAATTTTATTAAATAGTTTATGGAATGCTATATACAATTAAAGGTGAGTTTGGGTGATTTGGAGTTTTTATTTGCAAGATATGGGTTTGTGAAGTTGAGATTTTGGCTTTTTATTCTGTGTATAAAATGTACACTGGGGATTATTTTTGTACAAACTTAATTTTGCATTTTTATTCATATTATTATCTACAACTTTCATGTACAAAGTTTCTTTATTTGATGAATAAATAATTATTTACAAAATAGGTATCAAAAAATGCATAAATAAATGCATGAATAAATGAGATATTTATTGTACACTGGCCCTTATCTCCCCCTACTTTATTCCTTGTCGACCAATACCATGTTGGCCTTGGTCTTGGGGTTTGGGTCATAAAATATTTACAATATTTTATTCCTTTTTCTTTTCTCCTCTTTATTCTATAATTTTGGCAGTAAAACCTTATTTAATGTAAAATAAATACAATGAATAATGAATGCTATTATGTACAATTTGATGCTATTTACATGCATTTGCTGGGGTTTTTGAGGCCAAAATGATAGAATAAAGGTGATGAAATGGAGATTCATCACCCCCTATACTTGCCTTTGCTAGTCCCTAGCAAACACTTATGCAATAAGTACAAAAAGAATAAAGAAAAGAAAAAGGAGAATAAAAGAAAGAGTGAATAAGGGTGCTTTCAGTGCAATGCATGTCCTAACAAAATCTGAATTTGGAGCTCCTGTCAGACCTTGGGTGTGGATGTGTGTGGAACCTAGTCGGGAACCAGCTCTAAAATACAACAGCCTTCGATAGTCACAGAACTCGGTTCAACCCACCTCAATAGCCGGGTCAGAACTAGTCTACATCATACGCAAACCCTTATAACTATGAAGCTGACTTGTACGGTGTAAGTGATAGTGGCTCTCCCCAACTGAAATGATAAAGGAGCTGACTTCTCCAGAATGACAACCCAATGATTCCCCAATCCAACAACTCTTTCCTCGAGGAGCAGGGTATTCCCTTCTAAGTTCAAGTGGCAACCAGCTCAATAGGAGGGGGTGAAGAGAAGAATGGACGGTAGCCAGTGTAGCTACCTATCCCGGGATGCAAGACCAGTGTAGTCAAGTCATCCAGCTGCAGGCTCACATATTTGTCTTTGGAACTCAAGCTTGCTTATTGACTTTGTACATACTTTGCAGGCATTTTATTTTTGTACAGGTCTGACCATTTTTTTTTCAACATACTATTCACAGCAGCATTTACATAAGGAGTTTTTCCTCTTGAGCCAGTAGACTATCCCTCTTTTGAAGCTTTATCGCAACCCACATCTCCTGTCTTTAGACCTCATGGCTATTGAATCAGGTTGGGGTGCACTTCCCTCCCTAGACGAGGACGAATGTTTCCACCTGTGTGCGTCTCAGACTGACAAATCCAACCCCCTCACCACTCCAACTGAGTTGAGCCAAGTGAAGGGTGCAAGTGTCCAAGTTAGGTCACGGTCGGTAAGAGTCGTACGTGTGTCTCGAAAAGTTCTAGTTAGTCCACTGAGGTGACTTGAACCCAGCCCTTATTTCTCAAAGAATTAAGTCTGCATAGACCTGAAGTACCTTAAACCTAGTTCCCATATGGTTCCAGTGCAGTTAGGTGCGGTAAGGTCCAACCAAGCTCCAATTTGAGATTTTATTAGACTGATTCAATCATCAAGCTCACTCAAAAAGAATATGAATGGTATGCTTATGCTATGCACAATGAATGATGCAAATTTTTCACAAAAAGTTTGGAAAGAATCAAAGAATGTTTTTACACAAAGAATTTTTGCGAATAAACTAAGAACTGGACATACACAAAAAGTATATACAATTATTTACACGGGTGTGCTGCTTTACAAAACGTATGAATTTCTACAAACTTACATGTTTGAATGGAGTAGTTTATTTAGAACTGTACAGAAAGAATTGTATGTGTCTTATTTATGATTTACAAGAGTTTGTAAGAGTGTTCTTATTAGGTTTTGAAAATACTTTTGCAAACTATAGTACACAATAATTTTCGCAATCATTTACACACATTTGAAATCTATTTTTGCAAAGATTTGTCACACTATATATGTATAATTTTCACAATAGTTTTGACAAGCATTTTTCAAAATATTTGCACATATGTTTTTTCAAATCCTTTCTTTCACACAAAGAAAAATTTTGCACTCAAAATGTTTTCACATATTTGAAATCATTTCACATCAAATTTTTCAAAACTGGTGACACTATTTTTCAAAGCATACTGTATAGGTATCTGATTTATTAATCAGTATGTACAAAAGAAGAAAAATAGTATTTGGTGTATAATATGGTTTTGGTTCTTATAGGCTCTGTTTGGGATTATTCATTATTTACAAATGAGAGATTTTTGTGCGGACTCCTCAGACTTACTTGAGAATCATTTTCACAAGGATTTTGAAAACTATAGTCCAAAATAATTTTGCAAACATGTTCACGCATTTGAAACTCCTTTTACAAAGGTTTTACACATCATAGATAGACTTTTCAAAACAATTTTGACAATCAAATTTTCACAACCATTTGCATGCTGATTTTCATACATTTTGGTTTTACTCAAAGAAAAAAAATTTTACACACAAAACTAATTTTTCAAACATTGAATACTTGTACACACTATTTTCAAACAAATTTCACAAGATTTTTCAAAAGAGAATGTTTCGCACAAAATATTTTTCTGACTCAATAATCAGTATAATTACAAAGAGTCTGAGGAACTCACAATCATCTTTCATTATTATAGAGCTACTTTTTACATTTTATTTTATGATGAGGTGGTCTTTTATTTTTCAGTATGAGTTATGACTTTTAGTATATACAGGGTATATACGACCCCCCTATACTTAGCTTGAGCTATGTCCTCATAGATCGAAAGGAAAAGCAAAGACAACTCGTACTGAGTATAGACAGATCTAAAGAATAAATATGAAAGAAATGAATGAATGAGAAGTTGACCGTCCCCCTATACTTAGGATCAAATAATCATAAGTATAGCAGATTGTATAAAAAGCAGGGAGGGTCAAGGGTGGGAATACATAGATCGTACTCAGATTGTTTCCCCCTATACTTAGGGTAAGATACTCCTAAGTATAGACAAGAAGAGGAGACAATGGAGAGGATCGAAATGAAATGAAAAACTCGGAGGCACATTCCCCCTATACTTAGGACCAAGTACGTCCTAAGTATAGAAAACTGTCTACAAGGGTGGCACCTTTTTAGATAGGAAAATAAAATAGAAAAGGAAAAGAAGAAAAGGAGAACATCAGAGAAATAGCGGTTGGAGTACATCATCTGAATCTTTCGATGCCGCAGGTGCTGTGAAGATGTCATCGTGGTGCACTAACTGAATAGAGTCAACAACGGCCAAGAATGCATCTGGTTCGAGGTAAGGCTTCAGTAGTTGGCCGTTGACGACGAAGGGTTGTGCGTCAGGAGACAAATCTGATATAGCGATGCTGCCATTGTTACGCACCTCACAAACTCGGAATGGCCCTGTCCACTTACTCTTTAATTTGCCTGGAAATATCCGTAACTTTGCATCAAACAGCCACACTTTCTGTCCAACGTCGAAGGTCTTTCGTCTGATGTGCCAGTCATGCCAGCATTTCACCTTCTCTTGTACATCAAGGTGTTATCGTATGCACAGTCTCGGAATTCCACGAGCTTGTTCAGATCGTCTCTTCACTTCTGACCACTTCTGCGTGAGTCCAAATTACAATTGTTGATTGCCCAAAGAGATTTGTGAATCAATTCCACGGGCAGATGGCATGGTTTCCCATATACAAGACGGTAGGGCGACATGCCCAAGGGAGACTTGTAGGCGGTTCTGTAAGCCCAAAGAGCTGAGTCCAAGAGTTGAGACCAGTCTTTTCTGTTTGGCCTAACAAGTTTCTGCAATATGGTCTTGATTTCTCTGTTTGATAGCTCCACCATGCCATTGATCTGCGGATGATAAGGAGATGCGACACGATGATCGATGCCGTACTCCTTCGTTAATTTCTTGACCTCTTTATTGATGAAGTGACTACCCCCGTCTGAGATGAGAATCTTTGGTATCCCAAACCGTGAAATGATGTTCTTCTTTAGAAACCGGCAAACTGTTTTGCTGTCGGCGGCTCGGGCGGGAATAGCTTCAACCCAACGACTCACGTAATCTACGGCAAGAAGGATGTTCTCAAAACCTTGACTGTTAGGGAAAGGTCCCATGAAGTCAATGCCCCATGCATCGAAAACGTCTTCTATCTGAATAATTTTCAGAGGCATTGAATCTTTGGCAGTGAGTGTACCTTTCAGTCGCTGACAGTCAATACATCTTTTAACAAACTCTGCTGCATCCTTGAATAATGTGGGCCACCAGAAGCCACACTGCAATACTTTAGATGCCGTACGATCTCCAGAATGGTGCCCACCAGATTCGAGCGAATGACAATGCTCGAGGACACTTGATTGCTCTGTCTAAGGGATGCACCGGCGCCAAATACAATCTGCTCCTTCTCTGAATAAAAGAGGATCTTCCCACTGGTAGAAGCGGATGGTCGACATGAATTTGTTCTTCTGATTCTTCGTCCAATCCGAAGGTATTACCCCAGAGGCGAGGTAATTGACAATGTCAGCATACCAAGGGAGAGAATCCACTGCTAAGATAGCTTCGTCAGGGAAGGTTTCTGTGATAGGTGCATTTCTCAGAGGAGACTCATGCTTCTCTATTCTGGATAGATGGTCTGCTACCACATTCTGAACTCCAGGTTTGTCTTTGATTTCCAGATCGAATTCCTGGAGGAGAAGGATCCAACGAATCAGTCTTGGCTTGGCATCCTTCTTCTGCTGTAGGTACCGGATAGCAGAGTGGTCCGTGAAAATTGTGACCTTCGACCCAAACAAATAGGATCTGAACTTCTCTAAGGCGAAAACCACAGCCAGCAGTTCTTTCTCTGTCACTGTATAATTTCTTTGAGCTTCATCTAATGTTCTGCTGGCATAGTGAATGGCATAGGGTGCCTTGTCTTTCCTCTGTCCAAGAACAGCTCCGACTGCAAAATCTGACGCATCGGTCATTATCTCAAATGGAAGAGTCCAGTCGGGAGGCTGTAAGATTGGAGCCTGAGTGATAAGCTCCTTCAACTGATTGAAAGCAATGAGAGTTGGCTGATCAACAATGAACTCGGTTTCCTTGCACAAAAGTTCTGTTAGAGGTCGGGCAATGCGGCTGAAGTCCTTAATGAACCGTTTGTAAAATCCCACATGCCCCAGGAATGACCTCACATTCTTCACTGACTGAGGTGGCTGAAGATTTGAAATGACATCCACCTTTGCTGGGTCGACTTCCATGCCACATTTGGAAACGACGTGACCCAGCACGATACCTTCTGTGACCATGAAGTGGCTCTTTTCCCATGAGAGCACTAGATTGACTTCACGGCATTTCTGAAGCACTCTGTCTAAGTGCTCAAGACAAGCATCGAAACTATCACCATAGACAGAGAAATCATCCATGAACACCTCGAGAAAACTGCCTACCATCTCGGCGAAGACTGCTAGCATGCATCTTTGGAAGGTTGCAGGTGCATTGCATAATCCAAAGGGCATCCTCTTGAAGGCATAGGTGCCGAACGGGCAAGTGAAGGTAGTCTTCTCTTGATCCTCAGGAGAGATCGCCACTTGGTTGTACCCGGAGTACCCATCTAGAAAGCAGAAGAACTCCTTGCGAAGAACTCCTTGCCTGCTAATCTCTCCAAAACATGATCAATGAATGGCAAGGGAAAGTGGTCCTTCTTGGTTGCTGCATTGAGTCGGCGGTAGTCAACACACACCGCCACCCGAGTTGAAATTTCCTCTCCTTTATCATTTGTGACCACGGTAAGCCCTGATTTCTTGGGAACTACATGCAGTGGGCTTACCCATTTTGAATCGGAGATGGGATAGATGAAGCCTGCGTCACACCATTTAGTTATCTCCTTCATGACGACGTCCCGAAGATTAGGGTTTAGCCTTCTCTGAAATTCACGGGACGGCTTGGCATCTTCTTCCAAGTAGATGTGGTGTGAACACAGAGCTGGATTTATCCCTCGGAGGTCTGATACGCTCCAACCAAGTGCCTTGCGGTTCTTTTCTAGAACCTCGAGAAGTCGAGATTCTTGATCCGGATTCAGCCTGCTGCTGATGATGACCGGATACATTTGCTCTTCACCCGCAAGGAAAGCATACTTCAGGCCTGCAGGAAGTGGCTTGAGTTCTGGTTTTGATCTGTCCACTTTACCTGTCACTTCAGATACCATGCTGGTGGTGGAATGCACTTTGAGGCTGCTACCATCCTCATCATTCTGTTGAGATCCCGGAGATGCACCGAACGGTTCTGCACTAAGCTGATCATGTTCGGTCTGGAGTGAATGCTCAAGAAGATGCGCCTGCATCTGAGAATCTGTCTCCCAAGAATCATCGGAGCATATGCTGACTGCGCTTTCCAAGTCCTCCTCAAGAGTGAGGATTTCTCGGGTCCATGGATCGTCCAGTGATAACTCTGAATCTCTGATCTCTACGATAAAATCACAGTCTGCTTCTGATGCTGCCTGGCTCTCATCAGTCGTGGCATTCTGCTCTTTGTTCATGTTTATCGTGATTTGCTGGGTGTTCGAGCTGAAAGTGATCTTCCCAGACCCGTAATCAACCACGACACCTGAAGTACGGAGGAATGGTCTGCCAAGGATGATAGGGGTCTGGAGCAGGGGTGCAGGTGAGTCCATATCAAGGACTACAAAGTCAGCTGGGAATTTCATCTCCTGCACGGTAACTATCACGTCTTCCAATAAACCTCGGGGCCGCTTGACTGATCGGTCAGCGAACTGAAGGATCATGCGTGTCTCCTTGAGCGGTCCCAGTCTGAATTCTTGCATTATGGATGAGGGCAGAAGGTTGATGGAAGAGCCACTGTCAAGAAGAGTACGCTCGAAAACCTGGTCAAAAATCACACAACTGATGAGAGGTGCTCCTGTATCATGCTTTTTCTGGGGGAGGTTGCTGATAGCTGCAACTGTGGCCATGGAGAGAACGTGCTTTTCTACTTCTCGACGTCTATTGTCTTGCGCTGGGCGACACCTGTTAGTACATGCCTCTTTCAGTCCTTTCTTTACAGCTGGCATGTATTCCACGGCCTTCAACAAGGGAATCTCAACAGTCAATTTATCCAAAATATCCACAACACCTGGATCAGACAATGCCTTTTTTCGTTTTGCATTTTTTTTGGATTTTTGTATTGCATGCGGAAAAGGAATATTCACATTACTGGAAGGGAAATTAGAGTTCTTATTTACATCAAAATTATCGCCCACAGAATGTTGTACATCCGAAGTGCAAAAAGGAGTACAAGCTGAATCAGAACATGCTGGTACGGCTGGACAATCAAAAAGGGTAGCGTCGGCTCCATCGGTTGGCGAGGGATCGGCTGCTGATGGCGGCTCCTCCAAGGCTGGCGCGGCTTCGCTTCTGCTACAAGCTTCTTTTTGGTGTTTTTGTTTTTGCTGATTTTTTTGTATTTTTGGCTGAGGTTGATGCTGGCAAGGCACGACGGCTGGGCTGGCTTCTCCTTCCTCTTCCTCCTCACCCGCCCCTGGAGCTGGCACGGCTGATGCGGAAGATGACGATCCACCTGTTTCTTTATTCACCCCACTGGTAGTAGCAGGCGGAGGCAAGGCCCTACCGCTCCTGAGAGTAACAGCATTAGAACAAACAGTAATATCATTATCAGACACGGACTGGACATCACATTCTACCTGCTCTTTCTTCTTGAAATTGTTGGGGTTGGCTTCGACCTGCGCCGGAATAGTGGTTCGGGTGGTTGTCAGGTCATCAAGCCGCTTTATCATATCCGCTAGCCCTTTGACAAGCTGGGCCAGACAATCCATAGCGGGGTTCACAGAGGGCATTTCAGAAGATTCAGTGTGCAGACCACGCTTATGTTGGTTAGATGGGTGGGGAGGCTGTTGTTGATGGTGTTGCTGTGGTGGTGCAGGAAGTTGAAGCTGTTGGTACGACGGGGGAGGATACTGCTGGTATTGTGGAGAGGGGGCAGCCGCGTGCTGATGATACGGCTGCGGATGACGGTACTGCGGTTGTTGTTGATACAGAAAGTTCTGCCTCCATTGTTGTGCAAGCTGGGGAGGCTGCTGGTACTGCTGGTGCTGCTGGGAGGATTGACCAAAACGACCACCCTGAGGTTGGTGGTACTGCCAGTTGGCAAATTGCTGACCCTGGGGTTGTCCTTGAGGACGGGTCGGCTGTGCATCCTGAGTCCATACCCCATTTACTTCTTGAATTAGGGGTGGTGGTGCAAAGACTGGATCAGGTACAGGAAGGAACTCTGGTTGGTATACGACCATCTGCTGCTGCGGCGGGCCCTGGTCGGGTGCCTGCACGTAGTACATGTGCTGGACTGCCGGTGGCTGCTGGCTCGGTTGAGGCTGATGTTGCGGTTGCGGCTCGTCCTTCTTCTCAGCGGGAGCGTCTGATGGTGTAGCCGACTGGACAGAGTTGATCGTGCCGACCAACAGTTCGAGGTACTTGTTGATCTGATCTAGCTTATCCAAGTTCTGGGTCCTCTTCTCGATCACAGCGAGTTTCTCGAGGTCCTGTGATCGCTTCTCAATGATATCTACCTTAGAGAGATGGCCCCCGATGATGCTGAGGTTGGAGCTCTCATCTCTCTCTGCTTCTTTGGATGCAGCCATGTGAACTTGTTTCTGGAGGATCTGGGGCTGCTTCTGGTATGCCTTGGATGAAGAGAGGGCGGCCTCTCCTTCGGCCATTTCTTCAAAAATCTGCCAGACAACATCTTCATCCTTGTTGAAATGGGAGCCCCCACATGCTGCGTCCACGAGCCTTTGGCTTTCAATGTGTAGTCCCCCAAAGAAATGCTGGACCAAACTGGTCTTCGGAATATCATGATGGGGACACTTCTCCTGCAGATCAGTGAATCTCTCCCAAGCCTCGTGTACTGACTCATGTGCTCCTTGGGAGAAATTACTAATATGTGCTCGCATCTGGTTGAGCCGACCGAGAGGGTAGTATTTGTGCAGGAAGGCGGACTTCAACTCCTCCCAGGTCGTCACGACCTTTCCCATATGATTGACCTAATAGAGGGCCTTGTCCTGTAGACTGAAGGGGAAAGCCTTCATCTTGACAATGTCCAGGGGGACATTCGGATAGTGGGTGGTGCGGCAAATGCGGGAGAACTGCTGGAGGTGAATGTACAGCTCTTCGTTCGTGTTTCCATGAAAGGCAGGGAGAAGGGCTATGAACTGGGGCTTCAGCTCAAAGTGAGCGTGTACCGGTGGAATGAGAATCCACTCGGTCATCTGGCTGTCTCTCGGATTGTATGTTTCTTTTAGTGTCGGCTTCGGTGGTGGTAATTCAAAGTCATCATCAGGAGGATCACCACCTCCACCTCCACCTCCTCCTCCCCGGCCTCCTCTGCCTCTGCCTCCTCCTCCATCATCACAGTTCATCATGTCATTCAACATATCCTGGAATGCGGTCTGTGTGAGGGCCTGCTTGGTCAGTTGCTGCTGTATGGCATGGATAGATGCCAACAACTGTGTATTAACTTGATTTTGATCTGGCACCTGTCCCTCTGGTATGGGTGGCTGCTGACCCTTGCCCTTTCCTCCTGGAGCCATGTCAGGGCCTGAGTCGGACGAGATGAACTCCGGAGTAGTCTCCAGGGCTCGCACTCGCTTCTATCTGCAGAATGAGATAGTCCGAATCAGATCACTTGCAATTAACTTTCAGCTGCCGTGATTAAGCTGGAATTCAGGTCAACCCCAGCATGTTGTGAATGGGAAAGGGATGTAGACTGTAATCGACTCCCATTCACAACAGCGGAAGCGGGACAAAAGTGATCCCAGTTTATTGGGTGGCCAAGAGAAGGGTAGAAAACGAGGAGTCTGGAGATCGATCCGCAAAGTCCGGATCGGGTTCTCGGGAATCGCCTCGAAATTATTGGCGAAGTTGAGTCTATGGAATCGATGTAGGTGTCGGCATGGTCCCGACGAAACCATCCATAATTCGTGAAAGCTCAGCTATTTATTATCTTTTCATTTTTTAGAGTTGTGATTTTCAGGCATATCTTATAACAAGTCCTTAGTACGCTACCCTATAGGAAAGAGAGTACTGCCGGAAGAGTATCCCGTACTTGTCCTCCTCCTCTGTAACCTGTAGTCTGTATTTTTTGGAGTCCTTGTAACCCTTCCTGGATCCCTACTCAACCAAAGAAAAGAGAGAGGAAGCCGATAGGCGAAACCAATACTTTAGTTCTCGCTCGCAATGGAATCACCCGTGAGCGTGCAAGAACCTACTCGGACGCAGGACGATGAGACAGACACCCCCGTGAAGGCGTGGCCTATGCTCAATACTTCGGACAGGGTCGATGCTCTCACAACAGAGAGTCACCATTGGTGACCAAGTCCTACTCGCCTACGTACGATAGAAGCGCCATTACTTCGGAAATCCAGGAGATACACAAGGCATTTGCAGACTGGGTTTTGGGCTTTAATCCTTAGGGGTCGCACTCGCTCAAGGGAGTAGGGTTTTGGTCCCCCTCCAAGGTACCTGAAAACAATGAGGGCTTTATGAACCCGGTACAATGATAGTCCATTACGAATTTTAATTAAGGTCAAAGTTTATTTAGCAGTCCCCTTGTTTTAATTTTTTGGGTTTTCACTTTTTTTGGATCTGTTTCATACCAGCGCCTAACGTTTTTGTAGATTTTCATTTAAGTCCTAGGTGCTCAAAATAAGAGGGAGATAGCGGCAAAAGCCGTGCAAGTGGTTCCATGATGGAAATCTCACCATTGAACTGAATGATGCATGCTGAGTTAGAAGACTTACAGTGCATCCCAGTTCTCTCCATGTGGTATGCAAAACAGAATATTTAAACCTATCTACATGTCGGTATGCAAGGCGCAAAATCGTCCTAAACATAAGCTGCTATTAACGTGAAGAACCATAAGCCGCTAATTCATCTCTAGCTCGAAGGGTCCGGTCTTGGCTCACCCCTCCTCTGTACTCAACACACTTGAGCTTAGGAGAAAGCGCTTTACAGGGCTCGCTGCGGCACAAGGGCTAAGAGATAAATGAACAACTTGTTTAAATTTGACTAGATCCAAGCGAAGTAGACTATAGGAACATGCATTCTTATTAATGTTTGGACCTAGCTACCGAGTCAAGCAACCTATATCTAGGGGCTCCAAGCACATAAAACAAAATAAAAGAAAGGCGGAAAGCTCAAAACTTCGGAAAACAAAATAAAAAAAAGGCGTTGAAAACTCGAAAAAGCCGCGATGAGGCCCCCAGGTGAACAATCACCCGGGCACTGGACCTCATTGTGAAGAGTAGAGTCCTGTTTATATACATGCCAAAAATGTCTCTCTCTCACCATAAATTACAAAATAAATAATCCTAAATATCTAGCTCTAACTAATGCACATCTCCTTGCTTCTTTAGTGCACTCTCCAGATGGTCATGAGGAGAAGACCATCCTCCTCCAAGCTTGGCTGCATTGGCCTCCTAAGAAGCCATCCTCGCGTGGCGGTCCCTCGCATCAAAGTCACAAGACGAATGCATTAGTAAAGCTCAATCAATTAAATAGAGCAGATAAAATAATCACAATAAATGAAGAAATGAAGCATGGTGATTAATAGCAATAAAAATAGATGCTCACAAAAAATGAATAATATAAATCAAGAATCTTTTTATACAAGAATGACAACATGAATTAGGCTATGCTCATTGCTCCCCGGCAACGGCGCCATCTGATAACACAAAGGTATCATGCGAGGGTCACCATAAATAATATGAAAGGTGTCGCTGAGGCGACCGCTCACAAAATACCCGGGTTGATCAGCAATTAACCCACAATACAAAGAATACAACAATCAAGCTCAAAAATAAATGTGAATTAATCTTTATTTACTCTACCATAAAATGTACAGTGACAAGTATGTAGAGGTCGAACCACAGAGAGCAATCCAAAATGCAATAGCCTACATGTAAATCACAGTCATCCTTGTGTGGGTTTTTGATTTTTTTTATTATTAAAAATATAATAATTAAGTAATATATATAAGTATATATAATATAAATATATTAATTATGTATACCCATAGAGGGTAAGTATATAGCTTATAATACATACAATATATATATATAGGTATATATAAATATAATAAAATAAATATATATATTTTTCTTTTTCTTTTTTTTATATTAAGATTAATGAGAATACATATAAATAATTACATATATATGTATAATATTTTTTTCTTCTTTTTTTTAGGATTTATAGATATATATACATAAAGGGGGTATTATAATATTTATAGAAATACTCAAAAATAGTCAAAAATTCAGGAAAATGGTCTTTTTGGAATTTTCATGGTTTTTTACTGTTTTTATGATTTTTGGGTATTTTTGCAAACATTTTTAGTATTTTTAAATAGCTAAATAATAGCAAACAGTGAACTAGGTACTGGCTGTCACAAAAATCGACATTAAAAATAGCTAACAGCCTAAAATATTTTCCACACTATTTTTCTAATAAAGATAATAAAATAAAGCATAAATAGGGCCTGAGTTTATATTTTTCTGATTTTTCTTTGATTTTTTATATTTTTTTGAATTTTTTTGGATATTTTTGGATTTTTAAGGTTTTCCTTTTGATATTTTTCGGGATTTTTGGACTGACACTAGAATAGGTCAAAATGCACCATGGGGAATTTTTTTGGAATTTTTTGAGGCATTTTCATATTTTTCTGGGATTTTATAAGTTAGACAGTGAAGAAAAGGCATGTTTTTGATTTTTAATAAATGCAAAAATGCAACAAAATGCAAAACTAAAAATATGGCGTTCAAGCACAACCAATCAGGAGCTTAAGTCTATTTTTGCATGATTTTTCGACTTAATATGGGGCACAAAATAAATAGACAAAGCATTCAAAAATTAAATGGCCTAGCAGGGGTGTTTTTGCAAATAAAATAGTTTGCATGGGCATACATGCAAAAATCACAATAAAAATACACGTGTGCTTTTATTTTTAGGACCATTTTGTAATTACAGAAACCCGGCAGGGTTTAGATGCAAATTTCACGTGCCTCACGTGGGTGCTGCACGTGAGGCGCGGAGGGACTAAAGTGTAAATATAAAAACATCAGGGGGTCCAACTGCAAATTATACAATTTATTTACAACGACTTTTTATTTTAGGTATTAAACTATAAATACAAAAAGGCAGGGGTTGGATGTGAAATTTACCCCTAAATAAGGTGTTGCATCCTACGGCGCTGGAGGCGCCACTTAACCACGTGTCACGCATCGGACGGCGGATGTCGGTTCGGCGATGAAGGGCCTGGATTAGAACCTCTTGGCTGATCTGACGGTGGACGTACGTCTTCATCGAACGGTCGGCGTTCAATCTGGGCTGCCCCTCTCGATCCAACGGTGCTGGAGGCATCTGGAAGAACGGGGAAGAAGCTCGCCCCCGGCGAGCTTCGATCGGGTAGCTCGGGCTCCTCCGAGCACCTCCCGCACATCTGAAGTTCTCTGATCGTAGCTGGGAGGCTTCCGCGTCGTCTGACGGTTCTTTCATGGCTCCTGGAGGTCCAAGTCGATGGAGCGAGGTCGGAGAAGAAGAGGACCCCCAGGAACCTCTTCCTGGGTCAAAGCAAGCCCAAAAGGGCTCGATTCTTCGATATACCTGCATAGGAAGAACCGCGGGCGAGAGAGCTTTCTCCTCGACCTGGGGTTTGAAGCTGCGATGCAAAAATGAAGGTGGGCGGAGGGGCTCCGGCAAACAGCGGAGGGGGAGTCCCGATTCGCCACGACCTAGGGTCCTGGGTTGAACAAGTGTGTGCGATAGATGGAGAAGGCGATGAGGAATGAGATGGGATGCTTGGGGCGGTCGGATACAGTCGGGGATACGGTGAAGAAGTCGCCGGAGCCAAGCTCCGGCGAACTTCGAATTTTGATTTTTAAGCTAAGGGACTTAACTAACTACCAATGTAACTACTGGAATGAAAAACTAACATTAAAAGCGAACTAAAAATGCATAAAATGGCAGCTCCTATACCTGGGGGCCTCCAGGGAGTAGGGCGGACGTCGGAGCTCCGCCGCGACAAAATCTCCTTCCTCCGGTCGAGTCAAGGTGCTGGGCTGCTCCCCCTATCACGACGAACAATCCAAGAGCAAGATCTAGGCTTTAGGTTGGAATAAAAGTGGCCAAATTCGAGGAAGGAGGCGGAGCTTGTTATTTATAAACATTGGCAAGAGGCCTTATTACCCGGCGATTATTGACTGGTCCAATGAACATCTCGTTGATCTATGATTTTGGCGGGCATCATGGAAGATTAGGGAACAATTCTTGTGAAGCAAGCGTTGTCGATTGATGGATGATGTGCCCGGGAAAAAGGCATGAAATCAGGGGACTGGACAGTTCAGAGACGCCAGGCGAGGGATGGGACAGTTGACCTGGGAGTCAACGAAGGCCGGCGCCTCATTGGGCCACGTCAGCCGCTACGAGACAAAATAGAAGACCTGATTAGAGATTGATTTATTTGATACCCTAAATGATTTTATTAATTTTTTCTTATAAAATAAAAAATGTGTATTATTTCGTCTAGTATTTATTTATGATTTTTATTGAATTTTTCGAAGTGTTTTATTATAGTTTTATTTGGATAATGTGTATATGCATGTATTTACATGTATTTTTATGTATTTTATTTTTAATTTGTTTATTTTCTTTTATTGTTTTATTGGCTTATTTTATAAATTTATAATTTATTTTTGTGAGTATAAAGGTATTTTTGTTTGATTTTTATGAGTTTGTTTATATTTTTAAATAAATAGATATAAGTGTATATAGGTATACTTGTAGGTATTTTATCTATGTATTTTATATACTTAATTTAGTTAATATATTTTCTTGATTTTTATTTTGGTTTTGTATTTTTAATGAGTTATGTATAATGTATACATTATTATAAAAATATAAAAGAGCAAAAGAATCAAGGATTAAAATCCTTTTTATTTATATATAGGTATATAGCATAGGTATTTTGTCTATGAATTTGTAGACTTATTTTATTTTACAAATTAATTTTGGTTTTCTTTAACTTCTCTCATGTGTATGCATTATGTACATTATTTACAAAATTCTAAAAATATGAATTTATACAAATAATGAATATTGAATAAAATGAATATTTTAATCAGTCCTATATACTAGGAGGGCCAAAAATCTAACTTCTGCATATGGACTCCAAAAATCATGAAACCAATTTTATTAAATAGTTTATGGAATGCTATATACAATTAAAGGTGAGTTTGGGTGATTTGGAGTTTTTATTTGCAAGATATGGGTCTGTGAAGTTGAGATTTTGGCTTTTTATTCTGTGTATAAAATGTACACTGGGGATTATTTTTGTACAAACTTAATTTTGCATTTTTATTCATATTATTATCTACAACTTTCATGTACAAAGTTTCTTTATTTGATGAATAAATAATTATTTACAAAATAGGTATCAAAAAATGCATAAATAAATGCATGAATAAATGAGATATTTATTGTACACTGGCCCTTATCTCCCCCTACTTTATTCCTTGTCGACCAATACCATGCTGGCCTTGGTCTCGGGGTTTGGGTCATAAAATATTTACAATATTTTATTCCTTTTTCTTTTCTCCTCTTTATTCTATAATTTTGGCAGTAAAACCTTATTTAATGTAAAATAAATACAATGAATAATGAATGCTATTATTTACAATTTGATGCTATTTACATGCATTTGATGGGGGTTTTGAGGCCAAAATGATAGAATAAAGGTGATGAAATGGAGATTCATCAGTCGGGTTGCTAACTCTCGCCAGTTCCTTCAATAGCAAGGAGGGAGGTTTGTCCAGAACAACCTGCCTCAATACCAACATCACCGGTAGTCTCCACAATTCCATGGCAATTGGAGACAGAACCCGTACCAACAACCGCAGTACCGATAGTACCAGCAAAACCAACCGTACGCGGTTGTACCCTATCAGCAGCACCCTCCTCAACAAAAACAATAGCATCACCCTTCTCCTCAGTATCACTCTCAGTATCCCAACCAGCAGTCCCAGTACCATCAGCAATACCAGCATACCCAGCATGCCGAGGTATCTGAGCTTGCATCTCTTGTGAAACCCACCTTGGACTGCCTGGCCCAGCTTGTCAAGGGCCTCGCAGATCTCAATCAGAAGTTGGACGATTTCACTGCCACCAAGACCCCTATTCCCGCACAAGTGGAGGCAAACCCCAACAATTTTAAGAAGAAAGAGCGGGTAGTTTGTGAAGTTCCCACCGGTCTTACAGAGTCAGATATGAATGAATTATTTTTATCTAATGTTGTCACTCTCAGGAGCGGTAGGACCTTTCAGCCATCAGCCACTTGCAAGGGGAAGAATAAAGCAATCATAGGGAAATTGTCATCTTCTACATCAGCCGGACTAGTAACCAGACCGGGTGAGGAAGAAAAAGAAGGAGAAGCACCATCAAAAAATAAAAAAAATCAACAAAAGCAAAAATGCCAAAAAGATAGAACCAGCCAGCCAGCCTTGGAGGAGACCGCACCTGTAGTTGATCTGACGCTAGCCTATGGAGCCTCACCTGAAGATTTTGGATGCCCGCCTTTCCTAGATGACCCTGCTAATTTTAGTCATCCACATGTATAGGCTAATGTGGGCACAGATTTTGTTGTAAATAAGAATAATATTCCTACTGCTGCTTTTGATTCTGTACATATTCCGTTTCCTGGTGCAATGAAAAAAAATCCAAAAAAAATAAAAATTTCGAAAATGTCTTGTCTGACCCTGATGTAGTGGAAATTATTCAGAATCTTGTTGACTTGTCCGATGAATACATTCATGGCCACATGTCCTTAGCAAAGCAAGAGGACATCATTGATAATTTCTGCAAATGAGATTCAATTATCGAAGAATTTTGTGCGGCACTGCACTCAGAACCTACAGTGCCCATGGTGGGCACACTACAGATGAAAGATACAACACCATCACCCTGCACAATAGCATAAGTCACCACTCAGTTGAACCAATCCCCACTTGAGCTCAAACCACTTCCAGTAAACATGAAGTATGCCTTCCTTGCCGATGCACTGAACGTGTTCCCTGTAATTATCAATTCATAGCTAACCGAGGAACAAGAATCTCGTCTGCTTGAGGTTCTAGAAAAAATCGCAAGGCCATAGGTTGGAAAATTTCCGATCTCCATGGGATAAACCCCTCTTTATGCTTGCATCACATATACCTTGAAGAAGATAGCAAGCCCTCCCGTGAATTTCAGCGTCGATTGAATCCGAACCTTCATGAGGTTGTGATAAACGAGATAACAAAATGGTGTGATGCAGGATTCATATATCCCATCTCCGACTTAAAATGGATGAGTCCACTGCATGTTGTACCTAAGAAGTCAGGGATCACCATGATCAAGAATGATAAAGAAGAGGAGATCACAACCAGAGTTCCAACATCATGGCACATCTGTGTAGATTACATATATTTAATTTTAGCGACTAAGAAAGATCATTTCCCACTTCCCTTCATCGACCAGATAGTCGAAAGACTGGTCGGGAAGGAATATTTCTGTTTCTTGGATGGATACTCTGATTATAATCAAGTCTCCATTTCTCCTGAAGATCAAGAGAAGACAACCTTGACCTGTCCATTTGAGATTTATGCTTTCTGCAGAATGTCGTTTGGTCCAGCGACGTTCTAGCGATGTATACTGGCAGTATTTGCAGATATGATTGTAAGTTTTCTCGAGGTCTTCATGGATGATTTGTCTATCTATGGAGATAGCTTTGATCAGTGTTTACATTATCTAGACCGAGTTCTGAAAGATGTTATGAAGTGAACCTTGTGCTCTTGTGGGAGAAGGGCTATTTTATGGTGACCGAAGGTATTGTGCTTGGCCATGTTATCTCAAAGCGTGGCATGGAGGTTGATCCTACTAAGGTGGAGGTGATTTCAAAACTAGAGCCACCTACAAATTTAAAGTAGGTCAGATCATTCTTAGGGCACGTCGGTTTCTACTGACAATTTATCAAAGATATCAACAAAATCGCCCGACCCCTGACCGAGCTCCTAGGCAAGGAGGAAGATTTTATTGTCGATGACAGAGTTCTCTAGGCCTTTACACAGTTGAAAGAAATAATCACTCAGGCTCCTGTCCTTCAACTACCAGACTAGTCTCTACCATTTGAGATCATGACTGATGCTTCTGATTATACCATTGGCGCAAATTTAGGATAAAGGGGAGATCATATTCCATTTGCTATTCACTATGCCAATATAACTCTAGATGAAGCACAAAGAAACTACATATTCACTTAAAAAGAGCTGTTGGTGGTAGTATTTGCCTTGGAAAAATTCAGATTTCATTTGCTTGGATCCAAGTTTATAGTATATACAAATCACTCGACCATCAAGTATCTACAAGCCAAAAAGGATGCCAAACCACGATTAATCAGATGGATCCTTCTACTCCAGGAATTTGACCTTGAAATTCGCGATAAACCTGGAGTTAAAAATGTGGTGGCCGATCACTTGTCAATATTTCTAGAGCCAAACACTCCTTAGCAAAGCTCATTTCCCATCACAGAGACTTTTCTATATGAAGCCATCTTGTCAATCACCCCGCTCCCCTGGTTCGCTGATATAATCCAAGAAAACTCCACAATATTGGCCTAAGCTGAAAAGAGATAAGTTCTTGTCAGATATCCATTTCTACCAGTGTGAGGATCCATATCTCTTTCGAGAGGGGGGTGATTGCATCTGGAGAAGATGCATTCCTCAGGAGGAAGTCCACAGTGTCCTCGAACATTGTCATTCCATAGAATCAGGAGGACACCACTCTGGAAGAAGAATGGCAACGAAATTTCTATGATGAAGCCTTTGTTGGTCGACCCTATTCAAAGATGCAGAAGACTTTGTTAAGCATTATACTTTCTGTCAGAGACTGGACGGTACCATTGGAATGAGAGACACAATGCCTCTGAAATACATTCAGATTTCAGATGTGTTTGACGATTGGGCATTGACTTCATGGGCTTGTTGCCTAACAGCCAGGGATTCGTATATATTCTGCTCAATGTCGATTATGTAAGCCGTTGGGTGGAGGCTATCCCACCCTGAACCTTTGACAGTCGTATTGTATGTCGATTTCTAAAAGATCATATCATCGTAAGGTTCGGGATCCCTAAAATATTGATATCTGATGGGGGTGGCCACTTCATCAACAGAGAGGTGAAGAAGCTGACATAGGAATTCTGCATTGAACATCATGTCACCTCTTTGTACCACCCACAGTCTAATGGCATGGCCGAATGTTCAAATAGGGAGAGAAAGACAATAATGCAGAAACTCGTATGCCCCGACAGAAAGAATTGGTCGCAGTTGCTGGACTCGGTACTTTGGGCCTATCGGACAGCATACAAGTCACAGTTAGGAATGTCTCCCTATCGCCTAATATACGACAAGCCATGCCATCTGCCCGTGGAACTTATTCATAAATCATTATGGGCAATCAACATCAGTAATTTGGATTCCAGAAAGGGAGGACAGAATAGAAAGTTGGATCTGAATCAACTCCTTGAATTCCACGAGTATGCATATGACAACAGTCTGATGTACAAAGAAAAGATGAAGAAGTGGCATGACAAGCACATCCGCCACAAGACCTTTGAACCAGGATAGAAAGTTTGGTTGTTCGGTGCAAAGCTTAAACTATTTCCAGGGAAATTAAAGAGAAAGTGGACAGGGCCATTCATAGTGAAACAGGTGCGTGACAATGGAAGTATCGTCACATCCGGTATATCAGCTGACGCCCATCCATTTGTGATCAACGGACAACTGCTGAAGTTGTATCTTGAACATGATATATTTCTGTCCGTGGTCGATTCAATTTAGGTGGTCAAAGATGAAAAACTCACATCCACAACATCCACTCATGCAGACAAGGCTAGCAAAAACATTATTGAATAGTTAATCATTGTCTTCTTTTCTTCTTTTCATTCTCTATTATTTGATTATTCTGAAAAGTTGCATTAATCCATACATCATTGCTATGCTTAGGATATGCTTAATCCTAAGTATAGGGGGGATTCATTCGGGTGCTCATTATTTGATCCCTCGCCTGTCTCCTCAACTTTTGACATTCTTTCTATACTTAGGGATATTTTATCCTAAGTATACGGGGAGACGGGCTAGCCGTTTAATTATTCATTTATTCGGTTCTCACCCTCGACCCTCCCGGCATTTGTATACAGACTGCTATACTTGCATTTAATTAATCCCAAGTATAGGGGGGACGATCGACTTCCTATTCTTTAGTCGTTGTAGTATAGCCTTCTCTATACTTAGTACGAATTATGTCTTCCTTTCTCTTCGATCTATGAGGACATAGCTCAAGCTAAGTATAGGGGGTCAATATATACTTTGTATATATTTTAGCCATAACTCGTATTTTCGTATTTCCAATAAATAAGGCTAAAACATTACATATACACAAATTCATTAAATTATTTAATAAAAATGATGTTTATTATTCCTCAAATTCTTGTTTTATATACTGATTAATAAATCACAAGAAAATGCTTTGCAAAAGGTGTGGAAAATAGTTTGAAAAAAATCTGATTGAAAACTATTTGAAAATATTTTATAAAATATTTTCAACCTTTGCAAAATATTGTGTTTGTATTCTTTTCTTTGCATGAAATAAAAATGTCTAAAAATTTATTTGCAAATGTTTGGAAAATGGTCGCAAAAATATTTTGAAAAATCTATAGATATTGTTTGAAAAACCTTTGCAAAATGATTTTCAAATATGTGTAAATGATTGTAAAAATTGTTTGAAAAAATTATTTTGGACAACATATTTCAAAATTGTTTGTAAAATGATTTTCAAATAAGTTTGAGGAATATATACATCACACTAAAATTCGTTATTAAATGTACGTACGTATTATGAGAAGATCACTTATCATGTAAAAATTCTTAAAAATCCAACTCTTGTAAATATAAGATGTATTTTCGTGTAGATAGTTGTACCTAATTTCTTAGCCAAAACTTTTGTTTTCAAAAATCATAAAAACATTTCCCAAACCAAAATGGCAAAAACATTTGCAAAACTTAAAAAAAAACTCTGCATTTGCGTCATCATTTTAAAATCCATAAAAAGATCAAAAGTTTGAAAATTGCTTCACAAAATTTTTTTCCTGCATTGTACATAGCTTTAGCATTTTTCGAGTAATCTAGGCGATTGAACGAGTCCAAATAAAGTCTGAATATTGGAGCTTTATGTAAACCTTGATACACCTAATTTGGAGGAACCCATTGAGGACAGGAATTGGAGATACTTCAAGTCACCTTGACTTAATTCTTTAATTCCATAAGACTATGTTCATGAGTCAATTCAATGTGCCTAAATAGAACCCTTCATATCATCCTTACGACTCGTGAGACAATGATTTGACTGGAAACCTCACAACTAGCACTTAGCTCAACCTAGATGGACTGTTGAAAAATCTTGGGGTCTAAGTCGGGACAATGCAAGGCTGCTTCGTCAAGGGTGTCTCAGGAACCATTCTTGGGGATTGCTAACATCGGTACTCTAACACACTTCTTTTGATAAAAATGATATCTAAATAATGGAGATGGATTGAAACAATGCTTCGGATGAGGGATTGTCTACTGACGCAACTTTTCCTAAGACCGCAAAATAATGGGTGGAACAAAAGATGCTATATCCATCGGGGCACAAAAAAGAATGCAGATGCTATGCAAAGTCAAAGAAAATATCCAAAGAAGACTTCAGCCAAAAACTCTACAGATATGAGCTTCAGAAAAAGCCTACGTCTTGGTGAATATCCAGTTATACTGACCGACTTCACGTGGGGATGAAGACTAAACTGGTACATTCCCACTTCTCTTCACATTCATCTAACTTCTTATCCCATTCGGTTGTAAAGACCAGAAGCACCTGACCTTAGAAGGAAATATCTGACTCCACGAGGACGGGCTATCAGAAGAGCAGACATCTTGGTCGTTCAACGGTTTTGTCTAATGAGAGATAAACAAATTAACACACATGGTTTTATCATTTCAAGGTAGCAAGAGCATGTGAATGAGAGGATGGTTTTGACCTGGCTGTGAATTGGACGGAATAATAGGAGTATGGAACCTAAAGGTTGTCGTGTCACAAATCTTAACTCTAAAGGTTTCCGAACACATCATTAATCCAAAGGTCTTCTATGAGCTCCAAACTTTGACATTATTAAGACAATTTTAAAAGTCAAAAATAATTCCAAGTTTTTTGTTTTTCTTTTCTTTATTTTCTTCTCCGCACTTATAATCATAAGTGTTTGTTAGGGACTAGCAAAGGTAAGTATCGGGGGTGATGAATCTCCATTTCATCAACTTTATTCTTTCATTTTGGACTTTAAACCCTAGCTAAATGTATGAATGTATCATTAATTTGTCAAAATAAACATTCATTAATTTGTTCCCCATAATGTATAAAATACTATATGTATATAGTATTTATTGCCAAAATAAAAGAATAAACAAAAGAAAAGAAAAGAAAAAGAGCGAAGTGTCAAGGACACTGAAGTGGCCCTAGCCCCTGAGGCTCACTCATCATGATGACTAAATCGACAAGGAACAAAGTAAGGGGAGATAGGGCAACTAATTGTACAGAAAATATAGAACATATCACTCTACAAAATAAGCTAATAATTACTTTTTGGGATCTATTTTATTCTTTATTATTTACACGTTAAATAAAGAAACTTTGTACATAAAAGTTGTATATAATAGTGCATAGAAAAATCCAAATTGAGTTAATACAAAAATAATACACAATGTACAAAAAATACTCTAAATAAAATCTAAAAACTCAAACTTCACAGACCCATATCTACCAAATAAAAACCCAAAATGTATCAAAATCATGTTTAATTTTATATAACTTCTAATAAGCTATTTAATGAAGGTGGTTTCATATTTTTTGGAGTCAAAGTGTGAAAGTCAGGTTTGGACCCCTATTGTATAATACACCAGATTAAAATATTCATTTTATTTATTATTTATTAATTTTATAATTTTATATTTTTATAATTTTTTAAATATTATTTATAACATATGTACATATTAAAACTAAAATAAGATCATAAAGAAAATATTAAAATAAAATATGCATATACAATATATATATATGAAATATCTATAATTATACATATACAATTAATTCACCTATTTATTTAAGTGTATATATTACATCAGAAAAATATAATAAAAATATATTTAAGTGTATAAAAATAATTATAATTTTATAAAATAACATAATAAAATAATAAAATCAAAAATATAAAATAAAAATAAAATACACAAAATATAGAAGAATATACCTATAATTAACCTCTAAAAATTAACTTGTAAATAAACACCTCTAAAAAATAAATAAAATTATGCATAAAATGCTACAGAAAATCAGAAACATTTTTTTATTTTCTAAACCAAAAATTAAAAAATCACTTACTATTTATTATCTATTTTCCGGGGCATTTTCGCCTTGGAATTTCATGATTGGTCCACGTAGACCAACCAGACGCATTCTTTTGTTGACCGTAGGTCAATTGTCCAGCCTACCCTCTAATGTCTATCAGTGCTTCGTGAGGTTGTCCCTTCACCATTTTCTCTGCACTTCCACCCTCACCCATTATCTTCAAGACCACTACCATTCTGTAGCCTCTTTGTCCTAGATCCATGCCCATCCTCGCATCTCCACCTACCACCGATTGATCCCATGCAATCGACCCTCGAAACTCTCTCAAAACTCACCTATAAATATACCCCCTTGATGAATCTCCGTTTCATCATCTTTATTATATCATTTTGACCTTAAAAACCCTAGTAAATGCGTGTAAATAGGCTTAATTCTTGCATTTTATCATCCATGCATTGTTGTGTAAATAGTGTATAAAATAATTTTTATAAAGCTAAAATTATAGATTAAAGAACAAAAAGAAAAATAATAAATTATTGCAAATATTTTATGACCTGAAACCACAAGACCTAGGCATCTCGATGACTAGGTCGACCAGGAATAAAGTAGGGGGGGAAGGGTCAAAAATCCAATAAAAACATCTTTTATTCTATTCATTTTTATTCATTTTTTGGGACCTATTTTTAGTTCCAATTTTTATACTTAAAATAAAGAAACTTTGTACATGAAAGTTGTAGATAATTAAATATAGAAAAATATAAAATTGATTTCACAAAAATAATGTACAGATAAAAAGTTATGATTTGAATAAATTTCCAAAATCCCAACTTCCCAGACCTATATCTCTCAAATGAAAACTCAAAATGTATAAAATCACCTTTAATTGTATATAACTTTTAATAAGCTATTTAATGAAGGTGGTTTCATATTTTTTGGAGTTACGGTTTGAAAGTTAGATTTTGGACCCCTATTGTATAGATATACTGATTAAAATATTCATTTTATTTATTATTCATTATTTTTATAATTTTATATTTCTATAATTTTGTAAATATTATTTATGATATATGTGTATATTAAACAAGAATAAAAACATAAAGAAAACAGAAAAATAAAATACTTGTATAAAGTACATAAGTATAATACATATATCTATACCTATGCAAATAATACAACTAATTATTTAAATGTATAAAATACATCAGAAAAATAAAATAAAAATATATTTAAGTTCATAAAAATAAGTTATAAATATATAAAATAATAAACCAAAATAATAAAGTTAAATATATAAAAAAATAAAACAATAAAGTATATAAACAAATATATATGTATATAGCCTTAAAAAGGAACTTGTGATTTTAAACCTATAAAAAATAAATAAAAATCATACTAAAATAACTTAGAAAATAACAAATAATTTTTATTTAATAACCTAAAATTAATTAAATCATTTATTAATTTTAAATGAATTTACAAATCATTTATCCAGGATTTTTCCTATTTGGTCCACGTGGACCAACCAGGAGGGCCCGAGAGTTGACCTCCGGTCAACTCTCTGACCCGCCTCCTATTGTGTGTCAGAGTTGCATTTTTGTCTTGGTTTCTCGATTTTTTTGAGGGCGTTCCTTTCACCCTCTCATGTCGATGCCTTCTTGACTTTTCTTCCCCATAAATCGAGGATGATTGCCCATATCTTGCCTTGGTCATTGGGCCACTGAATCACTGCCACCGTGTTGATCTTTGGAGCCACTCGTCCACCTATTTAGAAACCACCCTTCTCTTCCCTTCAACCTTTGAACCCCTTTGACCCTAGCTTTGGCCACCTTTGGATGTGCTTAGGACCGGAGACGTGACAGGTCTCCTCTAGCAAGCCTAGGCGAGGTCAGGCGAAGGCCAAGGCGACTCCGCCCTCCATCTCCGGCTGTTGGCCATGAGGTACCTATCTCAGGCGTTACCAGCCTTTGAGGTCTATTTTTTCTTTATTTTTTCTGCATTTTTAGATTCACCTTAGTCGTAGGAATCGATATGTGCCCTCCTCTTCGACTGAAGCCATCCGACCACCTTCATCACATCTCGCCGGAGCTTGCTCCGGCGAGCTCTGATTCCGCATGCCTAGCCCATTTCAACCTCGTTGCGGGGTCGAGGCATTTTTCCCTCGACCCCTTCACTCTTTTTGCAGGTCGCAGGAGTCAAAGGACCCCCTTGGGGGGTCGATTTTAGAAAACACAAGGTACCTGGGCCCCATTTCCTTCTTCGACTTCGTCGCGGAGCACCGAGGCTCTTCGAGCCATTTTGGCTCCGCCAGCGTATCGGGGACACTTCCAGACATCTTTTGAAGCCTTCTGCGCCAAGAACGGTGGTCGGAGCAGCAATCCATCAACAATCAAAGTTCGAGACCTCCTCTGTTCTTCCCTGTTCTTGTAGAGGGGGTCAGAGCCGTCGGATCGAGCACCGAGTCCAGAATCTCTAGCAGTCGTCGGATCTATCTTCGCCAGCACTGTTCGATCAAGGGCCAGGATCTAATCCTGGCCGCTCATCTGCGAAGGGGTATTGCCTCCTCCTGAGCCGACACGTGTCCAAGTAAAAGAGAAGCGTTGTTGGATGCCCGCCTTAGCTTGGGTATTTTGTGTTTTTAACTGAGCAAGTTTTGTATTTATTTCTTAATACTCAAACTTTCTTCTGTAGTTCATTTATGTTTGTAAATTTTACAAAAGACCCACTGAACTTTCCAGATTTGCACTAAGGCCCCTGGACACGTCACCTCACGTGACAGGTGCACGTGAGGCGTGGCATTTTGCTAGGGGATCCCTAGTGTGCTTTTTATTTCTATAGCCCTGAAACTTTTTAATGTAATATAATATTTTTGGATATTTTGCAAATCAGCCCTTGGGTTTTTTAGAATTGCGATTTGGTCCCTACTAGGTACGTGCATGTCACGTATGATTTTGGATATTTTGCAGGGATACCCTCGGGTTTTTAGTTGTTTCTTATTGGTCTAGGAACATTTTTAATTCGGTTATAATTTTGTAAGAAATTTAACTCAGACCCTCGGATTTTTACATATTTACAAAAATACCCCTGCTAGTGTTGAATTTTCTCTTTAGTTCTAGTATTTAATTCATGCATCTATAAAATTTGAAAAAATCCACAAAAATAGACTTAAGATTCTGTTGCAACTCCCTTTTAGGCCATATTTTTATTTTGTATTTTTGAAGCCTTTTAATATTAATAAAAAATCAAAAACCTGTATTTTCAGCCCTATTTGCATTATAAAATCCATAAAAAATATAAAAACCTCTTGAAAAATTCCCAAAAATATATATTTTGCGTATTTTAGTGTCTTTAACCTTCAAACAAAAAATCACTAAAGAATATAAAAGAAAACTCCTAAGAATTGAAAATTGCTTAAAACCTTTATAAAAATATAAAAAATCCATAAAAATCATAAAAATATAATTTCTCATGCTGAATTTTCTCTATTTTCTTATCTTTATTTTAAAATTAATTTGGATAAATTTAACTCTGTTAATATTTTTCATATCCATTTTAATTTTAGGTTTATATTTTATTCCCTATTTTGAGTATTTTGAACTTTAATAATACCAAACAAATTAGCAAAAATACAGAAAAATCACAAAAACATTATAAAATTATAAAAATCATAAAAATATTTTATTTCCTGAATTTTGTTTATTTTTACTTATTTTTATATATACATTATCTCTCTTTCTCTTATTATATATATATCTTATTTTATAATTTAAAATAAAAAGAAAACACAAAAAAATATAAAAAGAAAATACAAAATCAGAAACATAAAAAATCAAAATATAAAAATATAAAAATTAAAAATAAAATTAAAAATATAAAATTAAAAACCCACAAAAAATAGCACATATAGACAAACACATCACATTCATTTTGAGCATTCTTTGCCCCGATCTACCTGCTTGCTCCCTGTGTTTGACCTCTACATTACTTGCACTATACATATCTTTTGTACAGTTATAATAAATTTTAACTCCACATCTTGCTTTTCATTGATTGATTCTAACATGTGGGTTAATTGTTGTTTGAATTGGGGTTTCTTGCGAGATCAACTCGATGACTGGATTTCTCGCCTTGTGAGACTTCTAGACTCCGCAAAATCCGCTTCAACACCCCTTTGCCCTCTTTGACTTTTGATCCCTCTTTTTCGAGCTTTAGCCCCTCATATCACTCCTATGAGCTTCTCCATGGTGACAACAAGGTGGAGCCCATGATTTGTAGCGAGGAAAGCAAGGGAGGAGGTGAATCCACCCCATCGTCGGAGCGCCGCCGGATGGTTCTGCTCCTGGCTTCTCAAGATGGTTGAGCCCTCTTTTCCTTCGTTCCTAGGTAATTCTGTAGTTTAATTTTCATTTTGTATCTTTAATTCGTAGTTAAATCAAGTGAAACATGCTCAAATCGAAAAGCCCCAATTCCTGGAGCTTAGGATCCAGGTCAAAATCATAGTGATCCAACCCTTAAGCTGTCCTGACTTCCACACCGTCTCATTCCCCTTCACCTTCTCCACTGATCTCCCACTTCATCCAACCCAGATCCATTGTGGATCTGGGAATCGGATCTCTCTCTGCCACCATCGCCGGAGGTTCCCCATCCACCCCATTTCCATTTGCATTCTGAGCAAACCTCGGGTCGAGGAGATAAACCTTGTACACGGGGTTCTTGTGATGCAAACTTGCAGGACTTTCGAAGCTACTGGTACCTCAACGATCACTTGGAGCCTCTTCAGGTGATTCGACCTCGCCGGAGCGTCTAGCTCCTTCTCGCCTCGCCTGTACCCTACAACCGCACATGGAGGAGGCTCAACTATCTGTTGGGCTCGTCGAGGAGATAAACCTTGTACACGGGGTTCTTGTGATGCAAACTTGCAGGACTTTCGAAGCTACTGGTACCTCAACGATCACTTGGAGCCTCTTCAGGTGATTCGACCTCGCCGGAGCGTCTAGCTCCTTCTCGCCTCGCCTGTACCCTACAACCGCACATGGAGGAGGCTCAACTATCTGTTGGGCTCGTCGGAGGAGAGAACAACCATCGGAGCTTGGAGAAATGACGAATCAAAGCTCGCCGAAGATGTTTTCTTGCTGGTTCTAACAGATGCCCCATTTGTCGTTCTATCAAAAACAACAATCGAAATCTAATCTGGACCGTTGATTTCCCGCGAAGGGGTATGTAAAGAGGGTCGCATGATCAGACGCGTGGTGGCTTTGGACGGCTAGATCTCAAGCGCATAAGGGGTTAAATTGCAAAGCCTCCCTCTGCCTTTTTTTGTAATTAGTAAATGGTCCTGTAAATATTTTAAGTAGTTTAAAAACTTTTGGACAAATTTCACATTGCCCCCTGAACTTTTTGTATATTGTAATTTAGTCCATGCTAGAGTCACATGCGTGTGCACGCTTTATCTTATAAAAATTCCATGGAAGCCCTCGCAGGTTTAAGTAATTGTCTTTTAATATATAAATTTAAAATTATGTGTTAAAGTTTGGGTAAAATTACATTGGGACCCTCCCCTTTATTTATATTTGTAATTATACCCTTGCCAGGCAAACTACTTTTGTGAGTCGTTTTCTATTTATTAGAAATAGCTACCATGCCCCAAAAATCACCAAAAAATAGCACTAGGTACCTGGATGTATGCTCGATCACGTATAAATTTATATTTGCATTTAATGCCCTTTTCCTATTTTCTAAAAATCAAATAGTGCACGACCAATCCCTATTTTTCTTTAAAAAGCCAAAAAAAATTATAAAATCGCTTTGAAAAAATCCCAAAAAAATACAGTTGGCTTATTTAACCTTTATAAAAAAATTCCAAAAAATTCCAAAAATAGTGGTTTTTTGTTTCATAATTTTCTTATAATATTATCTTTATAATAAAATTAATTTGCAGAAATTTTGAGATTGTTGGTATTTTTCATCTCCATTTTTATTTCGGCATATTATTTTATC
The DNA here is from genome assembly GCA_037367405.1 of Ottelia alismoides. NCBI lineage: Eukaryota > Viridiplantae > Streptophyta > Magnoliopsida > Alismatales > Hydrocharitaceae > Ottelia > Ottelia alismoides. Next base: position 205,714 of record JAZKJV010007913.1, read on the forward strand.
CTTGTTTTAGGGCATTTTTTACTTTAAAAACATATAAAAATTATCATAATTCACCACAAAATCACTGAAATAGTATAAAATATTGAGAAACCCAAAAAATATTTAATTCAACAATTTGTTGTTATTTTTATCTATATTTATATCTACCTTAGCTCACATTGTATATATATCCTATATATAGCTATATTATAATTTGTAAAAAGAAAAAGGAATCAAAAATAAAAAAATAATATATATAATTAAAAAATATATAATAATAATAATATGAATTAAATTTTTAAAAAAATATTTTTAACCCACATTATTTTGATTAATATTGTGCATAGCTATGTATAAATATAGTTATATTATTTATTTATAAATAATATAAAAGTGTTGCATCGTGTGTTCCTTGTGTTCGACACCCTACTCTGCTTGTTACTATATGAACATTTTTATTGTAGGGTTATAATAAATTTTGATCTACACTGTATTTTCATTGCTTGATTTATTTTCATGGGTTGATTGTTGAATTCAATCGAGGTTTCTTGTGGGTCGCCATAACGACACTGTGTCTCCGCCCTATGTGAGATGTATCCAGACCCGCGATAGAATTTGGTTTTTTTCACTTAGGGATTAGGGTTCCAGGTTAAAATCCCTTGTTATTCTATGTTTTATCTTTATTTCTTTGATACGCTTTTGCATTTTTACTTTCTAACAATTTTTAGAGAGGCTTTGTTGGAAAAATAGATGATAAAGTTGTTAGGTAGAGGCGGTGATCTTTGTAGCAAGATATTGGAGGCTAAAAGAGTAAGTTACATGTCTTAATCGCTTACTATATTGATCATGTGGCGATATTCATACAAGGTGTTGTTCAACCCTCATGTTATCTAAGGGTTCATGGGCAATCGTTAACCAAGTGTAAGGAGTTAAGATAAATAATCACAAGGCGTCTTTTTTAGCCTTTGACATGGGCGATGAGGATGGGAGATGCGAGGAGGTATTATTATAAAGTACACAATTGTCATTGATTAATCTAGGCCTTCCATTGATTGGCTCCTCTAGTCTATCGGTTGATTGGAGATTACTTTGGAATGGGTCGAGAGTAACGTTGAAGAAATCACCAATTGTGAAAATTATAAAAGTTGCAATTTTGCATCTCATTGAGTTCGTTGGATGTTTTTATGTTTAAACCACATCGAGATAAATTGAGTTTTGTGAAAACAATGTATTAGTTAATAAATGTATTTTTAGGAGTCAATTCGGGCTTGTTATTTTTGTTTTATAATTCGAAACTCTCTTTATCTAAAGGAGTTAGTAGTCTCCAAAAATTTAATTTGAAGAATATAATTTTGAAGTTTTCTCCATCGTCTCTCTCATTTTCTTCCTCCTCCATTGCGAATCTTCACATTTCTCCTATCAAGAGATGAAGATTCGCGCTAATTGAATCCTGCCATGATCTAATTAGAATGAGTTATGTAGATCCTTGTTTACTCCCATGTTTCCTAATGGTGGGGCTTGGATATGTTCTCATGGCTATTTAAAGAGCCCCATATCATGTATTCTTTGAGAAAGCGAATAGCAAGATCCAACCCCTTGGGTCTTCTTCTGTGGAGAAAAGTTGGTCCTTGAGGACTATCTCGAACCATGTAAATCCAACTTTTTATGTTGATTTGTTTTGTTTATTATCTAAATTTTAATATTTCAACATTGTATCGAACGGCTGTTTGTTTTGTTCTCCATAATGTGTGATTTAAAGAGAATAGGGAGTCGAGCCGAGTGTCAACTAGAGAGAGGGAGTGAACACCACGTGAAAAAGTAGTGGGAGTGGGGGCGAGTAGCATTCTGAGACGCATGGTGAAGGGGAGTGGAACCTGCAACTGCATCAATCTATTCTCTCTTTTTTCTAGTTTAGTGAGCAAATTGTCCATGGTTACTACATTCAGCACACACGTTACGTATTCCAAGAGCAGCACCTGTTTGATGAAAGTACATCTCTTACAATAGTTGAAAAAAGACTTCTTGGTCTGGGATTTTGAAAAAGTCAGGTGTTTCTACTTACTAGATATGTATTTGTACGTCAAGATCTTGAATTGGTAGATCCTTGCCTAAACATATGGGAGTTAACCCGCATCTAACACTACCCTATTCAGCTTCCAGAAACCCCCAACTAACATTCTCTCTGTCTTTTGCTTTTATCTCTCCCCATTATAGGGGTGTCGTCCTTGACCAATTTTATTTGCAACATTTCTACCTTTCCCCGGCGAGAATTGTGCCATTCTTGTTACTTTGTCATTTGCATTTGACCACAATCACCTTCTTTTCCAAGGCCCTCTCTTACGCTTGATTGTTAGCTTTTTACCCTGCTTCACTAGTTCACTCCAACGTCTATTGCCAGTCTGTCTTGGATCCTAAACTGAAAAATAAAAACTATTGTTCCCATTCTGTTAATTCTTCTCATGCTTCACACCTTTGCCTCAATTTATACTACATCCTATCTGGCCTCCACCTACCCTTGTCTAAGATTTGTAAACTACCCACCTTAACTGAACAAGAAAGGGCTCTCTCTCACTAACTTGAGTAGGTTCCCTCCCTCAGTCCATTTTGTCAGAAAATAACCTGATTGCACTTTAAAGCTGTCTTTTTGGAGTTGAAGAAGAATCTCTACTCTTGCTCTATGCTGGGAGCGAAGTCATTCATCGGTCTTCTTTACGACTTTGAACTTTACCATGTTCTATGGACATTTTTACCTAATTCGTTACTATACTAGATGTGGCTTAAATTTGAGCCGTATATCCCTCCTACTTGGGCGATAGAAATATGAAAAATATCATATCTGAACATTGAATATATCGACAGGTAGGATATTTGCGTTGGATATCCCATCAATAGAGTCGTCTCCAGATTGAGTTTCTACTGTTGGTAAAGCAACCATTGTACTTCTTTCACCGAAGTTTGAACTGAATTTAGTAGTTCTTTGTAAAAAGCAATTGCTTTGGTCTCTTCCTTAAGTTCATTTGTAGACTCGTTGGATTTGATATAGGGTGGTAGACGGACTGCTCTTTGGAAAATGACTCTTCCACAACTTTACTGCACCTTCCAACAATGGAGCGAAGAATGCACAGAAACGGGTTCGATCCCTTTAACATTCCTCACGGTCGTTAGCAGATAAGAAAGCCCCATAGAGAGAGAATGTGAGATTTTTGAGTGCATTTTCTAGTTCTTCATGGCTTTGGAAGTGGAATTGATCGTGACAATGTCGGATGAAAATTTCAAAGTGAATTACCAAGCAATTTTCGGATGTTTTTCTTATTTATTTGGCCCCTTATTTTCTTTTTTCACCAACTCTTCCCATTTGAGACCCCCAAGCACCCATCTTCCACAGGGGACGCTTCCATGATCATAGGAAGCAGTAAGTATAACCTCATTATTGATGGAGAACACATGAACTTGGAAAATTCTAGTCCTATGTTGACGTACGAAATCCAAAAGCTTAAGGTTGCTGATACTACTATCCTTTTCTGTTTAAGCATGAAGTCAGCCAACACAAGGTTGAGTAACTCAATTTCTAGTTTGTCGGTCTATGATGAATTGAGATAAAGAAGCCTTTTCATAGACAGAGAGTGATAGAGACTTAGCTAAGCCTTTGCTAAGACAATAATCACATCATTCACGAATATTCAACATCCCGCTTGCCATTTTTGTTTGACAGTTTCTATGATTTTTGGTATCCAATAGGATAAGGGTATTTTTTTAAAGAAATTGGAAGGTTGTCTGATTCAGTTTCACGAGAAGCCCAATTATAGCCCCCAACTCTGTTTATTTTGTAGAGGAGAAATTAGGGACACTGCATCTTTGTCTCTGTTTCTCAGGAAGCGTGGGACCATACATTAGACCTTTTGCGCCTGTACTTCTCATCAACATGGTGTTGTAGAAGGAATTTATCATCATATTATGATGTTCTTACTGCTTGTTATATCTGACGTACGCCTTTGTCTATCCTTGATGAGTTGGTCCCTCTATCTCTGTTTTTCCCAACATGATGTCCTCCCGGTTGCGTGCAATTGATTGATTGGGTCATGTTCATGTATTGACTCCAGATAATGACAAGTTGTTTCCGCGAGCAATCAAGGGTGTTTTTCTGGGATAGTTACAGACTCAGAAATGCTATCAAAATGCCATGACCATTCTAGTATGAGATATTATGCCATCACTGACGTTACTTGTTTGAGTTTGTCTTTCATCTCTCCTACATGCATAATGAGATAGTCGTATTCAAGATGTTTAGGGGTTCTTATATAGATAGAAACACTAGAGCGCATAAACGAGAAACTATATACAAGGACTCCGAGAGGTTACAACTAAATAAATAATGATGTCTCTAACACTCCCTCTCAAGTTGGAGCATATTTGTTGATCATGTCCAACTTGGAGAATATCCACGAGAGGAGTTTCTTAGGTAGAACCTTCGTGAATACGTCTGAAAGTTGAAAATCAGTGGAGATGTGCGGAGTAGTGATTTTCCCTCCTCGTACATCATCACGAATAAAGTAGCAATCAATCTCAATATGTTTGGTCCGCTCATGGAAACACATGGTTGGTAGCGATGTATGTAGCGGATTTTTTGTCACAATACAGAGGAACATGAGTAGTGACAACAATACCAAGTTCATGTAAAAAGGAGAGTGCCCAAGTAATCTCACAGGTGGCATACATTATTGCCATGTATTCCGCCTCTACACTCGATCCGAAGACTACGGTATGCTTCTTAGTCCGTCAAGTGACAAGGTTTCCACCAACCATCATATCATATCATGTAGTGAAGCGATAATCATCAGGTAACATCATAATATGCATCAGTATAAGCAGATATATCAGTGTGGCCATTGACCCCATAGAAGAGGCCTCGTCCTGGTGATTCCATCAAGTAGCGTGGATCATGAGAACACCATTCCAATGATTGTAAATTGGTTTCTCCATGTGTTGGATGGCTCTGCTCACATCATAAGATATATCCGATTTAGTTATATTAAGGTAAAGTCGTTTGCCAACTGGACTTTTGTATCATGTAGTGTCTTCAAATGCAAGATCAACTGAAGTAGAGTGCTTACTCGGGTCTGCAGGGATGCCAGAGGGCTTGCATCTAAGTATCACAAACTCAGTTAGAATATCCAGGCAATACTTCTTTTGTGAGAGGTGAAGTCCCTTTGTAGTACGTATCCTTTCTATACTAAGGAAGTAGAGGAGCTAGACAAGGTCCTTTATGACGAAGATCTTCTCATGGAAACCCTTGGTCTCTAATATACCTTCATCTTCATCACCTGTGACAACCATATCATCAATGAAAACTGCAAGTATGGAACTTCAGTAGCCCATCATCCTAGTCTTATAGAATACTACATGCTTTTAACCTATAGTCACAGTTCAGTGGATCATCGTCTGAGAAAAATACGGTTTGAAGTTTGTTCAAGATTCTCCAACATCTCCTTCGCAAAGTCTTTATAGAGAAGATTCATCGTAATATTTGGGTCGATGTTATTTGTCATCCAGGTGATGGCCTGGTAATTTTTGGCATACCATGTGTCATGCTACTTATCTGTCTCCTTGAGCGAATCTTTAGTTAGTATATGATTCTTGCGCTGACCACCGATGAACACCTTGAAAGAACGAGACCAGAGCATATAGTTTTGTGTGCCCTTGAGTTTGATAGATGTGACATTTACCATCATAGAAGTAGGGTACATGAGACTTATCTCAATGAGAAGAGATGCCATTGTAGTCAAGAATAAGTGACCTAGAAGAGAATCAAGTTGATTTAACACAAACGTATGAGTGACCTAGGTCACCATTTCAGCCCCCTTTGAGCTTCTAGAGCAGCAAACTATGGCTATAACGCCACAACCAGAGTTGTACAGTGAGAGAAAAAGGGATTTGTTAAGGGAACATATTGGAATGTATTATGAGAGGCCCAAGGGTTCCCTTATATAGGAGAAGAACCCATTGGGCAAATTACAGAAAGAGGAAAGGAACAATAGAAAAATTAAAAAAGATAATACTAAAAATAGTAAATATCTCAACACTCCCCCTCAAGCTGGAGCGTAGATATCAATAAGACTCAGTTTGGAACAACATCTCTGATAAGGTCCTCTCGCTAGAGCCTTTGTAAGTATATATGTTGTCTGGTCTCCATAGCTGACATGCGTAGTAGTGATAATACCCTTCTGTATCATATCACGAGTGTAGTGACAATCCAACTCTATGTGTTTCGTCCTCTCATGAAAGGCTGGGTTATTTGCAATGAAGAGAGCAGCTTGATTATCACATTGGAGGTGCATGGGAAGAGGCACTTCTATAGTCAGGTTAGTAAGAACGGATCTGACCCATATCATCTCTGTACTAGCCTGTGACATGGCCCTATATTTTGATTTAGCACTTGATCTAGAAACCACAGTCTGCTTCTTACTCTTCATGAAACAAGAGAATTCCCTATGAACACAACAAAGCCAGATGTAGACTTTCTAACCTATGGATACCCAGCATAATCTGCATATGCGCATGCTATCACTGAGAGAGATGTCCCTCTACTGAAAAGAAGTCCAGTACCAGGGGAAGTCTTCAAGTATCTCGGAATCATATGGATTGCATCCATATGTGTCTGTCTGGGCTGCTCCATAAACTGACTTGCTTTGCCTACGGCAAATGATATGTCAGTCCTGGTAATGGTTACATATAGTAGTTTGCCAACAAGCTCTCTGTTCCTCCTCTTGTCGACCTCCTCAGTATCATCAATATAGAACTTTATGTCTGGGTCAAGCGGAGTGGTGGCAGGTCTACAATCTGCCATGCATGTCTCGGAAAGAAGATCTATAACATACTTCCTCTGGGTCATCACAAGACCATGTTGGTTCTTGGCAAACTCTATTCCAAGGAACTAACGTAAATGTCCAAGGTCCTTGGTCACAAACTGTTGACCTAGGAAGTCCTTGGCACCCTAAATACCCTGCTCGTCATCCCCTATAATAATAATGCCATCAATATAAACAAGAATGACTGTAGTACCTCTCTGGGTCTTTTGTATGAACAAGGAGTGATCAGCAGTTGATCTCACAAACCCCTGCTGCTCTATCAAGTTCGAGAGCTTTTTGAACCATGCTCTTGGACTCTTCTTGAGGAAATAGATAGCCTTGTGTAACCTGCAAACCTTCTAACACTCCCCCTCAGCAGCAAACCCAGGTGGTTGTTGCATGTAGACCCCCTCCTGTATATCACCATGGAGGAATGCATTCTTCACATCAAGCTGATAAAGAGCCCAATCTCGTATCACAACAATAGCAAGGAGAATACGTAGAGTAGAATGTCTGATAACTAGAGAGAAAGTATCCTAATAGTCCACCCCATATGTCTGGGTGAACCCTCGTGCTACAAGCCTTGCCTTATAGCGATCTACACTTCCATCTACATGATGTTTCACAATGAACACCCATTTGCATCCCACAACTGATGTATCAACAGGAGCAGAAACAAGAGTCTACGTACCACGTAACAATAGCGCAGCCATCTCCTCCTCCATGGATAACCTCCACTGACTATCTTTGAGAGCCTCTTGATACGTCTGTGGTATCCGCACGACTGATAGTGCTAACGTAAATCTCCTGAAATCCTCTGACAACCTGTTTAAAGAAATTTGGGCTGCAAGGGGGTAAGTAGCACACGTCCGTTTCTGCTTTCGCAGAGCAATCGGCACGTCAAGATCATCTGCCAAGTCCTGGGCCTGTAAATTTCCCTCTCAAGAGAGTACCTGCTCCTCCTGTCTAGAATTCTGTTGTACAGTCAATTCAGTAGTGACATCAGTAGAAACAATATGCTCATTACATACCTGAGGCATGATGGATGATGGGCATGGCTTGTAAGCATGGAGAATAGAGCGAGATATGTGAGGAAAAACACGAGGTAAGAACTGAACCAATGGATGAGGTGGAGGAGGTGGTGGAAGAGGAGTAGGTGAAGGTGATGGACCAACTGTAGGTGTGGTGGCATTTATATCTCATCATCAGAGTTAGATAGAGTACGGCTATCACTTGTAGGAGAAAAATACATGATCGACTCAAAGAAACTAACGTCAGCACTAACAAAATATTTTTGGCTTAGTAGATCAAAGCAGCGCTACCCCTTTTTGCTATGAGGGTAGCCAACAAACACATACTTGACAGCTCTAGGAGAGAGCTTGTCACACCCTAGAGAGACATCATGAACAAAGGTAACAGATCCAAACACACGAGGTGTAATAGAGAAGAGATCCTTCTCGAGAAACGCAATCGAGTAAGAAATCTTCTCTCCTAACACGGATGAGGGCATACGGTTTACCAAATAATAAGCAGTAAGGACAACATCACCCCAGTAAGCATGAGGAGCACGACTCTGTATCAATAATGTTCTGGTCACATCAAGTAAGTGACGGTGTTTACGCTCGGCAACACCATTCTGTTGGGAAGTGTAGACACATGAGGCTTGGTGAATAATGCCATGGGATCTAAGGAACTCAGAGAGATGTAAGGTGCAAAATTCCAAAGCATTATCAGAACAAAGATAATTAACATTGGCAGAAAAATATTCTTTATTTCATTAATAAAATACTTGATAGCGGATCCAGCCTCATACTTATTCTTCAACAAGAAGACCCAGGAAAGTCTAGAAAAATCATCGACAACTACAAGATAAAAATGGTATCCTTGGAGATCAGGAACACGACTAGGACCCTAAATGTCTAAATGAAGGAGCTCAAATAGCTGAGAACTGCTCCGACTCTAACAGGATGGAAAAGAGGAACGGTGATGCTTCCCAAGTTGGCATGCTTCACACTGAGAGGAGGATCTTGTAGAAATCTGAGGGAGAACATGACATAGCTTCTGCAGAGCAAGATGTCCAAACCTAAGGTGCCACAGATAAGGATAGACATGTCCAGTAGGTATAACAGAAACACTAGCATGAGGAGGTTGGACTAGTCTGTAGAGTCCCCGGTGCTCAGTGCCACACCCAATGACCCTGTCCGTGAGTATGTCATGAAACACAAGAGATGAAGGGTCAAAGATGGCATGATAATACATATCCTTACTGATCTAACTAATAGAAAGTAAATTCATCTGAAAAGAGGGAGCATATAAAACATTCTTCAGAAGCATGGACGGTGTCAACTACACCTCCCTCTGTACTATAACGAGTAAGTTATCGCCATTAGTAATGACAACCCATCTGCCAGGTGGTATAGCCCTGTAGGACTTCAGCTGCGTTCTGTCTCCACACAAGTGGTGAGAAGCACCAGAGTCCATAATCCACTCTGTCATGTCTGTATTTGTACTACCAGTAAAGGCATAGGTGATACCAGAGGAGCTCGAAGAGGCTCTGGCTATTGCAACGATATCTGTGGTGGTGTCAGCATTAAGAGACATGATCTCTAGAATACGAGAGACAATATCATCCAGGAAAAGATCGGCCTGGGGAGCTAAAGTCTTTGAGAACACAATCTACTCTGTTGCTTGACCAGAAACATGATATCCATGCTTCTGATAGCATGTATCCTCTGCATGTCCAGGCTTGCGACAGTAGGTGCAGGGACCACGTTGGCGTCCACCGCCTCTTCCTCGAGGTATGCGTCCTCTGGACTGGATAGCCCCACCTCGACCACGAGAAGCAGCCATAGTTGAGGAGTGTGAAGACATGGTTGTCGAAGGGATAATGAGCTGGCTGAGACGGCCATAGACCTCCTCTATAGGGGGAATGGTTGCTCCAGTAAGAAGATGAGTACGTGCAACATCATATTCTGTATCAAGTCTAGCCATGAAAACTCCAACCATCGTGGAGTTCCTATATGTCTTCTGTTGCTCAATAGACATCGTAATGGGCATGTAGCTATGAAGTTTTTCAAACATTTCATGCAGCAAAGAGTAGTAAACATGCAAGGGGCAGCCATTCTGCTTGGTGTTGTAGATATCAAACTGTAGTTGAAGGATCTTGGCCTCATTCTTCTCTTGTGCATAGGTGGATGCCAAAGTGTCCGACATTGCCTTGGCAGTGGGCTGAGTTAGAATATCATTGGTTATCTCTGTAGTAAGAGTCCCACAAAGCCAAACACGCACGTACGCATCATCTTGCTTCCAAGAAGCATTTTCCCCGGTCTTGTCCGCTGGCTCTGGATCTGTCAGGATGTTCTCCTTGTTGTTGCACTACGTGGGGGTGAGAAACTGCATGGACCACAACTCATAGTTGGTCCCATCCATCTTAGTGATGGGAATCAGGCCCTTGAAGGATCCGAACGAGAAGATGTCACCCTTATTGTCTGGCATGATGTAAGATAGCCAAATAACGGAGTTCAACCGAAGAGTAGACCGATATAAACGAGTCTACAAAATCATACAAAGGATTGGTTGTACGTGTAGACTCATACAACCATCCTTGTTAATCCTCGTCGCTTACTAGGGTCGGAAAATGTGAGAGGCCAGGATGCGAGGGTCCGGACGTGCACAAGGATCATGAGTCATGGCTTCAGGAGGCTAGGGTGCAAGATCCTAAATGCACAAAGGGGTATGGACTCGCACAGGGCTCCAAGATCCTGGACTCACGCAGGGGCCAGGAAATCGTGCAAGATCCTGGACGCACGCAGCGACTTCAGAAGGCTAGGGCACGCACAGGGCTGGACAAGCGTAGGGCTTCAGGGATGGACGCGCACATGGCTTTAGGGGCCTGGAAGTCAGAGCCGGGGGTGCGGAGGCGCCTGAGCACGCAGGGCGGCCTGGGGTGTGGGGATGCAAGGCGTGAAGGATATGGTGAGGCCCTCAATCGCATCACTGAAGCGTGAGGATCACATCGTATGCGATCGGGAGCGACTAGTCGCACTAGTTGCTCGAGGCAGCGGAATTTAAAAAAAAATCATGCGATGAAACCACATGATCCAAGAATACTTCTCGGATCATTTCATCTAAACTATAAACAAGTATTAGGGTTACCTCTTGAGGTGTGGTTGCAATCGAGTCTCTAAATGAAGAGACCTCATGTCGCAAGTCCGATCCGACGAAGGAGACACTTGCAAGAGTGTTGCTGAAACACGTGCTCCTCGCAATCCATGTTGACGATCTAAGCAGCGAAACTGTTGATCTCGTCACACAAGATCTGGCGTCTTCTTCACGAGCGAGGCACATCGAAGGAGATGGAGATCCATGAGCAAATGATCCGATAACATAACGACGATGATGCGACGATGGAGACTCTCTCTTGGGCTCCATGGTAGACGGTCACAATGAGAGAGAGGACGTGTAGAGAATGAGAGAGAGAGAGAGAAAGAGAAATAGTTGGTGTCTCCAACTTGTATTATTGTAACTTTGAATAGCAAGGGGTGCCCTTCAATTTATAATATTTTGGGATACATGGATCTCAGTCCATCGACAACACAAATCCAATGGTTCATATTGATTTGTGTTTCTTTTAATGGCCATGATTTTTGTTGTATATTTACAACAAAAATTAATTTGATTAAATTCAATATATATTGAATAAATCATCAACATATATATTAATTAAATCAAATTAACATAGGAGAATCAGGAAGGAGGCATGTTTCCCATCCATTTAAGGGGGCGCGGCACACCTTGAATTCCAATTCAAGGTGGTCGTCCATCCTCCCTAAAAGGAAGGAGGCACTTCTCTTCCTTTTTCATGAGATCTCTTATCCCATGAAAATCTCCATAATTTACAACAAATATTGATATAAATTTATTCACACAAATAATTCATAATTATTTTGTAAACATTGCAATCATGTCATTGGAAACTTGTGAATCACATTCACAACCCAAAATAGAATGTAAATTACATTTTCAATTTATTGTCCAATGTGAATCTAATTCACATCAACATTTAATTAACAAATGTAAATTACAAATAGCTCTCTCTTATATATTATAAATCACATTTAATCATTGTGGATCTCTATTCTCATGTACCCAAATAATATGAATCAAATTCACATTATTTACAACTTTTATAATCAAATCACATTTAATTATCTTATATAACTCTCCATATAATATGAATCAAATTCATATTATTTGTGATAATTAAATCACATTTAATTATTCATTTTCTCAATGCTCGGATATATATATCAACAATGAAATTATCTTGAACTCTCTCAAGGATAATACGCTTTCTCCGCAGATACTTGGAGATAAGGACAGGGCGATTGTATTGTTCCACACATAGTGACTTGGATATTGAGATCACATCTCAAATCCAGATCTTGCGGATCTCCCATAGATGCTTGATTAAATCAAGACCGCAAATCTAATCTTCTCATTGCATCTGAATCATATTCAGATCAATGTCCAACATTTGGACCAAGATTAGATCACTTCTCTACTGAGAGGAGTCACTAAAATCCAGACATGTTTCATCACTCCCTAGGAATGGATGCATCATGGTTATTCAATCGTTTATGATCACATTACCCTCAGGTATTCCTAATGCCTATACATCCTGCATACTAAAAGACTCAGAATAAACCTGAAGTTTTAGATCTCTTTTAGATTGTCTCCTTCAGAATTTTATAATTAAGTTTCTCATTTGATCATTGGGAGTTGGTCTCGATCATATACTTTTCAAAAGCATATATCATATCTAGGTGTTGATCATATACTTTCCAAAAGCATGTATCAAACCTATAAATTCAGTCAAGCTTCCAAAGAAAGAGGACCGTGCACGGAATTTGATTCTTCCCAATATCTTATGAGTGAGCTCATGTCTTTCGGTTCAATAAATGAACATGTATGATCCCTTTGAGAGATCGTATTACTCACATGCCCTTATATGCACACCAGTGTGCCAGTGTATAGACCTTGATTAGGTCATCAACCTATTGGTCTGCCAAATGTACATACTCAGATATAGAGTAACACATCTATCTCTGGTCACAGGATGCGTGCCTATATCATGACAATATACGACATAGGACTTTTGTTATCTCGATCTCGTTAAGTTAACTCTTTGACCTAACTAATCTGACACCTCTAAATCTCTATTCCTATGCAGAGGACCTGTATCAAGAGGTCGGTCAGATATCGACCTAATGAGAAAGGATTGTAATCTCCTACTCAGGTTAGAGATCATCTCTTAATAATCATTGATGGTGATGTATGAGTCCTCAATCTAACTCTTTAGATATTGATCCAAGCACCAACCTCTATGATTCAATAATTGAATCAACAGCTATATGATTATTAAGGTGGACATGGTACATAACCCTAATTGTACTAAGGAACCTATTATGCAAATTAATTATTCTTCATTTCAGATCATAGAATGATATTCGCAATAACATTTATTGCATAATGGCTCGTCTTGGGCTCGCATGTCAACAATCTCCCACTAGCCCAAAGAGCCATTAGTAGGATAATCTTTAAACCCACACTCATGTGACAATCATAGGCTATTTAGAAAAATAACTAGGTAAGATGATCAGTCACTTTGTTCTCGAGAGACTATGCCAAGTCCTTTTACGGCACTTGCATATCTCCCAGTAGGGATGTCAATCTGGGTCTACCCATTGGGTACCCGACCCAAACCCGCCTCATTTAAGGACCCGAAACCCGTCCCATTTATTTTTGGACGGGTTTGGGTTTTGAATTGACTACCCATACGGGTATGGGTATGGGTTTGGGATTGCCTTGTGGGTACCCGAACCCGAACCCGTCCCAAACCCAAATAAAAAAAATATATAAAGATAGATGTGTGTGTTGCATTTTAATCAAACTAGCTCCAAATCCATTTCATATCTAATACGTATCGATCTACATGTATAAATTTCCGACTCAATTTTCTCCTCTCCATCCATTTATTCATATTCAACTAACTTTTTGTATCTTTAGTAACAAAAATATCAACACAAAAGAGTTAAACACTTAACATATATAAACCTTTAATATTCTATATATATTGCACATTTTTATGAATCGCCATATTACACGATCTCACTCTATTTCGTCTATCTGTGAAATTTTGTATACATTTATAAATAACTTAAGATTGACCATGTCGAAGATATGGGTACCCATTGGGTATACGGGTATCCGACGGGTATATGGGTACCCGCTTGAAATTACCCATTTAATAAATGGGCGGGTATGGGTAGTGATATTGTAAATGGGTATGGGTTTGGGAATAGTAATACCCGCCCCAAACCTGACCCGCTGACATCCCTATCTCCCAGTAACAGTGGTCGCATCCAATACGAATGTTGCATCTTATGCAACCAATACTCAATATTATCAGCTATAGTATCCTTGACACTATACCTCAATAATTATTATAACCAGTATGTAATTTCTATCATCCTTATTAAAATACTCTTATTTCTAGAGATTTTTATCTCCTAACGTATCCGCATTTAAGACATCTAGATCACTATCTATAAAGTCTTAAATTCTTGAAGATAAGACTTTGAGATCACTGTCTCCAAGTCTTGTCATCTTTGAAGATATTGTTATCACTGCAATCAAGTGTTTTATCTTCATAATAGGATTAGTAACAGTTTACTACTCCTACTACATGGCAGACATATGTCTTTTGTACACATTTAGCATACACTCGGCTTCTCGTAACTAATGCACAAGGGCAAGCAGTTCAAGCATTCACTTCCTCAACTCTTTGAGGTGCTATTAGATAGGTTAGTATCATATCTTAAGGGAAAGAAGCCTTTCTTGAAATTTTCCAAAAATGGAACTTATCCAAGGTGTATCACTAATGTGACGGTCCCAATACCCTCTTCTCTTTGCTTCTGAACAACTTCAGAACTAAGATCTAAGAGGTATCCTTGAGATCATATATCAAGGTATGGAATAGCCAGATTATAAAACACTTATTATTATCCTTATATCATTCCAAATGATTAGGATATTATCTACATTTAGCACGATGAACACTGGCACTCCCACTAAGCTTCATACGGTTCATCAAGATTCTATTCGAAATCATAACATTTATAATTTCATCAAATCCAGTGTTCTAACTACATGAAGCTTATTTGAGTCCATAGATGGAGTTCTTTAGCATGCACACCTTTCTTTCCTCAATCATGAAGTTCTGGGGTTACTTCATGTAAAT
Source organism: Ottelia alismoides (assembly GCA_037367405.1). NCBI lineage: Eukaryota > Viridiplantae > Streptophyta > Magnoliopsida > Alismatales > Hydrocharitaceae > Ottelia > Ottelia alismoides. Next base: position 220,840 of record JAZKJV010007913.1, read on the forward strand.
ATCCTTAGAGAGGTATTCAAAGAGGAATGCAATCTTGACACACTTCTTGAAGATGTCAGAGTCAGGTTGTGTAGCTAAAGTAAGCAATATTCTGATGGGTTTAAGCATGGTTACTGAAGAGCAAGTCTCATCGCAAGCGATGTCTTCTCTTCAGTGTGTAGCTCATGGCTACGAGCCGTGCTTTGAAGGTCTCTACCTTCTCATCAGGTTTCCTCTTTCTCTTGAAAATCTATTTATACCTAACAGGTTTTACACTTATAGGTGGATCCTTGAAGGGTCCATATGCAATACTTGTATATGAAGTCTTCTTTAGACTTTATCATTAACATCCATCTTTCCATATTATGATCTTCAGAAGCTTCATCACATGAAGTAAGATCATTACCAGACATAATTGACAAATGGGATCCATCCTCAAACTTATTTGAAGAGGTATTAGTGTTTCATCTTTAATTGTCCTTTTAGTTTCCGATTGTAGGAGCCTCACTTCATTTTCATCTTTTTTCTGAAGAGAGTCATCCTCTAAGAATTATATCCTTAGAGATGAGATCTTTTAAGAATGTCAAGGTCGTAAAGTAGGTATCCAATACCATCCTTTATTTTCCTAATGGAGTAGCACTCTCTTGTGCTAGAATACAGCTTACTTGCATGGAACCTTATATATTGTAGTCTCTACGATACACACACACACACACACTTGGAAACTAAGAGGTAATTATGTTAAGATTCATCATTGATCAAATCATGTCAGACATGATTCAATTGTATCTCCCTACAACTCCATTGAGTTTAGGTGCATTAGGAGGATTGAGTTAGGAATGGCATTCTTTTCTCCATAAGGTATTCCATGAATTCATCTAATAGGTACTAACTACCTAGATTAGATCAAATTCATTTTCATCTTCCTTCAAACTTTTGTTCTAAACCAAAATTGTGTAATCTTTGAACACTTCAAAGCTTTCTAAGGTGAAGGAAATAAATCTTATATCACATATAATCATCGAATGATATCACATATCATCAATGTTTATTATGATACAGATGATCCACATACATCAATATGTATGAGATCTTGAATACCTTGACATCTTACACCATTCCCAAAGAAGGGTGCTTAGGATATTTTCTACTTTGAATACAATATTCATATGTATGTAAGATTTGAAATTTCAGAGATTCTAAAGTTTCATCTCTCACTAGTCTATTGATCACATCAACAGACATATGTCCAAAGCTTGATGCTAGATCATTTGACAAATGATCTTCATCCTCCTATTGATCTTGTTAAGGTTTAATTTTCAGTATTAGAAATGTTAATGAACCATTTATTAATCTTCTAATTTAGTAGAGTCCTCCAGATGTCAGAGTACTATCTAAAATATATCCATCATAATTTTTTATGATAGGTCTATTCCAGAATTTATATTTATTCCTATAATTTAGAAATAAATAATGAGTGTATTCTAATATCTAGGTCATAGAAACATTCTCTAAGTCTAAGGGCTCTCCCACTGAAATCATGAAGTTCATCTATGCAATGAAGATTATTGCAACAATTGCATCAATTCCCATGTAGATGATTCATTAAACCTTAAGATCAAATTTTCTAATCTCATAATACATATGTAGCCAACTGAAAGCGTTATTAGAAGAATGAGATACAATTATTAGACGTTGATCTTATCAAATAAGAAAGTCAATTTCAATGATTAAATCTAGACATAGATTATCCGGAACTATCTGGATCCTTCTCTAAGGATGCTAGATAGACTTGATAGTTATACTATAAATACATCGACTTGTTGATGTATTGTCATTCATCCAACTCTTTGGATGTCATATGGAAGTCACAAAAGTACAATCAACTCTTTGACTTTCCTTCTTACTTGGGTCTGACCCATACTTCCACTACGCTCCCTCCATCTATAAACAACCATTGCTTAAGATGAAGGATCTCTTATATTGAATTCAAATGATTTCAATATAAGAGTATTTCAACATTTATACATGCTTCATTTAATTCATACAAAATGAATATTATGAAGTTTCATGAATGACTAGAGTATAGATAGTAGAATGATGACACTCATAATATCTATATACATCTTAACTCTTAAAGACTAAGGTTCATGTAGGTACTCAAATATTTTGAATATATCATCTCTTATAAAGCTATCATTTTGCATGATGTAGTGAACCAAGTCATTCATGATTAAATGTCGAGAGCACAGATGTATGCCAGAACATCTTCTTAGATTTTATAAGGATAATTGACAATTATAATCGACATTGACATGCCACTTCCAAAGTACATTCGATGAGAAATCAAGACTAAAGACGCATAAAAAACCTAGGGTTGTTGTCCTATTGTCTATTTAATTGTCATTCCTCGTTATTACGAGGAAACTTGCATATTGCAACCACATACAATATGTATCCAACTGCAAGTACAATATCTTCATCATAGATCCAATCCATGATATTTTACTGGTTAATATTGAGTATAATATTGAGTGGGTTTAATGAAGGATTATCTGAAATAAGAAATTTGCATAAATTAATATAAATATATATTTTACTTTGATTTAGGAATTTTTTAGATCAAAGTTGTCTTGCCTTGTCAACATTGAAAGTGCATTCCCTTAATCACTTTAAATGTAAGAGATATACTTACCATTATATCTCAAGCAAGATCTGGGATCTCCTTTCTTATCTTTATCGCATCTCAATAATATGAGAAACTGTAACTCAGATAAAAATAAGCGGGAACACATTCCGCCTTACAAGTCCAACTTGCATTTCCCAATTCAGTCTTTAACACCCGGACCACCAACCCTAAGGTGATGTTGACCTGTCATTAATTGAACCAACCATCAACAGGAATACAACTAGTTATGCGCAATCCAATATCACCCAATAATATGAGGATCTGATATTGTGGTCACTACGCATACGTTCTTACTCTTTCAAGAAGCAAAGAGGTTGATCCAAATGGATTGCATGCAGGAGCTGCCACTTCAGACAGGCATCTCCGACATACAATTTCTGACGACGGAACCCTTTGCCTTGATGGGAGACCATGGATGTCACTTATATAATCATACATATCATGTTCAAATTCTAATTAATTATTATGAATCATATTCACATAATTAATTCATACAAGGGAAATACTACTCTATTCATAATAGAGAGTTTTAATTTTTTAAATTGGATTCCAATTAATTTAATCACATTAAATCAATGAACTAATTAGTATACAATAAATAATTTTTAATTGTTACTTGAGGGATGGTATAATGTCAAAATATGTATTGTTTCGAATTTTAATAATTAGAAAAATACATCATGATCGCTCAAGAATTATCTCTTCCCTACCCGTTGTCATAGCCAGTACTGACAGGAGTGGGACAGACCACACACGGTGCAACCTACTACCCCAACACTCCCCGACTAGACACCATATCCGCATCGGGTTAGGATAATGCCAATTGATCACTTTGTACTTGAGATGATAATCGGTCTTTCAACCGAAGTTATACCATACAATAATAATCAAAACATTTTTTATTAACATTATAAGGAGATTTGCTAAACAAATCCCCAATTCTATTCAAGCAACTTTGTTTGTTGGAAGAAGATCATGTAACCAATTGTGATCTAGTTCATATCTAATCAATTATTGGTTAAGGCAATGTTATTTAAGGAAATAATCATCATCAAATATTTCACAAACATTTATCCATAATTATTTCAGGAAATTAAACCATTTAATTTCACTAATTGATTAAATGACAATAACAAGGTTCGTGATGACCCTCACTTAATAAAATTAGCATATCTCAATCAATTTAAATCCAAATCATGCAAAATAAGTTTCCAAAGTTTGCTAATTTGATTTACAACAGAACCTAAGTGATTTGCACACATTTCTAGGTGTTTCAAAACAGTAATTAACTCCTTAATTGCGTCAAGATTTGCAATCCCCAGAATAGTGGATACATGTCCACTAAAATGATCATAACTTGAGCAAATGGATTCCAAATCATGCAAACTCAAATCACATGGTTTCCTTATTTATAGGAGACATAATACAGTTATAATTTCATGTTTAAAAAATTTAAACAGAGCCGAAAAAATTCACAAAACAAGGCTGCGTGAATGAAATGCGATAAAATTTCGCAAACCCTAATGAACCCAAGTCATCATAGGTTTATGGATCGTATCCGAAACCTCCGACCTATGGTCTTATACCACTTGAAGGATATGACCATGTCCTAAAGCACATCACGGAAGCGTGAGTATCATATCGTATGCGATCAGGAGTGACTAGTCGTACTAGTTGCTCGAGGCAACAGAACTTAAAAAAATTCATGCGATGAAACCACATGATCCAAGAACACTTCTCGAATCATTTCATCTAAACTACAAACAAGTATTAGGGTTAGCTCTTGAAGTGTGGTTGCGATCGAGTCTCTAAATGAAGAGACTTCCCGTCTCAAGTCTAATCTGACGGAGGAGACGCTTGCGAACATGTTGATGAAACACGTGTTCCTCGCAATCCATGTTGATGATCCAAGCGACGAATCTCCTGATCTAATCACATGAGATCCGACGTCTTCATCATGAGCGAGGTGCACCAAATGAGACGAAGATCCGTGAGCAAACGATCCGACAATATAACGACGACGATGTGACGATGGGGACTCTCTCTAGGGCTCCATGGTTGACAGCCACAATGAGAGAGAGAGGACGTGTAGAGAATGAGAGAGAGAGCAATAGTTGGTGTCTCCAACTTGTATTATTGTAACTTTGAAGAGCAAGGGGTGCCCTTCTATTTATAATATTTTATGATCCATGGATCTCAATCCATGGACAACACAATCAAATGATTCACATTGATTTGTGTTTCTTTTAATGACCATGATTTTGTTGTATATATATAACAATAATTAATTTGATTAAATTAAATATATATTGAATAAATCATCAACATATATAAATTAATTGAATCAAATTAACATAGGAGAATTAGGAAGGAGGCATGCCTCCCTTCCATTTAAGGGGGGCGGCACACCTTGAATTCCAATTCAAGGTGGCCATCCATCCTCCCTAAAAGGAAGGAGGCACTCCTCTTCCTTTTTCATGGGATCTCTTATCCCATGAAAATCTCCATAATTTACAACAACTATTGATGTAAATTTATTCATACAAATAACTCATAATTATTGTGTGAACATTGCATGCCATTGGAAACTTGTGAATCACATTTACAATCCAAAATATAATGCAAATTACATTTTCAATTGTGAATCCAATTCACATCAACATTTACTTAACAAATGTAAATTACAAATAGCTCTCTCTTATAAATTATAAATCACATTTATAATATATATGATTAATATGGATAGTATTATCGACATTATTCAATATCTGTGATAATTAAATCACATTTAATCATCTTGGATCTCTATTCTAATGTGCCTAAATAATATGAATCACATTCACATTATTTTACAACTTTGATAATCAAATCACATTTAATTATATTAGATAACTCTCCATATGATATGAATCAAATTCATATTACTCATGATAATTAAATCACATTTAATTATTCATTTTCTCAATGCTTGGATACGTATATCAATAATGAAATTATCATGAACTCTTTCAAGGATAATGCACTTATCTCCGCGGATACTTGGAAAGGACAGGTGATAAGCGTCCCGCACCCTTAGTTAATTAGGTCAAATTAATGTCCAAATTAATGTTAATAGTTCGTTGCAGTCGGATACGAGAGGCTAGTCAAAAACCACTTATCAATTAATGTTAAGTTAATTTTAAGCGGCAGATTTTTTTTTACTTAGTGAAGTCCAAGGTCGATCTCAGGGAGGCATCTGTCTCCTTAGGTGAATTTTAGCAAGTATCCAAGTGTTGGATTTCCGAGGAAGTATTTTTTTGTTCTTTTTAATTTCTATGCAGACTTATGCAAACATGCAGGCCAATTTATCGTTTAATTTAATTAAGATATCAAATGAAGTCCAAAAATTCTAAAAATTGGCCAGATGATTAATTATGATGAAAATGAGTTACCCTAATTTTTTTGGATTTTTCTGACACTAAATGGATTTTCTGGAAATTAAATATGCAGACAGGGTGATTTTCAATATTTAATTTTTAATAAATAACAAACCACATTTTTTTCAAGAACTAAAATTATCCTAGATAGAACTAATGATAAGGAATCCAGGAAAATTGAAAGATCTTAATTTCACTGTGAAATGAATTAATTAAAATTAATATATAAAAATCACCCAACAATTTATTTAGGCCTCAATATGTGTGCAAATGATATGAAATTTTTATGGTATGTTAAGAATACTGTCCTTAAGCTACTGTGAATTTTTGATGATTTTTGGAAACACAGAGAATTAACTACAAATTAAAAGGTGTCACTGGGCAAAATATTTCAAAAATGCACCAATTAATTCATTAATAATTCTACTGAAATTACAAAAATGTGACACGTGGACCAATAGACAGAGGACAAATTTCTCAACAAAATGCAATTTTTAGATTTGCAAAATGATGTAAAATGCAACCTAGGGATGCGTGCTAACACAGGGGTATAAATGCAATACAGAAAATTTAAAAATACAATAAGCAAATATGCGGACAGGGACTAAAATGCAATTACCTATAATGCTGGGGACTCATGTGCAAATTCTCCAACAAGCACGTGCTCCTCACGTGGGGTCTGCTTCACAGGGACCTTTTTGCAAATATGAAAAGCTCCGAGGTCCTCTGTGTAAATTACCCAGGCCGCACGTGCTCCTCACGTGGGCAGCCTAGGCTCGGATGGCTGCGGAGGCTCGGGTGCTTCTGGAGGTCTGGAGAGAGGCTCGGCCGCCCCGAACCTAGGCTCGGAGAGGAGGCTCGGGCCGAGGCTACGTGGCAAGCTGAAGGCCCTTGGATCAAGATTGATCCAAGGGGTGTCGGTGCTGACGCGTGGCGCGGTCAAGAATCGTCAGATCTACGTTGATCTGACGGCTCCTGGCTTCTCCAGATGTTGATGACACGGAGGGCTAATCGCCGTTAGATCATGAAAGATCCAACGGTGTTGGTGAGGCGCGGCTGAGTGCGACGTGGCACGACGTATACCGTTCGATCGAGGAGATCGAACGACAGCTGGAGCTTCTCCTTCAACGGGCCTCCGCCGCCTGCGGAGGAGATGGCTAGGCTCCGGCGAGGTGGCGTGAGCTCCGCCCGTTCCTCCAGGTGCCGATGACGCTCTCCGAGGTGTCGGAGATATCCCAGCAGGAGCGTGGCGACGCGGCGAAGGCGTTGATGGTCCCAGTAGCTGGAGAGGGCCGTCGGAGGTTGCTGGCGACGAAGCTCGAAGTCGTCTCCGGCGAGCTTCCGTTCAATGATCAGAGGAGCACCTGCAAGTGTAAAGAGAGAGCCGAAGCTCGTGCGTGCGTTTGTGGAGAAGTGAAGATGGTTGGCGAGGCCTAAGGCGAAGGGAGGTGGTCGGGCGACGGTGCTCCGGCCAGGTGGCGGAGCTGGAGATCGATAGATGTCGGAGTGAAGTGTCTGAAGGTGCGGAGGGGTCAGCGAGGATCAGAGCTCTGACGCGGAGCTCGGAGGAGTGAAATGAAGGCGAGAAGGGGATCGTAGGCGGCGAATAAAATCGGAGAAGATAAAGAAAAATTCAGAAAAAGATCGGAGGGGGAATGGAGGGTTCACCTGGGGATTGGACCTCCTTCTTGGGGTCCAGGTCGTCGCTCGAGGGACCGGTGGTGTCCCGAGCTCGTGCAGCGTCGCGGAGGAGCGGCTGCGACACAGCGGAGGTGCCGTGGATCTCGCCGGAGAAGAAGCCCTTCGTCGCTCACGGAATCGTCGAATTGCTGTCACCAATCGAAAGCTCGGAGCTCAGGGAAGCTCTCTGGAGTGGCGGATGGGTGTGACAGTGGCTGGAGGGCGATGATTTATAGGAGGAAGGTGATGGGTTGGCTGGTGACGAGGTGAGGTTTGTGGTCGACGTGGGGCAACTCTGGTGGAAGTCGTGGGAAGCGAGGGAGCTGGCGAGGGTGAGGGACGAGTGGGTGACATCGTGGAGGTGGTGGTGCTCGTCTACGGTGGTCGAGACGCTGCCAAGAATAGGAAGGGGGCGCCTTGTTTCGCAAGGGCGAGATCGTGGGCGAGTGGCGTCCGGAGGTAGACGACGGAGCTCCACCGTTGGATCTTGTGATCCAACGGTGATGATCGAAGGGGTAATGTCCGGGTAGGATTAGATCCGATGCGCTGTGATCGAAGGGCTGCAGATGTAGCCACGTGTCAGACTAAGGGAGCGGCGTGAACCAACGGGCCAGATGCGAATGAGTTGCCGATCGAAGGGTTAAAAATCAAAAGTGGTAGTTACGGCTCAGATCAGATCTAAAGCGGTATGATCGGAGGCCCAAGATTCGGCCACGTGTCGCGCTGCGGAGTGAGCGCTGGAGGACGGTCGTGATGAGGAGATGGAGATGATCGAAGGGACGAGGGGCGCCAACGGAAGAACGGTTGTGATGGAGGGATCAAGGGCTTGATCAGAGGGTGTACATGCCGCCACGTGGCGAGTTCTGGAAGAGGCGCGGGCGGATGGTGCGGATTGAAGGCAGGAGATGATTAGATGGTGGGGATTTGAGGCGTACGTGGAGAGGACTGAGCCGTTGGATCAAAGAGGAAGATCCAACGGTTGAGGATGCAGGCGGATGAGGCAAGGGGAGCAGGCCGCGTGGCGCAACCAGAGGGCGCCACATGGCCTGCTGTGAGTGGCTGGAAGAAGATACATGTGTAGAGAGAAGAGGGGGCCGAATTTGGAAAAAACTCAAAACATGAAAGTTGTAGATCTTGATGAGATCTACAAGTTTCATGTTGATCAAAGACGGAGATGAGGTCAAATATGATACATAAATACAAAGATACAAATATACACCTATGTAGTATACAAAGTGGCCCAAAAACCCAACTTTCTCATACAAGCTCCAAATTGGATGAAATTAGTCTCATTTTAAAGGTCTTTTAATGCGTAGTATTCTAAGAGTAAGTAGACCTATTTCGGAGTTTATATGAGGGATTTATGTGTATTTTAGTGTACAGGGGTTCTAGGGTTTTATTAACTAATTTACAAGGGGGATTTTTGGCATTCTTCCCTATATTATTAACTAAGGAGTACATATTATAGAGAAGATGTTATTTTAGTGAATGGATATTTTACAAGGGATTTTTGGCTTCTTATGCAAATGAACTGCTAAAATGTATGAATTATGAATGTATGCCTGAATGCTATTTATGCAATATAAAGGGAAACATGCATCTATTTTCTCGGGAACAAGGCTCTATTTTTGACTTTTGAAGTGATGAATCACAGATTCATCAACCCCCTATACTTAAACCTTGCTCGTCCCCGAGCAACTAAATGAAATGCAAGAGTGAAATGATTTTGGGTTCCATACCAAGGTCATGAACAAAAGTTAAAAATGGAGCTTGACACAACCTTTGGATTAGTTGTGTGGCGGAACCTTATTGGGACCTGAACTTAAGACCTAACAGACTTCAAGTTCCATAAGTCTTCTATTCAAGACTCCTCAATAGTCAGGTCAGAACAAATCCTCAAACGCAAATTTCTGATGACTATGATTCTTACTTGTACTGTGTAAGTGATTTGTAACTCTCCACATCAGAAATGGCTCGGAACCAGCCTCCTCTAACAAGGTAACTCAATAACCCGGTCCAGTAACTCTTTCCTCGAGGAGCGGGGTATTCCCTTCTAAGTTCAAGTGCGACCAACTCAAGAGGAGGGGGTAGAGAAGAGAATGGACGGTATCCAGTGTAGCTACCTATCCCGAGATGCCTGACCAGTGTAGCCAAGTCATCCAGCTGCATTTCTTTACTAGTATACAGTCTCTGACAGGTATTTTATTTTTTTCTTGAACCTGTCTGATTTTTTTGGAGTTTTTGCAATTTTTTTTTCTTTTTTTTCAAAAAGAGAAGCATGTACATCAGGAGTTTTTCCTCTTGAGCCAGTAGATTATCCCTCTTTTGAAGCATTATTGCAACCCACAGCATCCTGTCCTTAGATGTCAACACCACCAGACTAGGTTGAGATGCACTACCCTCCCTAGAGGAGGACAGATGTTTCCACCCGTGTGCTACTCCAAGCTAAAGGATTCTACCTCCTCACCATCTCATCAATGAAGAGCTACGTGCATAGTGCTTGTCCAAGTTAGGTCATTATCTAAAAGAATCCTGCGTATGCACGAGATATTCTATTTAGACTAATCAAGATGACATGTGAACATAGACTTGCGGACTCAAAGAATTAAGTCACTTGACCTGAGAAATCTTAACTCCAGTTCCTATAAGGTTCCTCTGAAATTAGGTGGATTAAGGTCAAGTCAAGTCCATCCTCAATATCTACTCGTAACTTGGTCCAGAACCCACTAGCTTTTCACTTTACATATGCAAAGTATGCAGGTGAGATGAGATGTCATGCTATAAAAATGCAAGACTCTTTTTCTTTTTCTTGGATGTAGAGATGATATAAGAAGCCTCTTTTCATTTTCATTTTTCATTTTTCATTTTTCATTTTTTTTTCGATTTTTACCCACCCGTAATTATTGTAAAAAATATATACAAAAATACGCGAAAGTACGAGCTATGGGTAAAGTATATATGTAATATATACACGCCCCCCTATACTTAGCGTGTGCTATGTCCTCAGAGCACGAAGAGCGAGGAAAAAGACATAGCTCGTGCTAAGCGTAAGAGAGCTAAAATTACAAGAGTATAGAAGTCGTCCTGCCCCCCTATACTTAGGCTCTGGCATCCTAAGTGTAGCAGAAGATCAGAAAAATGGGGCAGACGAGGGAAAGATGAGAAGTGGATGAGTATACAATGCGGGCATCGGTCCCCCCTATACTTAGGCTCAGGTCAGCCTAAGTATTGGTAGGAAATGAGTATGAGGACCAATGTAATCTGGAGAATGTACAGTGAACCGACTCAGGTGACCCCTCCCCCCTATACTTAGGATCTGGTTATCCTAAGTATAGTCCAAGATAATGGTTCGATGATATGGGGATGGGTTACTAGAGTCGCGGGGGAAAAGGATAGGATGTACAAGACTGATGGTATACACGGATGAGTCGGTCTGAATCTTTCGAGATGCTGCGGATGGCTGGAATTCACTGCTGCAAGGTCTCATACGCGGCTTGAGGTGTATCTACTGTATCTGTCTCGCGCATGAATACAATCTCCTCAACATGGACTAACTGCTCATTGGATTCGATGAAGTGCTTCAACAGCTGTCCATTCACTAGGAATGTCGGTGCGTCATCTGCGAGATCTGAGATCTCGACACATCCACTGTCATGTACCGTACGGACGACAAATGGTCCCGTCCACTTAGACTTTAACTTGCCTTGGAAGATCTTAAGCCTAGCATTAAACAACCATACCTTCTGTCCAGGAACAAAGGTCTTTCGTCTGATATATCTATCATGCCAACGCTTCACCTTGTCCTTGTACACCAAACTGTTGTCGTATGCGCGGTTTCTGACTTCCACAAGCTCATTCAGATCCATGTCTCTCTGTTTCTGACCCAGGTGTGTGTTCCAGTTGACCTTCTTTATTGCCCATTCTGATTTGTGCACTAACTCTGCGGGCAAATGACACGGCTTTCGGAATGGGAAGGTGCCTAACGGTGTCTTGTAAGCTGTCCTATACGCCCAGAGGACTTGATCCAAGATCTGAGACCAGTCCTTCCTGTCCGGGCGGACAAGCTTTTGCAATATGGTTTTCACCTCCCTATTTGACACCTCAGCCATACCATTGGTTTGTGGGTGGTAAGGACTCGCGACACGGTGTTCGATGCCGTAGTCCTTCAGGAGTTTCTTCACCTCCCGATTCACAAAGTAGCTACCCCCATCTGATATCATCATTTTGGGGATCCCGAACCTAGAGATTATATGCTCTCTGATGAATTTACAAACAGTCCTGCTGTCTGCGGATCGGGTCGGGATAGCCTCCACCCATCTGGACAGATAATCTACCGCAAGAAGGATATATTCAAATCCGTGGCTGGCAGGGAATGGGCCCATGAAATCGATGCCCCAGGCGTCAAAGACATCACAAGTGATGACCGGCTGCATTGGCATCTCATCCTTGGAACCAACGGTTCCTCCCGTTCTCTAGCAAACTGGGCACGACTTCGCGAAGGCGGTGGCATCGCGAAACAGAGTCGGCCAGTAGAAGCCACACTGAAGTACCTTCCATGCGGTCCTCTTCCCGGAGTGGTGTCCTCCTGCCTCCAAGCTATGGCATAAAGAAAGGACACTCTGGTATTCCTCCTGAGGAATACAACGTCTCCAGACACAATCCGGTCCTTCAAAGAAAAGGATCGGAACCTCCCAATGGTAGTGTCTTGCGTTCGACTTTAGTCGGTCGATTTGGCTCTTGGGCCAATCTTCGGGAACTTTCTTGGAGACAAGATAATTCACGATATTGGCGTACCATGGGAGTGAGTCGATAACAAAAATCGACTCGTCAGGGAAGGAGTCTCGAATTGGTGAAACCTCGGAAGTATTAAGATCTTCGAGACGAGAAAGATGATCGGCCACTACATTCTTCTTTCCAGGTTTATTACGGATGTCCAAATCAAACTCCTGGATAAGTAGAATCCAACGAAGAAGACGTGCCTTCGCGTCCTTCTTCTCCATCAAATATCGTAGTGCCGTGTGGTCAGTGAACACAGTCACCTTGGATCCAATTAGGTGAGATCTGAATTTGTCCAAGGCAAACACTACCGCAAGCATTTCCTTTTCTGTAACCGTATAGTTACGCTGAGCAGAATCAAGCACCTTGCTTGCATAGTGAATTGCAAACAGGACGCCATCTCTTCTTTGTCCCAATACAGCCCCAACAGCATAATCAGAGGTGTCCGTCATGATCTCAAAAGGTAGAGACCAATCTGGGGCTTGCAGGATGGGTGCGTCCATGATCATTCCTTGTAAAAGCTTAAAGGCCTCAAGACATTTGTGATCTACAATAAACTCCATGTCTTTGCCTAAAAGCTCAGTTAGCGGTCGGGCAATCTTAGAAAAATCCTTAATAAATCTCCTATAAAATCCAACATGCCCGAGGAACGACCGCAACTGCCTCACGTTGGTTGGTGGCTGGAGTCGTCTGATCACGTCCACCTTGGCAGGGTCAACCTCCATTCCTCTCTTGGAGATGACATGCCCCAACACTATGCCCTCCGTCACCATGAAGTGACTTTTCTCCCAGGAGAGCACCAGATTAACCTCACAACATCTCTTGAGGACTCGGTCCAAATTCCTAAGACAGGAATCGAAAGAATCGCCGTGGACCGAGAAGTCATCCATGAAGACTTCCAGGAATTCGCCGACCATTTCGGCGAATACAGTAATCATGCACCTTTGAAAAGTACCTGGAGCATTGCATAGCCCAAAAGGCATGCGCCTGAAAGCATAGGTACCAAAGGGGCATGTAAACGTGGTCTTTTCCTGGTCCTCTGTAGCTATGGCTACTTGATTGTAGCCCGAGAACCCATCTAGGAAACAGAAGAATTCTTTCCTTGCTAGTCTTTCTAAGATTTGGTCAATGAACGGTAGGGGGAAATGATCCTTCTTCGTCGCAGCATTCAGGCGTCTGTAATCCACACAGAAGCGCCATGACGTGGGTACTCTCATCACGATCTCCTCTCCATCCTCGTTGGTGGTCGTCTGGATTCCTGACTTCTTCGGGACAACATGGATTGGGGCCACCCACTTAGAGTCGGAGATGGGGTAAATGAAACCCGCGTCGCACCATTTTTCTATCTCCTTCTTCACGACCTCTCGTAAATTTGGATTCAACCGGCGTTGGAATTCACGAGAGGGTTTGGCCTCATTCTCCAAGTAAATATGGTGCGAACACAGAGTGGGATTTATCCCGTGGAGATCGGAAATGGTCCAGCCTATCACCTTGCGGTTTTTCTCCAGGGTCTCTAGCAAGCGAGATTCCTGCTCCTCGGTCAATTGTGAACTGATGATGACCGGAAATTTCTTGTCTTGGCCCGCAAGGAAGGCATATTTCAAGGTTGTGGGTAGGGGTTTGAGCTCAGGAATAGTGTGATCGTCTAGAAAATCAGGCTCAATCTGATCTGGTTCAGTGTTGGAAGTGGCTGGATCGTTTTCTGTGATAGCGGCCACCAAGTTTGGCTCTAGAGTCGGATCGTCAAAGGTCTCCATGCAATCAGCAAACGCCTCGTCCGACTCGTCATCCTCATCTTCCGATTGTCCTAAGGATGTAAGGACTGACAGGCCCCACTAGGCCTCTACGTCATCGAAGATGTAGGGCGATGCAGGCTCAGAGTTGTACCCGTTCCTGAGGATCTCGCAGACTGACTCATGCACTGGATCATCTTCGAAGGAGATGGACACATCGGTGCTGGCTGGGTTCTGTTTCCATGGCCCAACTAAGTCTACATGCTCGCAGTCTATTCCGGTAGAAGAGTACTCGGTGCTGGATTCGGAATCCGGTCTCTGCCATCTTGTCTGCTTCATTTCAAGTTCCTCATCTCCGCCTGGAGTTTGGAACTGAATCTTCCCATTCTTATAATCAAATAAGGCCCCCGCTGTTCTGAGGAAGGGCCTACCTAAAATGATCTGGGAATCTCTCCAATTGCGAGGGGTTTCCATATCTAGGACAGTGAAGTCCACCATGTATTATTGCCCCTCGACTTTGATCACAATGTTCCTTAACTCTCCTTGGGACCTCTTAGTTGATTTGTCAGCGAACTGTAGAAGAGCTCTAGATTTCCTAAGAGGTCCGAGATTAAGTCGCTCATAGAGGGTTGTGGGCATCAAATTGATTGAGGAACCATTGTCCAGGAGAGTGCGTGCAAACGCGATGTCATCAACATGACTCACTACATAATGTGCACCCATGTCTCTTCGTTTCCGAGGAAACGAGTTCTTAATTGCACAATCATGGCTACTAATAAAACGTGTTTCTCAACACGGCTTTTGGTCTTCTTGCTAACCCTAGTAGGTTTGCATCTCACCTTAAGGTATTTTTGGAATGCAGGGGTCATTTCCACGAACTTGTCAAAAGGGATTGTGACCTTGATGTGTTTATTGCAGAATTCAGCCATCTCAGGGTCATCTTTTTGGATTTTATTTGTTTTCTTCTTTCCACCTTTGAGAGCTCGGGGGAAAGGGATTATTGACTCCAACTCAGGTTCGGAAACTGAAATCTTCTCATTAATTTCGGGAACTGAGTTCTTAACATGACTCTGACTCTGATACAGACTCGGACTCTGACTTTAACTAAAAAGAAAATGCTGAGGCGAAACCGGTGACGCTTCTTCCGCTTCTTCTGGACGATCCTCCTCAGATGGAGGTGCGGGCTCTTCATCGGTGTCGTCTGACTCTATGCGAATGCGAGAATGCTGTTTCGAGGACTCAGATGTCCTCTTCTTCCGTCGGTGATGGTGGTGGTGATGCTCGTCCTCTTCTTCCTCCAAGTTCTCCTCAGGTAGAGTCTCGGAGGCTCCTTCCTTCTGTGCCCGTGCCCGATCAGGTATGGTCACGGTCCTTCTGCTCCTAAGGGACATATGATTTACATTATCGTACGAAAGGATCTCATGTTCAGATAAATAATTATCTGAATAATATACCTGATCTCGAGGTCGGTTCTGGCCCTGGTGTAAGTTGTTTGGGTTGGCCTGAACCTGTGCGGGAATTGGGGTCCTTGGCGCCATTTGTTGGTCCTGGTTACGAGAGACCCGATTGATGTCGGTCCTCATGTCCAGGTAGTCATTCTGCATCTGTTGGACCCTATCAGACAGGGTCTGGATCGCCAAGGTGAGAGACTCCAATTCGGTGGCCTAGGCTTGCTGCTGTGTAGATGCGGTCCTGTATTGGCCCTACTGGCCATGCCGATACTGCTGCTGCTGATGGGACGGTGCTGGCCCCTGCTGGTAGGTGCGCTGTTGCGGCTGGTACCCCTGTTCTGGCCTGGACTGAAAGCGTGGTATGGCAACGGGCCTGGTTTCTTGGTAGACTGGGGATGGGCGGTGTGGCTGATCCTTCCCCATTTCGATCTGCCGGACTATCGGGTCACGGCTATACCAAAGCCCGTTGATCTCGTATACTGGCGGAGGCTCCTCGTATCCCGTCTCCACTTGTGGGGGTGCATGCTGGTTCTGCTGGGTGTAAGTCTGGTCCCAGCTGCTCTGAGACCCCGATGCCTGTTCCTGTACAAGATGGACTCGATGTACAGGTACAGGTGGTGCAGAAGGGGTAGGTAGCTTGATCTTAGCTACCTTTTCAGAGAGTTCCTCCACTTTCTTGGGTAGGCTCGAAAGAGACTCCATCTCCGCGACTCTCTTGTGGATCTGCTCGACCATGGTAAGCTTGTCGGCTATCATCCCCATGCTGGGGATGAGGTCTTCAGTCAGATCTGCAACAGTCCTTCTAGTTGTCTCATTGGATAGGATTGAGGGAGACAACTGATAGGCCCTTGTGGCCTGTGACCTGCCGGTTTCCGCCATCTGCTCTAGGATCTTCCATACAGCATGCTCGTTTTTGTTCAGATAGCTTCCTCCACAGGCTGCACTGACTAACCCCTGCATCTCTGGGGTTAGACCACAGAACAAGGTCTGGACTAAGATCGCCTTCGAAATGCCGTGGCATGGGCATTTCTGCACTAAGTCATTGAACCTGTCCCAAGCTTCATGGAAAGGTTCACTGGGTCCTTGAACGAAGCTGGCGATCTTCGTTCTCATCTGATTAGTCCTACTGAGAGGGTAGAACTTCTTCAAAAAAAGGTCCTTGAACTGTATCCAGGTAGTACATACCACCCCTAAGTTCTTCAACCAATGAGCAGCCTTATCTCCTAAGGCAAAAGGGGTGGCCTTCAGTTGGATATAATCTTGGCCAACATTGGGATGGCTAAGATTATTGCACACCAGTTCGAAGTCACGGAGAAAAGTGTATGGTTCTTCGCTAAGGTTTCCGTTGAACTTCGGAAGCAGACTAAGGAAGTGGGGCTTCAGCTCGAATGCCTGGGCGGGAACTGCAGGTGCTAACCAGTTCTGGATCTCGTTCTCCGCCGGGTTGTAGGTATCGACCATTGGTCGGTCGATCCCTCCAGCTACTATGATCTGTCCCATCCGCGCCGTGAGATCTGCATTCTTCTGTTCGACTTCGGCGAGGCGATTAAGAATCTGTCGTATCTGGTCTTCATCTGGTGGCATCCTTGGCGGCATCTTGTCCTCTAGTTCTGGGGATTGGGAAATAATATCGGTGTTAGAGGGCAAATCAAGGAAGGGATTACCGAGGCGATGGTCTTCCTCGGCAATCTCGGAGGAGATAAAAGGGTTGGTTTGAGAGTAACCACCCTGAGCATGGGGGAACCAGGACTCAAGAGGGTCATGAGTCCTGGGTGGTCCAAGGTGCGCTCGGACCGATAAAGATGAGTTTCTTGGGGGACTCATAGAGAGATCAGTGAATAATGCGTCGAGATCTCCCCAGTCACTCATCTTGCTGAAGCGAGAAGAAGATAGGATTTTACTCCTACATGAAGCAAGCAAAAAGAACAATCCAAGACCCTGGTTTCACACTCAACACAGTGAAGGACTCGAAGTCGAGTCCAATTTATCTTGTAGTTTTTAAGTGTGATTTTCAAGCAAAAATAGCAAGGATTACGCGGCCTATAGGGAAGTCGGCTCAGAGCCGGATGCGTCTTCCTTGTTTATCCTGTCGCCTAAGATACCGCCGATCCTTCCTTTCTTCGCTCCTATCCCAAGCCGATGGATTCAATGACCACGCCCCTATCTACCTGCAAGCAGGCGGAGGCTGACAAGGCCGGAACTTCACCCCGGGGGGTTACTGGCAGCTTGTCGCAAAGTACCGCAATTTCGCCCCTATCTACCTGAGACAGGCGGAGGCTACTTGGTACTAGTCAAAGAATCTGAAATTATTCGACTTGTGATATTTGCTAGGATCAGTTAGAACGTGATATGGAAGACGGGGATTTGGGCTCTACCTTAATGTGTTCACACACACTCAAGTACTCTCACTCAGCCTGAATACAAGGTCGGGGATTAATCTCCCGCAAACAGTTTTCATATTTTATTCCTTTTTTTGGTCAATACTGTTTAGCAGTCCCGATTTTAAAGTTAGGTTATCACTTATTAAGTCCACCACAAAGCACGCCTACCGGACAGTCCCAATTTCCTGTTTAATTTAAATGTGTAAATCAGAGGGGGAAATCGAGAAAAGCCGATGCAAGTTGAAATCGATGATGCGTATGCTGAGTAGAGAATACTTACAGTGATCCCTTCGCCTTTTTTTATGCAGGATGCAGAATAGAATTGAAAACTTTATCTACATGCAAATGCAGGCGATGAAAGTCGCTCCTAGACAGGCAGTTCTATTAGCGTGAAGAACAGTTTAATTTGACTAAGTACTGCGGTCTAGGTGCGTCTTTTAAGTGTATTGTGTGGTCCTATTGATTACGAGCACAAGCAATTCCTAGATTGGCTCGGGGAGCCCCTAGTGCAAGCTAAGTTACAATTCACCCACACAGCACACGGGACACAGTTCCACTATCTTTACACGCGCGAGAACCCTAACGGGAACCGCTGGAAATGATGCGAAGAAAAGAAATAAAAAAAATAAAAAAATACGATGCCTCACTTTCACTCAATAAAGTTAAAATGCTAGATCCTCGAAGCGTCGTCGACTCCTCGCGTTCCTCGCACAAAAACAAATTGAGGTCAGAGAGTGACAAAAAAAATAATGCAAGAAATAAAGGAGAGAGAAAAATAATTACAAGAAAACCGGGGGTCAGACTACCCGGGGAAAGAAAATCAAACACTCAAAAATTTGCTAAAATTTAACCTCAGACGTGCCTCCCCGGCAACGACGCTATTTTGATAAGCGTCTCGCACCCTTAGTTAATTAGGTCAAATTAATGCCCAAATTAATGTTAATAGTTCGTTGCAGTCGGATACGAGAGGCTAGTCAAAAACCACTTATCAATTAATGTTAAGTTAATTTTAAGCGGCAGATTTTTTTTACTTGGTGAAGTCCAAGGTCGATCTCAGGGAGGCATCTGTCTCCTTAGGTGAATTTTAGCAATTATCCAAGTGTTGGATTTCCGAGGAAGTATTTTTTTGTTCTTTTTAATTTCTATGCAGACTTATGCAAACATGCATGCCAATTTATCATTTAATTTAATTAAGAAATCAAATGAAGTCCAAAAATTCTAAAAATTGGCCAGATGATTAATTATGATGAAAATGAGTTACCCTAATTTTTTTGGATTTTTCTGACACTAAATGGATTTTCTGGAAATTAAATATGCAGACAGGGTGATTTTCAATATTTAATTTTTAATAAATAACAAACCACAATTTTTTCAAGAACTAAAATTATCCTAGATAGCACTAATGATAAGGAATCCAGGAAAATTGAAAGATCTTAATTTCACTGTGAAATGAATTAATTAAAATTAATATAAGAAAATCACCCAATAATTTATTTAGGCCTCGATATGTGTGCAAATGACATGAAATTTTTATGGTATGCTAAGAATGTTGTCCTTAAGCTACTGTGAATTTTTTATGATTTTTGAAAACACAGAGAATTAACTACAAATTAAAAGGTGTCACTGGGCAAAATATTTCAAAAATGCACCAATTAATTCATTAATAATTCTAATGAAATTACAAAAATGTGACACGTGGACCAATAGACAGAGGACAAATTTCTCAACAAAATGCAATTTTTAGATTTGCAAAATGATGTAAAATGCAACCTAGGGATGCGTGCTAACACAGGGGTATAAATGCAATACAGAAAATTTAAAAATACAATAAGCAAATATGCGGACAGGGACTAAAATGCAATTACCTATAATGTTTGGGACTCATGTGCAAATTCTCCAACAAGCATGTGCTCCTCACGTGGGGTCTACTTCACAGGGACCTTTTTGCAAATATGAAAAGCTCCGGGGTCCTCTGTGTAAATTACCCAGGCCGCACGTGCTCCTCACGTGGGCGGCCTAGGCTCGGATGGCTGCGGAGGCTCGGGTGCTTCTGAAGGTCTGGAGAGAGGCTCGGGCGCACCGAACCTAGGCTCGGAGAGGAGGCTCGGGCCGAGGCTACGTGGCAAGCTGAAGGCCCTTGGATCAAGATTGATCCAAGGGGTGTCGGTGCTGACGCGTGGCGCGATCAAGAATCGTCAGATCTACGTTGATCTGACGGCTCCTGGCTTCTCCAGATGTTGATGACGCGGAGGGCTAATCGCCGTTAGATCATGAAAGATCCAACGGTGCTGGTGAGGCGCGGCTGAGTACGACGTTGCACGACGTGTACCGTACGATCAAGGAGATCGAACGGCAGCTGGAGCTTCTCCTTCAACGGGCCTCCGCCGCCTGCGGAGGAGATGGCTGGGCTCCGGCGAGGTGGCGTGAGCTCCGCCCGTTCCTCCAGGTGCCGATGACGCTCTCCGAGGTGTCGGAGATATCCCAGCAGGAGCGTGGCGACGCGGCGAAGGCGCTGATGGTCCCAGTAGCTGGAGAGGGCTGTCGGAGGTTGCTGGCGACGAAGCTTGAAGTCGTCTCCGGCGAGCTTCCGTTCAATGATCAGAGGAGCACCTGCAAGTGTAAAGAGAGAGCCGAAGCTCGTGCGTGCGCTTGTGGAGAAGTGAAGATGGTTGGCGAGGCCTAAGGCGAAGGGAGGTGGTCGGGCGACGGTGCTCCGGCCAGGTGGCGGAGCTGGAGATCGATGGATGTCGGAGTGAAGTGTCTGAAGGTGCGGAGGGGTCAGCGAGGATCAGAGCTCCGACGCAGAGCTCGGAGGAGTGAAATGAAGGCGAGAAGGGGATCGTATGCGGCGAATAAAATCGGAGAAGATAAAGAAAAATTCAGAAAAAGATCGGAGGGGGAATGGAGGGTTCACCTGGGGATTGGACCTCCTTCTTGGGGTCCAGGTCGTCACTCGAGGGACCGGTGGTGTCCCGATCTCGTGCAGCGTCGCGGAGGAGCGGCTACGACACGGCGGAGGTGCCGTGGATCTCGCCGGAGATGAAGCCCTTCGTCGCTCACGGAATCGTCGAATTGCTGTCACCAATCGAAAGCTCGGAGCTCAGGAAAGCTCTCTGGAATGGCGGATGGGCGTGACAGTGGCTGGAGGGCGATGATTTATAGGAGGAAGGTGATGGGTTGGCTGGTGACGAGGTGAGGTTTGTGGTCGACGTGGGGCGACTCTGGTGGAAGTCGTGGGAAGCGAGGGAGCTGGCGAGGGTGAGGGACGAGTGGGTGACATCGTGGAGGTGGTGGTGCTCGTCTGCGGTGGTCGAGACGCTGCCAAGAATAGGAAGGGGGCGCCTTGTTTCGCAAGGGCGAGATCGTGGGCGAGTGGCGTCCGGAGGTAGACGACGGAGCTCCACCGTTGGATCTTGTGATCCAACGGTGATGATCGAAGGGGTAATGTCCAGGTAGGATTAGATCCGATGCGTTGTGATCGAAGGGCTGCAGATGCAGCCACGTGTCAGACTAAGGGAGCGGCGTGAACCAACGGGCCAGATGCGAATGAGTTGCCGATCGAAGGGTTAAAAATCAAAAGTGGTAGTTACGGCTCAGATCAGATCTAAAGCGGTATGATCGGAGGCCCAAGATTCGGCCACGTGTCGTGCTGCGGAGTGAGCGCTGGCGGACGGTCGTGATGAGGAGATGGAGATGATCGAAGGGACGAGGGGCGCCAACGGAAGAACGGCTGTGATGGAGGGATAAAGGGCTTGATCAGAGGGTGTACATGCCGCCACGTGGCGAGTTCTGGAAGAGGCGCGGGCAGATGGTGCGGATTGAAGGCAGGAGATGATCTGATGGTGGGGATTTGAGGCGTACGTGGAGAGGACTGAGCCGTTGGATCAAAGAGGAAGATCCAACGGTTGAGGATGCAGGCGGATGAGGCAAGGGGAGCGGGCCGCGTGGCGCAACCAGAGGGCGCCACGTGGCCTGCTGTGAGTGGCTGGAAGAAGATACGTGTGTAGAGAGAAGAGGGGGCCGAATTTGGAAGAACTCAAAACATGAAAGTTGTAGATCTCGATGAGATCTACAAGTTTCATGTTGACCAAAGACGGAGATGAGGTCAAATATGATACATAAATACAAAGATACAAATATACACCTATGTAGTATACAAAGTGGCCCAAAAACCCAACTTTCTCATACAAGCTCCAAATTGGATGAAATTAGTCTCATTTTAAAGGTCTTTTAATGCGTAGTATTCTAAGAGTAAGTAGACCTATTTCGGAGTTTGTATGAGGGATTTATGTGTATTTTAGTGTACAGGGGTTCTAGGGTTTTATTAACTAATTTACAAGGGGGATTTTTGGCATTCTTCCCTATATTATTAACTAAGGAGTACATATTATAGAGAAGAGGTTATTTTAGTGAATGGGTATTTTACAAGGGATTTTTGGCTTCTTATGCAAATGAACTGCTAAAATGTATGAATTATGAATGTATGCCTGAATGTTATTTATGCAATATAAAGGGAAACATGCATCTATTTTCTCGGGAACAAGGCTCTATTTTTGACTTTTGAAGTGATGAATCACAGATTCATCAACAGGGTGACTGTATTGTTCCATGTATAGTGACTTGGATATTGAGATCACATCTCAAATCCAGATCTTGAAAACCTCCCATAGATGCTTGATTAAATCAAGACTGCAAATCTAACCTCCTCATTGCATCTGAATGACATTCTGGTAAATGTCCAACATTTGGACCAAGATTAGATCACTTCTATACTGAGAGGAGTCACTAAAATCCAGACCCGTTTCATCACTCCCTAGGAATGGAAGCATCATGGTTATACAATCGTTTATGATCACATCATCCTCAGGTATTCCTAATACCTGTACATCCTGCATACTAGAAGGCCTAGAATAAATCCAAAGTTTTAGATCTCTTTTAGATTGTCTCCTTCAGGATTTTATCATTAAGTTTTTCATTTGATCATTGGGAGTTGGTATCGATCATATACTTTCCAAAAGCATATATCATACCCAGGTGTTGATCATATACTTTCCAAAAGCATGTATCAAACCTACAAATTTAGTCAAGCTTCCAAAGTGAGATGACCGTGCAAGGAATTTGATTCTTCCCAATATCTTATGAGTGAGCTCATGTCTTCCGGTTCAGTAATGAACCTATATGATCCCTTTGGTTATCTCGATCTCGTTAAGTCAACTCTTTTACCTAACTAATATGACACCTCCGAATCTTTATTCCCATGTAGAGGACATGCATCAAGAGGTCGGTCAGATATCAGCCTAATGAGAAAGGATTGACATCTCCTACTCAGGCTAGAGAGTATCTCTTAATAATCATTTGACGGTGTTGGATGAGTCCTCAATCTAACTCTTTAGATATTGATCCAAGCACCAGCGTCTATGATTCAATAATTGAATCAACTGCTATACGATTATTAAGATGGCCATGGCACATAACCTTAATTGTACCAAGGGACCTATTATGCAAATTAATTATTCTTCATTTCAGATCAGGGAATGATATTCACAATAACATTTATTGCATAATAGCTCGTCGTGGGCCCGCATGTCCAACAGGGTAGCCTGGGGCGCGGGGCGACGGGAGCGCAGGGCGGCCTGTGGGCGTGTGGCACGCGTGGCGACCTGGGGCGTAGGGTGGCTAGGTCGCAGGGCATGGGGCGGCATGGGGAGCAGGGCGCGGGGCTACGCGCGGGGTAAAGGGACACGCACGGGAGGGGGCGGTGGGTGAGGGGGTAGGTGTCGAGTAGGGAAGGGCTAGGGTTAGGGATGGATACGATAACTTCGGTCGGTTTAAGACCTTCGCTTTGATACCATGATAAGGGAACATACTGGAATGCATTATGATAGGCCCAAGGGTTCCCTTATATAGGAGAAGAACCTATTTGGCAAATTACTGAAAGAGGAAAGGAATAATTGAAAATTACAAAAGATAATACTAAAAATAGTAAATATCTCAACAGGATCCGCAGATGGTGCTGGGGTCCCATGCGGAAGTGCATAAGCCTCTGACGACCAAAGCGGTTGCTCAGGAGGCACATAGCACCTCAGGCAGAGGTACAAAAGTCTCTGGAAAAGGCACTAGCACTCCAGGCCGAGCCTCGGGAGGTGCTACGACCTTGAGCGAAGGCGTGCATGTCTTTGCCAAAGGCTCTAGGTCCTCATGAAAGGCGACAACACCTCTTGGCAGAACTCCCGGAGGCGCCACGAAGGCACCCAAGCCTTTGGCAAAGGCGCTAGGGCTTTGTGGAGGCGGTGAGGCTTCTTGGTGGAGCTCCAGATGGTGTTGTGGAGGCACCCAATCCTCCGGCATAGGCACTGGACTTCGTGAAGTTTCTCACGGAGGCACATAGGGCCTTGGGGAGTTGCACAGTGCTGCATGAGGCACCTGAATCCCCTTATAGGAGGCCCAAGTTGCAGGAAGGCGCTCGTGCAATGACTTTGCAAGGAAGAGAGACGACGAGATAGTGGTGGCGGTGGAATGTACGTCAGAACACCGATGGAGAATAATGAGAGAAGATAATGAGATAATCTTATTCAAGAGGCCGAGGGGTTTTTATAGATGGAAATCCTAGAGCACTCACAAACAAGAAATTACATAAAAGGACCCTCAGGGATTACAACTAAATAAAATAAATAAAGCTATCTCTAGCACTTGAGGTTGAGTACCTTAGATCTTGACTATTATAAGATATATTTACCTCCCCCTAATCATGAGATTAATGCCAATGCCATGGTTTAATTTACGATCATGGGTGTGTGTTATTGCCAACGACCATTGCTCCCAAGTTTCCGCCATCATCGAACATCTAAGATAGTTTTTCTTCTTATGGATGATGGCATTTTATAAATATTAATGCATGCGATAATATAGATACAGAGGCACAAGTGGAACATGTAGCCGATACAGATAATCACAATTCTCCTATTGCCTTAGAAAGGCAGCAACATAAATGCACCATGCATACTATTTCTAGCCATGTTTCCATAGAAATATTCCACAATATGTAGAGTTTGTTTCATATCTCTCCACTACTTTGATTGTTCATACATACCGAGATGTTCTTCAAGAAGACAAATGATAGTCAAATATGTAGAGGGGACACCCAACCTACATTCCAGAAATGCAGGAACCCTTGTTATATCTTTGACGGATGCAACAAACATTTGGGGTGCATATGGATCTTCATGATCAAGCTTTGCTTAAATGTTAGCATAATACTAGAATTCTAGACTGGTGGATAAAATGTACACTCTGACCTGCAGTGTTAATTACTTCAATATCTCTTCAGTTGCTAGATTTGCATGTTAACTGAGTCGAGTACAGAGCCATGACCTAGGGTACTGCAAAGGTCATGTGTCGAGATAGTTATAACCGATCTTCTGATGGAAGTTCATCCCCAAATGCAATTGAAATATGACAATCAAGCAGTATTGTTTATTGCAAATAAGCATACCTTTCATGAGAGAACCAATCTCGCGGAGGTAGATTGCTACTATACCAGAGATATTAATCAACTAAGTGGTTTTTGGTAGCTTCTCATATTTCTTCTACAGAGCAGACTACCAAAAGTTGTACCAAAGTGCTTCGTAGCATCGCATTTCGAGAGATATTTAGAAGACGAGCATGATGGATCATCATGATCCAATTTGAGGGGGAATGTTTGTTAGGTTTTTTGCTTGTCCAGTCCCCAACTTGGGGTTGCTGCATTATGTCCCTTTTAAAGGGATCTTGTGTGCAATATTCTCCAGCAAGTTGAAGACCTTTTTCGGTTGCCCTCTTCCCATTCGAGAACATCAAGCAGAGAGCATCAAAGGATTCTGAAAAAACCCATCTTTCGCCACGAGAGAGAGGCCGAGAGAGAAAGGGAGAGCACCTGGTGGTCTCGCCCCCTCTTCTCTAGTTGGTCGAGGAGCAGCGGCTTGGGTTGCGGGTTCGCCGCGCAACAGCTAGGGCTGCGAGTTCTAGAGGAGCAGCACTGAAGAGGTCGCATTGTGGAAGATCTCAATGGAGCCAAGCAACAGTTTTGGGTCTCCATCCGGGAGCCCTCGGGAAGCCACTTCACCTTCTTGGATTTGTGCACATTTTGGCATTTTGGATACATAGAGATAGTTGGTTGTTTATACAGGAATTATCGATTGTGCGCGTGGCTTGTACCTCGATTTTATGGGCAATAAAATCAAGAGGAACATTTTGGCTCCATTTGATCTAGTAGAATCGTTGCCGGTCTTTCTCATGGTTTTTCCCTTACTCACACCGAGCAAGGATTTCCACGTAAAAATTTTTTGTCTCATTTGGTTGCTTGTTGTGATTGCTTGCATGTGATTGCTTGCATGTGATTGCTTTATCATCATTGTCATTTGGTTCCCGTGTGGGGAACCCATATTTGTGTTGTGTCATCTTTGCTGCAGGACATGGATTTAGGGATTCTCATTACTATCCCAACAAGTGGTATCAGAGCTCAAGTTGAGCAATATGGACAACGATGATGAGAGCACGGTGATTAAGCTCACAAGTATCAATTGGCATATTTGGAAAGCCAAGATGGAAGATATTTTATATTGCAAGGATCTCCATGATCCAATGGAAGGAGAGAACGTCAAGCTAGAGAATATGTCAGTAGGTTGTTGGACATGCGAGCCCACGGCTAGCCATTATGCAATAAATGTTATTGCGAATATCATACCCTAATCTGAAATGAAGAATATATAATTTGCATAATAGGTCCCTTAGTACAATTAGGGTTATGTACCATGGTCATCTTAATGATCATACAATTGTTGATTCAATTATTGAATCATAGAGGCTGGTGTTTGGATGAATATCTAATGAGTTAGGTTGAGGACTCATCAAGCATCGTCAAATGATTGTTAAGAGATGATCTCCAGCCTGAGTAGGAGATGGCAATCCTTTCTCAGTTAGGCTGATATCTGACCGACCTCTTGATGCAGGTCCTCTGCATAGGAATAGAGATTCGGAGGTGTCAGATTAGTTAGGCCAAAGAGTTGACTTAACGAGATCGAGATAACCAAAGTCCTATATCGTATGCTGTCATGATATAGGCACGCATCCTCTGACCGGAGACAGATGTGTTACTATATGTCTGAGTATGTACATTTGTAAGGCCAATAGGTTGATGACCTAATCAAGGTCTATACACCAGCGCGCTGGTGTGCATGCAAGGGCATATGAGTAATACGATCTCTCAAAGGGATCATACAGGTTCAGTTACTGAACCGGAAGACATGAGCTCACTGATGAGATATTGGGAAGAATCAAATTCCGTGCACGGTCGTCTCGCTTTGGAAGCTTGACTGAATTTGTAGGTTTGATATATACTTTTGGAAAGTACATGATCAACACCTGGGTACAAGAAAGAAGAGAAGGAGCCATTTCATCTTTCCCGTAAAGTATAAGTAAAGGAATGAGCCCGCAAATGGTAAATGCCAAGCTGGACAAATGCGGCCACTATTGTCATGCCAGTCCAGGAAGAAGAGCACGTAGCCTATGCCTATGCTCGGCCTAGCGCTCAAGTCCTAGCTTCCTTTCACTCCTGCGCGTCAGACCTGGCCCCGTCTAAGAGGTATTATTAGGATCATTATCAGCATAGTTCGCTACTTGTTTTCAGAAGAAAGTCCCTGGAGAGAAATTCTCTTTCTTTATCGCGTGCTTTCTAATAGTTCAAAAGTCGTTGACAAGATTTTCCTGCCTCGACGATGATATATGAGGATTCAAAGCTCTCACGCCTCAATTGCATGGCGAGCAGCACGTCACTTTTTTCAGTCATTTACTTTAAAGCGAACGGGACACTATCTAAGCTATTCGTGGGATTCTGTGTTCTCTCGATGCGTAAACTGCTTTCACAGATGGATGAGTCAGCTGCCAAGTCAGAGACTTGACTCCAGACCAAGTCGGAGCACAGGGTGAGCCCCATCCTTGGATAGTCCCAAGACTTTGAAAGCAGAACCTAAGCGCAGGGTCCAGAGTGAGCATCCATGTCTTCCCTGTCCTTCCGCACAGCACACTATTAAGCGTTAAGATGCTAGGGATCTGAAATGAAACATATGAAGTAACTTTTCCTTAATATCGTGTTATTGGCCCTTCTCGATTCCAATGCAACTGGTACTTTTTGAGCTGACGTAACAAACTACGCGAGCCTCCCGATGAAGCCAACAGAAATCCTATCCGAATAACTAGCCCACCCCATACGCGGAACCCACTGGTAGATTTCGGTATTTTATGAAACATATGGTCAAAGAGATCTAGCTACTACCATACTGCCTTACTCGCCTCGGCTTCAAGCTGGACTTTTGGAGCTATTTTCGAAACTAACCGAAAACACTATAAAAGCTTTTTCCATATTTGAGAGAGGAAAGAAAGAGTCCATTTTTTCACAACCCGGTTGTATCGTAAATGCTTTACACACTTCACAGGCTTCGCTTCGGAGTCTGACCGGGTACTTCAAGGATATAACGAAATCAGGAATCTGGTTACAAAGCACCTGATATATTAGAGCTGGCCCGGTTTATGGATGAATTTAAGATGAGAGAAAGCCCTTCCCCTTGGATGAACTATATGCATGCAGCGGAAGACCTGCCTCGTCAGTACGCCTCCCAAACTTCTCATTTTCCTCATCGATTGACGCCCTGACGTGACGCTTGTGTTGCAAAGCAGTGAATATATAGTAGCATTTTGATTCTGCTCTCTAAAGAGATTTTGCTCTCATGCCCTACCTAGACTATTGGCTTGGGTTAGCCATACACTGAATATCCTTCTAGCGATTTACATTGCATCATCAAATGATACAAGTCTTGGATAATAATATAGAAGGCACTAGATGTTGATGATCCGACAGCATCTATGCTTCCTCGAAGAATGTGAGATCTCACACCAGGATTAGCGGGACAGATAGAAAGTCCCTCTCTCTGTCGAGTTGGTCACATGCTCTCAAAAATGAAGCTGGGCTGGTGAATTATTAACTAGTAGAGTTGTGCTGGGTTGTGTTGCGGTAGGGCTTTGCTGGATTATGTTCTTCCTTGCCCCCTCCTTTGGCGAAAGCACGAGGTGGAAAAAAGATTGCACATTGATAGAATATCTGACAAAGGTGAAGTGTTGGAGTCTTTCTATCGATCACCGATTGTCATATGGACCCGCTTGATCTAAGGTTCAAACTCGCTCGACCTATTGGACTTAGGGCTCGGACATTCGGGCAGGCAAGTGCCACACAGTCCTATGATACAAAGCTTGAGTATGTGGTCAAGAAGCAAGTGGAGTGGTACGCCTCTGAGTTCTCGCAGTCGGTGAAAAGGAACTACTAAATCAGGAGTAGGTAAATTGGCTTGTCTCTTAGTCACCGTGAGGAACTGCTTCCTTCGACCTATGGACACGTATCGGCTCAATGGCCCTATCCCACAACTCTCCACTTCCTGTCGCACCAGTCCCCGGCTTTCTGCATTTTCATGGCTTTTCTACTACCATACCTTCCTTTCCCTCCGCTCCCCCTCGAAGTCAAAGTTAGAGGGCTCGTACGGTCCTCTGGAAATAGCTTTTCCATGCTCATTTTGATATCTTCGGTAAGTGCCCCATCAAAGTCCTATTTTTCCCCTTTTTCAGTATGAATGAGATTAGTTTCTTGGACCAAGTTATATTATACCTCTTTTAGGTTCAAGTAGTAAGGAGTCAGTATACATATTTGAGACACGGCTACCAATCAGACCCGTACTCTATCGATGACGCACCGTGTTCAGTCACTAGGCATGCTTTTTGTCGACTATCCAAAATCCTCAAAAAGATTGAGATTGCATTTTCTTCTTCATTTTCTGAATTGAAAAGATTTTGCCTGACTTTGTTCGCAGCCGGAGGAAAGACTTCTTGATATTGTGCCAATTCCAGTTTTAAACTACCGTATATGATCGATACCAACTCCCAATAGTCAAATGAGAAACTTAATGATAAATCCCTGAAGTAGACAATATAAAATTGATCTTATACTTCAGGTTTATTCTGAGTCTTCCAGTATCCATGATGTACAGGTATTGTGAGTACCTGAGGGTGATGTGATCATAAACGATTGTATAATCATGACGCTTTCATTCTTAGGGAGTGATTAAATGGGTCTGGATTTTAGTGACTCCTCTCAGTAGAGAAGTAATCTGATCTTAGTCCAAATATTGGACATTGATCTGAATGTGATTCGGATGCAATGAGAAGATTAGATTTGCGGTCTTGATTTAACCAAGCATCTATGGGAGGCCCGAGATCTGGATTTGAGATGTGAACTCAATATCCAAGTCACTATACGTGGAACAATACAATCGCCCTGTCCTTATCTCCAAGTATTCGCGGAGAAAGCGCATTATCCTTGAAAGGGTTCAGGATAATTTCATTGTTGATAATATGTATCATAGCATTGAGAAAATGGATAATTAAATGTGATTTAGTTATCATGAATAAATATGAATTTGATTCATATTATATGGAGAATTATCTAAGATAATTAAATGTGATTTGATTACCAAAGATATAAATAATGTGGATGTGATTCACATTATTTGGGCACATGAGAATAGAGATCCAAGATGATTAAATGTGATTTAATCATCATGGATATGATTAATGTGGATAGCACTATCCATACTAATCATATGCATTATAAATGAGATTTATAATATACAAGAGAGAGCTATTTGTAATTTACATTTGTTAATTAAATATGGATGTGAATTGGATTCGCATTGGACATTAAATTGAAAATGTAATTTACATTCTATTTTGGTTTGTGAATGTGATTCACAAATTTCCAATGGCATGATTGCAATGTTCACAAAATAAATTGGATTTTTTTGTGAAATAATCTGCAACAAAAATTGCTGCAAATATTGAATATAATCATGAGATAATGTAATCTCATGTAATATAGAAAGGAGAGCCACCTTCCTCATATAGAGGGTGGACGGCTACAATCCCACTATGGAATATGGTAGCCGTCCACCCCTATTATGGAAGGAGGCTTGTCTCCTTTCTATTTCTCCAATGAAGATTGATTTAATGTAAATCAAATTATATTGAGTATATATTTGATTTTATTAAATTAATTGTTGTTGGTTTTTACCAACACAAATCTTGACCATTGAAAGAAACACAAATCAATGTGATCCATTGAATTTGTGTTGTCCATGGATTGAGATCCATGGATCCCAAAATATCATAAAAGGAGAGGCACCCCTTTGCTCTTCTTTAAACACAATGAGAACATAAGTCTCTCTTTCTCTTCCTCTCTCTACACGCCTACTCTCTCTCTCCCTCTCATATGGCCGTCCACCATGGATGCCCTAGAGGGAGTCTCCATCGTCGCAGCGTCGTCGTTATGTTGCACGATCGTTTGCTTGTGGATCTCTGTCTCCTTCGGTGCTGATGAATCTCGTATTCATCATGCTAAAAACTCCGTATTAAAATCCCTGCTTAAACAAGCCAATAAAAATATCCTTTAAAACTCTATTTTTATCATGTACAATACTGTGTATAATTAGCCTTTAATTATTTGTATTTAATTGTCCTTATTTTTCTGTAATTATTTTATCACTCAAAAACCCCTAAAAATTAGGTAGATAAGTTGTCTATAATTCACTGACCTTTAAAACCACTAAAAAATACAAAAACAACTCAAAACCACAAAACCGGTGTTTTTATCCCCTTAAAAATACCCCCAAAAATAACTTTTGTACAGATGACCTCTTTTGACTTTTTGACCTACATGAAAGTTGTAGATCTCATCGAGACGAGCAACTTTCATGTTTTGACTTTTTCCAAATTCGGCTCTAACTATTTCTTTTATATTTTTCTTTGTTTTTATTTCTGAATTATTCTGATTGGGCCACGTGGCGCTCTCTGGAGCGGCCACGTGGCCCGCTCTCCTTCCCGCCACCCGGCGGCCTCCTGGGCCGTTGGATCACATCAGTCCGCGCCCATCTCAACCGTCCACCCGTGCTCTGTCTCACAGCCGTCAGATCTCCCCTAAGATCTAATCTCACCCACCCGCTTCCGCCTAAATCTCAGCCCTTCGATCTCATCTTCATCCAATGGTCCTACACCTGCCACGTCTTCTCTCCATCTCCACCGTCAGATCTTCGAACCATCCAACGCCTCTCCTTGCTCCACGCCACCCTTCTGTCCACTATCGTTGGATCTCACCCATCTCCTCATCTGGACCGCTCATCACCGCCTCAACGCCAACCGTGTGATCAGATCTTTGGATCTGATCACAGCCCTCCATCAGCGCCCTCGTCAAAGCCGTTGGATCGCTAGATCCAACGGCTGCCACCCATCGTCAACCTCCAGCCCCGGCCGTTACTCCTTGCAACGCCCCCGACCCCTTCCATTTTTAGCCACCGTCCCAGCCACCCATCTCCTCTCGTAACGCCTCCCTCTCAAATCCCAATCTTCCGCCACCCTCGCGAACCCCATCAAATGCCATCTCCATTACTCCTCTTCTTCATTTCATCCGTTAAAACCCTCGTCGTCACCACCGTAACCGCCGGGTACCTCCTCCTATTTAAGCCCCTCCCCCGCCACCAGGATCGTGGTCCACCGTCTTTGGGTTTGACCTTAGCCTCCTCCGCCCCTCCGGTGATAGCGGAGGGGCGGAATGTCGAGGCGAAGATGGGTCTCTCCTGGTGTCGACCCACGGCCAACTCCGTCGTGTTTCGGTGTGCCTCCGGCCACCATCGAGCTTCGTGCACCGGCCGCGCACGCTGGCGAAGACCCTGAGCCCCCAAGGAGCTCAATCCTAGGTCGCTTCCTCCACCAGCACCTCGCTCCGGCGAGGTGACTTTTCCTGTTATTTCTCGTATTTTTTCCATCACCTACACAATCTCTCAACCTCACCTGACCATCTTCCGACATCCACACAACCACGGCATCTCCGCTCACTACCCCACTCACCATTCCCTTCTCCAGATCCCCAGCCGCTCCGACCCACCTCCTCCTCCACCTCGCCGGAGGAGGAGCTTTGGCCTTCACTCCCGTCGCCCCACACGGCCCTCACTCATCTCACTTCACTCACCATTCACTGCACACTTCGGTTATCTAACACTTGCAGGTGTTCCGAGCTTCAATGGCCGGAGTTGGCATCGGCTCTCCTTCGAGCTTCTCTCCTCCGACGAGGCTTCACCGATCTTCACCTCCGTCCAGCTCCGGAGCCTCGCCGCACCTCCAGGGCCTTCGACAGGCGCCCAGATATCTTCACCGACCTTCAGGCCGGCGTGTGGCCCACGGAGGAGCTCCTGCAGGTCCGTCGGAGCACAGCCTTCTCCGGTGACCTACGGAGGAGACGAAGGATGCAGCTGCCGTCCGATCGTAGCGATCGGACGTCTGTGATGATGACGCGTGGCCCGCACGAACCTCCAACCGAAGCGGCAGGCCCGGGTCATCCGAGCCTAGAGCCGTACCACCAGACAATGCCACGTGGACCGAAGTTGAGGGCTCATCCGAGCCTAGCCCTCACGTGCCTCGCACGTGAGGTTCTGGGTAATTTGCGATAAAGACCCCGGAGTTTATGGAAATTGCAGAATGGTCCCCAGGCACGTGCCTCACATGCGTGCCTGGGTATTTTACAAGGAAGCCCTCCAGATTTCGCAGATTTGCAAAAAGGCCCCTGTGCGCAAATGGAGAATTTACAAAGTGGCCCAGGCGGTTTTTGGTATTTGCATTTAGGTCCCTCCAGGGACCTAAATGCAATATTTATCCTTTATTTTTCTTGCATTTTTATTACATTTATGCCCTTGCACTGTTTTTAGCATAACTTGAGCATCGTAAGTCCAATTTGCATGATTTTAGTGTCGTTTTGATCCTTATTTTGTCCTCTACATTCTAGCATCCTTATTTGTTCCATTTGACACTGTTTAAATTTAAGTGAGTTTTTATGTGATAAATGGGACCTAGCTCTACTTGTTTTGCTTGATTTCATGACCGATTTTTAATGATGTGTTCAAAATGGCTCTAACTTCATTCTATATTGTGTTGCTCATATTTTAGGGTATAATTGTAGCATTTGATTCATCATGCATATTCCATTGCATTATTTGCACATGCATCACTTTATATTTGCATAAAAAAAATAGAATAAAAATTGCATGCATCATTGCATTGCCTTATAAGTTGCATATGGACCTGAAATTGAGAATTAATTGACATTGAACTTCACGAATAAAAATTCAAAAGCTATAATTAAGCAGCTGTGTCCCTGTGTTCGACCTTGGTAGACTTGCCAAGCACAAATATTCCACAGCATTCAAAGACTGTGGTTTTTGCTGAACAAAATTCGCCTCCTGTACTACAGCATTATTGATATTTATTATCGAGGCGAATTTCGCGTTCATCAAATCATTTGATGAACGCGAAATCCACCTCGATAATAAATATATCTTAAGTCGTAGTATAGGAGGCGAATTTTGTTCAGCAAAAACCACAGACTTTGAATGCTGTGGAATATTTATACTTGGCAAGTGTACCAAGGTCGAACACAGGGACACAGCTGCTTAGTTATGGATTTTGAATTTTGATTCATGAAGTTCAATGTCAATTAATCTTAATTTCAGGTCCATATGCATATTATGAAGCATTATGCTAAGTGATGATATGCTGCATGTATTTTTATCGGTTTTTATGCAAATTAAAGTGATGCATGGGCAAATAATGCAATGGAATATGCATGATGAATCAAATGCTACAATTATACCCTAAAATATGAGCAACACAATATAGAATGAAGTTAGAGCCATTTTGAACACATCATTAAAAATCGGTCATGAAATCAAGCAAAACAAGTAGAGCTAGGTCCCATTTATCACATAAAAACTCACTTAAATTTAAACAGTGTCAAATGGAACAAATAAGGATGCTAGAATGTAGAGGACAAAATAAGGATCAAAACGACACTAAAATCATGCAAATTGGACTTACGATGCTCAAGTTATGCTAAAAACAGTGCAAGGGCATAAATGTAAAAAAAATGCAAGAAAAATAAAGGATAAATATTGCATTTAGGTCCCTGGAGGGACCTAAATGCAAATACCAAAAACCGCCTGGGCCACTTTGTAAATTCTCCATTTGCGCACAGGGGCCTTTTTGCAAATCTGCGAAATCTGGAGGGCTTCCTTGTAAAATACCCAGGCACGCATGTGAGGCACGTGCCTGGGGACCATTCTGCAATTTCCATAAACTCCGGGGTCTTTATCGCAAATTACCCAGAACCTCACGTGCGAGGCACGTGAGGGCTAGGCTCGGATGAGCCCTCAACTTCGGTCCACGTGGCATTGTCTGGTGGTACGGCTCTAGGCTCGGATGACCCGGGCCTGCCGCTTCGGTTGGAGGTTCGTGCGGGTCACACGTCATCATCACAGACGTCCGATCGCTACGATCGGACGGCAGCTGCATCCTTCATCTCCTCCGCAGGTCACCGGAGAAGGTTGTGCTCCGGCGGACCTGCAGGAGCTCCTCCGTGGGCCACACGCCGGCCTGAAGGTCGGTGAAGATATCTGGGCGCCTGGCGAAGGCCCTGGAGGTGCGGCGAGGCTCCGGAGCTGGACGGAGGTGAAGATCGGTGAAGCCTCGTCGGAGGAGAGAATCTCGAAGGAGAGCCGATGCCAACTCCGGCCATTGAAGCTCGGAACACCTGCAAGTGTTAGATAACCGAAGTGTGCAGTGAATGGTGAGTGAAGTGAGATGAGTGAGGGCCGTGTGGGGCGATGGGAGTGAAGGCCAAAGCTCCTCCTCCGGCGAGGTGGAGGAGGAGGTGGGTCGGAGCGGCTGGGGATCTGGAGAAGGGAATGGTGAGTGGGGTAGTGAGCGGAGATGCCGGTGGTTGTGTGGATGTCGGAAGATGGTCAGGTGAGGTTGAGAGATTGTGTAGGTGATGGAAAAAATACGAGAAATAACAGGAAAAGTCACCTCGCCGGAGTGAGGTGCTGGTGGAGGAAGCGACCTAGGATTGAGCTCCTTGGGGGCTCAGGGTCTTCGCCAGCATGCGCGGCCGGTGCACGAAGCTCGATGGTGGCCGGAGGCACACCGAAACACGACGGAGTTGGCCGTGGGTCAACACCAGGAGAGACCCATCTTCGCCTCGACATTCCGCCCCTCCGCTGTCACCGGAGGGGCGGAGGAGGCTAAGGTCAAACCCAAAGACGGTGGACCACGATCCTGGTGGCGGGGGAGGGGCTTAAATAGGAGGAGGTACCCGGCGGTTACGGTGGTGACGACGAGGGTTTTAACGGATGAAATGAAGAAGAGGAGTAATGGAGATGGCGTTTGATGGGGTTCGCGAGGGTGGCGGAAGATTGGGCTTTGAGAGGGAGGTGTTACGAGAGGAGATGGGTGGCTGGGACGGTGGCTAAAAATGGAAGGGGTCGGGGGCGTTGCAAGGAGTAACGGCCGGGGCTGGAGGTTGACGATGGGTGGCAGCCGTTGGATCTAGCGATCCAACGGCTTTGACGAGGGCGCTGATGGAGGGCTGTGATCATATCCAAAGATCTGATCACACGGTTGGCGTTGAGGCGGTGATGAGCGGTCCAGATGAGGAGATGGGTGAGATCCAACGATAGTGGACAGAAGGGTGGCGTGGAGCAAGGAGAGGCGTTGGATGGTTCGAAGATCTGACGGTGGAGATGGAGGGAAGACGTGGCAGGTGTAGGACCATTGGATGAAGATGAGATCGAAGGGCTGAGATTTAGGCGGAAGCGGGTGGGTGAGATTAGATCTTAGGGGAGATCCGACGGCTGTGAGACAGAGCACGGGTGGACTGTTGAGATGGGCGCGGACTGATGTGATCCAACGGCCCAGGAGGCCGCCGGGTGGCGGGAAGGAGAGCGGGCCACGTGGCCGCTCCAGAGAGCGCCACGTGGCCCAATCAGAATAATTCAGAAATAAAAACAAAGAAAAATATAAAAGAAATAGTTAGAGGCCGAATTTGGAAAAAGTCAAAACATGAAAGTTGCTCGTCTCGATGAGATCTACAACTTTCATGTAGGTCAAAAAGTCAAAAGAGGTCATCTGTACAAAAGTTATTTTTGGGGGTATTTTTAAGGGGATAAAAACACCGGTTTTGTGGTTTTGAGTTGTTTTTGTATTTTTTAGTGGTTTTAAAGGTCAGTGAATTATAGACAACTTATCTACCTAATTTTTAGGGGTTTTTGAGTGATAAAATAATTACAGAAAAATAAGGACAATTAAATACAAATAATTAAAGGCTAATTATACACAGTATTGTACATGATAAAAATAGAGTTTTAAAGGATATTTTTATTGGCTTGTTTAAGCAGGGATTTTAATACGGAGTTTTTAGCATGATGAATACGAGATTCATCATACCCCTATACTTAAACCATGCTCGTCCTCGAGCATCTAAAGAATGAAGGAGTCGGATTGATTCCTGACAGTGCTTGTGAAAAAAAACAAGGCTTGATCTTTCGAAGACCCTTGACCTAAGTGATCCTAAAATTCTGGGTTTATCCAAGCCTTAGTCAGAAGGAATCCAACTTCTCTGATTATCAGACTCTCTTTTTGTACATATAATATAATGATATGACATTTAGTGTACTGCATTTCATGAGATCCGAGTCGAAGCATCACCCAAAGTTCCAGTCCCAAAGACTCTCCTCTAGACCTAATCCTCAATACTAGGGAAGAAGTCTACTCTTGCTTCAGTCAACCATCTCTTTAGTTTGTCAGACTTTTAAAATGTAGATGGACGGCCAGATGATGGAGGTACTAGGATTGTGTATAATTTTTTCTCACCCTCACATTGGAACAAGGGGCCTCTCGAGTGCCTTTTACTCAACACATGTATACTTTGTTGATCAATGTGTCCGTCAAGAGAGTTGGAGTCGTCTGCACTTGTTTTTCTGGGAGTACACCGGGGTGTGTCTTTTCTGAGTATCTAAGATACCTTCGACACCCAGACTTGTATCGCTTACGATGCAGGGCCCTTTTTGTGGTGTCAGCCCGACTCCTTGATCCTATTTAGCGCTTGGTCCAAGTGGACACTTTGAAAATGGTTGGGAGCGCTCGCCATTGGTGGAAGCTCATTTGGAATTTGACTTTGGAAGATAGAGCTTTTCTTTGACATTTCATTTCTTTTGTTGGCTAGCTCCACTGCTTTTACCAAGAGATTGGCGCACACTGATCAACAAGTTTCTTTAAGTTTCATCACACCCTGGCACTTTTAGGTAAATATCAAGAGATAGCATATGAATCTTGTTCACATACTGGCTAGGGTTTTTGCTGACACTCAGGTTTTCTGAAGCCTTCATTAACTTTATCCCATCCTCGAATATCATAAGATCGGGTCTAAATTTAAATCTCTGATCCTAGTTCCTCAAGTGATATCTCATCTCAGCTCATCAATCATGCAGTTGTGGAAGTGACTGTGCTGATCATATTTTCTTGGAAGTAGAGATAAAGAGTGCAATATAGCACTCAAATCTTTCAAACCAGAGGAGTGTGGATATTTAAGTCCGGAAAACCCTAATGACTAAGGCATGTTAACTCAGACTCTCAAGATCCCAGAGATCTAGTGTCCTCAAAAATCCTCAAGCCCTGCGTAAGTGTGAATGTGTCAGGAATACACCAACTCCAAGGATTAGTGATTTTTTGTGTGATTTTTATCTTTTGCAAATTTTTATGGGTTTTAATTTTATACTTTTTAATATAGGAATATTCACAAAAATTAAACCCTCAAATTTTAATTTTTACAGGATTTTACTCAGTTCACTAGTTTACCAAAACCCAGCTCGAAAAATAAAATTTAAAAAGTTTTAAAAACGCGAGCTAAGGCTAAGGTACTATACAATAATATACGGTATACCCCCCTATACTTAAAATTTGCTATGTCCTCATAGCACAAGTGCCATGAAGCCAAGGCTCGGTTCAAGTACAGGGAGATATAGCGGAACTGAGGAGGAGAGTCCCCCTATACTTAGGCCAAAATTGGCCTAAGTACAAGAAGACAGGACGAGGGATGGAAGAGCAGGCAGGTCCCCCCTATACTTAGGCTACAAATAGCCTAAGTAAGGTCTGCGTTTAGGGGGGGAGGGGGTGGTTTTATGATACAAGGGAGAGGGGGAGGGGGTTCGTGAAGAGTAGATATACACAGAGAGAGAGGGATAGAGTGAAATATACAGGGGAAGAGTGGGGGTGAATATGTGCAATGTAGGTGTGTGTGTGTGTGTGCGGGGGGGGGGATTTTTTTTTTGAATACAATATGCAAGACTGAAAAAGAAATACGCAGATGCAAGTTCTCTCCCCTTTTTTTTTACAACATGCAATGCAAGTAGACTGATAAAAATCCTAGCATTTCTTCACGGCTTCTTTTGCGGCCTCTTCAGCGGAAGCTCCCGACTTCGCGCCTCCATGATGATCAGGCGTCCCCGATTTTCATGGGCCCTGCCACAAAAGAAAAAAGTTAGAAACTCAAAGAAATTAAATCAGCAAGAAATTATGCATGAAATGAGGACCTAAAAATTTTTGAAATAAAAAAAAATCAAATCCAAAAAATTAAGCAAAGCCGTATCCCCGGCAACGGCGCCATTTGATGAACGCGAAATCCGCCTCGATAATAAATATATCTTAAGTCGTAGTATAGGAGGCGAATTTTGTTCAGCAAAAACCACAGACTTTGAATGCTGTGGAATATTTATACTTGGCAAGTGTACCAAGGTCGAACACAGGGACACAGCTGCTTAGTTATGGATTTTGAATTTTGATTCATGAAGTTCAATGTCAATTAATCTTAATTTCAGGTCCATATGCATATTATGAAGCATTATGCTAAGTGATGATATGCTGCATGTATTTTTATCGGTTTTTATGCAAATTAAAGTGATGCATGGGCAAATAATGCAATGGAATATGCATGATGAATCAAATGCTACAATTATACCCTAAAATATGAGCAACACAATATAGAATGAAGTTAGAGCCATTTTGAACACATCATTAAAAATCGGTCATGAAATCAAGCAAAACAAGTAGAGCTAGGTCCCATTTATCACATAAAAACTCACTTAAATTTAAACAGTGTCAAATGGAACAAATAAGGATGCTAGAATGTAGAGGACAAAATAAGGATCAAAACGACACTAAAATCATGCAAATTGGACTTACGATGCTCAAGTTATGCTAAAAACAATGCAAGGGCATAAATGTAATAAAAATGCAAGAAAAATAAAGGATAAATATTGCATTTAGGTCCCTGGAGGGACCTAAATGCAAATACCAAAAACTGCCTGGGCCACTTTGTAAATTCTCCATTTGCGCACAGGGGCCTTTTTGCAAATCTGCGAAATATGGAGGGCTTCCTTGTAAAATACCCAGGCACGCATGTGAGGCACGTGCCTGGGGACCATTCTGCAATTTCCATAAACTCCGAGGTCTTTATCGCAAATTACCCAGAACCTCTCAACTTCGGTCCACGTGGCATTGTCTGGTGGTACGGCTCTAGGCTCGGATGACCCGGGCCTGCCGCTTCGATTGGAGGTTCGTGCGGGCCACGCGTCATCATCACAGACGTCCGATCGCTACGATCGGACGGCAGCTGCATCCTTCGTCTCCTCCGCAGGTCACCGGAGAAGGCTGTGCTCCGGCGGACCTGCAGGAGCTCCTCCGTGGGCCACACGCCGGCCTGAAGGTCGGTGAAGATATCTGGGCGCCTGTCGAAGGCCCTGGAGGTGCGGCGAGGCTCCGGAGCTGGACGGAGGTGAAGATCGGTGAAGCCTCGTCGGAGGAGAGAAGCTCGAAGGAGAGCCGATGCCAACTCCGGCCATTGAAGCTCGGAACACCTGCAAGTGTTAGATAACCGAAGTGTGCAGTGAATGGTGAGTGAAGTGAGATGAGTGAGGGCCGTGTAGGGCGACGGGAGTGAAGGCCAAAGCTCCTCCTCCGGCGAGGTGGAGGAGGAGGTGGGTCGGAGCGGCTGGGGATCTGGAGAAGGGAATGGTGAGTGGGGTAGTGAGCGGAGATGCCGGTGGTTGTGTGGATGTCGGAAGATGGTCAGGTGAGGTTGAGAGATTGTGTAGGTGATGGAAAAAATACGAGAAATAACAGGAAAAGTCACCTCGCCGGAGCGAGGTGCTGGTGGAGGAAGCGACCTAGGATTGAGCTCCTTGGGGGCTCAGGGTCTTTGCCAGCGTGCGCGGCCGGTGCACGAAGCTCGATGGTGGCCGAAGGCACACCGAAACACGGCGGAGTTGGCCGTGGGTCGACACCAGGAGAGACCCATCTTCGCCTCGACATTCCGCCCCTCCGCTGTCACCGGAGGGGCGGAGGAGGCTAAGGTCAAACCCAAAGACGGTGGACCACGATCCGGGTGGCGGGGGAGGGGCTTAAATAGGAGGAGGTACCTGGCGGTTACGTTGGTGACGACGAGGGTTTTAACGGATGAAATGAAGAAGAGGAGTAATGGAGATGGCGTTTGATGGGGTTCGCGAGGGTGGCGGAAGATTGGGCTTTGAGAGGGAGGCGTTACGAGAGGAGATGGGTGGCTGGGACGGTGGCTAAAAATGGAAGGGGTCGGGGGCGTTGCAAGGAGTAACGGCCGGGGCTGGAGGTTGACGATGGGTGGCAGCCGTTGGATCTAGCGATCCAACGGCTTTGACGAGGGCGCTGATGGAGGGCTGTGATCAGATCCAAAGATCTGATCACACGGTTGGCGTTGAGGCGGTGATGAGCGGTCCAGATGAGGAGATGGGTGAGATCCAACGATAGTGGACAGAAGGGTGGCGTGGAGCAAGGAGAGGCGTTGGATGGTTCGAAGATCTGACGGTGGAGATGGAGGGAAGACGTGGCAGGTGTAGGACCATTGGATGAAGATGAGATCGAAGGGCTGAGATTTAGGCGGAAGCGGGTGGGTGAGATTAGATCTTAGGGGAGATCTGACGGCTGTGAGACAGAGCACGGGTGGACGGTTGAGATGGGCGCGGACTGATGTGATCCAACGGCCCAGGAGGCCGCCGGGTGGCGGGAAGGAGAGCGGGCCACGTGGCCGCTCCAGAGAGCGCCACGTGGCCCAATCAGAATAATTCAGAAATAAAAACAAAGAAAAATATAAAAGAAATAGTTAGGGGCCGAATTTGGAAAAAGTCAAAACATGAAAGTTGCTCGTCTCGATGAGATCTACAACTTTCATGTAGGTCAAAAAGTCAAAAGAGGTCATCTGTACAAAAGTTATTTTTGGGGGTATTTTTAAGGGGATAAAAACACCGGTTTTGTGGTTTTGAGTTGTTTTTGTATTTTTTAGTGGTTTTAAAGGTCAGTGAATTATAGACAACTTATCTACCTAATTTTTAGGGGTTTTTGAGTGATAAAATAATTACAGAAAAATAAGGACAATTAAATACAAATAATTAAAGGCTAATTATACACAGTATTGTACATGATAAAAATAGAGTTTTAAAGGATATTTTTATTGGCTTGTTTAAGCAGGGATTTTAATACGGAGTTTTTAGCATGATGAATACGAGATTCATCAGGTGCACCTCGCTCGTAAAGAAGATGTCGGATCTTGTGTGTCGAGATCAGGAGATTCGCCATTTGGATCATCAACATTGATTGCAAGAAGCACGTGTTTCATCAACACGCTCGCAAGCGTCTCCTCCGTCGGATCAGACTTGAGACAGGAGGTCTCTTCGTTTAGAGACTCGATCGCAACCACGCTTCAAGAGGTAACCCAAATACTTGTTTGTGGTTTAGATGAAACGATCCGAGAAATGTTCTTGGATCATGTGGTTTCATCACATGAAAAAAAATTAATTTCTGCTGCATAGAACAACTAGTGCGACTAGTCGTTCCTCGTCGTATTCGATACGACGCTCATGCTTACGTGATGCGCTTGAGGATTATACCATATCCTTCAAGTGGTATCAGAGCCTTAGGTCGAAGGTTTGGATATGATCCGTAAACCTAGGATGACTTGGGTTCGTTAAGGCTGCGAAAGTTTTTGTCGCATTTCATTTTCGTACATCTGTTTAGTGAATACATTCGGCCCTGTTTAAAATGTTTAAACACGAATTAATCACTTGGATTTTGTTTCCCATTAAATAAGGAAACCACAGGATCTGAGTTTACATAATTTGGATTCTGTTTGCTCGAGATATGATCGTTTTAATGAACATGTATTCACTGTTGCGGGAACTGCGAATCTTAACATGATTAATTAGTTAATTACTGTTTTGATCCGCCTTGAAATGCATGAAATATCACTTAAGTTCTGTCATAAATCAAATTAGCAATCTTAGGAAATTGATTTTGCATAATTTGGATTTGTTTTGATTGAGATATATTAATTTTAGTAAGTAGGGGTCACTGTTGAAATTACATTCCTAATCAAGAATCAAATGATTGTCAATTAATGAAATTAATTGTTAAATTTTCTTATAATCAAAATTGTTTTGATTATTGCTATATGGTATAATTTCGGTTGAAAAACTGATGATAATCTCAAGTACAAAATGATTGGCTCAGCATTATTTTTTTCTCGAGGCAGATATGTTGTCTTGTCGGGGTGCATTGGGGTAGCGGGTAACACCGGTTGCAGTCCGTCCCACTCTCGCCGGTACTGGCCATGACAGCGGGTAGGGAAC
The DNA here is from genome assembly GCA_037367405.1 of Ottelia alismoides. NCBI lineage: Eukaryota > Viridiplantae > Streptophyta > Magnoliopsida > Alismatales > Hydrocharitaceae > Ottelia > Ottelia alismoides. The sequence goes on from JAZKJV010007913.1 coordinate 264,609, forward strand.
GAATGATGCCTGAGAGATCATGCTGTATTTTCTAATTATTAAAATTCGAATTAATACGTACTTTGAGATAATACCATATATATATTCAAGTAAAACCAATCAAGTTTGTTGATCGAATTGGATTGATAATTGATTTAATTAGATTGAATTAATTATATCCAATTAAAACACTCTATATGAATAGATGTGTATTAAAACACAAATCTTGACCATTGAAAGAAACACAAATCAATGTGATCCATTGAATTTGTGGTGTCCATGGATTGAGATCCATAGATCCCAAAATATTATAAAAGGAGAGGCACCCCTTTGCTCTTCTTTACACACAATGAGAACACAAGTCTCTCTTTCTCTTCCTCTCTCTACACGCCTACTCTCTCTCTCTCTCATATGTCCATCCACCATGAATGCCCTAGAGGGAGTCTCCATCGCCGCGGTGTTGTCGTTATGCTGCCCGATCGTTTGCTCTGGATCTCCGTCTCCTTCAGTGTGCCTCGCTCGTGAAGAAGACGTCGGATCTCATGTGTCAAGATCAGGAGATTCGTCGTTTGGATCATCAACATGGATTGCGAGAAGCATGTGTTTCATCAACACGCTCGTAAGCGTCTCCTCCGTCGGATCGGACTTGAGACAGGAGGTCTCTTCGTTTAGAGACTCGATCGCAACCACGCTTCAAGAGGGAACCCTAATACTTGTTTGTGGTTTAGATGAAACGATCCGAGAAGCGTTCTTGGATCATGTGGTTTCGTCACATGAAAAAAAAATTAATTTCCGCTGCATAGAACAACTAGTACGACTAGTAGTTCCTCGTCGTATTCGATACGACGATCACGCTTTCATGATGCGCTTGAGGATTATACCATATCCTTCATTAGTGAATGGACAAAGTTGAACCGAAAGGTCATTAGGACCATTTGAAAATGGCTTGACATGTATGTGTTCCATCATGTGGCTGAAGAGAAACGCAAATGAGTTGTGGGACAAACTATCTAAGCTCTATGACTAGAAGACCGCAAACAACTAGGCATTCTTGATTCAGAAGCTGGCAAACTTGAAATATGAGGACGGAACCATAGTGGCGGAGCATTTGAATGACTTCCAAAGCATCATCAACGAGTTGAATTACATGGGCCTGACGCTTAATGATGAGTTGCAGGCACTTCTCTTGTTGGGTTCATTATCAGATAGTTGGGAGACCCTAGTTGTCACTGTGGGCAATTGTGCAAAGGACAGCAAGTTTACCATGCACATGGTCAAGGGTTGCCTCTTGAATGAGGAAATCAGGCATCACTCATCCGGAGAGACCTCCTCTTCACATGTATATGTAGTTGTGAGGAGAGGAAGATCCAGTAGTAGAGGACAGTCATAGGAGACACAGAAAGGGACAAGCCCATGGGCAGAGGAAAGTGTCACCATTGCCAGAAGTACGGTCATTGGAAGAGAGATTGCAGGATTTGGAAGAAAGAGAAAGCTGAAGCCAATAAAAATTAGAAGAATGAAGATGGGAATATAGTTGTAGTCGTGTCATATGACAATGCAGATGATGCGATTCTAACTATTCAGGATCAATGTTTGCATGTAGGGAATGAATTAGAGTGGGTCGTTGATGCGGCCACCTCCAATCATGTAACTCCACACATGGAAGGGAGTAACGAGAGTTAATCTAGGATCATAGGCATGGGCACCATCTCTATTAAGACTGATGTTGGGTGCTTAATGACTTTGCAGAATGTAAGGCAAGTTCCTGATATGCAGCTTAGTCTTATATCTGGCTCACAGCTAGATAGTGAAGGCTATCATCTGAAGTTTGGTGATAACAAGTGCAAGATTAACAAGGGTTCTCTCATCATGGCTAGAGGCAGTCTGTGTTGCACACTCTATATGACTAGAGTGAAGGTCATGGATGGTAGTTTGCATGCCAGCGAGGCTAACACATCAGATTTGCGGCACCGTCGTCTTGGGCACATGAGCCGAAGGGATTACAACTTCTTAGTAAGACAGAGTTGATCCCTAACACAATGACATCACATTGTTTCCTTGTGACGCATGTAAAGTTGGGAAGAGCAGGAGTGCACCAATCAGAGTCAGATCTAAGGTGAAGGGAGACCTTCTAAAGCTGGTTCATTCATATGTTTGTGGTCCCATAGACACATCCTCCTTGGGAAGAAACATGTATTTTGTCACTTTCATTGATGATGTGTCTAGGAAGGTGTGAGTGTATATGTTGCGGATGAAAGATCAAGTATTTGATTACTTCAAGAAGTTTCATGCCATGGTTGAGCGTGCAACATGGAAATTGCTGAAATGTTTGCTCATGGACAACGGGGGAGAGTACACCTCCCTTAGCTTTCAGGGCTAATGTGCATAGCACGACATCAGGCATGAGAGGACGGAGCCAGTCACACCCCATCACCATGGTCGTACTGAGCGGATGAATACGACCATTGTTGAGAGAGTTCATTATATGTTGAAGAGAACGAAATTACACAAGACCTTTGGGTTGAGGCAGTTCGCACCACGTGCTACGTGATCAACTGATGTCCATCGGTTCCTTTGGGCTTCCAGATTCTAGGGCATGTTTGGACAGGAAAGGACCCCTCATATGCTCATTTGAGGGTGTTTGGATGCAAAGCTTATGTGTTGGTACCAAAGGAGTAGAGAAAGAAATTGGATGACAAGGTTGTGCCTTGTATCTTTGTTGGCTATGGAGATCAGAAGTTTGGATACCGTCTTTGGTATCCAAGAAAGAAGACTGATGCCCGACACAAGGATGTGATTTTCTATGAGAATCAGACATTGGATGAGGACACTATTGAGAGTGGTGATGCAGAAGAGATTTCCATGGATGATGACAGTGATGAGGACACGGATCCCTCTCCAGTTTAAGGTACAAGTGGAGAGGATGGGCAGCTAGAGCAGTATGAACCAGATGCAGACTCCATTAATGTAGGTCCAGGGGACCTGGGGCAGGGGGAGCAGCCTCATCCACATGCTAACGTAGTAGAGACTCATGTTAGAAGATCTGAGAGGGCACGCCAGCCATCATCTCGTTACCCCACTTCCCGGTATGTGATACGTACAGATGCAGGTGAGCCATACACCTTTGAGGAGGCATAGCAACACAGGGACAAGGGTCATTGGCTCAATGCAATGAATGAACAGATGTGATCTCTCAAGAAAATCACACTTAAGATCTCATTGAACTTCTGATAACACGGATTTTGCGAGGGTCTAGAGTAATCCACACAAGGCGGGATCACAATATCATTGAGGCGACCGCTCACGAAACCCGGGTCAATCAACAATTAACCCACAATTCAGAATCAAGCAATGAAAGTAAATGTGGAGTTAAAATTTATTATAACTCTACAAAAGATGTGTATAGTGCAAGTAGTGTAGAGTGTCGAACACAGGAAGCAAACATGTAGATCGGGGCAAAGAATGCACAAAATGTGACTGTGATCAAGTTGTCTATAGGTGTTATTTTTTGTGGGTTTTTAATTTATAATTATTTTTTATTTTAATTTTATTTTTTTTCATTTTCTTTTTAATTTTCTGATTTTGTGTTTTCTTTTTATATTTATATTTTTTATATTTTCTTTTTCTATAAAATAAGATATATATACAATAAGGGAAAGAGAGATAATGTATTTATAAAAATAGGTAAAATAAGCAAAATCTAGGAAATAAAATATGTTTGTACTTTTTATAATTTCTAATGTTTTTTTGTGTTTTTTCTATATTTTTCCTTTTTTTGGTATTTTTAAAATCACAAATACTCAAAACATGGAATAAAATATAAATTCGAAATTAAATTGGAGATGAAAAAATCAAACAGTAACTAAAATTTTCCAAATTAATTTTAAATTAAAGATAATAAAATAGAAAAAATCAGGAGAAAAATATATTTTTGTGATTTTTATGGAATTTTTTATATTTTTATGAAGGTTTTTAGAGGTTTTCTTTTTTTGAGTTTTCTTTTATATTTTTTAGTGATTTTTTGTCTGAAAGTTGAAGATGTGAAAACACACAAAATTTATTTTTTGGAGAATTTTTTGAAAAGTTTTTATAATTTTTATGGATTTTCTAATGCAAAAAGGGATGAAAATGCATGTTTTTGATTTTTTATAAATAATAAAATGCTACAAACATGTGAAATAAAAATATGCAGTGGAAATGCAATGCAACAGTAAGCTAGGGTATTTTTTTTGGATTTTTTAGGATTTTATAGAAGCATGAAATAAATATAGATAATAAAAAGAAAATCCAACCCTAGCACAAGTATTTTTGTAAATATGCAAAAGTCCAGGGGGCCAAGTCGTAATCTTTCCAGAAAATTATAACTAATTAAAAATACTCCTGCACCAAATATCAAGAGCCAAAAAGCTAAGGGTATTTCTACAAAATCACCATGCTCATGTGCTTGTGGCACGTGACCAGGTAGGGACCTGTACGCAAATAATGAAAACTTGGGGGCTACAATGCAAAATTACCAGAAATTATAACTTCATAAAAAAGTTTCTGTACTTAATCTAAATAAGCTAAAACCCAAGGGTGGCCCTACCAAATGGCCACGCCTCACGTGCACAAGTCACGTGAGGTGACGTGGCGGAGGACCCAAATGTAATAATCCAAAAGTTTAAGGGCTTTAATGTAAATTTTACAAAATAATTAAAATTACGGATGAAAGTTTATAGACTATTAAATAAATACACAAAATGGCAAGGGCAGGGGTGCAAAATACACAGTGATTGGGGATCGAACGGCTGATGGAGGTCACTTGGACACGTGTCGAGCTCTGGACGGTCGATACTGTTCGTGATCGAATCACTGTGATCAGATCTGCGGGGAAGATCAGCGGGTGAGGGAGAGGCAGATCTGACGGTTGTTGTATGCCTGGAAGATCCGGCCTTCATCCGACGTCGGAGGATGCAGGAGTAAGAACTGGGAGGAACACCGGCGAGCCAACGTTCCCCCGGCTAAATCTCCATCCTCCGGCGAGCTGAAGGACTCCAAAATGGCAGAGGCGCTTTCAGGTGCAATCCTCTCTTTGCTGGAGGATCCAAAAGACGCTGGCGTATCCAGGAGGGCGCGAGTGAGGCAGGTAGAGCTGGCGATCTCCAGGAGCCCCAGCGAGTGGTCAAAATGAGCTCCAAGCGATTCTTTGGCACCAGGACCTGCAAGAGAAGTTAGGGGGGTGCGGGCAAATTGCCACAACCCTCCTGATGGCAAAAGGCAGAGTGGTGGCAGAATGAATGCTCGCCGGAGCAAGCTCCAACGAGGGGTGGATTAGGTGAATGGTTGGGTTTCGATGGAAACGGGAGAAGGGGGTCGAATCCTACAACTCAGGCGAAGCTAAAAATGCAAAAAAAAACAAAAGGAAAGCAAACCTTAAAGGCAGAAACGCCTGAGATGGGGTACCTCGATGACCAACCTTGGCCGGAGATGGCGGAAGCCACCAAAAGCTTTGCCGGGGCTAGCTAGACACTGATGGAGACTCCTCTGTCACAGGAGTCGATCCAGAGCAAGAGAGGTCGGCCTTGGCTAGGACAAATGGGATTCATCTTCGCAATGGAAGTTTGGATGGGTTTTTGTAAAAGAGGACGAATGGGCTCAAAGGACGATGCGGATCTTGCGAATCGTTGCTCTGATCTTCGATGTGAAGGCTAGGCGTGTAAGCTCAATGTCAGGGAAAAAGTCAAGAAGGGAACTAGGCGAAATGGTGAAGGATCTGACCACGAAAAAACCAAGAAAATGGGTGCAGCAGCAGGTCTAGTGGTCATAGATCTTGGGGATAAGGAGTTGACCCCCGGTCAACGGATGGCGTGGCCTAATTGGGCCATGTCATCCGTAAAAGACAAGAATTGAATAAAATATTTGTAAAATCATTTAAAAATAATAAACTAATTTATTAATTTTAAGTTATTAAATAAAAAATGTTTATCATTTTTAAATTATTATATTATGATTTTTTATTTTTTTGAGGTTTAAAAAAATACAAGTTCCTTTTTAAGGGCTATATACAGGTATATTCATCTATTTATTTTTAATGTTTTATTTTTGTTTTTATATTTTTAATTTTATTAATTTGATCTATTATTTTATATATTTATAACTTATTTTTATAAACTTAAATATATTTTTATTTTTCTGATGTATTTTGTACAATTAAATAAATATAAGTATTAATTATGTAGGTATACTTATTGGTATTATACCTATGTATTCTATACAAGTATTTTATTTTTGTGTTATCTTTATATTTTTATTCCTGTTTTAATATATACATATATTATAATATTATTTATAAAATTATAAAAATGTAAAAATTGTAAAAATAATAATGAAATAAATAAAATGAATATTTTAATCGGTATACGTATACAATAGGGGTTCAAAACCTAACTTTCAAATCGTAACTCCAAAAAATATGAAACCACCTTCATTAAATAGATTATTAAAAGTTATATATAATTAAAGGTGATTTTGATACATTTAAAATTTTTATTTGAGAGATACAAGTCTGGGAAGTTGGGATTTTGGAAACTTATTCAGATCATAACTTTTTATCTAAATATTATTTTTGTGTGAAATCAATTTTGTATTTTTCTATATTTAATTATCTACAACTTTCATGTTCAAAGTTTCTTTATTTGAAGTATAAAAAGTGGAACCAAAAATAGGTCCCAAAAATAAAGGAAAATAAAAGGAGTTTTTTGGGTTTTTGGCCCTTATCTCCCCCTACTTTATTCATTGTCGACCTAGTCATCGAGATGCCTAGGTCTTGGGGTTTCGGGTCATTTTACAATATTTTATTCTTTTTCTTTTCTTTTTCTTTATTCTATAATTTTGGCTTTAAAATTCGTATTTTATACATATTTTGTACAATAATGCATGAATGATAAAATGTCTAATTTAAGCCTATTTACACGCATTTACTAGGGTTTTAAGGCCAAAATGATAGAATAAAGATGATGAAACGGAGATTCATCATCCCCCTGTACTTGCCTTTGCTAGTCCCTAGCAAACATTTATGCAATAGGTGCAGAAAAAGAAAAACAAAAAAAGAAAAAGTAGAAATTAGATTAAGTTTAATTATCAAACTTGTCTTCACAAAATCAAAGTTTGGAGCTTAAGTCGGACCTTTGGAATTTTAGTGCGGGCGGAACCTTAATGAGAACCAAATTTGAAATCCAACAGCCTTCGAGAATCCCAAAACTCTGCTCAAGTCTCCTCAATAGCCAGGTCAGAAATATTTCAACTCATATGTAAACCCTTACGACTATGAATCTGACTCGTACAGTGTAAGTGATAGTGTTTCTCCCCAACTAGAATGATAAAGAGACTGGCTTCTCCAGTATAACAACCCAATGATTCCCCAATCCAGTAACTCCTTCCTCGAGGAACGGGGTATTCCCTTCTAAGTTCAAATGACAACCAGCTCAAGAAGAGGGGTGAAGAGAAGAATGGACGGTAGCCAGTATAGCTACCTATCCTAGGATGTAAGACCAGTGTAGTAAAGTCATCCAGCTGCAGGCTTACATGATTTGACTTTGAATCTCAAACTTGCTTATTTTCTATACAACATATATACACTCCGGCAGGCATTTTATTTTTATACAGGCATGTCCACTTTTTTGGAGTTTTTTTTTTTGAAATACTATTTACAGCAGCATATGCATAGGGAGTTTTTCCTCTTGAGCCAGTAGACTATCCCTCTTTTGAAGCTTTATTGCAACTCACACTCTCCTGTATTTAGAATTCCTCATCATTGGACGGGTTGGGGTGCACTTCCCTCCCTACAGGAGGACAAATGTTTCCACTTGTGTGCATCTCATACCGGCAAATCCAACCCCCTCACCACTCCAACTGAGTTGAGCCATGTAAAAGGTGCAGGTGTCCAAGTTAGGTCATTATCAAGAAGAGTTGTACGTGTGCTCCGAAATACTCTACTTAGGCAGTCAAGAATCCGTTGAACCAAGTCTCGTGATCCTCAAAGAATTAAGTCAACTAGACCTGAAGTACCTCAATTCCAGCTCCTATAATGTTCCTGTTATTAGGTAGATTTTAAGGTCCAACCAAGCTTCAATCTCTCAATTTTATTTAGACTTGTTCAACTATCAAACTTAATCCGAAAAAAATGCTTATGCTATGCAAATGCTATACAGAATGCAGAAAATATTTTTTTGATGCAATTTTCAAAAGTTTTGAACTTTTTATGGATTTTTTAAAAGATGATGCATATGCATTTTTTGGCATTTTTCAAAAGATTTTTCAAATGTTTTTGGATTTAGTTTTGCAAATGTTTTTGGGTTTTTTTGAAAAAAAAAATATTTTGGTTTCAAAACTAGGTTAAAATATTTACACAGGGATGCATCTTATATTTACAAGACGTGGATTTTAAGAATTTACAAGGCTAAGTGATCAATTATATATATAATGAATTTTAGTGTAATGTATATGTAAAGCCTTGAACTTGGCATATCTCGGATCCTATATAATAAGATCTGACTCGTCAAGAGAAAACCAACGAAATTTGTTTCGTGTGAATCGGACTTTGTTTCGAATTGTTATGATTTTCCGAAGAAAGAGAAGTCATTAATCCATAATGACTGTCATTAATACTAATTAAACATGATTAAAGAGATTAATGACGATTGAAAGCCGTTAATGATCATTAGTAAACACTAATCAATAGTTAACAAAAGATAAGCATAAGCCGCGAAAGTTAAATCGCGATTACTGAAAGTTAATCACGATTAGTGTTAATTAAGCGTCATTAGCGAATCTAGAATCCTCTAGAATGTTCTAACTTAAGCTCCAAGTTTGGGATAAGTTTTGGCTAAAACCATGGGCCAAAACCATGGGCTGCTAAACCATGGTTAAGGTCAAAACTATGGTTTTCTAACCATGGTTAGTGGTTTTCTGGGGCCTATAAATAGACCCCCCCTACCCATTCATTCTCTACAACTTCCACTACCACCACCACCCCAAGGGGTAGGGTCGAGAGGTTGGGAGGAGGAGTGGGAGGCGAGGGAGGAGCGCTAGCGAAGCGCTGCCGGGAGAACGAGGAGGAGAAAGGTATGATCCTCTCTTAGTAGCTTCGTAAGCTAGGCTTTCAATTCATACTCTTGTTCTTCCAAGTTTTGTTCTTGATTCATCTTTCTTTCCGATTCGTTTTGCTGTTGTGGTTCGAGGAGAAATCTGTGTCACACCCTACTTAGGTGCGGGCGGCTATGCACGTCAATGACCCTGTGATTCATCACACGTTCACTCATCTAAGACGCATTGGTGTCTACCGATTCTCCATCGTTTATGTTTCTATTCTTCGCATTATTCTTTTATAGTTATGTTGATGGAGAAATCTGTGTAATACCCTACTTAGGTGCGGGCAGCTATGCACGTCAATGACCCTGTGATTCGTCACACGTTCACTCACCTAAGATGTGTGGTGTCTACCGGTTCTTCATCTCTTGTTGTTGAGTATATTCTTTCAGTTTCGTTGTTATTTTCCTCTTGATTGATTTTATAGAGGAAACTCTTTTCGTTTTTATTTTGAAATATGTCCCGATATAAGGGGAAACTCTGCCGAAATTTTCCGAGAAATATGTCCCGATATAAGGGGAAACTCTGTCGAAATTTTCCGAGAAATATGTCCCGATATAAGGGGAAACTCTGTCGAAATTTTCCGAGAAATATCACCCGATATAAGGGGAAACCCTGCCGAAATTTTAAGAGAAAATATGTTCTTGACGTTCTTCGTGTTCTTCGCGTTCTTCACGTTCTTAACATGTTCTTAGCGTTTTGATACGAAAAATGAAATTCGATCTTTTTAGGAGTCTTAAAATAGCCTTTCTAAAAACGAAACTCGATAAAGCCTTCCATACATGAGAGAGAGCTCGATTAGGTAACGAAATCCTTCCTTTTGTAGTTGGGTTTTCATAAGAAATTATTGAAATTCTTGATTTTGTGTTCTTTTCTACAAAGAACCCTAATTTTGGCTATTTTTGAAAAAGTCTGAAGAATTGCTTTGTGATTCCCACTAAAATAAGATTTACGCATCAAATTGATGCGTTGGCTCTGAAAGTTAGGGTTTAGGAGTTAAAATAAGCATAAATAGGAGTATTCATATGGTCATGAATAATATATATGTGAGTCGATACTAAGTATTGCGGATTATGCAAATCAAAGACTTAACGAAAGAATTACATCATGTGAATTGGTGTAATTTAAGTTGGATCCTGAAAAGGATCATGTGTCACGTTAAGGATGACTGGGAGTAGAACTACAGGTCGGGCATGCAACCTGTAGGTTTGTCGGAAGGAACTCGTATTGGTGTTTCCCTACCTAGGTGGTACACGGTTGCCCTGTTATGATAAGTGCGCACGAAATGAATGTTTTGCAACGCGTGGTACCGGGAGCCAATATATTCGGGTTGGAATGACAGAAGATGTGGTCATGCCATGTGGAGGCACGGGTGGTTCAATAGCGGCTGGGTCACGATAACATGTATTTAAAGCCGCTAGGTTGTATGATTACATGTTAGATTGAGGTTTTAAGCAACCGAGTCCTCGAGGACGGTGTGCTCATTTGTTTTTCCAGGCTGAGGGTTGAGACCTTGTTTAATAAAAGAAAAGGAAATTGTCATGGTAGTATTGGAGGATTGGTTGAGGCGACGTGCGACGGCATAAGCTTACCAAGATCAACACAATCTCCAATCCCGAAGTGTCCACAGCTTCGGAGTCCAAGAATGGTGGGGTTCCCCTAGACTAATCCCTGATGTGGAATAGAAAGGAATAGGACTTAAATTAATGAAAAGGAATAAAATTTTTGTGATATCAAGTTTTGAAAAATTACACAATTTATTTGCTTTTCTCTTCTTCATTACTTAGCATTCGCTAAATTTTTATCCTATGATTTATGGAAAACCCAACAGGTATCGGTGAGCCATCGCAAGGACTTTAAAAATTCATCCAGCTTACATACTAGACATCCAGCCTGCCACAGTATCTTTACTCTTTAAGGTAGTTAGTAATCTTTTGTATATTTTCCTTTCAAGTTGATGTACATGTAATGGTTATAGTGGGACAGTGTATCATCTGAACTTTATTTTTTGAATGGAAAAGTGTTGAAATACTTTCTTCCGAGTATTTTTATTTGCAGTATGTGATTGCTGAATAAATTATTACAGAGTAACCAGATCCGGATAAGGGAGGATCCGACGGCCCGGGAAACGGCGTCGTGACAGATTGGTATCAGAGCTTAGTTACTCCAGTAACTTATTTAGTAATTAACAACTATGAGCGGTATTCAGAAAACTAAGGTTGTATTAAGATCCTTTGATCTTAATAAATGACTGCAGTACCATTCACAAGTCATTGTCCCTTATGTACATCATGCTAAGGATCTGACCTTTGACCATGACTCATCCCAGGATCATGGCAGACCAAGATGTGTCTAGACAATTAGCGGCTATGATGGCAATGCTCCAAGACATGGGGCAAAGGCAACAAGCATTGGAGGAGAGGCTCAATGCACAGGCTGAGAGACCCGAGGTATCTAAGCCTGCGGATGCTAGGATTGAAGGTTCTGTCCATCTTTCTGAGGAAGAATCTAGTTACCATCCTTCAACTGAGTCTGCTCCTACCCCGGTTGAAGGAGCAATGGAGAAGGCTCTTCTTAGACACCAAACATTACTTCACCATGCACAACTTCTATCCCTCCGTATAGGATGGCACCAGCTGAGTTACGAGATTTAAAGGTACAATTGCAAGAACTGTTAGATAAAGGATTCATTCGTCCTAGTACTTCACCATGGGGTGCACCTGTCTTATTTGTTAGGAAAAAGGATGGGTCGATGCGGTTGTGCATTGACTATAGACAACTAAACAAGAGGACAATAAAGAACAAGTATCCTCTGCCAAGAATAGATGATCTCTTTGATCAGTTACAAGGTTCAACTGTGTATTCCAAGATTGATTTAAGATCTGGATACCATCAGTTGAAAATTAAAGATACAGATATTCCCAAGACAGCCTTTTGAACTAGATACGGACATTATGAATTCTTAGTTATGCCTTTTGGACTAACAAATGCCCCAGCAGCCTTCATGGATCTCATGAATAGAGTATTCAAGGAGTTCTTAGATCACTTTATAGTAGTCTTTATTGATGATGTGCTTATTTACTCAAAGAATAAGTATCTGCATGAACATCATCTCAGGAAGGCACTTGAAACTCTAAGGAAGAACAAACTGTATGCTAAATATAGCAAATGTGACTTCTGGCTATCTGAAGTATCTTTCTTAGGCCATGTTATTTTTGGGGAAGGTATATCAGTTGATCCTACAAAGGTTAGTGCGGTGATGAGTTGGGAACGTCCGAAGACTGTCACAGAAATACGATCTTTTTTGGGATTAGCTGGATATTATAGAAGATTCGTGAAGGAGTTTTCACGAATAGCATTGCCAATGACTAGACTAATTGAGAAGGAGGTCCCATTCTTATGGTCTGATACATGTGAAGCTAGTTTTCAGACACTGAAAGAATGCCTAACATCTTTACCAATCCTTACTCTACCCTCCGGGAGTGAAGGGTTTACAGTGTACACTGACGCATCCAAAGAAGGACTTGGGGCGATTCTTATGCAACATGGTAAGGTAGTTGCGTATGCATCACGACAGCTCAGGACACATGAGAAGAACTACCCAACACATGACCTTGAATTAGTTGCCATAGTTTTCGCTTTAAAGATATGGAGATACTACCTGTATGGTATTACTTTTGAAATCTTCACCGATCATAAAAGCTTGAAATATCTATTTGATCAGAAGGAACTCAATATGAGACAGAGACGGTGTCTAGAGTTGCTGAAAGACTATGATTGCACTATCTCCTACCACCCTGGTAAGGGGAACGTCGTAGCAGATGCCCTTAGCAGAAGAACTTATTCACCTGGGTTAGTGAGTGTTATCCATTTCTGGGGTTTACTATCAACGTTGAGTGAATGGAAACCATTTGATAGTAGTGCTGATACTATAACTATTCCTCATCGATACAAACCAGAAATATGGGATAAAATAAAGAAAGGACAGGAGGATGATCCAGTCCTTAAAGACTTGAAACAACAACTTGAGAAGAATGAGATAGAGGGATTCCAGATACAAGATGGTTTACTATATAATCATCACAGAGTTTGTGTACCAAACACACCTGAACTAAGGAAAGACATCTTACGAGAAGCTCATTGTTCTAGATTATCTATTCATCCAGGAATTACGAAGATGTATAAGGATCTTCATTCATACTTTTGATGGCTAGGAATGAAGAAAGATGTTGCTGAGTTTGTGAATTCATGTTTCACTTGCCAGCAGGTAAAGGCTTCACACCAAAAGCCACCAAGATTATTGCAACCCCTCCCTATACCTGAATGGAAATGGGAAAGCATTTCCATGGATTTCATTACTGGCTTACCTCAAACGACTGGTAGTAAAGATAGTATCTGGGTTATAATAGATCGTCTGACAAAGGTAGCACACTTCATTCCGATAAGCTTATCTTTCACTCCAGACCAGCTTGCTGAGTTATATATTACACATGTGATTCGCCTCCATGGTATCCCGAAGGAAGTAGTATCTGATCGAGATTCACGATTCACTTCACACTATTGGGAGAACTTCATGAAAGCCTTAGGTAAACAACTATGCTTGAGTACAGCATATCATCCACAAACAGATGGTCAGTCAGAACGTACGATTCAGACACTAGAGGATATGCTACGGGCATGTGCCTTAGAATGGAAGGGATCGTGGATTAAACATTTGCCTCTTGCAGAATTCACCTACAATAATAGTTACCATACAAGTATTGGTATGGCACCATTTGAAGCACTATATGGATGAAGGTGTACTACTCCTTTGTGTTGGGAAGAGGTCGGAATAAAGAACCTTTATGATTCAGATAGACTTCAAGAGACATGGGAAGCTGTAGAGCTTGCTAGAAAAAGACTATTAACTGCCCAGAGTCGCCAGAAAAGTTATAGTGATACCAGGCAAAGAGACCTTGAATTTGAGGTAGGTGACTTTGTATTTCTCAAAATATCACCTATGAAGGGTGTTCAGAGGTTTGGCTTGCGTGGGAAGTTAGCACCCAGGTTCGTGGGTCCCTTTGAAATTATTCAGCGCATTCGAAAAGTGGCATATAGACTTGCACTTCCTCCACATCTTTCGACAATACATGATGTATTTCATGTATCAAATCTGAGAAAGTACATTAGGGATCTAGAGTATAAGATAAGTTATGATAATTTACATGTTGAGCCAGACTTGACATACCAAGAGATACCTGTGCAAATACTTGAAAGGGATATCAAGAAGTTGAGAAACAAAGAGGTGCCTTTAGTTAAAATATTATGGTGGAACCAAGAGTTTGAAGAAGCCACATGGGAACCTGAGGCAGAAATAAGAGAGAAATACCCCTACTTATTTGAGTAATAACACTGTGTATTGTATATCTTCTTTATAAATGAAATGACGTTCATTCACTTTAAGGTTGTTATGGTGTCAATCCTCTTTAAGGTTGTTATGCCTGCATTTCTAGTCTCGAGGACGAGACTTCCTTTAAGGTTGTTATAATTGTAAAGCCTTGAACTTGGCATATCTTGGATCTTATATAATAAGATCCAACTCGTCAAGAGAAAACAACCGAAATTTGTTTCGTGTGAATCGGACTTTGTTTCGAATTGTTATGATTTTCCGAAGAAAGAGAAGTCATTAATCCATAATGACTGTCATTAAAACTAATTAAACATTATTAAAGAAATTAATGATGATTGAAAGCCGCTAATGACATTAGTAAACACTAATCAATAGTTAACAAAAGATAAGCGTAAGCCGCGAAAGTTAAATCGTGATTAGTGAAAGTAATCATGATTAGTGTTAATTAAGCATCATTAGCGAATCTAGAACCCTCTAGAATGTTCTTACTTAAGCTCCAAGTTTGGGATAAGTTTTGGCTAAAACCATGGGCCAAAACCATGGGCCGCTAAACCATGGTTAAGGTCTAAACCATGGTTTTCTAACCATGGTTAGTGGTTTTATGGGGCCTATAAATAGACCCCCTTACCCATTCATTCTCTACAACTTCCACTACCACCACCACCCCAAGGGTTAGGGTCGAGAGGTTGGGAGGAGGAGTGGGAGGCGAGGGAGGAGCGCTAGCGAAGCGCTGCCAGGAGAACGAGGAGGAGAAAGGTATGATCCTCTCTTAGTAGCTTCGTAAGCTAGGCTTTCAATTCATACTCTTATTCTTCCAAGTTTTGTTCTTGATTCATCTTTCTTTCCGATCCGTTTTACTGTTGTGGTTCGAGGAGAAATCTGTGTAACACCCTACTTAGGTGCGGGCGGCTATGCACGTCAATGATCCTGTGATTCGTCACACGTTCACTCATCTAAGACGCGTGGTGTCTACCGATTCTCCATCGTTTATGTTTCTATTCTTCGCATTATGCTTTTATAGTTATTTTGATGGAGAAATCTGTGTAATACCCTACTTAGGTGTGGGCAGCTATGCACGTCAGTGACCCTGTGATTCGTCACACGTTCACTCACCTAAGATGTGTGGTGTCTACCGGTTCTTCATCTCTTATTGTTGAGTATATTCTTTCAGTTTCGTTGTTATTTTTCTCTTGATTGATTTTATAGAGGAAACTCTTTTTGTTTTTATTTTGAAATATGTTACGATATAAGGGGAAACTCTGCCGAAATTTTCTGAGAAATATGTCCCGATATAAGGGGAAACTCTGTCGAAATTTTCCGAGAAATATGTCCCGATATAAGGGGAAACTTTGTCGAAATTTTCCGAGAAATATCACCCGATATAAGGGGAAACCCTGCCGAAAATTTAAGAGAAAATATGTTCTTGACGTTCTTCGTGTTCTTCGCGTTCTTCGCGTTCTTCGTTCGTTCTTCGCGTTCTTAACATGTTCTTAGCGTTTTGATACGAAAAATGAAATTCGATCTTTTCAAGAGCCTTAAAATAGCCTTTCTAAAAATGAAACTCGATAAAGCCTTGCATACACGAGAGAGAGCTCGATTAGGTAACGAAATCCTTCCTTTTGATGTTGGGTTTTCATAAGAAATTATTGAAATTCTTGATTTTGTCTTCTTTGCTATGAAGAACCCTAATTTTGGCTATTTTTGAAAAAGTCTGAAGAATTGCTTTGTGATTCCCATTAAAATAAGATTTACGCATCAAATTGATGCGTTGGCTCTGAAAATTAGGGTTTGGGAGTTAAAATAGGCATAAATAGGAGTATACATATGGTTATGAATAATATATATGTGAGTCGATACTAAGTATTGCGGATTATGCAAATCAAAGACTTAACGAAAGAATTACATCATGTGAATTGGTGTGATTTGAGTTGGATCCTGAAAAGGATCATGTGTCACGTTAAGGATGACTGGGAGTAGAATTACAGGTCGGACATGCAACCTGTAGGTTTGTCGGAAGGAACTCGTATTGGCATTTCCCTACCTAGGTGGTACATGGTTGCCCTGTTATGATAAGTGCGCACGAAATGAATGTTTTGCAACGCGTGGTACCGGGAGCCAATATATTCGGGTTGGAACGACGGAAGATGTGGCCGTGCCATGTGGAGGCACGGGTGGTTCAATAGCGGTTGGGTCACGATAACATGTATTTAAAGCCGTTAGGTTATATGATTACATGTTAGCCTGAGGTCTTAAGCAACCGAGTCCTCGAGGACGGTGTGCTCATTTGTTTTTCCAGGCCGAGGGTTGAGACCCTGTTTAATAAAAGAAAAGGAAATTGTCAGGGTAGTATTGGAGGATTGGTTGAGGCGACGTGCGGCTGGCATAAGCTTACTAAGATCAACACAATCTCCAATCCCGAAGTGTCCACAGCTTCGGAGTCCAAGAATGGTGGGGTTCCCATGGACTAATCCCTGATGTGGAATAGAAAGGAATAGGACTTAAATTAATGAAAAGGAATGAAATTTTTGTGATATCAAGTTTTGAAAAATTACACAATTTGTTTTCTTTTCTCTTCTTCGTTACTTAGCATTCGCTAATTTTTATCCTATGATTTATGGAAAATCCAACAGGTATCGGTGATCCATCACAAGGACTTTAAAAATTCATCCGGCTTACATACTAGACATCCAGCCAGCCACAGTAGCTTTACTCTTTAAGGTAGTTAGTAATCTTTTGTATATTTTCCTTTCAAGTTGATGTACATGTAATGGTTATAGTGGGACAGTGTATCATCTGAACTTTATTTTGTGAATGGAAAAGTGTCGAAATACTTTCTTTCGAGTATTTTTATTTGCAGTATATTTCTGAATGTTAGTTGTGATTGCTGAATAAATTATTGCTGAGTAACCAGATCCGGATATGGGAGGATCCGACGGCCCGGGAAACGGGGTCATGACAGTATATATTCCTCAAACTTATTTAAAAAGGTTTTCAAGCAATTTTTGAAAACTATAGTCCAAAATAATTTTTATAAACATGTACACACATTTGAAAATCATTTTGCAAAGGTTTTTCAAACAGTTTAGATAGATTTTCAAATATTTTTGCAACCATTTTCCAAACATTTGCAAATAGTTTCCCAAACATTTTTATTTCACACAAAGAAAATAATTTTTTTCAAACAAAATAATTTTCACAAAGTTTGAAAATATTGAACAAAATGTTTTCCAAATAGTTTTCAAAATATTTTTCAAAAAGATTTTCAAACTATTTTTCAAACATTTTGCAAAAGATATTTTCACATGATTTATTAATCAGTAGATATATAAGAATTTGAGGAATAATAACACCTTTTTATTAAGTGATTTTAATGAATTTAATTAATTTAATTAGCCATAATTATTAATAAAATATGAAAGTACGAGTTATGGCTAAAGTATATACACAGTATATACGATCCCCCTATACTTAGCTTGAGCTATGTCCTCATAGATCGGAAAGAAAAAGAGAAGACATAAATCGTACTGAGTATAGATAAGTCTAAAGAATAAACGAACGAAGAAATGAATGAATCAATGAGAAGTTGAACGTCCCCCCTATACTTAGGATCAAATAATCCTAAGTATAGAAGAATGTACACAAAGCAGGGAGGGTCAAGGGTGGGAATGAACAGATCGTACTCAGATTGTCTCCCCCTATACTTAGGGTAAGATATCCCTAAGTATAGACAAGAAGAGGAGATAATGGAGAGGATCGAAAAATGAAAGAAAATTGGGGTGCATACCCCCCTATACTTAGGACAAAGTACGTCCCAATTATAGAAGACTGTCAACAAGGGGCAACACCTTTTTGGTACAAAAAGAAAATAGAAAAGGAAAAGAAGAAAAGTAGAAAAGAAGAAAAGAGATCAGAAGATGGGCGAAAGATAGAAGAGAGAATGGACATATCACTCCCCCTATACTTAGGGTAAAATAAGCCCTAAGTATAGGCAATAACATGAGTAATGAAACGGAATGAAGACTGAACATTCAGCTCATCCACCCCCTATACTTAGGACAAAGTACGTCCTAAGCAAGGAAAACACGAGAATGGGTGAATGAGCATAACAGGAGAGAGAAGGAGGTACACAAAAGCGAATATACAACAGAATGGATATACAGAGGATCAAGAATGTAGGAAGCGAACCTTCTTGCAGGACTGCTGAGGGATAGATCTGGTATGGTGCAGGTCGACATCATGGTCTACAGTGAACGAAAGCCAATCAAGGTCGATAGGGTGATGATCCTCAATGGTCCTAGGGTGCGAAGGCGCAGACGGGTTGGTGGAAGTAGTGCTGCTAGGTATGGCCTTGGGAGTTTTGTTGATATCAAAGTGGAATGGGACAAACTCATCATCATCGGAAGAAGTGTAGTCAGAGTCGTCCTATGAGGTATCATCCAGGTCAAAATAAAAAGGAATGAACTCATCAGTGGAAGTGGTCGAACTATGTTCGTCCTCTACAATCTCAACCGGATCATCTTTCTCATCAAAAGGCCCGCATTCCCGAATAAAAGAAACCAAATCAAATTCAGCCTTTTCAGTCTTTATCTGAATCTAAGTGAACATGAACGGACTCATCAGTGAAAGAAGTCAAGTCATGTCCGTCCCGTCTGGTCTCTGAATCTGTCCTCCACTCAAGGGTGTCGATCGTATAAATCCCGCGGATGTCATCAACACAACGCCAAGTCCCAGAAGAAGGAACTCCGTGGTCCATGCTATCCGAGTCTTCCTCCACAGGGAGGAAATCTCGTGTCTCAGTGGAGTCCAGCATACAATAAAAGTCTCTGATAGTCTTGTCTAGGTCATGATCCTCGGGGTCAGCCAGAATAGGTGTAGTCACATCAGGTGCATGTCTCTGGTCAGTAGTGGGTGCAGTGGTGACCACCTCGCTCTCGTCAACAGGATGAAAGCAAATCTCTCCTGATCCATAATCGATAACGACCCTCATAGAGGTGAGGAATGGTCGTCCCAGGATGATTGGAGATTGCTCCCCAGAGGAGGTCTCCATGGGCAATAAGACAAAGTCAACATGCTAACCCATGCCCTGAATCGAAATGACAGTGTTTTCAAGGATACCCTTCGGCCTCTTTATTGATGCATCAGCAAACTGAGCGATCATCCTGGTTTTCTTTAGAGACCCTAAGTGAAGAGACTGTACCAACGAGAAGGGTAATATGTTAATCAAAGCACCGCCGTCCATGAGAGTGTGATCATATGTGTGGTCAAAGGTGGTACATGTGATGAATGGTGTAGCTGTGTTCCTCTTCCGAGGAATGGGACGGTGTGTGATGGCGTGGGCAGTGGCCATGGTCAAAATGTGACGCTCAGATCTTCTCCTTCGCTTTCTCTTCTTGGGAAGAGGAGCAGATAAATCGGTCATGGCCTGCTGAAGTGGCACGGATGATCTCATGAACGGTTGCCACCACTTCGGGTTCAATCAATATTTTTTTTTTAAATTTTTGGACCTCCTCCATACAAGGGGGAAGGTCGGAATCATCATCTACACAAGGCATGCCAAGAGCAGTCTATACAACGGCATCCTTTGGGTCAAAGGTGGGACAGGGTGTGAATGAATGTGTGGTCAAAAGGTCTGACAGATGGCCACTCTCCTCACAGTCTGAATCGATCATGTGTCTCCTGAATTCTTTTTGGATCTTTAAATTTTTCTCATTTTTTTGTATTTTGGGAGATTGCAAGCTCTCATGAAGATCCCCGAATGAACCCATATAATCAGATGGTGTAGAATCATGGTCGCTCTTATTTATATTGGTGAGGTTTTCAATCCTCTGTCTCATATGATCCATCATCTGGGTCACGGACTCAAGGGTGGTCTCCATGAAAGGTGACTCCAATAGCTCAGTCTCGGGTGGATATGAAGGTGGAAAATATAGAGGTGGAGGTGGATGTGGATAGCAGTCCGAGTCTTGATACTGTGGCTGAGGCGGGTATATACAAAAATCAGAAAAAATACAAGGAGGATCCTCCAGATAAAAGGGAGGTGGACCGGCTGGAGTGAACGAGGGATCTGTAAAGTCCAGATAGAAAATGCTCCAGGGGTCCATCTCGAAAACAAAAGGAAATGATTGGGAGAGCACGAAGGTCAAATCAAGAGAGCGAAGAAGAAGGCGCAAATGCGTAGAGATGATCTAGGAATGCACAAACAATCACAAGCAAAACTCACACAAAACAAACCCTCAGTTCACCTGCTGAACTTGGTGAAGATCGCAAATGTGGCCTTTTTATCTTTTCTTTTTTAGAGTTAGGTGAGAAATCAAAAGGCTGCGCAAATACTTAAGGGCTGAAATGGGATTTTGGCACTAATCCGTAGTGTGTGTGCGAGCAATGTAAAACAAAAACAATAAGGGGATTACTCACCCCAAGAAAAATTTTTTTGATAGATGTTAGGGTCGAGTAATGTTAGCAGTCCCAATTTTATTGATTATCACTTTTTTGGATTTTTAGTGAGAAATGCACGCGCCTAACGAGGAATCAATTTTACTTAGCACCTAGGTTGGCAAAATCAGAGGTAGAGGCGGAAAAGCAATGCAAGCGGTAAACGATGATGAATGCTAAAGCGTAAATGCTCACCTTGCCTCCAACACTCTACATGAAAGGATGCTCAGTGGAATTGAAACCTATCTATATGCAATGCAGCCGATGAAATCGCCCTAGTGTGAGAAACTGTTATTAGCATGAAGCACAGTTTTCAAAATTTGACTAGATCCAAACGTAGACTATAGGCACATGCAAATATATTTAGGTGTTTGGACCTAATACTGTGTCAAGCAGATCCTACAGCTAAGGGCTCAATCACACACATAAAGAAAACAAAATAAAGAGAAGCGATGAAAACCGTAAAAACTATGATGAGCCCCCAAGTGAACAATCACGTGGAAAATAGGCCCGAATGTCCAGAGTCTGAGTACCTGTACTATTACAATAAATAACGGTCTCTCACTCACTTCAAATTACAAAAATAAATAAATACAAAAAATATGCTAAAAAGGTGACTGTCTTCTCAAGTCCTCCTTGCCTTCTTTGATGCTAGGTCAGAAGCTCACACTGCCTTCATGTGGGTGCGCAGGCACCAAGGGTAGAGTGCCTCCCTCGATCCACGGTTCCTCACACAAAGTCAACAAGAGAGGGTGATTAGACAAGTCAAGTCAAGCAATTATATCAAATAAAAAGCAAATAAATAAAGTCACAAAATTAGATTAATAAATCACAAGCACAAATAATCTCAATCTAAGTATTGTTGCTCCCTGACAACGACGTCATTTGATAACACGGATTTTGCGAGGGTCTAGAGTAATCCACACAAGGCGGGATCACAATGTCGCTGAGGCGACCGCTCACAAAACCTGGGTCAATCAACAATTAACCCAAAATTCAGAATCAAGCAATGAAAGTAAATGTGGAGTTAAAATTTGTTATAACTCTACAAAAGATGTGTATAGTACAAGTAGTGTAGAGTGTCGAACATAGGAAGCAAATGGGTAGATCGGAGCAAAGAATGCACAAAATGCGACTGTGATCAAGTTGTATATAGGTGCTATTTTTTGTGGGTTTTAATTTTTAATTATTTTTTATCTTAATTTTTAATTTTATATTTTTATATTTTCTTTTTAATTTTCTAATTTTGTTTTTTTCTTTTTATATTTTCTATTTTTTTATATTTTCTTTTTCTATAAAATAAGATATATATATATATATATACAATAAGGGAAAGAGAGATAATGTATTTATAAAAATAGGTAAAAATAAGAAAAATTTAGGAAATAAATTTTTTTTGTGCTTTTATAATTTTCTAATGTTTTTTGTTATTTTTCTATATTTTGTTTTTTTTGGTATTTTAAAAACTATAAAGACTCAAAACTAGGAATAAAATATAAATACGAAATTAAATTGGAGATGAAAAATATCAAATAGTAACCAAAATTCTCCAATTTAATTTTAAATTTAAGACAATAAAATAGAGAAAATTAGGAGATAGAAATTATATTTTTGTGATTTTTATGGATCTTTTATATTTTATGAAGGTTTTTAGAAATTTTCTATTTTTTAGGTTTTCTTTTATATTTTTTAGTGATTTTTGGTCTAAAGGTTGAAGATGCAAAAATAAACAAAATATATTTTTGGAGGAATTTTTTTAAAAGTTTTTATAATTTTTATGGATTTTCTAATAAAAACAGTGATGAAAATGCACGTTTTTTTATTTTTTATAAATAATAAAATGTTACAAAAATGTGAAATAAAAATATGGCGTGGAAATGCAATGCAACAGGAAGGTAGGATATTTTTTGGATTTTTTAAAATTTTATAGAAGCATGAAATAAATAGAGATAACAAAAAGAAAATCCAACCCTAACACGGGTATTTTTGTAAACGTGCAAAAGTCCAGGGGGCCAAGTCGTAATTTTTCCAGAAAATTATAACTAATGAAAAATAGTCTTGGACCACATATCAATAGCCAAAAAACCCAAGGGTATTTCTGCAAAATCACCAGGCTCACATGCACAGGGCACGTGACCTAGTAGGGACATGTACGTAAATAATGAAAACTTTGGAGCTACAATGCAAATTTACCAGAAATTTATAACTGTAAAAAAGTTTCTGTACTAAATCTAAATATGCTAAACCCCAAGGGTGGCCCTGCAAAATGGCCACGCCTCACGTGCACGTCACGTGAGGTGACGTGGTGGGGAACCCAAATGCAATAATCCAAAGTTTAGGGGCCTTAACGTAAATTTTACAAAATAATTAAAACTGCAGATGAAAGTTTATGGACTTTAAAAAAATGCACAAAATGGATAGGGCAGGGTGCAAAATACACAGCGCCTGGGGATCGGACGGCTGATGGAGGTCACTTGGACACGTGTCGAGCTCTGGACGGTCGATACCAGTTCGCGATCGAACCGTTGCGATCAGATCTGCGGGGAAGATCAGCGGTTGAGGGTGAGGCAGATCTGACGGTGTTGTACGCTTGGAAGATCCGACCTTCATCCGACAGTGGAGGATACAAGAGGAAGAACTGGGAGGAACACCGGCGAGCCGACATTCCCTCGGCTGAATCCACATCCTCCGGTGAGCTGAAGGACTCCAAAATGGCCGGGGCACTTCCAGGTGCAGTCCTCTATTTACTGGAGGCTCCAAAAGACGCCGGCATATCCCTGCTAGATCTTGCAGGCTTCGACGCACTCGCCGGAGGGCGCGAGTGAGGCAGGCAGAGCTGGTGAGCTCCAGGAGCCCTGGCGAGTGATCAAAATGAGCTCCATGCAATTCTTTGGCACCAGGACTTGCAAGAGAAATTAGGGGGGTTGCGGGCAAATTGTCGCGACCCTCCTGATGGCAGAAGAAGGCGGAGCGGTGGCAGAATGAAAGCTTGCGGGAGCAAGCTCCGGTGAGGGGTGGATTAGGTGAATGGTTGGGGTTCGATGGAAACGGGAGAAGGGGGTCGAATTCTAAAACTCAGATGAAGCTAAAAATGCAAAAAAAATAAAAGGAAAGCAAATCTCAAAGGCAGAAACACCTGAGATGGGGTACCTCGACGGCCAACATTGATCGGAGATGGCGGAAGCCACCAAAAGTTTCGCTGGGGCTAGTTAGACGTTGTTGGAGACTCCCCTATCACAGGAGTCGATCCAGAGCAAGAGAGGCCAACCTTGGCTAGGACAAATGGGGTTCATCTTCGCAATGGAAGTTTGGATGGATTTTTGTAAAAGAGGATGAGCGGGCTCAAAGGACGATGCAGATCTTGTAAATCGTTGCTCTGATCCTCGATGTGAAGGCTAGGCGTGTAAGCTCAATGTATGAGGGGACAATGTATGAGGGGAAAAAGTCAAGAAGGGACCTAGGCGAAATGGTGAAGGATCTGACCGCGAAAAAACCAAGAAAATGAGTGCAGCAGCAGGTCCAGTGGTCACAGACCTGGGGTCAAGGAGTTGACCCCGATCAACGGATGGCGTGGCCTGATTGGGCCACGTCATCCGCAAAAAGACAAGAATTGAATAAAAGATTTGTAAAATCATTTAAAAATAATAAACAAATTTATTTATTTTAGGTTATTAAAAAAAATATTTATTATTTTCTAAATTATTTTACTCTGATTTTTATTTATTTTTTTGAGTTTAAAAAAATACAAGATCCCTTTTAAGAGTTATATACAGGTATATTCATCTATTTATTTTAATGTTTTGTTTTTCTTTTGTATTTTAATTTTATTAATTTAATTTATTATTTTACATATTTATAACTTATTTTTATAAACTTAAA
Source organism: Ottelia alismoides (assembly GCA_037367405.1). NCBI lineage: Eukaryota > Viridiplantae > Streptophyta > Magnoliopsida > Alismatales > Hydrocharitaceae > Ottelia > Ottelia alismoides. The sequence goes on from JAZKJV010007913.1 coordinate 289,414, forward strand.
TATATTTTTATTTTATTTTTATGATGTATTTTGTACAATTAAATAAATAGAAGTATTAATTATATAGGTATACTTATTGCTATTATACCTATGTATTTTATACAAGTATTTTATTTTTCTATTTTCTTTATGTTTTTATTCATGTTTTAATATACACATATATTATAAATATTTTTTACAAAATTATAAAAATATAAAATTATAAAAATAAAAAAAATAAAATGTATATTTTAATCGGTATACGTATACAATAGGGGTCCAAAACCTAACATTCAAACCGTAACTCCAAAAATATGAAACTACCTTCATTAAATAGCTTATTAAAAGTTATATACAATTAAAGATGATTTTGATACATTTCGAGCTTTTATTTGAGAGATACATGTCTGGGAAGTTGGGATTTTGGAAACTTATTCATATCATAACTTTTTATTTGCACATTATTTTTATGTGAAATCAACTTTGTTTTTTTCTATATTTAATTATCTACAACTTTCATGTTCAAAGTTTCTTTATTATGTATAAAAAGTGGAACCAAAAATAGGTCCCAAAAATAAAGGAAAATAAAAGGAGTTTTAATTGGTTTTTGGCCCTTATCTCCCCCTACTTTATTCCTTGTCGACCTAGTCATCGAGATACCTAGGTCTCGAGGTTTCGGGTCATAAACTATTTACAATGTTTTATTACTTTTCTTTTCTTTTCTATATTCTACTGTATTTTATACACATTTTGTACAATAATGCATGAATGATAAAATGCCTAATTTAAGCCTATTTACACGCATTCACTAGGGTTTTTAAGGCCAAAATGATAGAATAAAGATGATGAAACAGATATTCATCAGTTTCCTAAAAGGAAGAGAGCATTGAAGAACAAATGGGTTTACAAGCTGAAGTCAGATGATGGTGGCAAGCAGGTCAAGTACAAGGCCAGATTTGTGGTGAAAGGGTTCAGCCAAAAAGAAGGAGTGGACTATGATGAGAATTTCTCCCTCGTGGTGAAGATGAATTCAGTGAGGTTGGTGCTAGGACTTGTTGCTAGCATGGACCTTAAGTTGGAGCAGATGGATGTGAAGACGACATTTCTTCATGGAGATCTAAAGGAAGAGATCTACATGGAGCAACCACATGGATTTCAAGAGAAAGGGAAAGAACACATGGTTTGCAGGTTGAGGAAGGGTCTATATGGCTTGAAGCAAGCCCAAAGATAGTGGTACTTGAAGTTTGATACTTCCATGGCAAAGCAGGGTTTCAAGAGGACTACAACCGATCCATGTGTATATAATCGTCATCTTTCCAATGACAGGTTCGTCATCTTTTATCTATGTGGATGATATATTGATTATAGGTCATGATTCCAACCTGATTGCGAAGCTCGGGAGAGAACTCTAGAAGGAGTTTGAGATAAAAGATTTACGCAAGGCAAGCCAGATCCTTGGGATGCAGATTACACGAGACAGGAAGAAACACATGTTGTGATTATCATAGGAGAACTATGTTGAACGTGTGTTGGAACGGTTCAACATGAAGAATGCTAAGCATGTCAGCACGCCTGTAGCCTCTCGTTTCAAGCTGACCAAAGAGTCATGTCCTTCCACATCTGAGGAGAAAACAGAGATGACCAAGATCCCATACCAGTCCGTAGTTGGGATCCTCACGTACGCCATGGTTTTCACCAGACCTTATGTAGCCCATGCTATGGGCATGGTGAGTAGATTCATGTCCAATCCAAGGAAGGATCATTGGGAGGCAGTGAAATAGATCTTGAGATATTTGAGAGGGACCTCAAGTATGTATCTTGTATTTGGGAGGTCAGATCCCAAACTATGTGGTTACACCGATGGAGATATGGTAGGAGACATGGACCAGAGAAAATCTACCTCATGATACATTTCCACATTTGCACGGGGAGCCATACCATGGCAATCCAAGTTACAGAATTCTGCTGCTCTCTCGACCATCGAGGCAGAATACATAGCAACAACAAAGGTTGGGAAAGAAGTGTTGTGGCTACAACGCTTCTTTGGTGAGTTTTGATTGGATGACAGTGAGCCAATTATGTTTTGTCATAGCCAAAGCACTATAGTCCTGAGCAAAAGTACCATGCGCCATGCTCACACAAAACACATTGATGTAAGATATCATTGGTTGAGGGATGCAATTGACCAGAAGCAGCTCATGTTGAAGAAGATACACACTGATGAGAATCCTTCAGATATGTTGACCAAGGTAGTCACTCGTGACAAGCTTCAACTCTGTAGAGAGCTGAGAGTTGTCACTACTTCATGATCACCATCAATGGGCCACACCCATGTTGGGACCGGAGGGGGAGGTTGTTGGGTTTTTTTCTTGTTCAGTCCCTAACTTGGGGCCGTTGCATTCTGTCCCTTTTGCAGGGACCTTGTGTGCAAATTTCTCCAGCAAATTGAAGATCCTTTTTCAGTTGCCCTCTTCCCATTCAAGAACAAAAACCAGAGAGCAACAAGGGGTTTTGAAAAAACCCATTTTTCTCCACGAGATAGAGAGAGAGAGAGAGGCCGAGAGAGAAAGGGAGAGCAATCGATGGTCTCGTCCCCTCTTTTCTAGTTGGTCGAGGAGCATCGGCTTGGGCTGCGGGTTCACCGTGCAGCAGCTAGGGTTGTGAGTTCTAGAAGAGCAGTCGCTTGGGTGAGCTCGAGAGGAGCAGCAATGAAGAGGTTACATTGTGGATGATCTCAAGGGAGCCGAGCAACATTTTGGATCTCCATCCAGGAGCCCTCAAGGAAGCCACTTCGCCTTCTTGAACTTGTGCATATTTTGATATTTTGGATACCTAGAGATAGTTGGTTGTTTGTACAAGAACTATCAGTTGTGCTCGTGGCTTGTACCTCGATTTTGTGGGCAACAAAATCGAGAAGAACATTTTGGTTTCATTTGACCTAGTATAAGCGTTGTCGGTCTTGCCCCGTAGTTTTTCCCTTGTTCGCACCGAGCAAGGGTTTCCACATAAAAAATTCTTGTCTTGTTTGGTTGCTTGTTGTGATTGCTTGCGTGTGATTGCTTATTATCGTTGTCATTTGGTTCCCGTGTGGGGAACCCATATTTGTTGTGTCATCTTTGCTATAGGATAGGTATTTAGGGATACTCGTTACTATCCCAACAATGTTATCGTCTTTTATCATTAATTTTAGGGCATCTTTGTTGTACCTTTATGGTAATAAGTTCTCTATCAGTAGTCTCTACTATGTAGGAGACTATAGGGCCTCTAACTGAAATATAGATTGTTTTTGGTTAATTCACTGAATGTTTTTTTAGATAAAAAGGGGGAAACACGTGACAGTGTCTGCCCTAGAAATTTATTAATTAGGAGAAAAAACATATTACAGGAGCCAAGATTCGAGGTGAGTTTCAACAGGAAATGACTACATTCTCGTTATAAAAATGACCAGATCAGAATATAACCCCATTATGCGATAACCACATAGCTCAGATTGTTGCAATAGGAAGGAGCTCCCTGGTCGAGCCAAAGCGTGCTCCAAAAAGGAAGTTCCAGAACGCCGAGGGACTTCCAAGATCTAGCCAATCAATTGCCAACTCCTCCCAAATTTCATTAGCTCTATAATAGGTGCTCAATCATCTCCACCTCTCTACCATAGAGGGGGCAGTTTTGATCACTGCCCTGAAAAAGTCGGCACCATCTTTCTTTAGTCCAACGCCTCAGTATCTGAAGAAAGATCTTCACACGTGTTGGGATTTTCAGATCTCAAACAAATATGCAGTCATTAATTAGATCTTTAGGGCTATGTTGTGGTTGTTGATCCAAGGCTTTATGTGATCTCCTGGTAGTGAAGTCATCACCTCTCTATTCCCAATGATCTCTGCCACCGCTTGGTACCGTCAAACTGCTAATCTCCTCAAATAGTTGCATGAACTCATGTAGGCATTGATTAGAGAAGTCCGACTGAAAGGTTGGCACCCAAGTACTATTTCCGAAACCAAAGCATCATGATTCATCGCAAGTGCAAATAGGCAGGGGAAATGGGCTCTCAGTGCCAGCACCTAGCAATCCACTTTTGAAGCAAGGCTCTTTGCATAGTCTCCAAATGAGGGATCCCGAGTCCACCCTCCTCTTTCGGTAGCGTAACTGTCGTCTAACTTGACGAGATGCCACTAATTATCGACAATGCATGTTGATTAGCTTGAGATTATGCCATTATAAGTCAGCCCAAGCAGTCCACATGAAAGAACATTTCGAACATTCTTTTGGTTCAGATGGATGACAACAGAGAACTAGCAGTTGATGTCATCAATTTTATTCCCCCATGAAAGCATGAACCGGTGTTGTGGTTGTGTTGGTCAACATGTTGAACCATGCTGGCGGACAATATGATGTTGCATGAAGTAATTACTTGGAATTTAGTTTCATGTATATTTTTTGCTTGAAATAAATGCATTTTGAAAAATAAAAAGATGCATTTTGGATAGACAGTTCGTATGCCTCTGACCTACTGGAATTCATGTAGATATCGAATTTGGCGTAGGCTTCTCTTAACTGGAACTCCCATCCAGAACAGCCTGCGGGAGCTGTGGTCTCTGCTAAACTTTCTTCTTCCTAGCATTTTCAATTCAGTGCAGAATTTTGAAGAGTGGTTTAATGCACCATTTGCGGATAAATGTGAAATATCTCTCACTGGTGAAGAAGAATTGTTGATTATACGACGTCTTCATCAAGTATGAAATGGTTCATATTGTGGTTGGGCCTTTAGTTTCCTTGTTCTCCCTTTAAAGCTAGTTTTTGATGGGTTTTCAGGTTATCAGACCATTCCTATTGCAGAAGAAAGAAAGATGAGGTTGAGAAGTATCTTCCCAGCAAGATACAAGTGATACTGAATTGTGATTTGTCAGACTGGCAGAAAGCATATTATCACCAAGTTACAGACTTGGGAAGGGTGGGCTTGGCCTCAGGTATGTGTTATGTTATGGCATCATACAAAAATTCCATATAATATCGCACTTTAAGATAGGAAAATCGCGCACGGGTTGTTTTAGTATTCAAAAATAAAAAGCTAAAAAGTTGTTTTCAAAGGTGCTAAATGGTCTCAAGGCTGCACGGAGGGAGGCAGGATTTTGAGTAGTTGGTCCTATATCACGTGAGGGTGATGGGCACTGATCTGTTATATTATATCTGTTGATGTTTTTTTACAAAATGGAAGATCATTGACCTCAAATGATCATCTGTCTTATCAAAAACTAATCTTGCAAAATGTGGATAGGGGGAGACACTCGCCGGTGTTCGCCCCATCTTTTATTCAAAAAGCGAAAACAGTAAAAAGATGGAAATACAAAAGCGACGACAAAAGGAGAGACCAATTACAAAACCCACTCCTCCACCAATCTCTTGGCATGAATCCCCACGTTTTCCTTATAAAAGCGCTGGCCTGAGAAAATCAAGGCATTCCTTCCCAGCCAAACAACCCACAGGACGGCCAGAGGATAAATCACCTTCCTCCTAGATCTATTCCTATTCGTCACCAGCGAGTCGCAAAACGTCTCGATATCTTCAACGCAACACCATGCCAGACCGGTCCCCCGCAAAACCTGAATCACCTTGGGACACTTGAAGATTAGATGTTCGATGGATTCAATCGCCTCCTCGCAAAGAAGGCACCTGTTCGAGGTGGATCCCAGAAGCCTGGCACACTTGTCCCTCGTCATCAGCCTTTGTCTCCGAAACAGCCATAGGAAGAAACCAATTCGCTCAGGAAGCTTGAGATCCCAAAGGAACACACAATCGCGAATCATAATCTCCGAGCGGGAAGGCGGTGGCCTGCAGATAGCCCCAAAAGCCTTCTTAACCGTGAACGTACCCGCACGCCAACCCCAGTGATTTCTCCCCTCCGATGGGCGCCCCACCTCCCTGATAGCATCCAGCAATGCCAAGAAATCCTCCAGCCTCTGGTCAGAGAAATTAGAGGAGAAGGTCGGGCACCAATTTCCATCAGACCAGCAAGCCGCAACCACCACATACTTGTCCTCAACGAGAGCAAACAATCGTGGGAACCATGAGCAAAGCCCCCCCCCCCCCCCCCGTTCAATCGTCCGACTAAAAAGCGAAGGATTCGCCCCCACCAAGGATTGGCCTAAACAAAGATATATTCTTGGAGAAGACCTCCACGACCCCCTCCAGAAGGGAGTGGGAGAGTCCAATTGAGCATCTGGCCTTGACGGTGCCCCCGCAACACCGTAGATCTTGCGCAGCACGGTACAACAAAGTTCCTCCTCAGGTCCCCAAATTCTACTCGCCCACTTAAGAAGCAATGCCTCGTTCATTTGTTCGATACATTTCACCCCCAGCCCTCCCTGATTCGTCTTGAGCGTAATATCCTGCCACCCAACAAGGTGAAAGCCCCTCGACTCCCCCCATGATTGTCCCATAAGAAACCACGCATCCGCTTCTCCATCCGGTCTCTAATCCCCTTTGGCATACGCCTGTTCGAAAGGAAATAAATCGGGATAGAGGATAGGACCGCCTTGAGGAGGACCAATCGCCCCCCCCCCCCTCTCGACAAAACAACCGACTTCCACCCCGCCAATCTCACCTCCACCTTCTCCACGACTCTGAGCCAATCTCTCGCCCTCGTTCTGCCCGTAGCCAATGGCATCCCCAGATAGTCCATCGGCAAAGAACTGCAGCCTGACCCTCACGCATGCGCACAAGCATCGACCTCATCCACAGAGAGACCGATAGGGACGACCTCCGACTTATCAGCATTCTTGAATAACTCGAAAAGTTCACTGTAGATTTCCAGAGCCACAGCCATGCCACTTGCCTCTGCAACCCCTCCCCCCTCAATGAAGAAGAGAGTATCATCGGCGTATTGTAGGAGCAGAACCAGCGCCCCCTCCCTCGAGTATCCATTTGAAAGCCCACAGTTGACCACACGAAGCGCAATATTAGTCAGGACGTCCGCAGCGAGGACAAACAACATAGGAGCAAGAGGGCACCCCTGGCGCACCCCCCTCCGAGGATGGAAGAAGCCCTCCTCCGGGCAACCATTCACCATGACCGTAAAAGAAGACGTCGTTACAGAACGCCTCATCCAAGAGATCCACCTCTCCAGAAATCCCCTCCTCCGCAGCACCGACCACAGGAATCTCCAGTCAAGGCTATCGTAAGCCTTCGCAAAGTCCACCTTCCACAAAACACCACGCTTATCCCTCCTCCGCCAATCTGCAATGATCTCCGACGCAAGAGTGAGGCAATCCGAGATCTGTCTCCCCGGAATAAAAGCATATTGCAGTGGGGGGATAGTGTTGTCAAGAACACAACTCAATCTAGCGGCGAAGACCTTCGCGGTAATCAGATATAAAGCGTTAGAAACCGCAATAGAACGGTAGTCATCAATAGTATCCGGCGCCGAAGACTTTGGGAGCAAAATGATCATCGCACGGTTAACCTTTTCGAAGCCCGCATTTCCCAAACAGAATTCAGAGACGACCTCCAACACCTCAGATCCCACCAAATCCCGGAAGTCTTTGTAGAATGATACCGGGAAGCCATCAGGACCCGGAGCGGCATTAGCATTCAGGTCCCAAACCGCATCCTTAATCTCCCCCAAGGTCCCATCGCGAGTGAGCATGCCACAAAAGGAGGTCGCCACAGGCGTTGTATCTAGGCCTATCCACTTCCAAATCCTCGGTATAGTCCTCGATGAGACGTCTTTATAGTGGTTGATAATAGCTTTCCCCATTTCTTTGTTCCCTTCCACGCAGACCCCACCAACCGAGATCGAACGTAGCGCATTGGACCGACGCCTCCCACTGGCAACGCGATGAAAGTAGGACGTGTTCGCGTCCCCCTTCTGCAGCCAAACACTTCTCGACCTCTGCCTCCAATCTGTGACCCGCTTGCGATCTTCAAAGGAAACTTGTTTCTGAGCAGTCACACGACAAGCCAACTCGTCCACCGAGAGCTCCCTATGGTCCTCCAACGCATGAAATCTCCGAATCACCTCCTCGGCATCTTTCCTCACCGCACACCTGGCAGTCCTAGACTCCCTCTTGAACGCAGACAACCTTACACGCAAGGAGGATAATTTCTGAACAAAGCGAGACGCGGCGGAATCAGAAACAACAATGCTAGACCAAGGAGAGGCCACCACCTCCCTTAAGTTTTCCTCCATTAGCCAACACTTTTCATACATAAAGAGTCTCCTTTGTGCAGGGGCAACACCTGATTCCCAAACAATTGGTGCGTGATCGGATAAAGTCCATGGATTGGCCCCCACAAAGGAAAGAGCGAAGGCCTCCAGAAGCGTGGGTGACGCCAAAAAACGATCGATACGCGAGCGCGAGTTGGAGCTTCTCCACGTGTAGGCGACGTCCTCCGCATCCATAACCTCAAAACCCAAGGAATCAATAGTGGCCGCAAAGTCGACTGACCCCGAATCCTGCCCCCCCGCCCCCGGGCCTGTCAAAAGTCCGCAAGGTAACGTTGAAGTCCCCCCCCCCCCAATGAGCCAGGGGACATCCGTGATCATCCTGTCAGCCTCAAGAAGATTCTCCCAAACCTCTCCCCACAGCACATTACACCAAGGACCATAAACACATGAGACAGCCAACGGCAAAGAGGAGTCCGTACATACCAGTAGGACTATCAGCACGTGTCTCCCGCGAATAACCGAGTCGTAAGCCAAAGTCGAGGATCTCCATGCCACCAGCATCCCACCAGAAGTGCCCACCGCATCTACTGCTCTGAACCGATCGATGCCCCTCGCACCAAAAGATCTCCAAATGTCGTCCTGACAGATTAAAGCTTCGTTTCTTGTAGCATAATGATGTTGCATCCCCACTCCACGAATCTCGACCCCAAAGTCCTCCGCTTGCTCAGGTCTCCGAGCCCTCGAACATTCCAGGACAGAATTCTCATTTGGGACCGTCGTGCCTCCCATGAATGTGGGTCACCCCCGCGGCCTCCGCAACGGTATTCTTTAAAGTCGAGCAAGGTTGCATCTCCAATCGGGAAGATCTGGACCTATTCCTTCTTTTGTATCTCTTACCAGCCCTCATGTCGCATGTTCCCTCAAACGACTGATCAATGCCCGTGTTGGTGTTCGGCATTAAGATAGTAGCAGTGGCAGCATCAGCAAGACAGAGCTCAACGGTGACATCGGTCAAGGACGAAAGTACAGGACCGAAGCTCGGCGATGGCTGGGTCCAAGTCCTCTCCTCCGCCATGACAGAGCCGCCCAATGAAGATGACGACCGTTGGGGATAACCAAGGGACGAAGCCCCGGACCTTCCATACGGGACGAGCCAAGCCAGCGAGGCCGAGAAGGCCACGTATGGCAAGGGATCAGCAGAGTCCGAAGAAGTAGAGAATACCCGAGTAAGAACCGAATCCGATAGGCCCTTCATAACCGAATAATAGCTAAACGGTGTAGCTGGACCCGCAAAAGGGTTCACGCGTGCAACTCGGGCTCTCGGACCCACATCCAGCGGCATAGAGCAAGGTGGCGCCGACCATACAGTTATCCCTCTTTCCATGTCATTAGGCAAAGAGAATTTTTGGGAAACGATGCACATAACCCGAGATGACCCCGCGAAACGTCGCGTGTAATCAACCTCGCTCGCCGTTCCACCCAATGCACCCCTCGGAAAACCAACCGTCATCACGGAACGTGAACCGTCGCCGTTTAGCCCACCGACGTTCTCCCTTGGAAGCTCCGGCGGTGGTGGAGGCTCATCGATTTGCAGCTCGATTCTGAACGTGTAGCAACCAACCTCCAACTCCGCGAAAGAACTCCGACCTTGTAAATCGTCCAGGAAGGCCCTGCTACACTCCATCAACACCATTGTGTCATCCGCCGGCGAGCCTGGCTTGAGCCCGTCTTCAAGCACCACACGAACCATGCCCCACCATCTAAGGGCCTTCCGCAAGCAACCTACCGACCGGGATAGGAAAGGAACGTCTTTCACCCTTGCAATACAGACCTCCACCTCCTTACAGGAACTATCAGCAAAACGAAGATTTCTCCAGCAGACATTGCCAACATCACCATTCTAAAGAAGGCGTTCCCTCTGGATTATTGAGAGTCCACGGACGCAGCACCGTCGATCATCAAGCTTCACAACATCGTACATGAACCGCGACCCAAGGAACCCATGCAGGTGGGTCTTCAAATCCTCCATCGCGATAGCACCTTTCATCACAAAACCGATCAATGCGTGCATGTCAGCCCCCCTAACGTCCTCCCTTACCTCCTCATAGGTCACCGAGCCAACACCCCCCACCGCAGGTTTAGGTTTACTCTCAAGTTGAGCTGCACTTGCACGTCGAGGAACACCCGCCACCACCTCGGCGAAGGTAGGGCCCCCCCCGGCGAGCAGATGATGCATAGGAGATGCGGTCCCCACGTTGACGAACCGAGCCACGCGTAAGACCCTCAACCGCAATAGGCCCACGAGCAGACATGCACGTAACTTCGCGGTATCCAGGCCTTCCGCAAGAGAAGCATCTCGGAGGGAAAGAACAGAACGAAGCAACGTGCCCCCTAGTTCCATACCGGAAGCACCTCCTCTCTGTCTTCCTGTGCGTCACGTACACCCACTCCCCACTTCCCCCTCCGGCAGGCTCCGCACCACCACCGACGACCTGCCTCTCGCCCTCCTCCCACTACACCACCGACTTCCCCTTCTCCGAGACCCCGCTCGCTCCCCTTTCTAAAGCCCCACTGCGAGCTCCCTCCTCGCGCCTCCTCTCCAGCACCACCCAGCGTCGACCCCTCACGAACAAGCCTTTCTTCCTTCTCCCTGCGACGAGCCTCTCCCCGACGAAGGCCCATGCAGAGAGACACCTTGTGTTTCCAGCCCTCGAGCTCTCCACCACCGCTCCATCTTTTTCCGCCAATGCAGCGAGACACCCCATGTTTCCAGGCCCTCGGCGCCACCCTCGACGAAGGCCCATGCATCCGTGGAGTTTTTATTTGTGTAAAGAAGCTTTTGCTTTTGCTTTTGATACTTTTGGTTTCTTAGCGTAAGAAGTTGTTGAGCTTTTGAAGAGGATTCAAAAAGTCATGAGTAGTAATGTGATGGTTCCTAGATTTATGAATGTAGTTTTCAGAAGGATTGGCTTTGCAATTCAAAAAGGATTAGCGGCGCAGCTTGTTGCCTGCTTGTCTCTTATTTCGATGTAATACCTTTTTATTAAGGATTTTCTCCTTATTTAAAGTTACGCCTGGTACAGCTATAGTTGTGGACCTCATTTTTGTCTGGTGTATCAACTATTGTAAAAGTCGTCTGATTAGGCGGGGGGAGGGGGGTAGCCTAGTCGGCCATTAGTTGGTCAACCCAACTACTCGGCAACTTTTACGTTTTTTTTTGCTTTTTTAAAAGAAAGCTTATTCTAATATGCTTAATGTTATATTTAAAGTCAATTACTTCTTTTGTTTCATTATGATAGTATAGAAATTGTATAAATCTATGCAAATATATAAGAATGCATTTATAAACAATAATTTATATATTTAAATTATTTTAAAATTTCAAAACCGACTAATGATCAACTAAATCCGATTAGTTGCTCGAGTGTCAATTAATCCTTAGTCAATGACCCCGTCGATCGAGTACCGACTATCGATTTCTGCAACCTTAGGTATATCAATATTGAAGTTCATGTTTTCTACACAAATGTTATATCATTTTTCAGTTGCAATAAAATAGGAGATTATTCATGTATTAAGATTTTACATCCATTTCATTGGAACGATGATAGAGCAATGTACCAATCACCCAAAAGACCAAGGTTCAAATCCCCCCTCGAGGAGGGTGACGTTAAATAGCCGATAACTAGCGTTGAAAACATTTGGATCTTTCAACATAGATTTGATAAGAATCCATGTAGCCATCTCTACTTAAAGTGGGAGAAGGTTTTGCCATTTTTTTACTATATGAAATACATAGTACTAAAGGAGCTCGGATCCAAGTTGTTCAAGAAAAATATTTTGGCATTGAGTAGTCCCCAAGGTTTTGAAAAACGTGCTTCGAGGTGCTGAGGCGTACTCCTTGAGGCTTTTTTTCCAAAAATCGCCTCGAGGTGCAGGCCTCATATGTGAAAAGGGCAACGTACGCCTCAAGGCTTTGAGGCAGTCTTTGAGGCGTCAAGGCGTTTGTGAGGTGCTGCCTCTCTTGGACTTCACTTAAAACTCATAAAATCCAAGGGCCCGAACCTAGAATCCTAATCATCAATGGCAGAGGTCCTGGGCCGTGAAACTCCATATTCATGATTGTTCCTCGCCAATTAGCATCTTCTCGCCTCTCTTCAATGTATTTCAGCAAGTGCTCTTCTTTCTTCACTCGAGATTCTTCTTTCATCCATCGCCAATCGTCACGTCACCACCTCCATCCCTGTGTAGTTGTGCTGCAGCCATTGAAGGCCTCTAGTTTTTTCTCGACTTATTAGCTTTTCTTTCCCGTATGCAATCTTAAGTCCTGTTTAGAATACCAAATTAGATCACCAAATTAGAATTAGACAACATTAAAAAAATGCATATTAAAAAGTTAGAAGATAAAGATTAAGCTTTGTGCCTCATTTGGGCACAATATGCTCAAAGTAGAGCACACCAAATGCTCAAAATCTACTGTTGTGTTCTCTATAATGCTTAAAATCTGTTACTGTGGCCTCTGAATAACCATATGGCTGATGGTTTGATTCTTGATAGCACACCAAAATGGAGCAACTGCATCACCACAGGGAGTATCAGATTTTGAGCTCTCTACATCACTTCTTCATTAAGCCATGTATATGATTTCTATTTTTCTTTGATCCATTTAGGAAAAAGACAATATCATTGCAAATTATAAAGGTTAACAAGAGTCCAAAACATGTGATTTTATTAATTATAATATCAATAGTGTGTGCGCAATAGATCGGATATTGCATGGAAATATTGTAAAGAGGTTGAGTTAGAGAGATAATAAAAGAAGAAAGGTTACAAATATGCGAGTTGTAACTTTTGTAATAAGGACATTATAGATGGTATTGCGAGATTAAAAGAATATTTGATGACAAGTCACAAGAATGTTAGTGGTTGCAACGACCGTCCTCCCGAGGACCTTAGGTTACCCGTCAAACACGTCATTTGCACACTTAACAAGCTTAAGTTAATCTCATGCTTATGAAAACCTGGGGAAATTTTTTTTTTAAAACATGACATTCACAAGATTTAAATTTGGCTAAGCAAGCAACCACAAAAAAACTAAAAGCGGAAGTAAGTAGTACACCAGAACTGAACGACAACATATCCATTCATTTTCATTTCATTCATATACATGCTGAAGTTTCGCAACATTCAATATACATGTATGTATCCCAAAAATAACACTACAGAGGAGAACACAACAAACGACTGTCTAATGAGCTCCAAAAGAACATACCTGCTCTGTAAGTGTCAGCACCAAAAGAACAACAGCAGCCCCAAGTACGTCGGCTACTCGATCGTAGGCCCTTTGCCTGCCATAGTAGAAAAAGGACAAGCAAGTATCTGTCACAAAGTTGTCGAGTACAAATTCTATACAGTTCTACTAAGAAAAGTAGTAAGCAAAGACTAGCACAGCTAGAAAAACAGTAAGGTAACTGTAGTGGACAAAAGAAGCTAGCAAGTAAAAGTGGGTTAATAGATTCTTTTAAATTATTTACTTGCTTTCAGAAGTCTAACAGAACACACTCGCTCACTACCACATTGTGTCTCCCTTGGTCAATGGAACTAACCAACAACAACTCAAGCCTAGAAGTAAGTCTGTGGTCTTGGTCCGGTTAGGGCCTCGATATCCGGGTAGGACTTCAAAGTCCAGGTTGAACCTCATACTATGACTCTGAGGTATGGTGTACGTCTCAGGGTTGGGGTGCCTCCGTAGGCATGCGATGGTGTCTTGCATCCTAACTAAGTTCCCAACACTCCTTCTAGCTTGTTCTCTCAACTCACATTGATCCTCGGTCGACACATGTGATAGCTCGCTCCCGAAGGTGTACGTGTACTCACAACTCTCTCTCAGCATTCACTCCTCATTAGTCTTGACTAACGGTACTGTCGTCATTAGTCTCGTAGCGGAAGAGTCTAAAGATCACATATCTCTTACCCCATCACGAGGTCATAAACCTGACAGAAAGGTATTGATAAATTTTTTAGTGTTTGTTACCCACTACCCCATCACCAGTGCACGACATGGTGGAAAGGTAATAATGAAGTCATCGGTGTCTGCTAACCACTACCCCATCACCAGTGCACGACATAGCGAAAAGGTACAAATGGTGATATTGATGTCTACTGACCACTACCCCATCACCAGTGCACGACATAGCGGAAAGGTATTTATGGGACATCAATGTCTACTGATGAAACTTCATCTTAACTGGGCATTTGGTGAAATGTCACAAGTCTTTTAATCACAATCCCATCACCAGAGCACAACCTGGTGGAAGAGTAATAATTATAGCGGTGAGGAAACCCCCGAAGGGATTTGTCTGCTCTCGCCAATCCCAGTGGAAGTGTGGTCCAAGGGAAAGGCAGTGGTAGTACGACTACTACGCCACTGGAGGCAGGAAAGAGAAGAGGTAAGCCTGCCGGACCTGACTTCCTCTCTCGTTGCTCAACTCCCGGAGGAGAAAAGCTAAGTAAAAACCAGACGAGCTCGTAACTAACCGCAGAGAACCCCCAACCTAGGCTCTCAAAGAAAAACCAACGGGTCAGCGGAATGGTCTAGACAACTCGTGGATCCCAACGAAGCGTAAAAACCGAGCCGGCTCGAAGAAAACACGTAAAAAGACTGGGATCCTAGACCCATGCTCTCAATGTCCGCTACCCAAGCCTGAGCGACCTCATCTCCTGCTCAGGTGAGGGTCACCGCGCCCTCGCACAGTCGGAGCACCATTCTCCATGATTGATCATATGTGACATCACCATTTATTTTTCATGTTACGCCCTAAACGTCTATGGTTTCTTTGATTTGTTTCCCATCTACAAGTTATCGGTCCTAGACCCGAACTTGTTCTATAAGAACCTCTATTGATCCAAGGTCGGCGATACGGACCTAATACGATAGTCTCTCTCTAATTTCCTACTCAAGAACATCAATCTTATGATCTTGGATATCTTACTGGAAACTTCGTTCTTTCCTACGTCCCAAAAGATACAGAAAAACCTACAAGGATCGGGCTACTCCTTAGAGGAAGACTTGTTTCATGGCAAGTTCATATAGTCTTGTTTTCCTGTATAGTAACTACATATATATGTATCCTTAAGATCATCCCCAATCTCTAAATTTCATAATAGGTATTTCAAGCCCACCTTTATAAGTAGCAATTATCCTAAGGCATGCTCTAAAATGATTACAAATAGAGATTTACCCTATTCACTTTTTGATCACCCCAAAACATTGTCATTGTGTGTGTATACTTCATAATAATCCAAGGCATCTAGTCCTTTTAAGTTCACACCCAACTTCATGACTTTAAAGATGCTATTTAGGTGTTTAATTTACTTTAAGGTCTAACATTTAAAGGGGGTCTGTTAGAGAGCATCCCATGCTCCAATCATGTATCTATTCCACTCATAGACCTATGTGTATAATAAGCATATGGCTGCAAACATAAGGAAAATTATCCTATCTTAATCCCTCTCCTGACTGGGATTAAATCACTAATTGATTTCCCATTTCAATATAGGGAAACAAGGGAACTTGGTGTTTTTAAAACTTATTAATGAATGCCTAAAAATTTGTTAGACATACATTCAACAATGGAATTTGGCCACTGTTTTGTTCATGGACAGCAACCGAATTTCTCTCCAAAATCCTCATCAAAACCAATCCAAATACATGGATTTCATGTGTATTACACTCCCTAAATATCTATAGTCAAATCCACCAAAGGATGTCTAAGGATATTATCAAAATCATGTATGTTCTTAGTCCTAAGGCAACCATCTCCAATCTGAACATTCAGTGGAGATATAATATAGGTAGTCAATAATTCCTCAAAAACTCCTCATTTTTCTAAAACAAACCCATGGACTAAAGGTTGCTATGAAAGAGTATATATTAACCAGTAATTACACTTAAGGAAACATTTAGAAACTCCCCAAATGCATCCTAAAACTCTAATTTAAAATGCATGGACAGATCTGGACATTCAATGACATCTATGATATAGGTAGTCAACAACTCTTGAAAACTCCTTATTTTTCTAAAACAACTCCATGGACTAGAGGTTAATATGAAAGAGTATATATCTAAAAGTAATTGCACTCAAGGAAACATGAAGAAACTCCTCAAATGCATCTTAAAACACTAACCTAAAGTTCATGGACAGATCTGGACACATTCAGTTACATGCATATGACAACATCCATAACATTTCTAATCACCTAAATTTTCAAATTAAAAATCAAGAATCATAAGCCAATTTAGTGAGGTCATATCAGTAAGCAAATATACTCAAGGAAACTTAAAGAAGATACCCAAATCATGTAAGCTATTGGCCAACAATCAACAACAACAAAATCTGAAATTTCAGTATACCCGTCCATAGATATAGTCTCTTTAAGATGTTATAATCACATGCAATTTCGTATCTAAGCCCATGGATTTAAGCCTAACTTAATGGGGTATTAATCAATATATGAATCTACCCAAGAAAATCCAAGAAAGATCAAGAAATACATGTCTAACTTGGATTAAAAGAAAGCAACCAGATCTGGACACCAAGTAAAACCGTCCACTCTAAGCCCCATTTTCTCAAATTTTTACAACCAAAATCCCCAAAACAAACACTTGGTCTTAGATCTGGAATATAGGTGGTAAAAACTCTAGAAATGGCAGCAAGAGAAGGGTTTAATTTGTACCTCAAATCAAGCTTTCAAAAGCTTGAAGAAGAACTCTCCAAGAAAATATTGGGCTGTCCACACCTTGAGCTTTAAGCTTGGATTCCTCCTCTTCTTTGGCCCTTGATCTTACATGCAATGTAAGATCCAAGATCCTCTCCTTCCCAGCTTTGATTTGAGCCCAAGAACTCGAATTTTGGTGGAGAAATGAGGGAGAAAACTAAAAAAGAAGATGGAGATCCATGGATTTTTCAGCCATGGAGAAAAGAGCTCCAAGATTTCAAGAGGAAGAAGATGAAGTGGGAGGAAGGGGTGACGCCTATGGGAGGTTATATCCTTGGGAAAATTGCAACTAAACCCCACCAACTCCTCCTAATTGCAACCAAGGCCCACCCATGAATAGTAATCACATTACTAATCATACTTAGCCACTTAATCACCTCTAGCTACAATTATCACAATTAGCCACTAATGGCATCTCTAATTTCCATCAAGCTCACTAATGATTCACCATCTTGGCTTAATTAGTCATTAGGATTTAAGGATGTTACAGTGGTTGCTCAAATGTACCGCTCAAAGTGGAGAATGAAATAATGATGTTTTTGATGAAGAAAGAGTTGGATAAAAAAGATCACTTGAAGAGATGGAGGAGGTCCATCGAGTGGGAGCATATACAATGTAGAGAGGATCTAATTTTGGTGAGCATGTACATACCGGATCAAGTGGAGCTCAACAAGCAAGAGGTCCTATGGATCTTTTTATGGGAGGATGAGGAGCTAGAATGTGGTGGATGTGCAACTTCTCCAGAAAATACAACACAAATCACATTGAATGTGTCTTGGAGAAAGGAAGAAAGGAAAAGGTGTTGCCAAAGCATAGGGAGTTTTTTCATAGAAAATGGGCTCCCTTTCATCGTTTCCACTAGTCCTTCATATGTGACAATATTACAAGACATTGACAACTTCGGAAGGGGCTTGAAACCTCCAACTATGCATGAATTGAGAACTTGGATCTTGATGGAAGAAGTGAGCACCATAAATTCATTGATGGATGATGTTAAAACATCCTGAAGAGAGGTAGGATGCAACATTATGTTGAATGGTTGGACTGATGTCAAAGTTTGCACTCTGATTAATTTTTGATGAACAACCCTAAGGGAACATGGTTCTTGAAATTCGTTGATGCGTCTGAAGAATTAAGAATGCCATGTTTCTGCTCAATTTGCTTGATGAGGTTGTTGAGAAGGTTGGAGAAAGAAATGTCATACAAGTCCTCATTGATAATGATGTCGCTTACAAGGCGTCCGGAGAGATGTTGATGCAGAAAAGGAAGCACTTATATTGGAATCCATGTGCATCTCATTGCGTTTATCTCATGTTGGAGGATATATTGAAATTACCCTTGCAGGAGTCCATCTTTAAGAAGGAAAAAAATGGATTATCCATTAGTCATCAACTAGACTATGGGGCCCTACGAGATTCTCTTCTCGGTCAAAGAAATTCATACCTAAGGGAGGCTCTGTTCCATTGCTGAAACATGGGAAGGGGAGTGGTGAGGTAGGCCCCTTTAAAGAAATATGAGGCCCACTGGCCAGCGTCGACTTTGACATTCCATAAGTAACTCCATCATACAAATAAACTACATTTATGCTCATGGTTGGGTTTTAGAAATGGTGAGGAAACATGTTGATGGAGATCTGGTTCGGCATGCATCACTCGCTTTACTACTGCTTTCCTTACATTGTAGAGGTTGCTTGAAGCCAAAGATCTTCTTGAGTCATTTTTCAATTCAAAAACATGGAAAAGCAGCTCCTACTCCACTAAAACTCAAGGTAAAAGTGTAAAAAACATCATTTTAAAAAGTAGATCACCATGTCTAGGTGTGGTGTATGTGATCCGGATGACAAAGCCTTTCATAATGGCGCTTAGAATGGTCGATTCTGAAAGGTATCCACCGATGGGTTCATTTATGAGGCTATGGATAGGGAGAAAGAATAAATTGCTCGAAACTTGGGTACTAAGAAGGGAAATACACACCAATATGGTAAATTATCGACAGGAGGTGGGACAAGCAAATGCATACCCATTTACATGCAGCCGTATACTTCGTCAACCCTCACTGTCAATATGATCCATATTTTAGAGATGATTACGAAGTAAAAGTTGGATGGTTGTCTTGTTTGGAAAGATTGATCGATGATAGGGAGGAAAGGCTAAAAATTGATTTGCAAATAAGTTCTTTCATCAATGAAATAGGGTAGTGGCATTTTAGCTTGACACATGACCTGAGGGCTCGACTACGATGGTCCTGGCTCAGAAGCTCTCCCTGTAGAGGAAATGCTTGATTGAGTTCAATAGGAGGACTCGATTGTAGATGGCATAGCACGATGGGGGCGGTACAGGAGGTCATTTCATGCCTAAACTCGATGGAGGATGAGAGGGAGCTTTCGACCCCAGAAGTTGAGGAGAGGGTCGCCTGCCTGAATCAGGTTCACGTGGAGGATAGAAAGAAGGAGGTTGAATGGAAGTAGATATCGTGACAGAAGTAGTTGAGAGAGGGCGATAACAATACACACTTTTTCCATTCCATGGCAAGTGGCAAAAGCTGTTGGAATTTCATTCAGAACATTGAGGTGGGGGGTGCATGCGAGAGGTGACATGGAGATCGGGCGGAAACTCACATCATATTTCCTTGATTTCTCCAAAAGAGCTCATGGGGCAGGATGGGGGTGGCGCAGGTAGGGGTGGATTGTATCTCCCCACAGGTGGCGGTGGAGCTAGTGGCGCCCTTCTCGGAGAAGGAAGATAGGCGGGCTCTCTGGCAGCTAAACACGGAGGGGGCTCCGAGCTCCGATGGTTTTTCGTTGTGCTTCTTCAAGGAGTTTTGGAATTCTGTAAAGGAGGATGTGATGGTAGCCTTGCGGGAGTTCAAGGAGGGCAATCGTGGTTTTGAGAGTCTTAACAAAGCGCTATTGTTTCTACTCCTTAAGTGGGAGGGGGTCGTACATTTGAAAACTATAGGAATATTGCTTTGTCCAATGAGATCTACCTCCTTGTTGCCAAGGTCTTGCGAACTGATTACGGGGTGTCTTAAGGGACATCATATCTCCTGAGTAGTCAGTTTTTATTCCCGGAAGACATATGGAGAACTCTTGGATCCTGGCATCGGAGATAGTGCTCGATTGGAGGAGGAAGAAGAAGAAGGGGGTCCTTTGGAAGGTGTATTTCTCTCGGGCTTACGACTGCCTTGATCGGCGTTTCCTTTGGCGCTTACTGCAGAAGAGAGGGTTTCCTGAGCAATGGGTAGGATGGATGAAGAGATGCATCACGACAACTTCGTACATGGTTCTTGTGAATGGTAGGACGGAGGGGGGTTTCTACCAACCCCAGTAGGGGATGTGTCAAGGTTGTCCCATTTTCCCCTCCTTTTTGTGATTGTGGCAGATACGTTGGCGATGATGATGAGATTGGCCAAAGATGATGGTTTCTGTGCAGGATACACGAGGTACGATGCCTCCATTACCATTCTACGGTACACTGATGACACGATCATTCTCATTGATGGGGATCTGGAGTACGTAAGTCGGGGGTTTCCTACATTATGGATATCTTTGGTGAGGTTCCAAGCCTTAAATTAAACATAGGCAAGTTCGCAGTTGTTCCTTTTGGTTTGGAGCAGGTGGAGGCTCATGAGATTTGTAGTATTCTCCATTGTCCGGGGGGCTCCCTTCCCTCCACTTATTTGGGGTTCCCTTTGGTTGTTGGGCGGTTGCTCACAGCAGATTGGAAGGTGGTGCTTAGCAGACTGGAGAGCAAAATGGCAGAGTGGAAGGTGAGGTCGCTCTCTAAAGGGTGCAAACTGGTACTCTTCAAGCATACATTGTCCGTTATTCCGATGTTTTTTGTTCCACGAGATTGATGCCTATGGCGGTGCGGCAAAGGCTGGAGGGAATGATGAAGCACTTCTTTTGGTCGGACGGGTGGTAAAATGGTGTGAGAATGCACCTAGTGGGCTGGGAAGAGAACAAAGAGAGAGAGAGAGAGGTCTTGGCGTTTATAGTTTGGAGCACATTAACAAGACTCTCTTG
This sequence comes from Ottelia alismoides, assembly GCA_037367405.1. Classification (NCBI taxonomy): domain Eukaryota; kingdom Viridiplantae; phylum Streptophyta; class Magnoliopsida; order Alismatales; family Hydrocharitaceae; genus Ottelia; species Ottelia alismoides. The sequence goes on from JAZKJV010007913.1 coordinate 310,356, forward strand.
GCAAAGTGGACCTTCGAGCTGTGGGGGGAGTCTGATGACTTGGTTTGTAGTGTGGTGCGGAGCATATATGAGGTTCATGGTCCGTTGAGAGTGGGGGCGATATGCATGGCATCTTCGCTTTGGAGGGAGATCTCTAGAATCTTTCCAGAGCTGGAGGCCTCTATGAAGCCGGTGATGGGTAACGGCTACAGCTTGGCTTCTAGGGGACGATTGGACGGATTGGGTCCCCTCAGAGAGAGATACCCACGCCTTTGGCCCTCACGGAGAACAAGAATGTTTTGTTGGTGGGCTCTTGGTGCCTGATTTTCGCCTCGAGATGCAATGAGGTGGTGGATCTCTTGGGGGAGCTGGAGGATGTTGAAGGCATCGGTGAGGGCAGGGATCACTTTGTTTGGAGGGAGGGGAAGTTCTCGGTGAGGAAGGTATATCGATCCTTCGCCAGGGCGCTTGGGGCAACTCATGAGGAATCAACATGGGACTACATAATCATTTGGGCTAGCAAGGTGCCTATATGGATCAATGTTTTCTTGTAGCCAGCGATGCGCGGGCGTCTGCTCTTAAGGTGCACATGGACAGACTGTTGCACATTGGTGATACTTAATGCGATATATGCGGGCTTGAACATGAATATTTTGATCACTTATTTTTCAGTTTCTTGACCTCGACTGCAGTGTGGGAGGCAGCAGCTATACCCTAGCTTTGGTATGTGGACGGTGCTTCGTAATGGAGTTATATTAGAGCAGCGTGTGGCTCTCAAGAGGACGCGGCTGGGCCTTTTGCTCTGCTTTGGGCTATTTGGTGTGCTAAGAATGAGATATTGTTTCGAGGTCGACCGTTCCATTGTGAGAATGTGCTGGTACACTATAGGGCACTCGTAACCCTATGGTGTAATGCGTAATTGTATTAAACCTTGTATTGCTACTCTCTATCTAGTTTACTAAATTCGTGGTAGGTTCCATTCTCTGGACCACCATCTTTTTCCCTAAAAAAATCAATTAAAGAGGGTTGTTTGGTTGGTCGGGTTCCATTAAGACACGAAAGAAAAGAAGTCATGGTATTTAACTTTTTTTATATCCATATGTTAAGTTCATTTAAAATTCTACATAACCATAATTGTGCTATCAATTATAATGGATTGGAGACAACTCTATGGAATGAAAATCTTGAATTGAAGAAATTTCCAATGAGCATTTTAAGCTTGACATGTAGCACATCTGGATGTGAGCGTAATTGGAGATCCTTCAATCAGGTGATTAGTCAAGCATGGCACAGATTATATTCGCATACTAAATTTACAACATTGTAACACATGTGATGTATCATGTAACATTTGATTTCTCAATGGTAGGTCCACACCAAACGAAAAAATGATTTGAGACAAGAAAAACTCAATGACATGTCTTCTACATGTTCAACTTAAAGTTGAAGCAAAATGAAGTGAGAAGGAAAACATTGGAAGATCCCCTTTGGTTGAACGATGTTGATTCGGATGATGAATGGATTTCCGAACTCCAACTATTTTTAAGTGAAGTTGAAGCTTTACATGAATTTTATGGAAACATTCCTCGTGAGGATGACATGCCAAATGATGATATTGTCGAGGAACAAGGTGGAAGGAGATGAAAAAGGAAGAATGAAAGAACTATCATGGGAAAGGTGACACAAATCACATTTTGTGTTGCTTTTTTGATGAAAATTTAGTGGAATCATGCTTCTAAATTTTGTACTTTCTATTTTATAGGAAAAAAGTGTTGTAGATTTTGACGAAGATGAATTCGAAGAAAGTGAGGGACATACTGATGAAGACTACGATGACAATGTGGTTGTGCAGTATGATGACGAATCACTGGAGGACACAAAAAGTAGCAATGATGATGATTGTTAGGAGAAAATAATAAGTTGATTATTCATGAGGTTGTAGGGTTCTCTTATATAGAGGAGAGATCCATTGGGCAAAATACATGAAAATAACAGAAAGAATAGAAAACACATAAACGAAACATAAGATAAATACTATCTCAACACTCCTCCTCAAGCTAGAACATAGATATCAATCGTACTCAGCTTGGAACTACTCTAGTAAGACCCTTTAGCTAAGGCTTTGGTAAGTACATCTGTTGTTTGACTCCTGAGCTAATATGAGTAGTGGAGATGAGACCCTTCTGTATCATGTCTCGAGTGTAGTGGCAATTGACCTCGATGTGCTTGGTCCTCTTGTGGGAGGTTAGGTTGTTTGCAATGAAGAGAGCGGCCCGGTTGTCACATTGAAGGTGCATGGGAAGAGGCACCTCAACAGTCAAGCCAATAACAACATATGTGGCCCACATCATCTATGTATTATCTTGCGCCATGGCCATGTATTCTAATTCTGCACTATATCTGACAGCCACAATCTACTTCTTACTTTTCCATGACATTAAGAAACTTCCGATGAACATTTTAAAGCCAGAAGTAGACTTCCTGTCTTTGGGACACCCTACATAATCCGCATCTGCACACACTGTAACTGCAAAGCATGTACCTCTACTAAATAGAAGACTAGTACCAGGTGAGGCCTTCAGATACTTCATAATCATATGGACTACATCCATATACGCATGTCTAGATTGATCCATAAATTGACTCACTTTGCTTATTGCAAAGGATATATCTGGCATGGTAACAGTCACATAAAGAGGCTTCCTAACAAGCTCCATGTACCTCCTCTTGTCGATCTCCTCATTGTCATCATCATAGATCTTCATGCTTGGGTCCATATGAGTTGCGGCAGGCCTGCAATCTGCCATGCCTATTTTAGAGAGAAGATCTGTAGCGTACTTCCTCCTGGTCTTCACAAGACCTCGATGGTTCTTGGCAAACTCCAGTCCAAGGAAGTAACGTAGGCTACCAAGGTCCTTGATCACAAATTGCTGACCTAGAAAATCCTTAGCTGCCTGGATGCCCTACTCATCATCCCCTGTAACAATAATATCATCAACATAAATAAGTAGGGCAACAATACATATCTGAGCCCTCTGAACAAATAGTGAATGATCGACAGTCGGTCTCACGAACCCCTGGTGCTCTATCAAGTCCGAGAGCTTTTGGAACCATGCTCTTGGATTCTACTTAAGGCCATAAATGGCCTTGTGAAGCCTGTAAGCCTTCTGACACTCCCTCTCAACAGCAAACCAAGGTGATTGCTGCATGTAAAACCTCCTCATGTAGGTAACCATAGAGAAACGCATTCTTTACATCAAGTTGATAGAGGGGCCAATCATGTGACATTGCAACTGATAGAAGTATACACATAGTAGAATACCTGGCCACTAGAGAGAATGGATACTGATAGTCCATCCTATATGTCTGGGTGAACCCATGTGCCACAAGTCTCGACTTGTAGCATTATATACTGTCATCTGCTCGATGCTTCACCGTGAACATCCACTTGCACCCAACAACAGATGCATTAATTGGAGTTGAAACAAGTCTCCAAGTGTCACGCAACTGTAGCGTGGCCATCTCCTCATCCATGGCAGGACACCACTGACTGTCATGGATGCCATCCTTATAAGTTTGTGGTATCTCCACGGATGATAGTGCCACGGTAAATATCTTGAAATCCTCTAAAAGTTTGCTCAAAGAAACTTGGGTTGGAAGAGGATATGAAGCCCAAGTACATCTCTACTTTCGTAGAGCAATAGGCACATTGAGGTCATCTGCCATCTGCTAAACCTGTAAGTTTACCTCTTGAGAGGGTACCTTCTCATCATGTAAGGAATCCTGCTACATAAACAACTCAGTTGTGCCATTAGTAGAAACAATATTCTCATTACATACATGAGGCGTGTTAGATGATGGAGAAGACCTGTGAGCAGGGGGACGGAACGAGACCTGCGAATAAACACACGTGACAAAAATTGAGTCATGGTGGGTGGCGGTCAACGAGCAGCCACAAGAGCCGGTGTAGGTATTGGAGGTAGTGGAGGTGGTAGAGCAGATGTAGGAGGTGGAGGCATGTAAACCTCCTCATCAAAGTCGGATGGGGCTAATCTGTCACCTGTAGGAGAGAAAATACATAACAGACTCAGAATGCAACATCAGCATTGACAAAGTATTTCCGTCGAAGTGGATCAAAGCAATGCTACCCTTTCTGGGTATGAGAGTAACTAATGAAAACACACTTGACAGTTCTAGAGGAGAGCTTGTCACAACTAGGTGAAAGATTGTGAAAAGGCCACAGATCCAAACACACAAGGTGTAAGGGACAACATACCTTCTTAGGAAACACAATCGAGAAATGAACCTTTTCTCTCAAAACAGAAGATGGTATACGGTTCACTAAGTAACATGCAATGAAAACCGCATCACCCCAATAAGAGTGAGGAGTACGACTCTGAATCAGAAGGGTTCTAGTCACATTGAGTAAATGACGATGTTTACGCTCGGCAACACCATTCTACTGAGATGTATAGGCACACGAGGTCTGGTGTACAATGCGAAGAGACTAAAGAAACTTGGAGAGATGTAAAGTGCAAAACTCTAAAGCTTTATCAGAATGCAAATACTTGAAATTAGCAGAAAATATATTCTTTATCTGGCTCTTCAATCTGCATAGTCCTCTACATCCTCACTTTAAAGAGGGGTTGTGTAACTGGCCAACCAATCACAAAGACCACCACCAATGTATATTCTTGAGATCGATGAGCAAAGTCTATGTTTTCTTAGTGAGCTGGCAGTAAGAACTTACTCAATCCCGGAAAAGATGATCAGACGAGGGTCAAGAAAGAAATAGTAGAATGATATTATATAAAAAACTTCACTAGGTCAGGGGGTTGAGAGGTCTAGGTTGGGTTCGAATCATGAATAAATGATTTAATGACAGACCCAGCCTTAGACTTATTCTTTAACAAGAAAACTCAAGAAAGTCTAGAATAGTCATCTACAACAACCGGTTAAAGACAGTATCCATAGTGATCATGAACACGACTCAGGCCCTAAGTATCTAAGTGAAGTAGCTCAAATAACTGAGAGCTGCTTCAACTCTGACGAGATGGAAACAGAGAATGATGATGTTTCCCAAGCTATAAAGCTTCGAGATGGAAGGAATATCGTGTGGAGATGTGTGGGAGGACATGACACAGCTTCTACAGAGGAAGGTGACCAAAACGAAGGTGACATAGGTATGGTGAGACTGGTCCAATAGGAATAGTAGAGGCACCTGCATGAGGAGGCTGAACCAGTCTGTCGAGCCCCCACTGCTCACGGTCGCATCCAATCACTCTGCCCGTGAGTATGTCCTGAAACACAAGAGAAGAAGGGTCAAGAATGACACGACAATGCAAATCCTTTGTAATCCGACTAACAGAATGCAAGCTCATCTGAAAATCAAGAACATATAAAATATTCTACAAGTGTATGGATGGCGTCAAATGCACCTTCCCATGTCATGTGAATTGTAAATGAACCCCATTTGTAATGACGACCCATCTACTATGGGGTATAAACCTGTACGACCTGAAATGGGCTCTGTCTCCACACAGATGGTGAGAAGCACCATAGTCCATGATCTATTCTATCATATGTGCAACAACCAGTAAAAGTATAGGAACCCCGAGGAGCTCAAAGAGTCTATAGTTATAGTTGTAGTATTTGTGGATCATGTAGTGGTAGTGTCGGCCACTAGAGTCATGATCTCCTGTATACGAGAGACAATGTCATCAAGGTGTGGATCTACCTGAGGAGTTGTAGTATCTGAAGGCTCGATCTGCTCTGCTACGCGAGTAGAAGCATGTTATCTGTGTTTCTGATAACATGTGTCCTTAAAGTGTCCTATATAACGATATAAGGTGCAGAGGTCATGCTGACATCCACCACCTCTACCACGAGAACTGTGCCCTCTGAACAGCATAGAACCTCCCCTACCGCGAGATGCAACCATCGCTGAGATGTTTGGATGGTGATAGCGGGTGGGATAGGAAGCTTGTTAAGGTGATTGTAGGCCTCCTGCATGTAAGGAGCGTACATGGAGGAGTTATGCGCGTGTGGACTCATACTTCGGATCCAGGGTTGCCAAGAATACTCCAACCATTGTGGAGTTCCTAAATGCCATTTGCTGCTCCGTGGAAGGGGTGAGATGCATGAAGCTGTGAAGCTTCTCAAACATGTCGTGAAGCAAAGAGTAGAATGTATGTAAAGGATGGCCATTCCTCTTGGTTGTGTATATATCAAACTGTAGCTGAAGAATCTTGGCATCGTTCTTTGCCCGGGCATACATGCCTATAAGAATATCCCACATCATCTTAGCGGTGGGCTGGTTCACAATATCGTTTGCGATCATTGTGGTGAGTGTCCTAGAGAGACAAACATGACGTACACGTCATCTTGCTTCCACGAAGCATTGTCCCCAATCTTATCCATTGGCCCGGGATTTGTCTGAATGTGCTCCTTGTTATTGCACTATGTAAGGTCATAAGTTGCATGGACCGCAACTCATAGTTGGTCTCATCCATCTTGACAATGGAAGTCGGGTCCTTGAAGGCACCAGATAAAGAGAAAATGTCATCCTTATTCTCTGACATGATGAGAAAGAAGGTCGAAACGGAACTCGATTGAGGAGAAAGACCAGTCCGAACATATCTACACGATCATATAGAGGATTGGTTGTACCAGTAAACTCATATACCCATCCTCGTCAATCCTCGATCCACGCTAGAGCCAGAAAACGTGATCTAGAAGTCTGAAATTACATTTTTCTGATCAAAATCAGATCATTTCAGACAATAGTTTGGCGTCGGAGAGAAATAAATCGTCCATGGGGGTCGTATATAGCACCGAGAGGTGTGAGGGATTGCGCTACGTCGAGCAGCCGTGATGCAGTGCGACCACTATGGGCTGATGCGACAGCACTGGAGGGAGGTCGTGGTGACTGCTACAGTTGATGTGGCAGCACTTGGGGCCCCAGCGGCAATTGCTGCAGCACGTGGAGCCTCGGTGGTTGCGGCGACGATGTACGAGGAGCGCGGGGGCATGTGCGGAGGCTGGCGAGTGGGGACTAGGGCACTGGTGGGTACTCAAACTCCGATCTAGGACCATCACTCTAATATCATGTTGAGAGAAAATAATAAGTTGTTTACTCATGAGGCCCTAGGGTTCTCTTATATAGAGAAGAGACACATTGGGCAAATTACATAAAGTGAACGGAAAGAATAGAAAATACATAAAAGAAACATAAGATAAATAGTATCTCAACAATGATGATGGGCAAGACGACATGGAGGCGGAAATTGCTCCTAACGATAATAAGCTAGATTAATGGATGTCGCTTGAAAATTTCATTATTTTTTTATTAGAAACTTGGCTCCTTTTTATTTTCATATGTTGGACTCTAGAAACGCTCTTATTTTCGTAATCAATGTTGCAACTTTCATGTCTAGCATTTTTCTACAAAGTTCTAGATTTGTATAGTTTTTACCATAAAAACTGAGGCGTAGCCTCACCTCATTTACAGAAAACCGCATCGATCTGCCTCATGTTATTTAGAACCATGATTACACGCTTTGCTTTAGGATTGATCAGCTCTACCTATTGGTGGAAGGATACAATTCAGCAATAAAGTTTTACTTGACGTGGAAGAAATCGTCACTTATGCCATTTTTATCCTAAACCAATCCCATTCCAAGAATTTGTATTTTATTTGTTTGACTCGTCCCTGCCTCTTAAACGAGAATGGAATGGATAAGAAACTCTTGGGATTGCCTCTTAAACGGGAATGGAATGGATAAGAAACTCTTGCGATTGATATATAATCCAGATTTTCTTTTAATTGAAACATGCTCAATCATTCTCATTAATAATCTAACTTAGTTCTTAATTTCTTTCGTATGGATTCATGTTTAAATTGCAGTTTGTCTCAGCACATTATAAACATCTGCAGGAACCGGCAAATCAAAGTCTCTTCAAAGCCTGCCCATGCAGCTCAGAAAGTGTTGCAACCGTCCTTGTCCCTTTGTGGGAGAGTACAATATGTGGCGTAAGGAGGAGATTGTTAGGGCATCAGGTAAATTCGAGCTTCTTGATCGTTTGCTTCCCAAGTTGCAGAGGGCTGGGAACAGTGAACTGAAACAAGATCAGGTGCGAGCGAAGAGAGAAGCGAAGGAATGTTCAGCCAAACGCCCAGGAGACAATGTCTGTCCAACAAAGAGGAAGGCAAGGGAGACGGTGGTGAAGAATGTAAACACTTAGGCCTTGTTCGTTTGGAGGATAAGGGGGAATGGAATAAGGGGAATAAGCCCCCAACACGGTTCTCCGTGGTACGACTATTCCCTATTATTTCATCTTATTTCACTCTTATTCATATCTTTATCCCACCTTACCTACCGTTATTTCACCTTATTCTCCTTATTCCTATCCTCCAGCCGAATCTCCTACCGAACGGGCCCTAAGTCTGTTTGTTTGGTTATCGAGATGAATGGGGTAGATTGGGGTAACCTCTTGTGGTTGTTTAGATGGTTATTAGGGTTGGGAGAGCATTGGAATATAGAATGTGATGTGATGTCATTCTGATTTCTAATGAAATTCCAACCCAGGAATACAGGGAGGTAAATCGAGTTACCTCAAGGTAACTTAGTAACCAAACAGACCCTAAGGCCACGTTTGTTTCGTTGGAAAGGAATTACAATGGAATGATTCAAGATAAAATGCAATTAACAATAGAATGGAAAGTAATAAGTTTTTTTATTCCATTATTTGTTCATATTAGGAATTAAATAAGTTAATACGAGACGCATTCCTTTCATATGTTTGGAAGGAAAAAAGAATTGGAAGAAATTAACCTTTTTTATATATTTAGTTAAGCCGAATCGATATCCTATGAGTTATTTTTTTCATATAATTTATATATTTGATATGAGAAATCAATAGTTAAATTGAAATGAAGACTATCTTCATATATAATTTCATATAATTGATATATTTGATATATCTATATTCATATCCCTAGAATATTTTATAACCACATATGTATCTATATCCTTAACATTTTTTTAAAATGATGTATGTATCTGTATCGATATCCATAAAAAATAAAAACCCATATCCATGTATGTATGTATCTGTTAGAAAATAATCCGTATCTATATCTTACAAAAAACTGAAAATTGTGTCAATATCCAAATTGATATCCATAGAAAAATAAAAACATATATCCATTTTCATATTGCAAAGAAAATAAAACCCACGTCCATGTCCATATCCGTAACCGCAAAAAATCCATATCCATGTCCATATCTACAATTGCTAGACTATAATCTGTATCCATATCTTACAAAAATTGAAAATGGTCTCAGTATTCATATTCGTCTTAGCAAAAAAAATAAAAAAAAATCATATTTTTGTCCATATCTATATCTGCAAAAAATAAAAAACCATATTCATTTATGTATGTATTTGTATCTGAAAAAAAACATACATGATATTTTTTTCATATGTTTGAACCTTTCCATTACTTTCTTTCTGGGAGTTATGACCCGTAAATTCGATTTTCGAAGATAAGTGTTTATGATGTGTTGTTCATGATTGACATTCAACTTAATTTTAAACTCATTCCTCTTCTGCAATCTTTCCAAATTCTAACGCTGGCAACACTGCCACGTGTCACCTTGATGTTCATGGTTTAAAAAAACATACTCGGGGTTAGGGTTGTTAATCAAACTGAACATGTTCGTATTCGATTAGTGTTCGTTCGATAATCGTTCGAAAAATATTCGTTCATTTCTAAACGAGCTGAACATGAATGTCAAATTTTAGTTCGATAGCTTAACGAACCGAACATGAACATAACATATGTTCGTTCGATTAAAGTTTGAGTTCGATATATGTATGTTTATTCGTATGTGTAACTTCGTATTTATGTATTCAATAAATTTCGAGGTTAAAGAAATTTTGCTATTTATTAGGCTTTGTACCACTTTGATTTGAATAATTTCTTATTTTTATTTCTTATCTACCTTATTATCGAATAAAGAAATTCATACTTGCTTTTTTTGTCTTTAAAAGGCTTTCTGTGAGAAGATGGTAGCTACATTGGACATCTTAGTGGTCTTTCTCGTCTGCTTGATACAAAGGAGGGTCAAAGGATAGACAAACTTAGATTATTGTCTCGCTGCCTTCTAACTAGTTAATGTGGCTTTCATTCCCCGAATTACGAACTCCAGTTTCGAACTTGTTCATATAAACAAGTTTTATTTAAGTTAAATTGTAAACGAACTGTTATCGAATCGAACTCGAACATTCGTTTTCTAAACGAACTCGAACAAATCCTATCGAACATTTATCGAACCGAACTCAGAACTTCCTTATCGAACCGGACTTGAACATAGGTCCATTTGTTACAATTCGGTTTGATTAGCTACCCTACTCAAGGTTGAGCACAAGGGAAGAATTAAGGTAATAAATCAAGATAGTAATATATCCGCCTCTGATTCATCTATCTGTTTTATATGAATTCTAACATACATATCTATAACGATGCTGATGTCACTTGTTATCACATGCAATTGTTTATATATATATATAGTATAGATTTATTTTGATGGTATTATGTAATATAAATTTTTATCTTCTTTCACTAGTTTAATAATTGTTATGAACAAGTATGATCTTCATGTCATCCGCCAAATACATCTATACTAGTTCGACTGTTATATGTATCTATTTTGTAAGTATTTTATGTCCATATCTTTTTTTAAGGATACGTTGAAACAATTTTCTTATCCATTGATATCCAAATTCTCATATTTATTTACATTTAAAAGTAGATAATTATATAATAACAAACATGAAAGGGAAGTTGTTCCATGGAGCAGCCAACCTTGGTTGTTCCATGACTATTTTCACTATTTTTTATTATTGAAAAATACCACCATGTATTTTCATCACTATATCCCTTAATATGTCATTCCAATTTCATCATAAACAGACTCTTATACCCTCCATCAGAACTTGTAATTTTAATGATCTTAGAATTATTGTAATCGACTTATTTTGGATGGACGGCATAGAAGTCTCTGTTTCTGACTAATTTGGAATGACATATTAGAGAAATATAGTGATGAAAATACATGGTAGTATTTTCCAAAAAAAATAAAAAACGGTGAAAATGATTATAGAACAGCCAAGGCTGGTTGTTCCATGGAACAGCTTTCCTATCCTCAACAACAATTATATTCGTGTACATATGTGCCTAACAATCCACTTGACTGATACGGTGGTTTAACGATGTGCTAAAATAAAAGATGGATCAAACTTTTCAACTATCATTTATACAAAATAACAAACATCCTAACCGGATAAATAACAAACACTCCATTCTTCACCAATGGAAAAACCTCCCTCGACCTTCCACATCAAAGTATGGAACGCCCTACCTGTTTTCTACGCGATTTGAGCCTGTGACATTTAGAAGAGACTACTGTCGAGACTGAGCAAACATCAAAACCATCTCTTCTGCTTCGTGTTTCGTCCTTTTTTCTGTAGGTTCGAGTATATGATTCCCAAGGATCTCTTCAATTTCAACCAATACGTGTCCGAACTTGCATTCATCCCTAAGAGAAGCTAGTTCCTCGACCGTTTGAAGGCATCACGGTTGTTCGTCTATGGGCAGCACAGAACCTACAAAGATGTCATGTAAGGTGACTTGCTTAGAAGGTTCAGTGTCAACATCGATATCCGCTGCATGTTACGGTGCCCGTTTGATAAACAAACCGACAGAAGCTTACAAATATTCAAGGATGGTAAGAAAAGAGAAGCAAGATATTGATGCTTTGTAGTATCACTATACAACAGAAAGCCACTTTCAGTGGCAATATGTACATCATCTACCCTGTAAATTTTACATATCAAAGACCGATCCTAAAAACTGGCTGTACAGCAACTAACATATCTGATCCGTCGAGTTTATCTTCCATACACGGCCTGAAAGAATTAATGTATAGGAAAACTGAATCAGCTCTACTTTGCGGCTCTAGCAAACACAAACAAATGTGCATACATCAGACGCATATGTAATATTAAGATGAAAGCAAAATCGTTATCGCTAACTAGTTTCAACTTGCTTGCTTCCCGCTTATCTATATGCATTCAAGGATTAAACATGCAGTGATGGTGAACTCTAGATGATGCATATGGAGACTAAGGGTTTGTTTGGTTACTGGATGGGATGAGTTGGGGTAACCTCCTGTGAATAGTAACTGTTTGGATGGTTATGAGGGTTGTAGAGGGTTGGAATAAAGAATGTGATGTGATGTCACATTGATTTGTGATGGAATTCCAACCCAGGAATGAAGCGGGGTAAACTGGGTTACCTCGGGATAACCAGGTAACCAAACGGACCCTAAAGATCCATAAGGCACACGAAGCAATGGAGCATCTAAATCCAAAGATAATCCAAATTAGTGCACTGAGTTAAGTTAACCCCTCGGTAAATTCCCTTGGTTTGAGGGATTAAGAAGAAATAAGTATTATAAAAGAGAGGTAATGTCAGATGTGACCATGATTTTAATAACATTAGTTTATGATTGCTTATTCTGGAATGAAGTCCCCTGTTCCGGATAAGGAAGCATTATCCCTCGTTGTGAATAGTCGAAATAAGATGTAAAGTTGCTGGGCAAGGCACTTCAATTCTTTAATGATATAGCAAGGTCAACAGTGAATCCTACAGATAGCAGGATTAAACAATGCATCTATAACATTAAGGATCAATAGCTCAAAATCCAAAACAAAAGCACTACTGGCCTAACCATTTAAGCAGAAACCAATGATTCTAAAAAAAAAGTGCACCTAACAATTCCTCGACAAATCAAGTGATAAATCAGGATTGGAATGGGTACCTGAAGTTGGCCGGTGGATAAAAGTTGAGAGAATTTCGATGTGAACAGTCGAGCTTGTCAGCTTCTGCGATGGAGTCAATAAAAAAGCTCAAATTGGTTCAGTTTTAACTTATCAATGTCTGCTGCCATCCCTTTTGAAAGATTTTGACCTCTCCATCATCGATGCTTCCTTTTCTAGTTTCTTCTTCTCTGCTTCAACCTGCCGAGCATTCTCCTCGCGAGACTTGTTAAACATATTGACAAAGACAACCAGTATAGATGTCACTGCAACAAAAGAGACCATTATACATATTTCTTGAATCAGAATTGTCAAAAGATGGATTCTGAGGAGACATTATTGAAGGCATAATAAATACACGTCAAGCATCATCCCGGCGAAAACCACTAAAAATAATCTGCTGGTTCAGTGATTACCTTCAAAAAAATAAGCTTTTCTGAAAGCAAATGAGATCTCCTTTTCTTTCCCACAAAAAAATAAGTTCCAACGAAGAGAATTTTCTCAATGAAACAAAAAAAAAGATCAATTGTCCATTACACCTGTCTATCTAAGAGACATCAAAAAAGTAAAGGAATGTAAGGGCATGATGGAGAATACAAAATTCTTTTAAGAAAAATCTGTTGAAGGCATGAAATTCGAAGTTCAAGTCCACAAATGGATAACTTTTTTTCAAATAGGGACCACATCGACGTCTCTGTAACGTTTAGAGGACTTCTGTAGATGACTTGAATAATCACATTCAACCCCTAACTTAATTTTAACAAAAATCAATTTACCAGAATATATTTCTTAATGTCCTTATCTATTGTTAGCAATTAGTTACACACCTCCCCATAATTATGTCATTTAAGTTTTTAATCAAACGATTCGAAGCCCGTCGTAGGTGTGTGTCTAGCTCCCAAAAGACCAGGGTTCAAATCCTCCCTTGTGGGAGTTGCGTTAGGTAGCCGACAACCAGCATAAAAAATCGGATCTTTCAACATTGATTTGAGCAAGAATCCATGTAATTGGCCCTACTTAAAGTAGGAGAAGGCTCTGCCACTTTTTGTAGCCATAATTGTACTCTGATGGTCGTGCAGTGTGTCTACCACTCAAAAGACCATGGTTCAAATACCCCAATGTTGAGGTTGTGTTAGGTAGTCGACAACCAGCATAAAATATAGTCGAATCTTTCAACATGGATTTGAGCAAGAATCCATGTAGCCGACCTTACTTATACCGGGAGAAGACTTTGCCATTTTTAAGTCATAATTGTACTCTGAAGTAACTAGTTGAGTTTTTAAAAAAATGTGAACCATCACTTGACTAACCCTGCTCAAATGGACAACGGGCTGGGTCTTCCCCAAAGTATTGTGCCAAAGAATCAGCATTTCTTCCCTGAAAGGAGCAGTAAAATTTCACCACTGGACTCCAGAATAGGTACTAGAACAAAAGAAGACGAGCACCTTACCACTTCAGAGTATAATGATATGAGCGACCTAACTTCAGCCTCGGCAGTATAAAGGAACTCTTTCAAAGCCTGACATAAAGCCATTGTAAAGTTCACCGTATGCCATAAATTAAATAAATATTCAAATAGATGGAAGTTTCTGAGATTACATGCTAAGCAGAATAGAACTTTGCCATTTACATTTTAATTTGCCATCCACCAAAGACAACATCAATTAACCAAAAGGAAGCAGAAGACAGCAATAAACAATTCCTCCACTAGAAGGCCCAAATCATGAAAGCCATGAACACCTTTTCAAGCATCACCAAATAACATTTCTTGTCTAAAAAAGTAAAGAATTTGCCCTGTAAGTTAACATAGAAATGATAAATTGTTTTGATAGGCAGTAATACCTGCTCAAGCAATAACTTGGGTGCTTTGAGTGAGTTTGATTCACAATCCCTGCCTTCACAATTTCCTTGATTCTGTGGGTTCTTTATTTTTTAGGTAATAAACTTAATGAATAAACTAAAATTCGGGTGGCTAGAGAAGGTTAATCACTTGAGTACATCGAACTACAACAAAATCAGTAGTCATGGATAAGATAAAATCTGAATCTTTCCTTCAAATAAAATGGCAGCCCAGTGCATAAGCTCGTTATCTCGGGTTCATGGGGAGGGTCGGATTACTCTAGTCTAGTTTGTGGAAGAGAATGAAATAGCTTGCTTTATTTTAGAGGTCTAGGGGTCCTTATATAGGACAAAACCCTAGAGAGTTTGAGGAGAAAATATACAAGTGTCCCTAACGGGGTTATCAGTCATGCCCAACTTGGAAACTATCCACGAAGGTGCTTCTTGGGTAAAGCCTTTGTGAATACATCTGCAAGTTGAAGATCTGTGTTTATGTGAGGGGTAGTAATCCTTCCATTCCTGACAGCAACACGAAAAAAATGGCAATCAATCTATATATGTTTAGTTCGCTCATGTAACACAGGATTCGTGCCAATGTATGTAGCAGATTTGTTGTCACAATATAGTGGAATAGGAGTGGTGACAACAATATCGAGTTCTTGCAGAAAAGTCAATAGCCACGTGATCTCACAGGTAGCTTGAGCCATTGCCATGTACTCTGCTTCTGCACTGGACCTGGATACAACAGTCTATTTCTTCTCCAAGTAACAAGGTTTCCTCCAACCATTATAGCATATACTGTGGTGGAGCGTCGATCTTCTGACAAACTTGCATAATTAGCATCAGCATATGTGATAACATCAGTATACCCATTTGCCCATAAAAGAGGCCACGCACCGGTGATTCCTTCAAGTATCGTAGAATATGGAGAACATCCTGCCAGTGACTGTAACAAGGTTGCTCCACGTGTTGGCTAGCTCTGCTCACTGCATGAGAAATATCTGGTATGGTGACAATAAGGTAAAGAAGTTTGCCAACCAGGCGTCTGTATCGAGCAACATCTTGGAAAACAGGATCAGAGGATGTGAAGTGTTTCTTTGGATCTGCAGGAATACTAGAGGGCTTGCTTCCAAGTAATTCGGCTTCAGTGAGGACTTTCTGACAGTATTTCCTCTGCGAGAGATGAAAGCCCTCTATAATGCGTAGAACTTTTATGCCCAAGAAGTAACGTAGTGGCCCAAGGTCCTTGGTAATGAACACCTTCTGGAGGAAGGCCTTGGTCTCTAGTACTCCTTTATCATCATCACTTGTGACAACCATATCATCCACATAGACTGCAAGTATAACAGTACCAGTTGTTCGTCTTCTGACAAATACAGAATAGTCAGATGTTGTTCTCTGGAAGCCAAGAATGATGATTTCTGCATTAAGTCTGTCAAACATGCCCTTGGGCTCTGCTTCAGACCATATATTGCCTTGTGAACTCAACAAACAAACTCCCCCTCGACTTCATAACCTGGAGGTTGCATCATGTACACCTCCTCATCAAGGTCTCCATATAGGAACGCATTTTTTACATCTAACTGAAAGATAGGTCAGGCCTTATTAGCTGCCATAGAAAGGATAGTCCTTATTGATCTCATCCGTGCAACCGGTGAGAATGTCTCAAAATAATCCATTCCATATATTTGTGTTTGGCCACAAGGCGAGATTTCAATCTGTCAATAGACCCGTCTGGAGACTGCCTGGTTGTGAAGACCCATCTGCACCCCACAGGTCTAATACCCTTGGGACATTGCACCAAATCCCATGTCCCCCTGGAAGTAAGAGCATCCATCTCTTCATTCATGGCATGTCACCATCCTGAATCCTGTAAAACACTATAATGGTCTCTCGGAATAAGAAATAATCATGAAAGCATCTGCATAACGTCCGTCAGTGGAAGATAAACTAGCAGTGGAAGTAAAGTGAGACATTGGATGAGAAGTATGTTGCCTCTTAGTTATGTGCAGAGCAATTGGAAGCTCCTTAGGATCATCCGGGACAGCAGTGGAGGGGATACTTGTAGAGGGCATATCATCTGGTGGTGGAGATATTTGTCTGCGCTTATAGACAATAGGTGGAGGTGGAAGATCCATGGGAACATCTGTAACAGATTGAGTGAAGAAGATGGTCTGCTCAAAAAAGGTTACATCTGCAGAGATAAAATAGCGACGTCCAGTTGGATCATAACACCTGTAATCTTTTTGAGTACGAAAATAACTAAGGAAGACACATTTGATTGCACGAGGAGAAAGTTCATCTTTAGTGTGAAAATTATGAACAAAAGACACATCCAAAAATTCGCAAGGGGAGAGGAAAGGGTGACTCAGTTGGGTAAAGTAGAGAGAAGGGGGGGGATCCATTTAAGGTTTGAGATGGAACGCTGTTAAAAGACGTACTGCGGTCAGAACAGCATCCCCCCAATAGGTATTGGGAACTTTCATCTGAGTAAGGAGTGATCGAACATAATTTAGAAGATGTCTGAGTTTTCTCTCTGCTATCAAGTTTTGTTGGGATGTATATGGCATGAGGTTTTATGTATGGTACCTTAGGAAGCAAAGAAGTTTGTTAGATCTTGTATAGTGAATTCTAAGGCATTATCAGAACGGAAAATTTGTATACCAGTTGAGTCCTGGCACAATGAAAGAAATTTTTGACAATATTATTAATATCCGAATGCTCTTTTAAAAGATAGACCCACGACGACCTACTGTAATCATCAACAAAAACAACGAAGTACTTATGTCCACTTAGAGTACAGATTGACAGGGTCCCCAAATATCGCGATGGACTAAAGAGAAATGAACTTCACAACGAGGCTCAGTACAAGCTGGGAACGATGCTCGACGATGTTTCCCGAACCGATACACCTCTCACTCAAAAGGCTTGAGCACAGAGAGCTCGGGGAACATTAAGGAGAGGGCTTTGGTAGACGAATGATCGAGACGAAGGTGTCAAAGAAGAGGATCAGCAGAGATTGACGAAGCACCAGCAAAACCAGAGTCAGAGATGATGTCAAAATAATAAAGACCATTCTTCTCATGTCCCCCATCAAAAATCTGTCTCGTCTGGATGTTCTGAAAATAACAACAAAACTTATCAAATACAACTCTACAGTTAAGCTCAGTGCACAACTTGCGAACAGACAATCTAAGAGGAAAGTCAGGGATGCAGTGAACTCCAGTAAGCCGAAGTTTGAAGGAAAATTCCATAGTACCCACAATAGTAATAGGTGAATGAGCTCCATTGGCAACACGAATCGTCTTCACAAAGGAAGACAATCGTGAAGAGGTGAGAAGAATGCCTTCTCCCATTAGAAGAGTTGAGGCACTCGAGTCAATGATCCATGCAGGAGTAGATGTAGAAATAGAACTAGCAAATGTACCTGATGTAGTGGCAAGGTTAGCAGTACGAGCAGAAGCAGCAGTGTCACTGGCAGAGTTCTGTAGCAGATGTCGAAGGCGAGTATACTCAGATGCAGTAAAAGAAGTTTGACTATCACCAGAAGGTTGATCATGAGAGGTATCCGCAGTATCATAAGTTCCTTCATATTAGGTCGTCTCATAGGCATTGTTGGCATTAGGAGGCATGCCAAACTTTTTCTAGCAAAAGTTCTGATGGATGATTCAACCGTCCACAATGTGTGCATACTGGATAGCATGCAGTAGTACGATCACGTCCATGTCTGCGTCCTGAGTCACGTCCTCGTCCAAACTCATGGCCACGACCATGGCCAAATTCGCGTCCACACCCTCCTTGGTAGTTGGGTCATCCTCTAGCAAAATGTGTCGTATCTCAGCAGATGGAGGAGGCGAAGGAGATTCAATTTCCTGTAATCAACCAAAGATAGTCTCAAGTGTGGGTAGAGCCGCAGCAGTCAGAAATTGGTCCTTCACTGGCTTATATCGCGGATGTAATCCTGATAAGAAGCGATATACTTGCCACTTTACGCGTTCTCCTATATGTTTGTCACAGCAAGTAGGCTGAAAGATAAGAAGCTCCTCAAACAAGCATGTGAGGAGTCGATAGTACTCGAACAAGGATGTATCTCCTTGATTTACAGACCAGATATGTATGTAGATATCTGAGAGCCTGGAGATTGTCTTTTGAGAATAGGTAGTCTCAAGGATCTCCCACATCGCTTGCGTTGTCTCTTTATAGAGAAGATTGGACACTATATTCAGATCGACGTTGTTCGTCATCCAAGTAATCACCTGGTAGTAGTTGTCCACATACCAGATATCATACTTCTTGTCTGTCTCCTTGGGCGGATCCTTGGTAAGAATATAGTTCTTCTGCTGGCCACCAATAAATACCTTGAATGATCAAGACCACAAAACATAGTTCTCAGAGCCATTTAGTTTTATATAAGTGCCTTGTACCATCATAGAAGAATTCGAGTACAGGGGCTTGGGCTCTGCAGATGCCATGGCGATTGCACAGGTCAAGAAAAAGCGAATTAGATAGTTTGTGCAGTCTTATTCAAGCATTTGTTGGAGACCTAACTGTGCATCCCTGGAAGACTCAGCAGTAGGTGGTAACAAAGGAGAAAGGAATTTCCACTGGTAGCATGTCAGTTCGTGCGGAGGGAGACGCAGGGAGGTGCAGTTCGTGCAAAGACTTCCGCTGGTAGTGCGACAGCCTGTTTGGGGCTGGGCGGCACCCTGGATGGTGTAGCCGTAGATGGAGAGGCCCTAGGAGGGCTGACTCGCAATTGGCGGGGCCCTAGATGTCAGGGCAACGGTCAGACGGGGCCCTTGGAGCGTTGGGCTGCAGTTAGAGGAGCCCTAGGTGAAGGGACCGCGCCCAGGCGGCGGTGCTGGAGTCGCCTGGCGATGAGGCAACTATGCAAGAGGCTGTCCGGGACGTTGGGCAACAGCACGAGGAGGTGCCCGAAGCTCCGGGATGTGGCCCAAGGGGTGCTGGGCAACAACGCGATGGGTCCTAGAGCAATGAAGACCTCAGGTGCCTGAGAATGGCGCAAAATGGGTGACGGCAAGTGTAGGAAATTAGGGTTTATGGTGGGGAAGGGATTTAGATCAGAACACCAGTCTAGAACCGTTGCTCTGATACCATGTGGAAGAGAATGAAATAGCTTGCTTTATTCTAGAGGTCTAGAGGTCTTTATATAGGAAAAAACCCTAGAGAGCTTAAGGAGGAGAAAATACATAAGTGCCCCTAACGGGTTACAATAAATAACAAATAACCGCAGGATACATTACTAACATAGTTTACGCAGCCTTACCTAGCATTTACTTTTCTACAATAGGTAGTTTCCATGACCCAAACTCCTAATCTTGAAGTCTCGCATTGTCAACTTTTACCAATGCTCCCAACAAAATCATTACCCCCAAAAACGATGAAATCAAAATACATCCAAATCAATATAGTCGAAGGTAAAAAAATGTACACTCGTCAACAAAAAACTCACCAAAACTCTAGTTTTGCATGTGGCATAAACTAGTATCCTCATTATTTGAACTGCCGTATAATAGTGAGCTCAGAATGCAAAGATACTATATATTTTCTAATGGGGTGGATACTTATCTTGAATGACATGAGCCATGTAAAAGAAATGGAACCATAGGGCTACCCATTTATGATACCATGTATGGAAGAAATAAATTGAGAAGTGAGAACCATGATATATTGGATATCATGTCCTGAGGTCAATTCTTAGATTTACAATAAGACTTTACGAAGATAAAGAATTTTGACATGGGAAGGGAAAAGGCATAATTCTGACATAGGCATAAAGATGTCCTTATAATAGTTTAGAAGAAAAGGCAAGAACTTTATTTTACAAAGCAAAAAAGAAATCGAGATGACAAGAAGAACGCTCCTTACTTTGCGGAAGCCTGTTGAGACACCACCGTCACTCTCGGATGCAGTAAGTTCCTGCTCAACTTTTTCAAGGCCCTTACTGACAGCTTGCATTTCCTCTGCTACCATTTTCAATTGAATCTGGACAGGTTTATCAATTACGACAACACATTAGAAATGATCATAAAGTAAAGATGACTGCTAAATATGAAAACCAGTAATACCTTCGAAGCTGCTTCAAGATGGACCAGGTCCTTATCAAAATCTAGCAACTCTGGCATCTTCTCACTTAAAAGCTGACGAGAAATTCAGTTAAAATGAGACAAAAAATATGACTGAAGAAACCAAGAGGATGGAGCAACATCTGCACAATTTCTTCTAGAGATGATGTAGAGGCAGGTCATTGTGCATGGATTGTCTGATGCTTAATATGCATGCCTTTAGGAAGATTATTCGATGATTAAGTCTTCAA
Source organism: Ottelia alismoides (assembly GCA_037367405.1). Lineage (NCBI taxonomy): Eukaryota > Viridiplantae > Streptophyta > Magnoliopsida > Alismatales > Hydrocharitaceae > Ottelia > Ottelia alismoides. The sequence continues at coordinate 331,396 of JAZKJV010007913.1, forward strand.
AAAAATGTTTACAAGAGTAGACCAGCACTTTGAAGGTACTTCATACTCTACCACAACATCTTCTTGCCAAATATTAAGTTCAGAGGCATTTTTTGACACTTTCGTCGAGGGTACTTTAGCATACTAATATATGGTTTGATAACTTATATTATAACGATTGGGTTAACTTGTGAGATCACATTTTTCTTTTTGTAATAATTGGGATAAGTAGGAGGTCAAAAGCATGGAATGCCTTTTAGTTTTTCATGATAGTGTGACATTTGTTTTAAATAGGGAACAGATGATAATTTGAGATCTTCCAACGTATATTAGTATACCACAAACAAAAAAACATACTAACAAAGCCCAAAGACAACCCCAAACATCTAAAAGACCAATATCTCCTAAAGATGCCTCCACAATCTCTGTTCATGGGGGAGCGTATGGGTAATACCGCACAGGCCATTCACTGTTCATGAGGGGGTGGTCACGGTGCTATCACTGGTTGCAGATTTTCTCATGCCAAGGCTGTGGGTGGACCCCCTTTTATACTCTGGATCCATAGACTGGCAGAATCTAATAGGCTCCAGGAGATGTTCCCTAAGTTAATGAATCTATCGGTGGCAATACAGATCTTGTTCGAAAGCATTCTCAGTTTCATGTCCGTTTGAGGGGACTAGGGAGGGACGGCTTGGTTAGGAACGGGAGATTTTCGGTATCCAGAATCTACAGAAAGATATATAAAGGTGGTGACAATATCTCCAAAAGATGCCTCCACAATCTCTGTTCATAGGGTGTGTGTATGGGTAAATACCGCACAGGCCATTCATTGTTCATGATGGGGTGGTGACAATGCTATCACTGGTTGCAGATTTTCTCACGCCAAGGCTGTGGGTGGATCCCCTTTTATACTCTGGATCCATAGACTGGCAGAATCTAATAGGCTCCAGGAGATGTTCCCAAAGTTAATGAATTTATCGGTGGCACTACAGATCTTGCTCGAAAGCATTCTCAGTTTCATGTCCGTTTGAGGGGACTAGGGAGGGACGGCTTGGTTAGGAACGGGAGATTTTCGGTATCCAGAATCTACAGAAAGATATATGAAGGTGGTGACAACACATATTAGTCGAGGCTATGCAGTTGCATATGCAGTAGACAAAAGCACCAATAAAAATCAAGATCTTGACATGATTGATCAGAAGGGAACACATCAATACTAAGGTGTATAGATAGTGGATGACTCATGATGTTGCGTGCCTGCTCTGCAGGATCAGAGAGAAGAATGTCGAGCATTTGTTCTTCTCGCTCCCATTGGCATGAGAGGTGGGAAGAGGCTGGGCTATTCCTTAGTTGGATATTTCCTCCAAAGACTCTTTAGAAAAGGTTATGATGCTACCTTCTAGACAAGGGAAAAGATGCGGAATGCGGGGGTTATTTGGGCCATTTGGCTTCTTAGGAGCGATGGGATATTCCATGTTACAAGACATGTAAACTTGTGGGAGGGGGAAACTTGATTGGTGTATGGAGTTGTATGTGGTTGTTGTAAGCCCTCTTAGGCAGTTTCCAATGATCTCTGAGCCCGATAGGATTGTAATGAGCAAACTCATTTTACTAATGTTTCTATCATTTTGCAAATAATACTTATCGGTTTACAACTGATATCATATTCTTACTATTAATAACCATTTTCAGAAAACGCAAATGCTAAATCAATACTGTTGGAGTATTCGTGTATGCGCCATATTGAGTTGTAGCAGGGTAAATGGATCCTGGAGGAGATCCATTTAACCCATCCAGTGTTTAGTCCCACATCATCCAGTGGTGGGACTTGGAGGCTCTGGAGAGGCTATATAAGGAGCCCCAGACCTCCTGTACTCATTGAGAAAAAGCAATGCATAGCATGCCCCTTTGAGGGCTTCTCCCGTGGTTTCATCCCGCTCCTCACGGAGTAGGGTTCCACGTAAAATCCCGCAGTTCTTTATTTTATTTATCATTTTCCATGTTACGCTTCCGCTTCCGATTTTCTAACATCGTATCAGAGCAGGTTCGATTCTCGAGGATTTATTTCTGTTCTTGATTTATTCGAGAATCGATTGATAGATTTGGGTTTTTTTTGGAGATTATTTTTTGTTCATTCGTTCTGCGTCAACAAGCAAGAACGGTAAGTCCTAGGGTTTTCTAGGAAACCCTAATCAAGATCTTCTCTTCGTCGTGTTCCTTCAGACCTTCGTGCAAGACCTATGTTCTCCATGTTACTCCAGATCCTGTCTGTTCATAGCAACCCCTGACGGCCCCATCTTCATTCTCAGCGGCGAGATGGGGTGCGGGATCCAGATGCGATGGCCCCTGCATCGATCTCTATCATGTCCAAATTCAAGCTCCAGACCCCTTTGTGCTCCTCCATGAAGTTCAACGGCGGCAGGGGTTGTGCTCAATCCCTCGGGCAGGCGGCGTACATCGGGCAACAAAGAAGCATGCGCAACCCCAACTCCAGATCGGCGACTCCAGTTCTAGGGCGCACAGGCGCCTCTCCAGGGGACATATCGCTTCCTTGTGCGATGGCGGCGCATCCTCGCAGCCGCCTTCCCTCGTACTTTTGGTGTTATACCCTCACGACGGCGACCCATGGCATCGACTCCTATAACGTGAGCAGGTGACTCGCACACACCCCTAGGCCAGCAAATCCCAGGCAGATCCAACAATCAGGCTTGCGCGCCAAGGCTCCTCCACCAGGCGATACCTCCATCCGTGCGCTCCTTTCCAGTTCCTTCGGCGGCAGGAGGTACCTCTCATCCAGATCCTCCAATCCCTACGGTGGTGCAGCCTATTCCAATATGCACATCGGCATCCTCAAACGGCGGCATCCTCAAAGACGTGGGCGGCGGCGGCATCTGAAACCGGAGGAGCCATCGCAGAAATCCCTGAGGATCAGGCGCGGGAGATTCCTCTCCTCCAGATCGCTGGTGTGGTGAGCGTGGACGGCGACAAGCCCCGGCTCCAGGGTACACGACCTCCTGGCGATATGCGCGGGCGGCGCAAACGTGAAAGCCCCTTCGGGGTGTTGAGCTTTTCCCATTCAGGAACCCTAAGTTGGGGTTATTTAAAAAAATTGCATATTTTTGGGCCAACTGTATGGGCCGAGAGCTGAGTAAAAAAAAGAGGGAGTGGGGAGAGATGAGTAAAAGAAAAAAAAAGAAAAGGAGGAAGATGCAAGTTGGCCCATTGGGCCGTATTTAAGAAAAAAGAGGGAGAGAGGAGTTTTTCTTTTGGGCCTGATTTGGCCGTGTAAAAAAAGGGAGGGAAGGTTGCAAGTTTTTTTTCTTAAAAAAAAGAGAGAGGCGCATACATTTGAAAAGTCGTACGCAAATTAAAAAAAAAAAGAAGGAAAATAAAAAGGAAAAGGCGCGTACAAATACAAAAGCCGTACGTATTCAAAAAAAATGAAAATGATTTGAATAGTCGTTAAAAATAAAAAAAGAAGAAGGTGAACGGCTTATAAAAAAATGTGACGGCTTAAAAAAAATTGAAAAGCCGCAAGAAATGTTTCGAGGATATTCATGTTGTATTTACCCCCTATTTATCTTGTCTTCTCCCAGCTTGGTCGATGTCTATGTTTTCCGACAAGTATGGGAGAAAGGGGGAGTATATGTAGAGTCACAGGTCTATTCATGATCCAGATTCAGATGCCAGTCTCCAGACCAGCCAGTTGATCAGACTCTATAGTTCAGTTTCAGACTCGACGATCATTGTTTCCGAGTCTCCAGTTTCAAACACGCACGAGTGTGCGGTCATTTGTCAGATGAGCATAAGTTGCCATCATTTGTTTCGCGGTCCCCATCATTCTTCTTGTTGTCAGGCCAGAGTTTTCATGTGAGCCATAGGGACTCCAGAGCAGAGGACCATTCCCTTGAGGGCAAGGGTTTTCATGTGGTATCATAGGTACAACATAGCAGTGCACCATTCTCTGAGCCAGATGGGAGAGACCCAGTTCTCCGACGAGGAGACTTCAGGCGCAGTTCAGACTCGATGGTCAGATTCCGAGTCTTCAGTTCACTCACACTCTAGCTCGTCCGTCCTCCTCACCTGCACGGCATGAGAAGCAGCGTCCTCGACTGCAGCAATATGCGCGTTGGGTCGATATTGTCCGTAGTGTCTTGTAGCGTTGAGTTGAGTTTTTGTCTGTTTGTCCAAGCTGAGCATTGCATGCTCCAGCTTGAGGGGGAGTGTTGGAGTATTCGTGTATGCGCCATATTGAGTTGTAGCAGAGTAAATGAATCCTGGAGGAGATCCATTTACCCCATCCAGTGTTTAGTCCCACATCGTCCAGTGGTGGGACTTGGAGGCTCTGGAGAGGCTATATAAGGAGCCCCAGACCTCCTGTACTCATTGAGAAAAAGCAATGCATAGCATGCCCCTTTGAGGGCTTCTCCCGTGGTTTCATCCCGCTCCTCACGGAGTAGGGTTCCACGTAAAATCCCGCTGTTCTTTATTTTATTTATCATTTTCCATGTTACGCTTCCGCTTCCGATTTTCTAACAAATACGATATATAATTAAGTTTAGTGTTTTATAATTTTTTATATATATTAAGCTCTTTAGGGAATCGTTGCTCTCATGTTGAAGAGTAACAACAATAAATAGATGAAATAACACCCTTCCGGGTAAGTGCATAGCATAATTGTACATATAATTAGTTGATTAATATAGCATCGTAATTAATACATATTATTTCCTTTCCAACTGAAAGGTGGATGTTGTCCAGCGAGGATGCTTTGCATTTACGAAAAATTGTGATCACTGCGAGAGGTGATCAATCTCTATCAATCAAATATCAGAGATTGTTTTGAGCTCTATATAGAAAAGTTAGCACACATAATAATTGACAACAATCACCAAAATATGTAAGTCCGCAAAAGAAGACTGAAATTTAACACAAATGACATTAATAATGTACTAATTAAAATAACATAAGAAAATAGAAATGTTCAAACGACAATATTCTAACTTGTTAACTCCAATATATGGAGGTGAGACTTGTAACTTTGTATGTCTACTAAAATTCAAGATACAATGATATGATGTGATTCTTAGCAATAAATTAAGTGGAGTGACTTTTGTTGCCACTTGTATACCAATATGTGTGAATATATATTTAATGCATCTATTGTTGAATTATATAGCCATTTATCACTGTCATTATATTTATTACTCATTCTCCATCAAAAGTACCAAACTCTACATATACCAATATATTACATTCAAAATAACTATTAGTTGACTAAAATAGTTTGCTAAATTATTGGTACATTATTCTGTCTTCCTCGTGCATTTAATCCAATCTCACAGTACGACTATTTCGACGATGGATTTAAATGGTCATTGAATGCTTGGTTGGCATACAGGCAAAAGCAAGGAATAAGGGTAAAATGAGGATGCAATATTATCCAAATTATATCACATGATCGAATTATGATAAATGGCACAAATCATACAATAAAAAGTGTGGCACAAATAAAAAGCGTGGTGCAAATCATACTATAATACACATTTCATACACACATTTGACACATTTCAGAACAATAACATGAAATAAGTGGCTTAAAGTCACATTTAACCAAAAGCAGGCGCACAGAGGGCATATGTGGTCGCACAGCCAGCATATGGGGCCCGTATAAGCACCATAGGCGGATAATTGAGGGCTTCATGAAAGCGTTACGCTGAAGGTTTCGTACACGCATATACGGCCGCATATGCGACCGCATATGCAGCCGCATAGGCCGATTTCGTGAACATAGGTTTTGAGTACAGTTGTTTAACACACTTCACCTACATCACAAGCTCCAGCTACTCCACCATCACAAGCTCCAATTGATCCATAAGGACGTCGCTCCCCATTACATCCTCATTAAGAGCAGGTTCTACTGCATCATCGGCTCCCCCGCTAACTCACTCTTTGCCTTTGCTATTTGTAATCTAAAATGCAAACGTCAAGCACTTCTTGCTGGAGCAAGCGAGAAGATGGTTAGCCGAGTCTCTGCTTCAATACTCAACCCTGGGTCAAAGAGAAAGAGATCGGGTCGTAACCTGGACAACAACAGGGTAGCATAGTCCTCGCTTGCCCGGCTTCACACCTAGCGCTTCGCCTAAGAGCTCTCACTCCGCGCTGACAGACCCTCTCTGGAAAAATGCCTGAATTTGTGAATTCCTCGAGACATAGGTGTTGATTAGAGTAGATATCCATATATTGGGATACTCTCAACAATTTTTGACCGAGTATAAATTTTTGACCGAGAGTATAAACAAATTGCAATGGACTATAAAAGCATCAACTCGTATATGACATAAGAAAACTATTGTAAACATGTCGAAGCATGACATTGGCATTATCAATAACAATCAACTTTGAATCTGGTGGGAAACTTATTCTTGGGATGGACAATCGGTAAAGAATCTTTAATATGTTTTCTTCGTTGATCTTCATTAATCGATGGCTAGATGGGGCCGATCCAAACTATTCTCTATGTTGTTGCCAATAGGAATTTGCCCATATTCCAGCTCGAGTGAGGAATGCTTGTCTCTATGGTAACCTCGAGGAGTTTTACATGTTGCAACCATCGTGTTACACCGCCAAGGGGGGCATGTATACTGACTTTGTAAGGCGATTTATGGCCTAAAGCAGAGTCCACGAGCTTGATTTGACATGCTTACTTCTGAGATCATATCATTTGACTTCCATAGGACGGCATCCGATTACTCTATGTTCGTCACACATGGCATCGTAATATTAGTTGTATATGCTGATGGCATAGTGGTTACTAGTAATGATAAAGCAGGCTCTCTAGAGACCAAGACCTTCCTCCAAAAGATATTTGTCACCAACGACCTTGGTCAACTCTAATACTTCCTTGGCATCGAGGTGATGTGTACCGCAGAGGGGCTACACTATCACAATGGAAGTATTGCCTTGACATTCTTGTAGAGGCTAGCCTACTTGGATGCAAACCATCTGGCATCCCAACAAAGTTGTGAAAACATGCTACATCGGTGATCCCGAGTTTGAGGAGATTACACGGTATAGAAGCATAGTAGGTAAATGCTACGAACCACTCTATCTTATTGATACAACAACAAAGCCTTTTCCCACAATTAAGTAAGGTCGGGTACATGGATTCTTCGCCTCCATTCAGATCTATCTTGGGTCAATCTCGGGCTTATATCCAAAAAACTAAGATCCCTTTGTATAGTCTCTCTTTCCAACACTTCTTGGGTCGTCCTCGTCCTCTCTTAGCCAGCTCAACATCCCAACACTCGCAACTCCTAACTGGTTCATCAGCTGATCTTTGCAAATGACCAAACCATCTTAAGCGATTTTCTCGCATCTTATCCTCGATCGAAGCTACACCAACTTTCTTTCTGATTGCATCATTCCGAATCCGATCTTTACGTGTGTGTGTGTGTCTACACATCCACCTTAGCATTTCCATTTCTGCTACAGCCAATCTATGCACATGTCTATGGATCACGAGCCAACATTTAGATCCATAGAGCATAGCAGGTCTCACGGTTGCTTTGTAAAACTTTCCTTTAATTTTTAAAGGAATTTTCTTATCACAGAGACTAGGCCAAATATATCGTATGCTATGAGCAGAGCCATCCAGTAATGGAGAGATCTCACTACAATCGTTAATAGGGTGTTCAATAGATTCTTCGATATCTGAAGGAATCACCAGGAAAAGGCAACATCTATGCAGCCAACGGACACACTAATGGCATTGCCTATGCAGATGCTGATTATATAGATTCTCTTAATGATAGGTGATCCCCCACAGGTTATGTCATGTTTGTTGGTGGGAACCTTGTTACTTGGTGAAGCGACCGTTGTTTCTAGATCGAGTATAGAGGCTAAATACAAGAGGATGGCTCAGGCCACTCCTCAGATCACATGGCTAGTCTCCTCTCTACAGGAGCTTGGACTTCCTGGTAATACTCCCATCTCGTTGTGCTGTGACAAGTCCCTTACATACATTACCACCAATCTTGTATTCCATGAGCGGACTAAGTACATTGAGGTTGATTGTAATTTCATTTGATATGCAGTACGAGGAGGGAAGATCACTACTCTGCATATCTCCACGAACCTTCAGCTTGCATATATATTCACAAAGGCCCCACCGAAGAAATGAATATCATGGTTGACTTCCAAGTTGGGCATGATCGACATATATGCTCCAACTTGAGGGAGAGTGTTGAAGTTATTTCATTATCTTCTTTTTATTTTATTTTATTTTATTTATTGAGTCTTGCAGCCCTTCGGATCTCTTATGTAATTCTCTCCAATTGAGATTTCAGATTTGACGCTATATAGAAACCCCATACCCCTTAAATAGAACGTCACATTCATTCTCAACAATTTCTCTCTACAAGCCAAAACCGCCTCAAGGCATAAACCTCATACACCTCAAGGCGCTTTCGAAGTGTTGAGGTGGTTTCGAGGCATCACCTCGAGCATGGCATAGTGTGGACAAAACGTTGTTGCTCCTAAAATCCCAATTATTGAGGTGCCTTTTTGTTCTTGAAACCAATAATATTTTATTTTAGATTTTTTATTTAAAAAAATATTTTGTTTAACATTTATGAGTGGTCTTAAGTTTTTCTATCTTTGAATCTACAAGCAGCTCGTGTACTTCTAGAGATACATTCTGCTAGATGCTAATTTTATGATAGTGGAGCCTTGGCATCAATTTCCTTGAATGACTTGAAATTTCACAAGTTTCTATATTCAAGGATATGTTCTTTTCTTTGATAAGGTATATATTTAGATGTTATCATGATAGAGCATATTGGGAAATTCACTATGTAATGTCCATAATATATACTATCCTCTGTGTGGATATTATATTATAAATATACCATAATATTGGATTATTTAGTCAGTCAAAATAGCAAAATATACTAGTCCTCCATGTGTAACATTAAAATTATTTAGTTAGCATGAAAAATTTAATATCAAAAAACGAACATATATAACTTTGTTGCATATATTGTGGATATGGTATTGTAATTTGGGCACATTCAAAGTTACGAATTTATAAATAAATATATATAGATGTATATGTTAAATAGTAATTATATGCATATTTTTCTATATATATTGAGGCTTATGCCTTGATAGCCGTGAGGTTTACGACTCACATCAACAACGAAAAAACGTCTCGATTCGCCTCGCTTTTTTTTTAAACATTGAGTTGTTTGGATTTGGAGGTTATCCCTCAAAATTTGGGTTATCCCCCCATTTAAGGAGGGTTTTCCCCAAGATTTCCACCCAAAACCCCCATTTCCAACCCATAGATCCCACCATCTATTTTATTCTCCATCATGTAGAGCCCACCTGAAAACCACTCTCTCTCATTTAGTGCATCAAATCACTCATGTCTATTTCTCCCATTCCCATAAAAAATTATAGAATACCATCTTGTCATCTAAAAATTATAAAATACTCAACTTCAAATCATTTTTCCAAACTGCAATACAATTACATCACGATAAACCCTCTCATGAGTAAAACCTTCCATCCAAACACCAAAAGACACAAAAGGGTTAATCCAATGGATAAACCTTTTTTTGGACAGTTATCCACTTCAAGATAACTCTTTATCCAAACACACCCTGATGTACGTCATCCCCTCGCTCCAGATAAAGAACTCTATCGCTCCTCCCTCCTTTGGGTTCTTCGACAATACATGTTTTCCACCATTGTGAATCCTAGAAGAAAAGGGGGCAATGCCCCAATAGGCATTCTTCATTTTTTTATTTGTCATTTTTAATTGTGTGATTCAAGCCAAGAGGCCAAAAATATGAAAAAAAAAGAAGTGAAAGAGAGAAAGGGAGCAAAAATAGAAAGGATGTAACAAAACTAATTGATAAAAAGACAAAAAAGATGATCAATAAGGGTGGGGTTAAAAAGAAAAGAAAAAAGGGAGAAATAAAAAATTATTTAAAGAGAAGATCGGGAAAGAAAGAAAAATTTTGTTTATCTTCTAGTGGAGGAAAAAGAGATAAGGATGTTTTAATAAACAATTCCATATTTTGTATAAAGTCCACATATGTGGTCATTTGTCGTGAAGCCATCAAAATCATATTCAGCACAAAGACTTAATGTGGGCCATGTACGTCAAAGACCCATGATGGAAGCTTGTTACAGAGAGATCCAAAGGTACTCCTAAGTAGAGTTCCCCATTTCTGATTCAGTATATGGGAGAGGCCTAGTTTGAAGCTCACGTGTGCAAGAGACTCATACGATTATACAGATCTTTATTTGGTGGAAGCACTTGCAGAGGCCTCGAGAGACTCACTTCAGTCTCCATATCTAGAGCAACTCAAAGCGCAACTTGTTGCAACTTCCTCAGATCGGAAGCGTGAGATGTAGTTTAGAGTTGGAAAGTTATGTTTAAGAGATAAAACTCCGTTTGTGTACCAAAACACAAACTCGATCTTTCCTCAGATGATCCAAAACATGACAACTCTTTAAGTGATATCGTATAAAGTTGGAAAATAATCTCTCTCAATCACTGATCTAATAATACACATGTTACGAATGTCTATTGGTAGTCAGTACATACATGCCTCTACCACTTCACATTTAAATGTTGCTAACAAAATGATATGTTAAATAAAAAGAGCACATGGGAAAGGTCTTATCAACAACAACAACAAAGCCGTTTCCCACATTAAGTAGGGTTGGCTGCATGGATTCTTTGCCTCTATTCAGATCTATCTTGTTTCATTCTCAGGCTTAGATCCAAAAAACTATGATCCCTTTGGATAGTCTCATTCCAACACACTTCTTGAGCCTGCATCGCCCTCTCTTAGCTGGCTCAACATCCCAAAACTCGCATTTCCTAACTGATGCATCAGCAGACCTCCTTTGTAAAATGCTTAAATCATCTTAAGCAGTTTTCTCGCATCTTATCTTTGATCGGAGCTACACCAACTTTTCTTCTGATTGTATCATTATGAATCCAACTTTTAAGTGTATGTCCACAAATCTACATTAACATTTTCATTTCTGCTATTGCCATTCTCTGCACGTGTCTATGGTTCACATGCCAACATTCAGATCCATAGAGCAGAGCAAGTCTCACGGCTATTTTGCAAAACTTTCCTTTGATTTTCAAAGGAATTTTCTTATAGCATAGAACAATAGAGGTTCCTCTCAACTTTAGCCAACCTGCATTTATTATATGAATAACATCTCCATCAATTTCCCCATCATGTTGCAAAATAGATCCCAAGTATCTAAAAGAACATTTCTTCTTAATGTTAAAGTCACCAATCTTCACCTGGATTCCTTCACCATTGCTTTCATCAAAAGTGCACTCCATATATCCAGTATTAGCCCTACTTATACGAAATCCTTTAGTCTCTAATGCATGTCTCCAGATCTAAGTTTGTCATTTACTCCATCTCTAGTCTCATAAATTAATACAATATCATCAACGAATAACATACACCAAGGTATCTCATCCTGATGTGACTATTCAACTTGTTCATAATCAAGTAAAAAGAAATGAACTCAAAGCTGGACCTGGATGAAGACCAATGTTGATGTCAAAATAGTCAGTCTTCCCAAACTGGATCCTTACACAAGATAAAGCCCTAACATGCATATCCTTTATGAGGTTAATGTATAGAACACGCACTTGTCACTTCTCCAAAACTCTCAACAATATCTCCTACGGGACAGATCATAAGAATTCTCCAAATCAATAAAAATCATATGGAGATTCTTCCTTTTAGCTCCATAAATCTCCATTGTTCTCAGCAAGTGGATGGCTTCAATAAATGAAGAACATGGCATGAATCCGAATTGATTTTCTTTTAGTTTGGAAACTTGCCTCAACCTTCTTTCGATCACACATTCCCAAATTTTCATAGTATGACTCATCAGCTTTATACCTATGTAATCCGCATAATTTTGAATGTCTCTTTGTTATTAAGAGGCACCACGATGCTTCTCCTCTAATCTTCGGGCATTTTCTTGCGTTGCCAAATAACATTGAATAAATTTGTAAGCCAAGTCAAACCACGCTCTTTCCCAGGTTCTACATCTTTCCCAGGTTTCATAACCTTCAAAGCCTCCTCTACTTCCTTCCTTTGTAGTCGTCTATAGCTTGCACGATTCAAGTAACTTTCACTACTAGCTAGATTTTCCAAATTGATCTCTTTATTTCCTTCTCCAATGAAAAGCTTATGGAATTAATGCTTCCATCTAGTCTCTATATCTTTCTAAGTAATAAGCATGTGTCCATCCTCATCCTTAATGCATCTCACTTGAGAAAAGTCATTGAAATTTTTTTTCTTACTTTGGCCAACCCGAATCCTTCTCGCACCCCTTAGAGTCGAGATTTTTGTACAAAACATCATAAGCTTTTGACTTGGCTTCGCTTACAGCCTTCTTTTTTTCCTTCTTATATTTAAGAAAATTTCTAGTGAGACAATTGTACCCAATTAATGGTTTAGTGGTAGTACAATATGTCTATCACACAAAAGACCAGGGTTCAAATCCCACTCTTGCAGGGGTTGCGTTAGGTAGTCGATAGGCAGCGTAAAAAATAGTCGAATCTTTCAACATGGATTTGAGCAAGAATCCATGCAGCCGACCCTACTTATAGTGGGAGAAGGCTTAGTACATTTTTTTAGCCGACCCTACTTAATTGTGGGAAAAGGCTTTGTTGTTGTTGTTGTTGTTCAAATGAGACAATTGATAGCTTTCTAGTGCAGATTTGGGCAAGTTCAATGAATGACGGAATCTCCCCCAACATAAGTAATATATCTAAGTGAAAGCTTGGTTAATTAAAGAATAATAAAAAGAATATGGTATTTAGACATAGTGTTGAGTTGAACATCGTGCCCATGCAAATGGCATCATCGAGATTGTGTGGTTACATATTCTTTTGAATAAATGGGGTAGTAAAATTAATATGTCGATGAAGATGTTTTGTGAAACAAAGTTGCGATAAACCTGACCAACATTTTTTTGTAACGCTATTAATGTCTTTCTTTTTTTTTTGAAGCCAAGAAAGGGGGATACACTCGAAGGTGTTCGCCCCAAAGTTTTATTAAAAGGGGAGAAAAAAGGGGGAAGGTACAAGAAAGCACTCAGAGCGCTAAACACACCAAGAGCTTAAAAGGCTCGACACATGAAATTTTACATTTTCCAAATAGAACCTTTGCCCTGAAAAAAGAAGCGCATTCCTGGCCAGCCAAATAGTCCAAAGCATAGCCAGCGGCCACAGCAAATCACACCTCTCACGGTTGAAGGCCGCCACCAAGCTGCTGCAAAAAGCACCCACATCAGAGAGGGCAAGCCAGCGAAAAGACGGGTTGTCCCAAAGGGGAGCCACCCGAGAACAGGAGAAGAAAAGGTAATCCGCAGTTTCAATCTTCGTGCCACAAAGGAGGCAACGGTCAGAGATCGTGCCAAGTAGCCTGTAACATCTGTCCCGTGTCATCTGCCTCTTGCGTCTGAACAGCCACAAAAAGAAGCCAATCTTCTCAGGGAGGTGCAGCCCCCAAAGGAAGGCACAATCTCTCACTAAATAAGGCGAGAGGGAGGGAGGGGGCCTAGTGATAGCCAAGTAAGCAATACGGACAGTGAAGTCTTTGTCCGCCAAACCCAATGATCATGCCCAGAAGAGGGGTTGGGGCTGGTGGCATCCCTCAGAACGACTAGGAGGCCCATGAAATCCTCCAGGCGCTGGTCAGAAAAGTTCGAGCGAAATTGAAACATCCAGTTGCCACAGTCCCAACAAGCAGCGACATGCACATCCGGATCCGAAGCAAGAGCAAATAGACGAGGGAAACGAGAAGCAAGGTCTCCCTGACCAGTCCAATTATCCCGCCAAAAGAGAAACCTCTCACCATTCCCCAGCACAGGTCTGAAAAACTCTCCAAAGCCAGAAGTAACCTTGAGGATGCCTCTCCAGAAAAGAGAGGGATTAGTCGTCACCACAAGAGAACTGGGCGATGGCGCCGAGCAGGTGAACGAATAAATCTGGCAAAGGAGGCGAGTACAGAGGTCGTCACTGTTACCCCAAATTCTAGCCACCCATTTTAACAAAAGCGCCTCATTGAGGGTAGCCATGCGGCGAACACCCAGACCACCCTCACTTTTTTTTGAGGCTCGCCACCCTCACTTTTTTGCAGAGTGATGTCCTCCCAGCCGACCAGATGCAAACCCGTCCGAACCTGATCAGCCTTGCACCAAAGGAATCTACGCATAAGCACTTCAAGCCTCTTCCTGATGCCCGAGGGGAGCAGTCTCGTGGAGGAGTAGTAGACAGGGATCGCTGAGAGGATAGACTTCAGGAGCACCAGTCTGCCACCTTTAGATAGGAGCGTCGCCTTCCAACCAAGGTTGCAGAAGTCGACAGTCGGTACTCGGTCGGCGGGGTCACTGACTAAGGATTAATCGGCAGTCGGGAGAGTAATCGGATTTAGTCGGGCATTAGTCGGTTTTGAATTTTTTATTTATTTTAAATATAAAATTCAATATTTAATACATATACTCTCATATATATTCATACATTTAGCAGTTTTAATATTTTTAAGAGATTAAAAGATATAGCAAGAGAAGAAAAAATAAAGAAATTGTACAAGGGGAAAGATTATCATAATAAACAGCTTTTCATTCTCTCCCAACAGTACACAATGGTAACATGATTAATCATGAGGCTTCTATTATTTATTCTTCTTTTCCTGCCAATGTCAAACTTTTATAAGCAACATCGGGACAGTTGTAACATAAGCACTTAGTTGGTCATCCTAATGTGAATATGAAGCCTCGAAAATGAAGATTAAGGATTCACTTTACTGTTTGTGGCAATCATTCAACTTCTTCATCGAAAATGGTACAAAGCATTTTCTGGGGAGTGCACAGATTCTTAGTATAATATGCAATCATCCTACTTTTTCATAATGCAGAACAGTCTGCATCGCATTGGTACCACAAAAATGCATCAAAAGCATAAAAGGACTATGCTTGTCTAAATGATGGTACTTACTTAATCCGTTCATCCACAACTTCAATGCAAATTAGTAAGAAAGCAAGTAATAACATCTAAGATCAAGCTTAGTATAGAAAATCAAAGTAATAACATCTAAGATCAAGCGGTAAAATATAAAACCAAGCAAGAAAAAATAGAAAAAATAAATAAACCTAACCAAGTAGTTGGAGGTCGGAGAACACGAATGAGGGGGCAGTAGAGGACCAACACCAAAAGGAGTTGTCGTCTAGGTGCCGGCAACGCGGAGGAGGGGGCAACGACGCGACGAAGGCGGCAACGGGGCAGGTTCGAGGGGGCGGCGAGACGAAAGAGGGAGATCCTGGGTAGGGGGTTCGGGGGAGAGGTTCGAACGAAGGGGTACTAGGGTTACTGTTAGACAGTAACCCTTAAATCCATATAAGCATGTTATCGGGTTTCCCATCAAAGCAGATTATTGAATTTCCCTATGCAAAAGTCGGCCGCCTAGTCGGCCGACTAGGCCGACTACTCGCCCGTTTAGTCGGGTTAGACCGACTATAGACCGACTTGGCCTAGTCGAGTCGGGTACCCCCCCGACTCGACTAGTCGGACCGACTAGTCGGCCTAGTCGGCCAACTTTTACAACACTGCTTCCAACAAGCAAGTTTCCCCTCAACCTTCTCGATCAAGGGAAGCCAATCGGACAGCTTCGACTTCCCCGTGGATAGTGGAAGCCCGAGGTAGGGGATCGGAAGATTTGAACGCGCCGTGCCTAACGTCGTGCTGCAAGCCTCAGACTCGTCGACCGCCATAGAGAAAGGGACGAGCTTCGACTTGGCCAAATTCAGCCGAAGCCCGGACATCTCGCTGAAAAGCTCGAGCACCGCAACCATCCCCCTAGCCTCCTCAGGCCCTCCCTCAATGAAGAAGATGGTATCATCTGCGTACTGAAGCAGCGGGATCTTGATGTCCCCCTTAGAGAACCCACGCGAGATGCCCGCCCGGAGCACCCCATCAACCATGCAGGCCAAAACATCCGCAGCAATGATGAAAAGTAAAGGGGCAAGAGGGCAGCCTTGTCGCACCCCCCTTTGAGGCTGGAAGAACCCGCCCTCCGGGCGACCGTTCACGAGCACAATCAACGAAGAAGTCGACACGCAACTTCTCATCCAAGTAATCCAGGTGGAAGGGAATCCCTTCCTGTGAACTGCTGACCAGAGGAATCGCCACTCCAGAGTATCAAAGGCCTTCGAGAAGTCTAACTTCCAAAGCAAGGATTTCGACCCACAACGTTTCCAATCTGACACAATCTCTGCCGTGGTGACCATTGAGTCCGCAATCTGCCTCCCGGGGACGAAGGCCGACTGAAGAGGGGAAATAGTGTGCTCGAGAACCCTGCTTAGTCGGCACGCGAAGACCATGGTGATGATTAAGTAAAGGGTGTTAGAGATAGCGATGGGTCGGAAATCCTCAATTCTGGAGGCTCACGCACACTTGGGGAGCAGAACCACCATAGCTCTGTTGATAAGCTCAAAACCAACATTGGAGTGGCAGAACTCATGGATGACCTCGAGGACCTCGTCGCCAACCAGGTCCCAAAAGTCCCTGAAGAACGAAACGGGGAAGCCGTCGGGACCAGGCGACCCATCGCAGTTAAGGTTCCAAACCGTGGCCTTTAGCTCCTCGGGAGTCACCAAGAGAGTCAAACTAGAAGCATGCGCCTTAGACAAACGTACCGCCCCCTCGCCTGACCAGCGCCAGTGACGCTCACCACCCCGTCTGGAGAACTCCTTGAAGTGATTTGTGATAGCATTACCCAGGTCCCTATCGCCCTCCACCCTCACATTATCGAAGATCAAACTCCTGAGGAAATTAACACGTCGCCTGCCGCTAGCAATCCTGTGGAAAAAAGCGGTGTTCGCGTCCCCCTCTTTGAGCCATCTGTGCCTGGAACGTTGTTTCCATTCCGCCACCCTCTTGCGGTCGTCAACGTTGATCTTCCACTGCGCTTCCGACCGCTGAAGCAGCTCGTCCGCCAAAAGTGGCCTCTCATCCTCCAAACGATCAAGGGTGGCAACCGAAGCCTCTGCCTCCGCCCTGCCAACACGGCGGGCCACGCGCGATTCCCGCTTGAATACACAAAGGCGCGCCCGAAGAGACTCCAGCTTCTTGACAAATCAGGCGGTCGTCGAGCCCGTGGCGACGGTCGACCGCCAATGCACCTCCACCAATCCCCTGAAGGAATCCTCAAGCAACCATGACTTCTCGTAACGGAAGAGACCCTGAGGGGGCGAGGTCTCCCCGGAATCCCACAAGATTGGCATGTGATCAGACCAGGAACGGGGTCTAGCCGAGACTGAGGAGAGAGGGAAAAGCTCGAGGAAAGTCGACGACGCTAGGAAGCGGTCCAAGCGCGGCCTGGAGCCCGAGCTCCTCTAGGTGTATCTGACATCCACAGCGTCCATGATCTCCAAGCCGAAAGAGTCAACCAACTCAACGAAGCAGGCGAAGCCAGGGTCCTGACTGCCCCGCAGGCGCGATCGGTCCGAAGATGTCTTTCTAACATGGAGTTAGGTAATCAAGAAGTTGATCTCTTCATAAAAAGGATATCTACACAACAATTTGAGTTAAATACATGCAAGCTAGGCATTAATGACATGCATGTCTAACTTGATGGGAAATATTGAGTTGTTTTATTATTACAAGAGGGAAAATATCTCTTTAAATAAGATACCATTTACCCAACTATTTATATTGTACTCATCACCCCTCTTTAATTTATTTAATAACGAGTATCCTAATCTCTTGTAAGGAGATTAGGATTTGTGTGAGCACTCATAGTTTTTCCCTATGTTGAGATTAGGATTTCTATAATCTCTCGCAGTTTTTCCCTATGTCGATGGATTTCCATGTAGATCAAGTCTTTTATGGTGAATGTTTTTCCTTTTTCCAACAATTTATATTCCTAGAAAAGACCAAGCACATAATCTTATGCCTTTAAATGTCAAACTTCTCAATCGGAGAACCCCTTTCTAGCCAAATCTCATGGCAACCAAAATTTTAATGACTTGGTGAAGTTGACATGTTGAGAAAATGAAAGTTTAAGTCAATTGTGTAATTGAATCTTATGAAATTATCCAATTTTGTAGTATAGGGTCATGTTTTTACTTCCATGTCACCTATTATCAGAGTTTGCAATAGTGGAGACTATATATAGGTCCTTGCACTATAGGTTTTAGTGAAAGGGGTCAATATACAGACATGAAGATAGGTCGGCTTCTATCGTGGAGAAGAACAATCACCTTACAATCTAAAACTATGCAAATCAATTTGCTAATTTTTGTTGTACTTATATATCAAGATAAATGTTTTCGACATGTTATAGGAACAAGTCATTTTAGAGTTTGTTTATGATTTTTGTGTTATAAAAATGGCAAAGCCATCTCCCATTTTAAGTAGGGTCAGATACATGGATTCTTGATCAAATCCATGTTGAAAGATCCAACTATTTTTTGCATTGGTTGTCGGCTACCTAACGCAACCCCCACAAGAGGAGATTTGAATGATGGTCTTTTAGGTGGTAAGCACACTGCACTACCACCAGACCATCGAAGGGAAATTTATTACATGCATCCTGGTGACACATTGGACTGATAGGACAACTAATTTAACTGATTAGAAAGATGTTATACATGACAAGAAAGGTGCTTTTGTTTGATTTTTTGTTAATATTATAAAAATTTTATCCAAGTTCTTCGAAGTTCGAGTTCTTAATCATCGACTCAAGAGGCACACATAGGCGGTGGTGTCACACTAAAAACATGTTCGCAAGGATTCCACCATCGACGCATCATGTTGAGGCACCAAGTTTCACGATTGCGAACAAATCTATGAGTTTTTTTATCATATGGAGAGGATGAGCGAGCGTGAGGGCGAACGTAAGGGGGGAAGTGAAAGAAACAGTCGGGCAAATGGAAAGGGGAAGACCTTCATTGATTCGGAGCAGAGGGCCACCAGTGAACCGGAGAAGGAAGGTAAGGTGTGAGAGGATGTCGTGATGGAGGATTTGACGGGAGAGGGTCCGTGATAATGCCGAAGGTCAAGAAATGGAGTTGGAAGCTTTCGAGCGGTGGGGCGAAGTGGTGTTTCGGATGCGGGTCATTGGAACTCCTCTCCAATGAATATGCAACGACCAAGCCTTTGTGCTTTCATTGCGAGACTCCAAAGCATCGACATAGGGAGTACTCGACCAAAGGAACCTGGTCCAAGAGGGTCCTTACTCGAGAACGCGTCTTCAGTACGAAGGAGTTACCGGTTGAAGCACTTCTATCCAAAGTAGATTCATCCTCTCTTCTGGCTCGTCTCTCGAATAGGGCAGATACGGTGGAGGCACTCGAAGGCATCATGGTCGAAGAGGGCGATGCAGAGGCTTTGAGGAGAACCAGAGGTAGGATTCATGCGGCAAGGGAAGCTGGCTCATGCATTGATGCGATTTGGCTGCACGAAGGCACTCTATGCGTTAGGGGATTATCGTCGGACGGAGTTAAGAAGGTTATCTCTGGTGCTTTGGAGATCGGTCTAACACCGGAATCGAGGGGTGTCGTGACGTGGTGATGACCACGATTCATGGACGGTGGAGTGGGAGTTGGGTAACCTATCTAGAAGGTCTCGGAGGCGGGGGGTTCCTCTGAGATGCAAGAGGGTGGAACTCTTGAATGAAGCTCTGATGCAGTTTAGAGATATTATGTAGCATCCGGTTTCCAATCAAACCCGAACTCGTCCGATTTTGGGTTTAATGAACCCAAAAACGTTGTCGGTCAATACTAAACAACCTAAAACGACCAATTGATCATGAATCAAAAGTCGTTCGGGTGAAATTTACCGAAAATCGGTCACACCGTAACGCGCGCCGTGAAAAGCCGCGACGCAAATTCGAAAACCGCAAAACGAACCGAGACCGTCATTAGATCCGATTCGACGATACAAGACCAACGGAATCGACCGTTCGTCAATCGGAGGTCGTTTGATATTTTTAAATCGTAAAATTTAACCTTAAACAAAAATCGTATCCGAAAATTTCGGGTATTCGAAACCCGACCGGAAGTATATCAATACTATACTCATTTTGATCGTCATTCGAAAACGATCAAATCGGGATATTGCGCGTCGAAATCCGGTGTTCGAGGCGCGAATACGGTCATATTTTAGCATTTCAAATAAAAATAAATAAATAAAATCTGTACAGTCTGTACACAACCGACGTGGAAAAAAAAATTGCTTATCTTTCCACTTGGACTCATAAGTAATCCAAGTGTCAAGAAATTAGAGTACTCTCTTTTGTATATAAGCATTTGCCCCCTCTAATCTTTCCCAATTTTCCTCACTTTCCTCCACCGAGAAGAAAGGATGTCCTATTGTGCTAAAGCTATCATGGCTACAGCCGTTAGCAACAATTGTTGCTAATTTCCAGCAGTTGGTGGATCTCTGGTTTCAGCTACATGTCAGACCTGCTGCAGCCCTGGAACTTTGGATCTGTCCCAAATCCAAGGGAAGAAGGAGCAATTGTTGCAGCCCTCTTTCAAATCCCTGGAATTTTCAAATCCGTTGCATGCATGCAAAGATCTAACTCCAAAAAAAAAAAGGTACATTTCCATTCCTCTTTTGCTGCCTTGCATGCAATTTATACAATCTTTTATCCCTAATCTTGTTGCCATCCTTGTTCTTATTATAAACTCCATTTGCTGCCAAATAGGTATTCAAATGGCATTTATTTTCCATCATCGTTCCCTTTTCCAAGTCTGCTAAAAAAAAAGAGAACTTTCGTTGGATGGGATAAAATTGTTGTTTACTTAATAAGATGCTAAGTAGTATTTAAATTTAAGGTTAGTTATGGGGTGCAGATCAGTCAATTCACAAAACAACATTTTAACATTAAGTATGTCAGATGTTCTTATTCCTGGCCATTGGCAGGATTCCATCGGTTCTCGGTTATTTCATTAATTACCATGGAATTCTTGTGATACCGGAGGTGCCTATTCTCACTTTTTAGGTGTTTAAATAAAACTATTCGTGTAATCATTTCCAGGGGCTTTCCATAATTATAATATCATATTTTTAGTGTTTGGGTACATGTACTCTCATTTGATTCCTTATGTATCTGTAATGATTAGTTACTTTGTTCTAATACATGCATGTTCGTAATCTGAAATTCTGCTGCAACCTTTCCCATTACATGCAAAAGTTCTCTCCAATCTTAGAGAAAAAAGGTACATCCCTCTCCTCCTCTTGTTGCCATGCATGCCTATTATACTAAATTTTATGTACACTCCTTCACTCTTATCTTCTTGCTGCCATACATGATTGATTTAACACTCATTGATTCTTAGTTTTGTTTTTAAAAAGGGGTATGTCCTTTGAGTAAATTATACTCTTCACAGTGGTTCTGCCGTTGCAATGTTGCATGCATATGACATGCAACGCAAGGGCTGACTCCTGAAATTATATTGGTTCATTTTAATGAGGGATTCGAAATATTGTAAGTACAGATTTTATAAACTAAATGTCACTTGATATGTTACAACTTGATATTTATGGATTATTGGTGAGTTGTTGTTTAATCAATGTTATGATCCTGTTTGACATACGAATGAGCATGGTATCACGCTCCTTTTCATGGATACATATGCTATCTCAGGTCTGATATCATCAACAAGTTAATTCCAGGCTTCCAGACGACAATCTAAAATACATAATATGAGGATCCACATATACATTTTTATCTTCAATGGATTGAGTCCGTTGGTTACTCTCCTTATAAGTTGGTCCAATTTTTTCCCTGTCAATTAGGATGCTTATTAAGAAAAATGCCATTCCTGTGTGGTTTCGTTTACACATGTGTTGGAGCCTTCAAAGATTAGTAATTCTCTTTGCTTCATAGATCTGCATGTTGCCAATATTAATATACCATCTTTACTGGGTTTCTAGGGGGAGTAATCATGTGGTTGGTTGCAACAGAGATGTAATTGGCTGAAGTGCATACCAATTGTTTCAATTGTTTGACAAAATGACTTGAGATCTGATCTCCTGTTAGATAGTTTCCCAAAATTTGTAGGTGTTTAAGAGCACAACTACAATAGTCTCCAGTAAGACCCATGGAAAAGTTGTCTTTAATCCTAAACCAGGAAAGCATGAAAATCATAAGAAATCTTCTTATTCCAATTAGATGAACGATCCCTGCACTACTCCTGTTGGCAAGTCGAACAGATCAAGATAATAAATTGTGAATGGAAAGTATATTATCAAGATTTAAAAGAGAGAGAGAGAACCTAGATAGGCAGTCAACCCTAGGTGAGATAAGATCCACATCTACTACATTGATTTTAAAAATCTTAATAAGCACAAGTCTCTTTGAACTTAATCAATCCTTCCTATCCATGACTTAGTGGTGTATTTGAAAAGAGATTAAAAGATATCTCCTAGGAAGAATAAGTGCTGGATGTATGTACTAGATAAATTGCTTCTAGGAAATTATAACATGTGATCATAAGGACCTGATTATCTCCATGAATTACTTTCCGGATACACTCTCCTAACTTTAAGCTCACAAACCAAGAGATCTAGATCTGTTTGATTAACCACAAAAAGAAGTGGGAAAGAGAGGAGTTGACAAGCAGTGATAACGATCGTGAATCAGTATCAAAATTATAAATTTGGATGCCGATTGTGGTGACTTTTACACCTAACCGTGCGAGGGCGCGGTGACCCTCAACTGAGCGGAGGAAAGGAAGCTCAGTTAGGGCAGCGGCCGTCAAGTGCGCGGGTCTAGGATCCCAGTCCTCTTTCGGTTTTTACGCGAGCTCGCAGTGTTTTTACGCCTCGTTGGGATCCAGACTTTAGACCAGTTCCGCTGACCCTGTCTTTTAGGATACCCAGGCGGGGGATCCTTAGTTTTCAGTTTTACGTAAGAGCTCGGTTGCCCGTTACCGGTCGGGCTGTTTTTCTAGAGCGACTTCCCGGGAAGTCCCTCTCACCCGTCTCAGTGGCGTAGTTGGGGAGTAGACCTATCCCTCTATTGGACCGTCCTTCCAACTAGAGGGCGAGACGGAAGAGCCATTTGCAGGCTTCTTCACCGCTTGAGTTTTCTTTCGCCAACAGACGGCGATTCTACATCCAGATCATTCGTATCTACATCTATATCTACATCATTGAGAGTACATCTGAGAGAGTTACAGTGAAGGTTTAGAGGAAATCACAATTAAAATTTAGTTGATTAGTAGTGACTTTAATCTGATTCAAAAACCCTATAAGTTAGTGGACGTGTTGGGAACTTAGTTAGGATGCATTACACAACACCGCATGCCTACGGAGGCCCCCCAACCCTAAGGTACTTTTAATACCTTAGAGTCATAGTGTGAGGCTACACACAGACCAAGACCACGGACTATCCACTAACTTAGAAGGAGTAAATAGAATTAAGGATCAAATTCATCATCATCATATCAGTCCATTATCGAAAACCATGACATGATCTCAATGACAAGAAAGTAGCCATCAAGTTCCGCAACATGATCTCCAAAACCCAAAATCATGATCTTAAAACACATGAAATCTTTATATGTTAGGGTCTTTTATCTAAACTTTATATAAATATATATACATGGGATGAACGGGAAAAAGGGGAGAACAAATGAACTTAGTACCAAACATTTGAAAACCTTTTTACTTATGCAAGTAAATGTAAATAGTGCTTATTCTACCTTCTACTTGCTCTCTTTTGCACATAAAATTACTTGTTATTTATTTTAAACTACGGGTTTGTATTCACGTTTGTGACTCCTTTTCTTCCTTGCACGCATGGCAGGAAAGGAGTCTATTGTTCAGTAGTTATACAGGGTTCCAGAAGACAAGGTCTGTACCAGGCGGTATGTTATTCTTTTTGTCTCAGTTTTTGTTCGGTTGTTAATGTTATATGCTTATTTTCTCTTCAGTCAGATTTTTGGGATATACTGTATGTACTGTCAGACATTGTACATGATGTAAAAATACATGCAAATTAATGAAATATGATTTTGGTGCCAATTTTCCTTATTAGCTTGTGGTGGTGAATGTGAATGTCGAATGTCACTTGCAAATATATTCATTGAAAAAAATTTCCCCATAAAAACTATGCTTTTAATACGATGTCATAAATGGAATTTCGCGAATTGTGTCGTAAACGGGTACACGGATCCTGAGGGGTTCACAGTTTGGTATCAGAGCAGAGGTACCCCGATACACACATTCGTAACATTACAATTCCGATCGCATCAAG
Organism: Ottelia alismoides; assembly: GCA_037367405.1. Lineage (NCBI taxonomy): Eukaryota > Viridiplantae > Streptophyta > Magnoliopsida > Alismatales > Hydrocharitaceae > Ottelia > Ottelia alismoides. Next base: position 355,707 of record JAZKJV010007913.1, read on the forward strand.
TTCTCAGATAGCAACAGTCTTCCGACTTGTCGTGAGTCTGAGATGGGAAATTGACATTCTAATTCAATCACCATAGATGTCTCCAATTTCATTCATTTTCATATTATATCCCAAGGACGAGAAAAAGCATATATGATAATATCGGTGAACCACAATTTCTATGACTAAAATAGTTCCTATGTAGAGCCATGGCATCCCGACCACATCATGGAGCGACAAATTCTTTCCTTGTTTCGAGGCTACTAGCTTCTTTAGGCAGAGTCGCAGAGACTCTTTCTTCCCCATATCACATCCGAGGGCCAGGTGGCCAGTTGTTTATCATTTCCCTGATAGTCAGGCAATTGCCCGTACTGATTGGCGGTCACGAGATGATCGCCGATTGTCTACTTCTGCAGTTTGAGGAGTTCGACTTGATTTTAGGCATGGATCGGTTATCTACTCATCATACACTTGTTGATTGCTTTAGGAAGACGGCTATCTTCAGGATTCCAGATCTATCCGAGTTCACTTTTGAGGGTACTATACATGACTCCACCATGGAGTACATCTCAGTGTTGTGAGCTCAGCAACTTGTTGATCAGGGATGTGATTCATACCTTGCATTTGTTCGGGAAGTATCTGATCAGAAGCCGATGACACAGGACATCCGAGTAGTCTCAGAATACCCTAACGTGTTTCCTAATAAGCTACCAGGACTACCTCCGGAGAGAGAGATTGAGTTCGAGATCACATTACTACCAGATACCCAACCGATCTCTATGGCACCATACCGTATGGCACCAGCCGAATTGCGGGAGCTGAAGGTGCAGTTGCAGGAGCTACTAGACTTAGGATTCGTGAGGCCGAGCACTTCACCTTGGGGTGCTCCGGTTCTATTTGTCAAGAAGGATGGATCCATGAGACTGTGCATCGATTACAGGCAGCTAAACAAGAGAACGGTGAAAAACCGTTATCCTTTGCCGCGCATCGATGATTTGTTCGACCAACTCCAGGGATCTTCGGTTTTCTCGAAGATCGATCTTCGCTCAGGCTACCATCAGCTGAGGATTCGCGAGTCAGATATTCTGAAGACAGCCTTCAGGACGCGCTATAGACACTACGAGTTTGTGGTGATGCCGTTTGGGCTCACCAATGCACCTGCGGCTTTCATGGATATGATGAACTGTATCTTTTGTCCATACTTGGACAAGTTTGTAGTGGTCTTCATCGATGATGTGCTCATCTATTCACGGAATGAATGGGATCATGCGAATGATCTACGGATTGTCTTAGATACATTGCGGGAGCACAAGCTATATGCCAAGTTGAGCAAGTGTGAGTTCTGGTTATCCCAGGTCTCATTTCTCGGGCATATCATTTCTGGAGCAGGCATTGCAGTTGATCCTGCGAAGATAGATGCAGTTATGTCTTGGGAGCAGCCCAAGACTGTCACACAGATTCGGAGTTTCCTTGGGCTAGCAGGTTATTACAGACGCTTCGTCAGCGGATTTTCACGTATTGTTCGTCCTCTTACACAGTTGACGCAGAAGGGAGTTCCATTCATTTGATACGATTCATGTGAGCAGGCCTTCCAGATATTGAAGGAGAAGTTGACTACAGCGCCTATTCTTGCTCTTCCTTCAAGCACTCAGGACTATGCAGTATACACAGATGATCTGGAGAAGGTCTAGGAGCAGTACTGATGCAGAGAGGACATGTAATTGCTTATGCATCACGACAGTTGAGACCGCACGAGCGGAACTACCCCACACATGACTTAGAGTTGGCGGCAGTTGTCTTCGCCTTGAAGATCTGGCGCCACTACCTATATGGGGTGAATTTCGAGATCTTTACAGACCACAAGAGTCTGAAGTACATCTTTGATCAGAAAGAGCTGAACATGAGGCAGCGCAGATGGCTCGAGCTGCTGAAGGATTATGATTGCACGATCTCTTACCATCCCGGTAAGGGAAACGTGGTGGCTGATGCACTTAACAGGAGAGCGCATGCTGATGGTACGGCGAACTGGCTATACACGTGGGATACGCTTGCAGCTTTGACCGATTGGCATCCTCAGGAGAGCGCTTCCATTTTTACCGCAGTGCCTCCACGATACAGCAGCCTTTGGGATCGTATTGTAGAGGGCCAGAAGACAGACCCTTGGATCCGAGATAGATACATGCACGCCGTCAAGGACGAATTTGACGACTTTGTTGTGATGGAGTCTATTTTATGGAAGGCAGGACGGGTTGTCGTACCCAATGACGAGCAGCTTCGCAGAGACATTCTGGACGAGGCACACAGTTCACGGTTATCTATCCATCCAGGCAGTACGAAGATGTATTGTGATCTGCGTCGACATTTCTGGTGGGATGGAATGAAGCGCGATGTGGCACTACATGTTAGCAGATGCATGACCTGTCAGATGGTTAAGGCTGAGCACAGGAGACCACTAGGATTACTGCAGTCTCTCCCCATTCCCGAGTGGAAGTGGGAGAGCATTTCTATGGATTTTGTCACAGGTTTGCCTAAGACACTGGGTGGCCATGATTCCATTTGGGTCGTTGTTGATAGGTTGACCAAGTCAGCCCATTTCATACCTGTCAACACGACTTACACTCCATCCAGGTTGGCCAAGCTCTATGTACAGAACATTATCAGGCTACATGGTATACCACGAGAGGTGGTGTCTGACAGGGATTCGAGATTTACATCTCATTATTGGCATCAGTTCATGTCAGCACTACAGACAGAGCTGAAGATGAGTTCTGCATACCATCCACAGACTGACGGGCAGAGTGAGCGCACCATTCAGACGCTTAAGGATCTACTTCGCGCATGCACTTTGGAGTGGGAAGGGTCCTGGAAGGACCATTTACCTTTGGTGGAATTCACGTACAACAACAGCTATCACTCCAGTATTGGCATGGCACCATTCGAGGCCCTATACGGGCGGAGATGCCTCACACCTCTCAGTTGACGTGAGGTAGGCGATCATGCTCTTTACTCCGTGGATCTCCTTAGAGAGACTGCGCGAGCTGTTGATCTTGTGAGACGGAGGCTTCTGACGGCAAAAAGCCGCCAGAAGAGCTATGCGGATCGTCGGAGGAGAGACATATAGTTTCAGGTAATCTAATTATTTCCTCTTCACGTATTCAATTATAACTCATATATAATCAACTCAATCTCATACTAATGACAATCCTGTAAATTACAGGTTGGAGATTGGGTATTTCTCCGTATATCTCCCATGAAGGGAGTACAGAGATTTGGCGTTCGTGGCAAATTGACGTCGAGATATGTTGGACCTTTTGAGGTTCTGGCTAGAGTGGGGAAGGTTGCTTACCAAGTATCTCTTCCTCCACATCTTTCAGCTATTCATGATGTCTTCCACATATCCAATCTGAGGAAGTATGTGCACGACCCTCGACATATTATCAGTTACGAGAATCTCGATGTAGAGCCGGATCTGACTTATGAGGAGAAGCCAGTCCAGATACTTGATCGTGCTGTGAAGAAGCTTCGCAGCAAAGAGATTTCATTGGTCAAGGTTTTGTGGCACCGACACGGCGTCAAAGAGGCGACGTGGGAGACCGAAGCTGACATGCGGGCACGATACCCGCAGCTTTTCTGAGGTAATAACCAAAACAAGCCTTTGTAATAAAATATTTGTTCAAATATATGGCTTGTTTTCTCTTTGAGGTTTTTATGGGTTCAAAACCCTTTGAGGTTTTTATGTACATATGAAAATCCAACCAGACTCCTGATAGCCTTAACTCGAGTCTCGAGGACGAGACTCCCTTTGAGGTTTTTATATTTGTAGCATCCGGTTTCCAATCAAACCCGAACTCGTCCGATTTTGGGTTTAATGAACCCAAAAACGTTGTCGGTCAATACTAAACAACCTAAAACGACCAATTGATCATGAATCAAAAGTCGTTCGGGTGAAATTTACCGAAAATCGGTCACACCGTAACGCGCGCCGTGAAAAGCCGCAACGCAAATTCGGAAACCGCAAAACGAACCGAGACCGTCATTAGATCCGATTCGACGATACAAGACCAACGGAATCGACCGTTCGTCAATCGGAGGTCGTTTGATATTTTTAAATCGTAAAATTTAACCTTAAACAAAAATCGTATCCGAAAATTTCGGGTATTCGAAACCCGACCGGAAGTATATCAATACTATACTCATTTTGATCGTCATTCGAAAACGATCAAATCGGGATATTGCGCGTCGAAATCCGGTGTTCGAGACGCGAATACGGTCATATTTTAGCATTTCAAATAAAAAAAATAAATAAAATCTGTACAGTCTGTACACAACCGACGTGGAAAAAAAAATTGCTTATCTTTCCACTTGGACTCATAAGTAATCCAAGTGTCAAGAAATTAGAGTACTCTCTTTTGTATATAAGCATTTGCCCCCTCTAATCTTTCCCAATTTTCCTCACTTTCCTCCACCGAGAAGAAAGGATGTCCTATTGTGCTAAAGCTATCATGGCTACAGCCGTTAGCAACAATTGTTGCTAATTTCCAGCAGTTGGTGGATCTCTGGTTTCAGCTACATGTCAGACCTGCTGCAGCCCTGGAACTTTGGATCTGTCCCAAATCCAAGGGAAGAAGGAGCAATTGTTGCAGCCCTCTTTCAAATCCCTGGAATTTTCAAATCCGTTGCATGCATGCAAAGATCTAACTCCAAAAAAAAAAGGTACATTTCCATTCCTCTTTTGCTGCCTTGCATGCAATTTATACAATCTTTTATCCCTAATCTTGTTGCCATCCTTGTTCTTATTATAAACTCCATTTGCTGCCAAATAGGTATTCAAATGGCATTTATTTTCCATCATCGTTCCCTTTTCCAAGTCTGCTAAAAAAAGAGAACTTTCGTTGGATGGGATAAAATTGTTGTTTACTTAATAAGATGCTAAGTAGTATTTAAATTTAAGGTTAGTTATGGGGTGCAATTGTTGCAGCCCTCTTTCAAATCCCTGGAATTTTCAAATCCGTTGCATGCATGCAAAGATCTAACTCCAAAAAAAAAAAGGTACATTTCCATTCCTCTTTTGCTGCCTTGCATGCAATTTATACAATCTTTTATCCCTAATCTTGTTGCCATCCTTGTTCTTATTATAAACTCCATTTGCTGCCAAATAGGTATTCAAATGGCATTTATTTTCCATCATCGTTCCCTTTTCCAAGTCTGCTAAAAAAAAGAGAACTTTCGTTGGATGGGATAAAATTGTTGTTTACTTAATAAGATGCTAAGTAGTATTTAAATTTAAGGTTAGTTATGGGGTGCAGATCAGTCAATTCACAAAACAACATTTTAACATTAAGTATGTCAGATGTTCTTATTCCTGGTCATTGGCAGGATTCCATCGGTTCTCGGTTATTTCATTAATTACCATGGAATTCTTGTGATACCGGAGGTGCCTATTCTCACTTTTTAGGTGTTTAAATAAAACTATTCGTGTAATCATTTCCAGGGGCTTTCCATAATTATAATATCATATTTTTAGTGTTTGGGTACATGTATTCTCATTTGATTCCTTATGTATCTGTAATGATTAGTTACTTTGTTCTAATACATGCATGTTCGTAATCTGAAATTCTGTTGCAACCTTTCCCATTACATGCAAAAGTTCTCTCCAATCTTAGAGAAAAAAGGTACATCCCTCTCCTCCTCTTGCTGCCATGCATGCCTATTATACTAAATTTTATGTACACTCCTTCACTCTTATCTTCTTGCTGCCATACATGATTGATTTAACACTCATTGATTCTTAGTTTTGTTTTTAAAAAGGGGTCTGTCCTTTGAGTAAATTATACTCTTCACAGTGGTTCTGCCGTTGCAATGTTGCATGCATATGACATGCAACGCAAGGGCTGACTCCTGAAATTATATTGGTTCATTTTAATGAGGGATTCGAAATATTGTAAGTACAGATCTTATAAACTAAATGTCACTTGATATGTTACAACTTGATATTTATGGATTATTGGTGAGTTGTTGTTTAATCAATGTTATGATCCTGTTTGACATACGAATGAGCATGGTATCACGCTCCTTTTCATGGATACATATGCTATCTCAGGTCTGATATCATCAACAAGTTAATTCCAGGCTTCCAGACGACAATCTAAAATACATAATATGAGGATCCACATATACATTTTTATCTTCAATGGATTGAGTCTGTTGGTTACTCTCCTTATAAGTTGGTCCAGTTTTTTCCCTGTCAATTAGGATGCTTATTAAGAAAAATGCCATTCCTGTGTGGTTTCGTTTACACATGTGTTGGAGCCTTCAAAGATTAGTAATTCTCTTTGCTTCATAGATCTGCATGTTGCCAATATTAATATACCATCTTTACTGGGTTTCTAGGGGGAGTAATCATGTGGTTGGTTGCAACAGAGATGTAATTGGCTGAAGTGCATACCAATTGTTTCAATTGTTTGACAAAATGACTTGAGATCTGATCTCCTGTTAGATAGTTTCCCAAAATTTGTAGGTGTTTAAGAGCACAACTACAACAGTCTCCAGTAAGACCCATGGAAAAGTTGTCTTTAATCCTAAACCAGGAAACCATGAAAATCATAAGAAATCTTCTTATTCCAATTAGATGAACGATTCCTGCACTACTCCTGTTGGCAAGTCGAACAGATCAAGATAATAAATTGTGAATGGAAAGTATATTATCAAGATTTAAAAGAGAGAGAGAGAACCTAGATAGGCAGTCAACCCTAGGTGAGATAAGATCTACATCTACTACATTGATTTTAAAAATCTTAATAAGCACAAGTCTCTTTGAACTTAATCAATCCTTCCTATCCATGACTTAGTGGTGTATTTGAAAAGAGATTAAAAGATATCTCCTAGGAAGAATAAGTGCTGGATGTATGTACTAGATAAATTGCTTCTAGGAAATTATAACATGTGATCATAAGGACCTGATTATCTCCATGAATTACTTTCCGGATACACTCTCCTAACTTTAAGATCACAAACCAAGAGATCTAGATCTGTTTGATTAACCACAAAAAGAAGTGGGAAAGAGAGGAGTTGACAAGCAGTGATAACGATCGTGAATCAGTATCAAAATTATAAATTTGGCTGCCGGTTGTGGTGACTTTTACACCTAACCGTGCGAGGGCGCGGTGACCCTCAACTGAGCGGAGGAAAGGAAGCTCAGTTAGGGCAGCGGCCGCCAAGTGCGCGGGTCTAGGATCCCAGTCCTCTTTCGGTTTTTACGCGAGCTCGCAGTGTTTTTACGCCTCGTTGGGATCCAGACTTTAGACCAGTTCCGCTGACCCTGTCTTTTAGGATACCCAGGCGGGGGATCCTTGGTTTTCAGTTTTACGTACGAGCTCGGTTGCCCGTTACCGGTCGGGCTGTTTTTCTAGAGCGACTTCCCGGGAAGTCCCTCTCACCCGTCTCAGTGGCGTAGTTGGGGAGTAGACCTATCCCTCTATTGGACCGTCCTTCCAACTAGAGGACGAGACGGAAGAGCCATTTGCAGGCTTCTTCACCGCTTGAGTTTTCTTTCGCCAACAGACGGCGATTCTACATCCAGATCATTCGTATCTACATCTATATCTACATCATTGAGAGTACATCTGAGAGAGTTACAGTGAAGGTTTAGAGGAAATCACAATTAAAATTTAGTTGATTAGTAGTGACTTTAATCTGATTCAAAAACCCTATAAGTTAGTGGACGTGTTGGGAACTTAGTTAGGATGCATTACACAACACCGCATGCCTACGGAGGCCCCCCAACCCTAAGGTACTTTTAATACCTTAGAGTCATAGTGTGAGGCTACACACAGACCAAGACCACGGACTATCCACTAACTTAGAAGGAGTAAATAGAATTAAGGATCAAATTCATCATCATCATATCAGTCCATTATCGAAAACCATGACATGATCTCAATGACAAGAAAGTAGCCATCAAGTTCCGCAACATGATCTCCAAGACCCAAAATCATGATCTTAAAACACATGAAATCTTTATATGTTAGGGTCTTTTATCTAAACTTTATATAAATATATATACATGGGATGAACGGGAAAAAGGGGAGAACAAATGAACTTAGTACCAAACATTTGAAAACCTTTTTACTTATGCAAGTAAATGTAAATAGTGCTTATTCCACCTTCTACTTGCTCTCTTTTGCACATAAAATTACTTGTTATTTATTTTAAACTACGGGTTTGTATTCACGTTTGTGACTCCTTTTCTTCCTTGCACGCATGGCAGGAAATGAGTCTATTGTTCAGTAGTTATACAGGGTTCCAGAAGACAAGGTCTGTACCAGGCGGTATGTTATTCTTTTTGTCTCAGTTTTTGTTCGGTTGTTAATGTTATATGCTTATTTTCTCTTCAGTCAGATTTTTGGGATATACTGTATGTACTGTCGGACATTGTACATGATGTAAAAATACATGCAAATTAATGAAATATGATTTTGGTGCCAATTTTCCTTATTAGCTTGTGGTGGTGAATGTGAATGTCGAATGTCACTTGCAAATATATTCATTGCAAAAAATTTCCCCATAAAAACTATGCTTTTAATGCGATGTCATAAATGGAATTTCGCGAATTGTGTCGTAAACGGGTACACGGATCCTGAGGGGTTCACATATTATGGAGCTTTGCAACTCCAGCTTGCAATCATATAAATAGTCGGAGGTAGTAGTGGTGATGTGAGGAGTTAAGCCTTCTTCCCCTTCACGTGCGGTGTTGTGAATCGATCGGAGGCTGATACCTCTCTGGCTTGTCATCTTGGATGATAGTGGTGCATCGATGACAACACCAGTGGTTGTCGGAGAAGTCAATGGGTCGAATTTTCTGATGGAGATTGCAGGAGATCCCGAAGTCGGGGTAGCTGAAGCAAAACCGTCGAGCTCGAGAAAACCTAACTTCGTGAAAGACGCCTCGTCTCTTGACTCAGCTGGTGGCACCCGTGAGCTGTCGATTCACCCTTAACCCGTTAGGATACCAGTCTATCTTTTCAAGTTCGAGCCCAGTGACCCCAACTCTGGTTAAAGCTTTATCGGGCTCTCCGATTCCAGTGGTAGCCGTTATTTTTGGAGGTTCAGTCCACAACCCAAGTGTGGTTACTGGGGATGGACTGCATCTTTTCCTTTCTTCCTTTTAAGACGGTGCAAGCAGGACAAATTTGGCTCCCCCACCCTGTGGCCTGCAACAATTCGTAGTGGGGGGGAGCTTGGTGTCACCTGATGGAGCTCCTGCGACAAGGTTGACGAAGATTCATGGATTCTACGTGACAACGGTGGCGGCAGCACCTGAGGTACAGGTGGGCAGAGGCGGAGCTTCGAAGATTATTCACAGTGAAGTTGGGGTAGCATCTTGAATTTCAAACTGGGGGTGAGGATGCCTACCAAGGGGCGGGTTACGGTTCCGCAGCACTGAACAACTCTGAACAGGGATAATTTTGAACGTAGATGTCAGATGAAAAGGACAGTATACGAGTCTACCTCCAATGTTCATGTGCCAATCTTGTCTAAGAACTTGCTCATATTATCAACGAAATGTCGTCGGCGATTGCGGTGGACTGGGAGATAGTTGCTTGAGAGCAAGCATGAAGAAGTTAATTCAATGATTGATGATAAGAGTAGGGATGTCTATCGAGTTCAACGAGCCGAGTTGGCCGCAACTCGAACTCGAACTCGATAAGAAACTAAGGATCGAACTCGGGCTCGATAAGGGTCGAGCCCTGGATCACCAACTCGAACTCAAACTCGTCGAGTTCGAGCTTACTCACGAGCCTCTTATCGAGCCACGAGTTTCTGAGCTGTCTCGCGAACATCAAAATGAGCTGGCTCACGAGCCTCTTATCGAGTAATGAGTCTCTGAGTTGGCTCACAAGCCTCAAAATGAGCAGGCTCATGAACCTCTTAACGAGTCATTGTTCCATTTTATACATTAAATTATGCAAATGACATTTGTAATTTTTGAATTTTTATACTCTTTTCTGTAGCTTTTTGGGAAAGCGAAATGTTTACCCTTATTTTATATCAAACTTAATGTGGAAGTTTCGGTATATATATTTCAACTTTTTATTAGGAGGGTAAACGAGTTATCGAGTCGAGTTTCCGAGTTGAACAACTCCCAACTCGGACTCGACTCGATAAACTAACGAGCCATAAAACCCAACTTGGACTCGGGCTCGTTAAGGTTTCGAGTCCGGCTCACGAGTCCTTAACGAGCCGAGCCTGAGTTGAGCTCATCGAGCTCAAGCTTTCCTGACAGCCCTAGATACGAGGGTTGCAAGCTTACAAGAGGGGTTTTGCGAGAATAAAAAAGGATTGGAGAATGTTGAGGTGCATGTGATGGGTGAAGCTTTAGGGAAGGAGGCGGTGACTGTTTTGCATCCAGTAGAGCTCGAAGAAATAGAATTGAGAAGACTTTTGAACTAGCGGTTGCGGCGAGAGTAGGGATTGTTATGGTGGGGACTCCCCCTCGATTGCATATTGAAGCTCCTATCCTAGAATGTGAGGGGTCTTGGCTAATCGAAGAAGTGATTGGTAATAGGCACACGTTGGCAGTGTGGAAGACTGGCGTGGATTGTTTACAAGAGACTAAGATCGATTCATGGGATTCTGTGAGATGAGGTTCCACCTTGGGTCCCCATCTTACTGAGTTCAGAGTTGTTCTGGCGACTGGTAATGTAGGGGGATTGTGGTAGCTTGGAAAAAGGGTCTTTTTAAACTTGTGGATGAATTGATTTTTGGTCCATTTGGTTTTGTTGGCCTAGGTAAGCAAGGCTGATGAAAACACATTCGTGATCACTTTGGTGTATGGCATTCCATGGACAAACACAAATGTGGAGCTGTGGGAAGAGATGCGAGCAATTAAACTCAGATTCCAAGAGTTGGTTGGGATACTTGGTGGAGATTTCAATGCCACGCTTTACTCGGAGGACAGATCGGGGTGCCTAGCTGCGCAAGATCCCGGCTCTAGTTTTTTCGAGGTCATAGAGGATTTGGCATTAGAAGCATTAGATGCGGCAAACGACTGCTATAGGTGGAGGAGTTCTTTCAGATCGAGAATCAATCGGTTTTTGCTATCCATGGAAGCATTGCAGATGTTTAGCCTGGTTGTGGTTACTGCATTACCAAATTCATGCTCGGATCAAAACTCCGCAGCGTTTTGATCCTTGCAGCGGCAGAGGGGTCGTCTTCGTATTTCATGTTCGAGCGGTGACGGATGTTGGAGGAAGGATTTAGTGATAGGGTTGCGCTTTCTGGGCGGATTTGGAGGGGGTGGGGTCTGCCACTGTGAAGTTGGTGCTGAAGTTGGTTGCGTCGCGTAGTAAATTGGTGGATTTCATGAGAGACTCATGCCTGGAGAGGGAGCAGAGGAGGACCCAGGATCAGGAGGAGTTGGCGAGTTTGGACCTGACGGAGGACGACAAAGAGTAAACAATAAGGAACTCATGAACCGTGGAATGGTGCAAAAGATTCTGGAGGATCGGAAGCGAGAGTTTGAATGGAGGCAAAGATCGCGACAGAAGTGGTTGGAGGGGGATGCCAAACATGATTCTTTCACACGGTTGCAAATGATAGGAGGAGAAACTATATTCATTCGGTAGTGGTTGGTGGAAGAGTTCCATGGGGAGGGTGATGAACGTCGAAATCCACCTCTTTAAGAATTGATAATTGTTGTAGTATAGGACGCAAATTCGGTTCAGCAAAAACCACAATCCGTGAATGTTGTAGAGTATTTATACTTGGCAAGTCTACCAAGGTCGAACGCAAGGACACAGCTACTTAATCTATTTATCGACTTTTGATTCATGAAGCACATGTGTGAATAAATTCTTAATTTCAGATCAGCAAGATGCACTATTCTACTTACATTGCAATGCCATGATGTATGCAATTTTTAGTTGGCTTTTATGCAATTATAAAGTGATGCATGAATAATTATGCAAGGTTACATGTATGCTAAACAAAAGAATACAAATATACCCTCAAAATATGAGCAACATAATAGAAATGGAAATCAGGGTCGTATTAATCACCACATGAAAACAGTCATCAAATCAAAGCAAGAACAAGGAAAGCAGGGTCCTCACCAAAATTTCACTTCATTTAAAATAATGGCGGATGAGACAATTAAACATGCTATGATGTAGAGGACGAAACAAGGATCAAAACGACATTAAAATCATGCAATTTGGACCTATGATGCTTAAGTTATGCTAAAAACAATGCAGCGGCATAATTGTAATAAAAATGCAAGAAAACTAAATGATAAATATTACATTTAGGTCCCTGGAGGGACCTAAATGCAAATAAGAAAAACCGCCTGGGCCCTTGTAATATTTTTCCATGCGCGGAGGCCTTTTTGCAATTTCTGGAAAGTAGGAGGGCCTCCCTGTAATTTACCCAGGCACGCACGTAAGGCACGTGCCTGGGGACCATTCTGCAAATATCAAAAATACCAGGGTCTTTCATGCAATTTTCCCAGGCCCTCACGTGCGGAGTACGTGAGGCGCCTAGGCTCGGGAGGCAGCTGTGGCTCGGGACACGTGGCGTCATCAGGAGGCTCGGGACACATGGCGTCATCAGGAGGCTCGGGTCGAGGGTCGGTGGGACCGAGGCTAGTGGATCGGTTTGAGGCTCGGCATACCCACGTGTCATCATCCTAGCCGCCCGATCCCGAAGATCGGACGGCACCTGTAGCGTCATCTCCGCTGCGAGCCACCGGAGGAGGCGGGGCTCCGGTGTACCCAATGGAGCTCCACCGCACGTCGCGGACTCGCTTGAAGGTCTGATGAGGTAGTAAAGCTCGTGGCGAGGCTCGTGGAGATCAAGTGGAACTCCAGCGATGTCTAGAATGGAAAGATGGAGACAGGTGATCGGCGTGAAAGCTCGAGGCTGGCGACGTGGTTTCAACTCCGGCCATTGACGAAATTTGAACCTGAAAGTGTTAGCTTATAGCCGAAGCGTGCTAGTGCGTGAATGAGAGTGGAGTGGGAGGTGAGTCGAGGCCGTGGCATGAAGGGAGGTGGTGGCCATGGTCTTCGTCTCCGACGAAAGTAGAGAAGAAGGGAGTCGTAGAGGGGGAGGTCCTGAAGAAGAGGAGGGTGGTCGGCGAAGGTGACTGATGGATGGCGAAAGTGCGGGGGTGGTTGGGCGAAGGTGAAGCTGATCGTGGGAGACAGGAAAATTTCGAGAAAACACGAGAGAAAGAAGGGGGAGGGAAACCTCGTCGGAGAGGGGAACCCTGGTGGAGGAGGCGGCTTGGGCTGAGCAGCAATCGTTGCTCCGGTCGTCGCACAACTCGCTCAGCCTGCTGCGAGGTGCTCAGCTACCGCCGGGAAGGCGGAGCTTACATGGCGGGTATGCCATGGATCTCACAGGGGCTCCGGATGTCTTCGCCTCGATTCATGGTCCCTCCGCTGTCACCGGAGGACCAGAGGCTGGGCCGAAGCCCCAGAATGGTGGATACGGTCTCAGGTGGCGGGGGAGAGGCTCTTATAGGCGGAGGACGTCCATCGGTTATGAGGTGTGGAGGCGTTTTGCAATGGAGGATTAATGGCGAGGGAGTAATGTCAGTGGATGGTGGTGGTCGCGCGAGGATGGCGGATGATAGGGCTTCGTGGTGTGGATGTTAGGAGCGAGAGGAGGTGGCTGGAGTGATGGATAAAAATGGAAGGGGGCAGGGGTCTCAGGTGGTGTAAAGGCTAGGGAGGGGGAGGTTACGAACGAGGAAGATGAGATTTGAGCCGTTGGATCATATGATCCAACGGTTAGGATAGTAGTGCGGGCGGACGTCTGAGATCAGATCAGGGATCTGATCGAACGGTTCGAATCTAGGCGGTGATGGATGGTTAGATAAGATTTGGGCTTTAATCCGGTGGTTAAGGTTGAAGGGGTGACGTGGAGAAGGGAGAGGCGTAGGATGAGTGGTTTGATCGTATGGCTGAGGTTGGGGCGCGAAGGAACGGATGTGATTTGATCCAGAGGACGATTGGGCGATTGAGGGATGAAGCGGGTTTGGAGGGCTGAGATGGAGGCAATTGGAGCAGATCTAATGATGGACATTGTTTTTATATGGTTGTTGTGGATTATTACTCGACTTTCTTGGGTATTCTTGTTAAAAACATAAGTCTGAAGCGGGTCTTATCATTAAATATTTTCTTATTGAGGTCAAAAATATCTTCTCTGCTAATGTGAAATTTATTCGAACGGCTAATGCCTTGGAGTTTTCCACCTTCCAGTTATCGGAATTTCTCAAATCTCTTGGTAGTGTTCATCAGATCTGTTTTGCCTATACCTCTCAGCAAAATGGTGTTGTTGAACGCAAACACCGTCACTTTCTTGATGTCATGAGGACCCTTCTGATTCAGAGTCGTGCCCCACATTTGTTCTAGGGAGATGTGGTTCTAACTGCTTGCTACTTGGTGGACCGCATGACGTCCACTATGCTTGGAGAAAAGGTCCATTTCTCGATTGCATTTCCCGAGAAGGACCTGTTCTTTCTAACTCCCAGAGTTTTTGGATCTACGGCCTTTCTTCACAATTTAACTCCTGGTCGTGACAAGCTCTCACCCAGAGCTGTCAAATGTGTTTTTGTTGGTTATTCTCGTACCCAAAAGGGGGATAGATGTTTTGATCCTGTAGGAAGAAAATATTATGTGAGTGCTAATGTCACATTCTTTGAGTCTATTATGTACTTTTTTCCTACAGGTGACAGGTTATCTAATGCAACTTCGAGTGAGGATGTTGTTCCTCCACCTCCGTCTTCTCCACCATGTGCACCCAATGTTGAGTCTCAGCCTTCACCGCCTCCAACACCACAACCATCTCCACTGTCTCCACCATCTCCGCCTCCTTTACCTCAGACCATCCAGACACAGTTCCTACCGCATGTTTACATGCACAAGTCTTCTACTCGCCCCTCTGCTCATGCGCCTTCCACATCATCCATCACGCCTCAAGTATGTAATAAGCATATTGTTTCCACTGATGGCGTTGATGTTGAATGTTACACAGGATGAGTTGATACCAGAAAACAGAGAGACAGATGACCTGGAAATACCTATTGCTTTGCGAAAGCCTCGCTGTCAATGTGCAACTTATCCCTTTGTTGCGCATGTTTCATTGGACCATCTTTCAGAGGAGTATAGGAAGTTTGTTGTGGGACTCTCTGTTATTTCTATCCCACGAACATATCATGAGGCCATATGGGATAGTAGGTGGCGTCTTGCAATGGAGGAGGAGATGTCAGCTTTACAGTCGTGTGGTACATGGAGCATTGTTTCTGCTCCTCTAGGTGCCTCTGTTGTGAGTTGCAAATGGATATTTACAATAAAGCAAAGGGTAGATGGCAGTGTGGATCGCTACAAGGTCATGCTTGTGGCACGTGGGTTCACCCAAACCTATGGGTTGGATTATCAGGATACATTCTCACTAGTGGCCAGACGCTCGACACTTCGCATTCTTTTATCAGTTGATGTTTCACGGAACTGGCCACTTTACCAGCCTGATGTAAAGAATGCATTTTTATACGGTGATCTATAGGAGAAGGTATATATGCAGTAGCCACCGGGATTTGCTACTGAGGGGAGTCACAGAAGGTGTGCATGCTTCATAAGGCGATTCATAACCTGAAGCAGAGTCCGAGAGCTTGGTACCAGAAGCTATCGGAGTTGATAGAGTAACAGAGTTTCGTGAGGTCTACAGTGGATCACTCACTGTTTGTTTAGAGGACACAGAGAGGTATTGTTGTTATTCTTGTCTATGTTGATGATATTATTGTCACAGGGGATGATGAGCAAAGCATTCAGGCTGCCACGGAGTTCCTAGGCCAGCAGTTTGTGACTAAGGACCTTGGCATGCTTCGATACTTCCTTGGATTAGAGTTCGCCAGGAACCGATGTGGTCTTGTGATGACCCAGAGGAAGTTTATGATGGATCTTCTTTCTGAGACAGGTATGACAGGGTGCAATCCTGCTACTACCCCTATGGATCAAGTATGAGATTATATGATGATGACACTGAGGAGGTAGAAAGGAGGAGATATAGAGAGCTTGTTGGAAAGCTCCTATAGGCCACCATCACCAGGCCAGATATAGCTTTGCAGTGAGCAAAGTAATCCAATTCATGGAGCAGTCCAGGAAGGTGCATATGGATGTGGTTCATATGATCTTAAGATATTTGAAGACTTCACCGGGTCCTGATCTCATATTCAACAAGGGTACATCTTTGAGGTGACAGTTGTGCAGATGCAGATTATGCAGGTTGCCCAAAGATAGGAAGTCTACTTCTGGCTTTGCTATTTTTGTTGGCAGCTCTCTTATTTCATGGAAAAGCAAGAAGCAGACAATGGTGGCCAGATCTAGTGCAGAATCTGAGTACAGGACCATGGCACAGGGAAGCGCAAAGATGACGTGGGTTAGATCTGTGTTGACTGATCTTACTATTGAGGTGTCTCTTCCCATGCAGTTTTATGTAATAA
Organism: Ottelia alismoides; assembly: GCA_037367405.1. NCBI lineage: Eukaryota > Viridiplantae > Streptophyta > Magnoliopsida > Alismatales > Hydrocharitaceae > Ottelia > Ottelia alismoides. The sequence continues at coordinate 372,187 of JAZKJV010007913.1, forward strand.
TCAAGCGGCTCTATTTATTGCCAACAAACATGCATTTCATGAATGGACCGAACACATAGGTGGATTGTCATTACACTAGAGACATGATTCAGAAAGGTCTCATATCTACATCTCATGTTTCTACTGGAGATTAGACTGCAGACATCTTCACCAAGGCACTCGCTAGAGGTCTATTTCAGAGGTGTTGCACCAAGCTGAGCATGATAGATATATATGCTCCAGCTTGAGGGGGAGCGTTGAGATATTTGTATCTCCGATTATCTTTCTTATTTATGTTTTCTCTATGTAATTCTATGTAATTAACCCATGGCTTTTCTCCTATATAAGAGAGCCCTAGGGTCTCGTCTATGATATGAACTTTTCTCCTAACACTTTTAAAATGACAACATAGTAAACGGCCATATGTATGCAGTTGGGTTTTTTTAAGGTGCCATGGCAAATCTCATCTAGTTGCCATCAAAATAACCAGATTCATGAATAAAGAACCAAGATAACAATAAAAATGTCATCCATATATTACAAGATGTTTTATTAATATAAGAATTATAAATAACATATCAAACCATGATTTGTACCATCAATTTCTCATAGATCAAGAAAGTAACATGGCATTTTCTGCCTTAGACAATACCTTGCATAAATAGTGCATCAAAGTTAATTTATTGTTTCTTGCACGAGTATCAGATAGCTTAAGAAGGCTATCCAGCCTGAATCCCACAGCAGAACCTGCAATGTGATGTCCAAGTTCAAATCCTAAAAAAAACTACAAAAATAGATGATGATCTTGGTTAATTAAATTTATACCTCGTGCAGTCCCTTGATTCAATGCATTTCCCAAAGTAAGAATCGTCTGCATTATTTGCCTAAGTTTCACAGAATCTTTCACCTTAAACAACAAATTACACATTATGGAACAGCATAAAAGAAAATTATGTATAACACACGGTTTTATTAGTTTGCTACCTCTCTAGATGTATCGTTGATTATGTTTAAGTTAGCTCGCAATTCATTGACCTGATACATTTTCAATCAGAATGCCTTCTTGTAAGAAAGTAAGAAATTCCTTCTGCGTACAAAGGCCAAACCTGAGTCGTGAAAGTAATCCTAAATGCAAAAACACGTAGTTTTGATTCTACACGAGGAACCTTCATCATCTCCAAAAAGAACTGCAACATTTACCAGGATATCAATTAATATAACAACAACAGAACCTTCTCCCATATTAAGCATGGCTGGCTACATGGATTCTTTGCGTCCATTCAGATCTATTTTGGGTCATTCTAGAACTTAGATCCACGTAAAACTAGGACATCAGTCAATAATAGCTTAAAAAAAGAAATATGCACTAGAGTGAACATATTACCTGTTCACACTTCCCAAGCTGTTCCATATTTCCCGTGTGATTCTGTAATATACGAATTGATAAGCACAAAAAACGGCTCTAATTTGAAAGAGTACAAGGATATGTAGAGATAATACATTCGGATGCCACCTCCTTCAGTTAATCAAAATATTAGTCAATATTATGCCTTTAAGAAGTTTACTGTACCATCATTAAAAATAAAACAGTACCATTTTCCGCTGCTTCCTGCTCCTCACATTTAATGCCAAATTCAACCATAATTGCATTCCTCCATCTTTTGTTTGTGGACATTTTGTTTATTAATCATCTAGCAAAATACACATAAGGACACCGATACTTGACATCCACCAATACTATATATTGAGCGGCACATTGGCGATATATCGCAATATTTTAAAGCATGGTGTGTACAGAAAAAGAAAAACTAAAAAGTAGAATCTTCGATATATCAAGGGGAGGTGCACCAATACGAAAGGAAATGTAGTGAAAAATTACAAGAGAAACTAAAAACAAAAAAGGTTCCACGATTTTCTCCTTATATTAAAAAAATGAAACATGATTAAAAAAACAAAGATAAAAGCTTTGGAGCATCTGTATGTACATTGAATAATCTGAAGACAATTAGAGTAGAAGGGAGGAAAGAAGGAATTCAATCGCCTCAAGAGAGAGGTTTGCATCTTGTTAGCAATTGTTGATAAGACCAAGCTCACCAAGGGATGATTTCTCAGTAGCAAGCCCAAGGCTCAAGAAAAAAACAGGGGCCCTTTATGATGTAAATGGAGTTGACGAGATTAACCTGGATGAGATTGTAGACTATGGATTCCAACTGAATTATGCTTGTTATCAGCGAATTCATAGTGCGGTGTGAAGGCTTTGAAAATAATGAAGTCAGTGAAAGCAATGCAACCAAATGATATTCCTAGGGATGTCTGGAAGACATTGGGTCAGGAAAGTATTACTTGGCCTATGAAGTTTCAAATGTTATCAAGCGACGCAAGCAAGAACCAAAAGAAAATGTTTTCATAGTGATACATTACAAAGAAACAAAGGAGATATATAATGTGCAAACAAGAGGGATCAAACTGAGAAATTATACAATGCCAGGGGAGGATAATTGAAGAGGTTGATACAAGTATAAGTTTGGTTTCGGATCAAACCAAATGTTACCTTTTTATCTTAATAATGGATGAATTAACAAAGCACGTCCAGGGATGGTGCCTTAGTGCATGTAAATATGTAATCATTGGAGGACGCTAATAAAACAAGATATGAAGTAAATTGGAAGCTTGATCTTTGTTGGATCTGAAGTATACAGGTCCCAACAAAGCAGAACCACAACGAAATATATGCAATGAAAGTCCAATGAATAGGAAGTTAGAGATAGAGGTAAAACTTCATGCAGATTTCATTTCGAAGAATGATAGCTTTTAGATACTAAGTTCACTTTTATAGAGGGAACGATGTGTTACCATAGAACTTTTTTGAGCCAGATGTTACTTACAATTAAGATTGTAATTGAAGCGATGATGTTCTCTAGGTCATAAATATATATCCTTGAAGTTTGAAGCACAAAGGCATATACTATAAACTTGCAATTAGTCATACAATAATTGGTGGCGACAAATGTTTGGTAGTTAACTATAAACACTTGGAGACAATGTACGTAGAAGATGCTCTAACCTATGTGTCGCCACACTAAGATAGAGTAGATTCGTGATCCTTCATTATGGACGAACCATGGGTGTGTGATTACAATGTCACCTTACTTGCAATTGACCAAAAAAGGCAGAGAGAAGTTGTCAGGATTTGGGATGAGAGGAATCCAGGGATCTTATTGGCAAGCTTCAACTAGCAGTGTTGGATGTCTCAGATTAAATGTACACTTAAACAAATTCTTCTTCTAAGTAATGTTTTGATTTTTTTTATTTGATGAATCTGAGATTCACTCACCTATGAACCTTAAATTGAGCCATTTCACTCGATCAAACACCTGCATTTGCATTTAATTTCATGTTTTTATCAAATGCATTGTTAATATTGCATAATTAGCATAAAACCACACAAAATACCATAACAATAACAAAGCCTAAAAATCAAGAAGGATGTAGTTGCACAGGATGATCGAAAAATAATGAATATATTTGTTCCAAACCAAGTATCTTGCCAAACCCCAGACAAGCATCTTGCCAAACCCCGGAGACCCGAGCAGCTTGATCGGGCCAACAAATAAAAGAAGAAAATCAGATAGAGCTTCACATGTATATTTATATGTATGTATTACAATCTTCATGGCTGCTAATAAATTCATGTTAACTTCGATTAAAGTGGTCACTTCCATTATGTACATATAACAGACCTTAATCAAGAAAAATACAAAAAAAATCACTAACATAAATATATGGTTAATAAATCGAAACCATATTTTGTTATGGGATATTTACACCCATAACCTAGTTTCGTAATTATCCCAGAAACCCTCGATAATTCATAGTTACACCTAGAACCTCAAATAATTGCTCTGTCCTACACCCATAACCCTCTGTTATTTTAGTCCATTAACTTAACCACATCTTCAAGTTAATCTAACATATCCTCGATCCAACGGCTAAAATTAATCCAAAGGTTAAAAACAGAAAAAGAAACGACCCACCCTTCCTCCCCCCTTCCCCTTCCTTTACCCCTTCAAACCAATTGATCAACCCCCAATTCCTCCTCTAGCACCTTTCCTCCATCCACAGCCCGTCGACTACCTACCTCTTGAGAGAGTACCAGACACGCTTGCCGCTCCACTACAGAACCGTCCTCAACGATCACGCCTTCCAGTTTGAGGATCATGCGCTCCTGCCGGAGTAGCGGGTTCTGCAGTGCGGGGTTATCATCCTAGTTCGAACTCGAAGGCGGCCATAGCCGCATGGGCAGCATGAGACCGTCGTTGACGTGTATGTGAGATTCTGAGGCAAGTACGCCTTCGTTGTCAGCTCATCCGCCATGGAACGGATCAATGTCGATCGCAAGGTCAGATTCGTAAAAAAAGGTGAAATTTTTACCGTTGAAATCAAATTACGCGCACTGCATGTAGTTCCCCCCTTCCTCCTCCGCCCCCTCCTCCTTCCTCCTCTAGCCCCTAGTGTCACCCCCCCACCCCACCTTGAGACCTCGTCCACGACTGCGTCGATGGCGCTGGAGGGGAGACCCGTCGCGATGCTCGAAGGCGATGACGTGGTGAAGGTCTTGCGCACACTCAACTCCGACGACGCATCTCCCGAGGAGGTCAGGAAGACGATGGCGTAGATGGACACCGATAGAGACGGCTTCGTGGACCTAGCATAGTTCGCGGCGTTCTTCTTGCATCACGGTGACGACGAAGGCGACATGCAGCTGATGGACGCATTCCGGATGTACAACTTGGACGGGAATGGGAAGATCTCAACAAAGGAGCTCCACCACGTGATGTGGAGGATCTGGCGAGCTTCTACTCCATTTCCTCACACAATGGGCAAGACTGAAGGAGGAGAAGACCTCCTTGATTGTAGAATGGCATCATTTTATAAATATGATATGTTGTAAAGGGTAATTATCAACATTTAACTTTTTCTGTCAAAGTTAACGGAGAATCGATACGGAGCTTGACATAGGGTTATGTCATGTAATGGTTTCTTTATATAAAAGAGGGTAAACTCCCAAGGTGGGAGTCACTGCAAAATCAATTTCATTATAGAAAGATTAGAGTACATTACCGTGAAACCCAAATATTATAAAGTGCATTACAATAAGAGATGACATTTTCCCTATAGAACCTATGGGTGTAAGGGTTAAGCATTATTCGGGTCCTGAGTGTAATTTGTGATTATCGAGGGTTCATGTGGTAATTACGAAACTACGCATGGTTATGGATGTAAATGTTCTCTTTGTTATCTATCAAATTTAGAAACCAGATTTCTCACTCATATAGATTCCTATAAGCCCCTACTCACCTTTGAAATATTGCACGTTCAAATACCTCAAAAGTAGATCAATTTCAAAGAAATCACAGTTCATATGCAAAACTTGATATTTGTGGCTATGTTGCGTATAACGCAATCATACTTTTAGAATTGCACAATTTCATGTACAAGCTCCTTTTTAAATTTATTTTTATGTGCTTTTATTATTTTAGTTTGTAATATAACTAATTATAAAAAAACAAAACCCAAAAAATCAGAAATCCACTGAAAAACGCTAAAAGAATATAATATTCCCATCTATATGTACCATTTATCTGCATTTTATTTTGTACTTGTTTAACTATTAAAAATATTAAAAAAATACATCTTAACCGACAACCTTGTGCTCCAATTGGCCTCTACGTCAATCCCCATTGTTGGCCCGTTGTCAACAGTACCTCCCTTATGCGATCCTTCGTGGAAATACATCTCACTAGACAACCTTATTTCCCCCCAAGTCGTTCGATACCTCCAGCGATGTACCACTCCTCGTCATATCGATTGCGATGACTGTAAGATCCTAGTTAAATCACCTCCTCATCACCGAACTCTAACGGCCTCGTTATACCTATATAAAATCTTTTTCAAGCCAAATCAGTCCATTATCCATCATTTCTTTAGACTTCAGCTCCAAACATGAGTAGCGGAGAGGTGACCACTCTTCATGCCTTGTTGAGTGACAACGAGAGAAGTGATCTGGTGGCTAATAGCCAATGTCGCAGCTCTGTAGCTGCTAAAGCTTCAACTCCAATGCCATGAGTTTTGATGTGACCATCATACCCTCTAAAGCATTGCACCAACAACCTTTGTTCCATGTTCCTTCCTCTTCTTCGTTCTCCCATCTTTTTGTACCCACGAATCCCCTCCATGCATCTCCTTTTTCCTTGAAAACCTGCTTTATTTCTCAGTTACACGCATTCCTATGTGTATCATGCTCTCCCTTTTTCATTGTGTATCCCAAATGGAACCCATTGCCATTCACCACGCACCTTCCTCCATAGTCCATACCCATATAATTTGAAATGGGAATCATAGTACCTAACGACCACACTCTCGAACACCACACAGTGGATAACTTTGGGAGCTTTAGTAGGTGATGTGTTGCAATTAGTAGAGATCGAAGGGGGAAGGGGTGAGCAGGTTGGACCCAATTTACACAGGGATGGCTTATCATAAAGTTTAGGAATCAAGAGGTTTCCGTGGTTATTTATGAATGAAACGTGAATAGACTGCATCAGCCTAAGGGGTTCGATATCTTCTTATTCAAGGAATTCGGGGTTGTGCGGGAAATGATATAATGTGTATGATTGTTGAGATCATGGGTGGCTAACTCTGGCTTAAAGTGGTTATATAAAGCTTTTTTTTTCTTCCACCTAGGGAGTGCTTGTGTACTGAGGAGTTCTGATCCATTACTCTTTCTAACATGATATTGTTGGTGGAAAAGAGAGAATTTGTTATTCCATAGAACCCTAGGCTCTCTTATATAGGAGAATAGCCTATGGGTAATTACATAAGAGTCCAGAGAATAAGTACTAAATAAGAAACGATACATAATATCATAACATAAGTCTCTACACTCCCCCTCAAGATGGAGCATAGATGTCTATCATGCTCAGCTTGGAAGAACATCTCTGAAAGGGTCCTCTGAGCAGCGGCTTGGTAAATATGTCGGCAGTCTGATCCTCTGAGCTAACATGAGATGTAGATATCAAGCCTCTCTGGATCATGTCTCTAGTGAATTGGCGGTCAACTTCGATATGCTTTGTTCTCTCATGAAATGTTGGATTGTTGGCAATAAACAATGCTGCTTGATTGTCACACAGAAGCTGCATGGGTAAAGGTACAACTATATGTAAATCTTCTAGCACAGCTCGAACCCACATCATCTCCGTGCGTGTTTGCGCCATGGCCCTATATTCAGACTCCGCGCTGGACCTTGCCACAACAGTTTGTTTCTTGCTTTTCCACGAGACCAGAGAGCTCTCAACAAAAACGACGAATCCTGACGTAGACTTTCGATCCTTAGGACACCCTGCATAGTCTGCGTCTGCACACGCTGAAATAGATAAATCCGTGCTCTTTCGAAATAGAAACCCTGAGCCTGGAGAAGACTTTAGATACCTCAGTATCATGTATATGGCATCCATATGAATTTGTCTTGGTTGCTCCATAAACTGACTCACCCGACTTACTGCAAAAGCAATATCGGGTCGAGTTATGGTGATATAAAGGATCTTCCCCGCCATCTCTCTATATCTTCTCTTGTCGACTTCTTCAATATCATTGTCATACAGTTCCATGCTCGGGTCCATGGGAGTACTTGATGGTCTACATCCAGCCATGCATGTTTCAATCAGAAAATCTGTGATATATTTCCTTTGGGTCATCACCAGACCCTGTGCATTCCTGGCAAATTCCAACCCCAGAAATTATCTTAGGGTACCAAGGTCCTTTGTGACAAACTGATGACCCAAGAATGCTTTTGCCCTCTGTACTCCTTGAACATCATCTCCTGTAACAAGAATATCATCAACATAGACCATGATGACAATCGTACATGTAGAGGTCTTCTGAATGAACAACGAGTGATCCGCATTTGATCTTTTGAATCCCTGTCGTTTAATAAGTTGGGAAAGCTTCTGGAACCATGCTCGTGGGCTCTGCTTAAGGCCATAAATCGCCTTGTGAAGTCTACACACCATCTGACTCTCCCCCTCAGCAGTGAACCCTGGTGGATGCTGCATGTAGACTTCCTCCTGCAGATCTCCAAGCAAGAAGGCATTCTTGACATCAAGTTGAGAGATAGACCAGTCACGTACCACCGCAACCGATAGGAGAATGCAAAGAGTAGAGTGACGAGCCACTGGAGAAAATGTATCCATATAGTCCACGCCATAGGTCTGTGTGAAACCTCTCGCAACAAGTCGTGCTTTGTACCGATCAAGACTGCCATCTGAATGGTATTTAACTGTGAATACCCACTTGCAGCTAACAATGGATGCGCCAGATGGAGCATTCACCAAGCTCCATGTACCACGAGACTGTAAAGCACGCATCTCTTCTTCCATAGCCAATCACCAGCAATCAATCTTCATAGCTTCCTGATAGGTCTGTGGTATATCCACGGAAGACAAAGCTATAGCAAACCTCTGAAAGTCCCTTGTAAGGCGGTGAAAGGACACCTAGGAAGCAAAGGGATAAGACACGCAAGTCCGTTTTGCTTCCGAATAGCAATGGGAACATCAAGATCGTCATCCGCTGTATTAGATGGTGCAACCTCCTCCTGCACTGAAGAATCATGCACATGTACAATATCTGACCAGTCAGTAGTAATGCCATCTGAACATATCTGAGGCGTGATGGATGCCCGGCGTGTAGTCTGAGCAGGACCTGTCCGACGTGTATAGAATTTAGGTAAAGGTGGGACAGGTGGTTGTGGAGGTGGTGGTGGTGGTGGTGCAGCAACAGGAGTAGGAGTGGACTCAGGTGGACTCAGACTAGGAGGAGGTGGAACATAGATATCATCATCGAAAGTAGACGAGACCAACCTGTCTCCTGCATGGGAGAAGTACATGACTGACTCAAAAAATGTAACATCAGCACTGAAAAAATACTTCTTGTTTATGGGGCCGTAGCACCGATAACCCTTCTGAGTCCGAGATTAACCTACGAAGACACACTTGACAGCTCTAGGAGAGAGTTTGTTAAGTCCAGGAGACAGGTGATGAACAAATGCCACAGTACCAAAGACACGAGGAGTAAGTGAGAATAATTCCTTATCGGAGAAAATAACGGAAAGAGGGATTTTCTCACCAAGAACAGACAATGGCATGCGATTGACAAAGATAGCAGGCTGTAAGGACAGCATCCACCCAAAAAGTGATAGGCGCACAACTCTGGATAAGTAGTGTTCGAGTGATGTCAAGAAGGTGACGATGCTTTCTCTCTGCCACTCCATTCTGTTGAGAAGTGTAAGCACAGGTGGTTTGGTGGATAATGCCCTTAGACGAAAGAAACTGAGAGAGAGAACGGGTGCAGAATTCTAATGCATTATCTGTACGAACATATCTGATAGTAGAAGAAAAGACATTCTGCACTTCATTAATAAAATTTTTAATAACATTGTCTGCTTCAGATTTATTCTTCAAAAGAAAGACCCAAGAAACACAAGAAAAATCATCAACCACAACTAGATAAAACATGTGTCCCTGATAATCAGGTACACGACTCAGACCCCAAATATCAATATGAAACAACTCAAACGGGGAGCTACTGCTCCGACGACTAGGAAAGCTAGACCGGTGATGCTTTCCCAACTGACACGCTTCACAACGAAATGATGAATGCGGAGAGATCTGAGGCAAGAGATGTCGCATTTTCTGGAGCGGGAGATGGCCAAAGCGAAGATACCAGGTATATGGAGAAACTGATCCGGCTGAATGTGAAGAGACGCCAGCATAGGAATTCCGGACCAGACGATAGAGGTCATTCTGCTCATATTCACAGTCAATCACCCTGCCCGTGAGTATGTCCTGAAAAATGAGAGAGGATGGGTCAAATATAGCACGACAGTGCAAATCCTTCGTAATCTGACTAATGGATAGCAAATTCATGGAGAACTCAGGAGCATGAAGAACATTCTGTAAATGCATAGAAGGTGATAAGGCGATCTCCCCCTGTCCAATGATGGGGGAATGAGTCCCATCTGCTATCAACACTGAGCGGCCAGATGGGATGTCCCTGTATGACTCAAGTCTCTCTCTGTCACGACAGAGATGATGGGTGGCGCCAGAATCTATAATCCAATCGGAGAGATCATGACAAGATGTAAAGGCAGTGGCACTACCTGAGGTACTGGCAGCGGCAGACGAACTAGCAGAGGCTGTAGCAGCAATATCTGAAGATCCACCTAGAGAATCAGTAGACGATTGAGGCATAATATCTAGTAGAGGCGCCACAAGCTCTTCGAACCGGTTATCTGTAGTGGATGATGACTGAGGCGTGACATGATCGGCTACATGCGCTGATGCTGGGAACCCATGCTTTGAGTAGCATGTCTCTTATGAGTGGCCTGTTCGATGACAAAATGAACAAGGCTGGCGAAAGCGACCTCCTCGTCCACGAGGTCCACGTCCACGAGCAGAAGACTGACCACCTCTCCCACGCGATACTGCCATCGTCGATGGGGGTGGAGTAGATGACCTGGAGGAAACAGATATGCGACTAAGCCTCCGGTAAACATCCTCCATAGGAGGAATAATAGCATCGGCCAATATCTGAGAGCGGGTTGCCTCGTATTCAAGGTCTAGCGCTGCAAGTAGTACGCCCACCATGGTTGCATTCCGAAAGGTCTTCTGCTGTTCTGGAGTCGGCGTGAGTGGTATGGTGCTATATAGTTTCTCGAACATCCCTCTCAGGGACGTGTACAAGGAGTGAAGTGGCCGCCCATTCTGCTTCATCATGAATATATCATGCTGGAGCGGTAACATCTTGGTCTCGTTCCGTACTTGGGAATATGTAGCGGCCAAAATATCCCACATTGCCTTGGCAGTGGGCTAATGGAGGACATCATTGGCAATCTCCATCCACAGTGTGCCTGATAGCCAAACTTTGGCATAAGCGTCATCGGCCTCCCACGACGCATAGATCCCTGTCTTGTCTTCCGGCTCATCTTCGGTAAGTATATGTTTCTTACCATTTGACTTCATGAGACTCATGAACTGCATCGCTCAGAGCTCATAGTTCGTCCCATCCATCTTTACTATTAGCGCAGGACCTTTGAAGGCGCCTATGGAGGGCATATCAACTTTACTTTCTGACATTTAGTCGGAGATGAAAACTAGGATTTTGTAGACAAAAGATGGTGTCTACATCAACCGAATAGGATTTGAGTGCATATGTAGACTTTATGCACTCAAACCCATGTCAATATATCGGTCGGTAGGGGACTTGTGCGGCTGGCTGGGGTGCTGGGAGGGGCCCGACGGAGAGCTGACGTGCCCGGCGGAGGGCTAGAGCCCTGGCGAAGGGCTGGCGAGCCCGGCAGAGGCCTGTGGTGGAGTAGGGAGGGCCTGGCGGAAGGCTTGCAGACCCGACGGAGGAGTGGAGGACCCGACGGAGGGGTGGGGAGAGCCCGGCGGAGGCCTGGAGGCCTGGAGAGACCCGGCGGAGGGGGGTGGCGGTGCCGCCGAGAGTAAGGAGAGAGAGAGGGTGGGCGGCGTGGGGTTTGAGAGGGTCGGGTTAGGGTTTTGGCTATGATACCATGTTGGTGGAAAAAGAGAATTGTTATTCCATAGAATCCTAGGCTCTCTTATATAGGAGAATAACCTATTGGTAAATTACATAAGAGTCCAGAGAATAAGTACTAAATAAGAAATGATACATAATATCATAACATAAGTCTCTACAGATATGCCTCATTATGGACAAGTCGTTGGCTAATCGCTTTTGGGATGTTATGCCCTGATTAGTGTGTTGCAAATAGATTTGTCTAAGCATGCTCATGATGGATAACATAGTGATGTCAACAAAGACGGTGGCAGACTAGAAGAGGCACAATTCGAAGGGATTATAGTGGAAGGTAGACTTCGTTAAAACATACGATGATGTAGATTGGAGGCTTTTGTGGTCCTCTCGTATAGGAGTGGTTATCCTGAAGTCCGTTTTGTGCAGATGAAAAAGAGCATTTCGATTGGGACATGCTCGATTCTTATTAATGGTTGTGACTCTTCTCTAATGAAATCCTTCCTCCAAAATATGTCTGTAAGGATATTTTTTAAAAAATACTTTGAGGCTAGTTTTTTTATAATAATAATTCCCCCATTTTCCTTTTCTCATTGATTTTTTTTTTAAAACCAACACGGGTATTCTCACAAGCTGGGAGCTACCGCCTCATATTATACGGGAAAAGATGTAGTTAAATTAGTGAGAAGCCCAGAAATTGTAAAGGTCTTTACAATGGATAAAGCATTCTCCTTTCTCGCTGATAAAATCAACATATAGGAAAAGTGAGATCGTATAAAGTGCAAGAAATGTGTTGTCAATAATAAGGACATTCTCATACTTTTCTTCTACTTGTCTTATCTCTGGGTATAATTTTGTAGTCTTCTCCAAGGTGCCACTCAATAAATAGATGCATGTCTCCCGTTACCAATGTGCACTTCTCTTATCACAGAAATTGGGATCAATGCTTTAGCTAATTAAGGTTCAGGAAAGTGGTGTGCATACGCATTCGGACAGGTCGCCGAATAGCGATTAAGCAGTATGTGAGGACCTATGCAAGGTACATGCAGCTCTACACTTTTTTTCTAATTTTTATTTAAAAATAAATAAATATCTACAAAAGTGACTACTGCGGAACTGAATTTATGAATAAATATGGTCCAACAAAAGATCTAAGAAAAATGACTTTCATGTAGAGCTTAAAACAATCTCTATCAATCAAAGACTACTGCGGAACTGAATTTATAAATAAATATAATCCAACAGAAGATCTAAGAAAAATGACTTTCATGTAGAGCTCAAAATATTCTCTATCAATCTAAAAGTCTGCACACATAATAGTTGGCGACAATCACCAAAATATGTAAGAAAATGTCTGTCTGCACAAGTTCAAATCTAGGATTTTGTTGTGCACTTCTCATCGAAAATGTATAATGGGTGAACATGGGACAGAACATGTGAACATGGGAAAAAAGAAAAAGCAAGAAAATACACCTATCTTATATTCACATCAAGACAGAACAAGTGAACATGGGAAAAAAGAAACAGCAACAAAATGCGTAATGGGAATTGGGGATCGCGACAAGAAACAGTAAGAAGATAACATAAGATATCAAAAGATGATAACAATCGTAAAATAGAGCATCAAAAATGAAAAAAAATGGGGATCTAGGGTTACCACAGGCGGAGGAGTTCGCGGTGACGGAGGAGCTTGGAGGTGGAGGGGCTTTACGGTGCTGGTTGGAGGCAGAGGGGTTTCGGGAGAAGATTTGTGGCAAAGGATGGAGGCGGAGGGTTTGGGTTTTGCAGGAAGATGAGTATCAGGGGAGAAAGACTATTCGGGAGAGAGGGGGTTCGCGGAGGGAATTTTTAGTGATATCGGATCTGGATTTTGAAGATCTGTATCAGATTGCTCAGCAAGAGTCTAAGCGGTCGCACGAGTCGAATATGCGGCCTACATATGCACAAAGGGTGCATAGTTGTGCACTTCCGGTAATCGGTTCGCTAAAGAGGGAGCACAGGCATATGCCACCGCATATGCCAAACCACATTTTTATGTTTAGACTATACCATTAATACTTCCAGTATTATCTTCCCAAAAAATATCGTTAAAGAAATGTGATTAACAAGTATAAAATTAGTATTCATTCAGGAGTATAACCCCACAGATTTCCCCTTCCACTTTAACATTTTTTCAGCAATAGAATCACAATTTACCAAAAGGGAAAGGCAAAGATATCTCAAGAGAAAGATAGAAGCGTGTTCCCTAGCAAGTCTCAGGTTAGGACACACAAGATACCAATGTAAATCTTAAAATACCAAGTAAAGTGTCCTTCAACTATTACTAAACGGTGTCTGTACTTTAAGCACCGTTATATGAAGAAAACATGCATCTGAATATCTAATGTGTGCAAATTACAATAAAATCAAACAGAACTGCAGCTTCTTTTGTAAAAATCTCCACAAGTGCATCCAGATATAAGCAATCGAAATAAAGAATTCTACCTTGAGCATCACCATTTCTTCTTTAGTAGGACAAAATTTGATGAGATTTTCCACTTGATCAATGTCCAAAACTGAAGTATCCAAGGCTAAGATAGCACTCTGGTGACACAAGACATGATGCTGCAATTAGTAGTGAATTTGCGGATAAAGAAATCTTCATGAAATACCTAAGACGGTTCCCCGAGCAATAATCACCACGATGATGAAAAGTGAAAACGCAAAATAACTTTGTGGTGAAAGTAAAACAAAAAGTCAGCCCACTATGTTTTAGTGAGGCTAGATCATTAAATCCTTATTCCATTGCACATATGCATTTCGACAACTGCAAGTATTGAAAAAGTTGTTTTGTTGTCATTGTCAATAACAAAAAGTACAAAATGATGCATGGTGCGATGTAGTCTGTATAGTAACTGGGCAATTTCAGTTTCAAAGAGATTGAATATGAATACTGATCTCACCTAGGAAAACTTGAAAATATACTTACTGGGACCATTTCACCAATATAATCAGAAATCATGAAAAATGCTATAAATGGTGGATTAATTGAATATTATGTACATATGGCTCTTAAATCAATAAATAATACAGAAATTCACAATTTTCACGACAAAAGGAGGTGTATTTAGGGCATTTTACTGGTATGGAATCATACACTGCATACTGATATTCTTAGAAAGTAAAATAAAGAAGTAAAAAACAATTCATTACAAGTTTAATGAGCCATCTGTACCAGCAAAATGCAGCAATTATATGATTATTAACCATTTGGATCTCTGATAACTAAACAATAGTATTATAAAAGAGATTATATCAGCAATATCCATAAATTTTAAAATGAGCTAGCAAAATATACTCGAATTGGAAGTCATATAAATGTATCAGCAAATGCAAATATCAAGTTGAGCTCTTCATAGACAAACTTGGGATTTGTGATCCCACTTAAGTACGATAAGTTCAGGATCATGGGATACTTTACTATCATATAGGAACAGTTGTTGCACTATATGTACATCCAAGTAAATGCCCTTTAGATCCTACATCTATCTATGTGAAGAAGAAATCATGCAATGAAGGGGATTCTTGATTTGAAAGGAAGAAAAGACATTTTATTTAGGCAATCCACCCTCCTTTTGTTTTTGTTCCTTTTTTAGTCCGGTTACAAGGTCCGAATAAATATCAATCGTATTCAAACATTTAATTTCTTGATATATTCTATATACCCCTTCCGAGCTCCAGAAAATAAATCAACACAAAATCCGACGAGGAGAATCATCTTGAGCCACAATGAGATGGTGGTCACGGTGGTGATGGTGAGCGGGGGAAGATGTGTGTGTGGATGGGTGATAGGGGCGTGCAGAGAGAATGGTGAATGAGAAGACAGAGCCACCGAGAGAGCGGAGGGCCACTGTTCGAGGAAATCGTGAGGTGAGTGGGCGAAGATTATGGTGTTTCTGATGTAATAGATAAGGGCACATGGTGTAGAGGTGTACGACCAAGCTCCCTTTTTGTTTCAAGTGTCGAAGTCCTTGTCATGTGAGAAAAGATTGTCATGGTGTTGCCTTGGTGGCGGTGGAGGATATCTTGCAGAGTGAGATCCAGTGGGTGGAGTCCTCATCACTGAAGGGTCATGTGATGACATGTTGCTGGTACTTCAGGTTTTGGAGAAGATTCAGGTTGTGGGTTGCGTCGAGGATGCAATGTGGGACTTGCCTTCGACACTGCATCCGGGGAATCGACAAGGATGAGATCCCTATGTTAGGGCATTTTTCCAGTGGGATCAAGTGGCGGAAACCTCTATTTTGTGATAAGGCTCAGGAGGTGGGGCCTAGGAGGTTGGTCACGATTCGGGGCTACCGATGAGATTTCGTGTGATTGACACGGTACGGGGAAGCTCTGAGATCTGTTGGTGACATAGAAAAGGTGTTGTGGTCCGACCTCTTGCCGAGGGAGTCGTAGGAAGCTCTAGTAGCCATGAGGGATCCCATTGGGCCAACAACACGCAAGGTCATCTGCCGCATGGGTCGGTCCTTCCGGGTTGAGCTAGAGCTGTTGGGTGAAGAGTTCGTTGGGCTACTGATCATCCTAGTGGAGGAGAGACAAAATAAGTGGTTGTTGAGGCATAGGCAGCAAATCGGCAAGGAGGGAGTGTCACCGGTGACGACGAGGGGGATTCATGGAGGAAATCCCACGAGATTGGTAGGATTCGGGTGTGGTCGGTGCAGCAGGGTGTGATGTTCCAAAAGGAGATTCAAAGGTGATATGAGCGACACCTCCAACGTTTCCAGATTTGGCATTGAACGAGAGGATTTTCGAACCCTAAATTGCAGTGGCTCTGGAGGGATTTTCGGGCGGTTGGACCCGATGTTGTCTGTGGATCTGGAATCTAATGTTGGAGCTATTGGCAAGTCCGAATGTGGCAACGGCAGGATGGTCTTTTACCATGTTCAAGTAATAAGCCATGGTAATACAGTGCTTTATACATGTGACCCTCGCTCTTCCTATGTCGCTCCCCTCATTCATTGCCCCCTCTCCCTTCCCATTACTCTTCCCTTACGCCCTTCATCACACCCTCGATCACGCCATCACACTCCATCCGCCCCTCTCCCTCCATCTTGCCTCTACAATCCCTCTCTCCCTTCCCCACGCCCCTGCTCAACCTTGCGTGCTCAACCTCCCTCCTACTTTATCCCAACCTCTCACCTGATTTTAAGATTCGTTCTTAGAAAAGTTCTTTTTGTTAAGATTGGGCAAGCCACACTCTTGATATAAGGCTATATGCATATTGCATGAGCTATCTTGCATTGTTTTTGGAGTTAAATGAATGGAGTTACCATAACTCTACAATATCATGCTTATCAGTAAAAAATAATGATATCTAATTTTGGTAAAGTATATTCATTTTACTATATGAAAGGTCTATTAGGTCCAATCATTTAGATTTATTTTGACTGATTGTTTCCTTTTGTGAGTCCATCTCTTCCTATATAAAGAGCCGGTATGGTTTTTAAAAAAACAAGTAATGAGTTCATGATATTAAGATTTTGACTCCTTATCACCCTCCCGTCTATATTATTTCCTTTGTAAAATTTGATCCCCCCATCCTATTCCTTCCTTAACCCACAAAGCTAGTTGTGACATGTGAGTCTCCATTCTATCTTCAAATCCCATTTGCATGACCAACGTAAAGGTGCAAAAAGACAATTGACAGGATAGACCACCTCAATGTTATTTTTTTGAAAGGAAAAATGACGTCACAGTTTTGATTTTTGTAAGCATGATCTCACAGTAAAAAACCGAAGCACTTACTAGCATATCCTGGAGAGGCATTTTGATTTTTGTAAGCATGATCTCACAGTTTTTGGATCTATTCATGTCAACCTACAAAATTGAATTAGAAAAATAAATGTGCAAAAGATATGTTTGCTCAAAACACAATTACCTACGGCAAAAGAATGGCATTCTCTTGGTGATTAATTACCTAATACACCAAAAATTTAAGGCTAAAAGACAAAGATCGACTATATGATCACTTTTTACAGCAAAAAAATCGAGAACTCTTGAGGAGAACGAAAACTAAGTGAAAATTCCCGTGAATATAGATATACCATAGGTCGTCGATGAAAAGGTCAAACAATGTAACAAGTTGGTTCAATTCAATAGTTAAAGTTCAAGCTAATGTTTTCAAGTATATTAATGAAAACATTTCAACAATGAACGGAACCCATTTAATATTAGTACAATCAACATCAAAGCAGGTACTGATGTGCCCGATAAACAAAACACTGTTAGAGATGAACCAGAACTCGGCTCAAGCATTAGCTTTATTGGGTTCATCTTCATTGGCTAAGATTAACTCATCATCCAAGGCAAAAGCTCTGAGAAATGTCTGCAACACTACCAATGCCAGGTGATGTGTTCTGAAAACATACAAGGTGGCGGGGTTCTATTGCAAAAGTCTATGCCCAAACAACTGGAGATAGCTTGCCAGTAGCAGTTTTTCAGGGGATTTTGCTTTAGCTGTATTGTTTCTGGAAATAGCGTGTAATGCCCGATAGAGCCGTTAATTTTATGAATAGGTAGGTAAAATATAATGTGCATATGTTTAGGTGGGCAGATCTGGAAATAATAAAGCTTTTTTGAATAAGATGCCTCTTTAGGACTCCAGATATTTACAATAAAGCCATGTATACTTCATATTTATAAATTATAATAATGTCCCACAAACTGCCATTTTAACACATGCCATTTTACCCTCCAGTTAACTCATGTTAATCCTAAAATTTGGACTCGACATAAGGATTTTCACGCATATCCCCCTAAATCTTCACACATCTGCATCTTTGATGCATCCCTCTCTGCCACCTCTCTTGTTTATTTAAACCTCCATCTCTAACATGTCCCCTCCACCATCCTCTCTAACCTCTTTAGGGAACCTCCATCTCCATCACCCGCTCTTTCTCGTGACTGAGGGTGGGAGCTGTATATCCTTTCAGCAAAAGGTCCATAAGTAAAATGCTATTTTGACCTGCTCTCCTGATTTGATGAAAATCATGCCCTTTAAGGCCCAAATCAATTAAGAGATTTTGTAAAAATCATAATTATACTCCCACTCCCTCCACACAAATAGGCCCTTAGAGGAGACCCACACCCCACCTATCCTCAAATATGGCACCCCCCCCCACATTTGGAGCCATCAACCACCCCTATCCCTGCGCTAAGGCATGACAAGAAAAAGTAACAACATCATCCATGTGTCTACTCAAAGGAACTGTACCAGTGCACATGCAGACAATGTGATTGTGGCTAGGATTTGGAGTTCTGGGGTCACACTGGTGTAAACATCCTAATATTACATCCACACTAGCTATATTTGTATTGGTTATAATCTGACCACTGGAGTTTTATCCAACGCTTTATTATATAATTCTTTAAGGCTTTTTGGTCTTCTATCAAGGGGGACTTCATGGATCTCCTACAGCATATGCAATCAAGCAGTATTGATGGTAGTAACTTGAGACACCTCAATCACTCCATCATGTCTCTATCTACAAAAAATGGAGACAAGAAAAGAACTGAAAACTACAGACCCATCAGCATCATCAACAGGCCTTTTAGGATTATCTTCAAAACCCTAGCAGATAGATGGGCCTCCAAGGATTTTAAAAAAGGCATCTGCCGGTGGTCTTATTAAAGGCTTTCAACTCTTTCGCGGGGAGTTGCAAATCTCGGATGTCCAGTTCATCGACCACCTACTCATGTTATTCAATTTGATCCCGAGCCAATTAAATCTCTAGCCATTATTCTAGAAAACTTCTCCCTTATGTCTATCTCCAAATAAACACAGACAAATCCTCCATGCACAGTCTAAATTTTTTCACAAGAAAAGAGAACGAGGGGACCTCGTATCTTGGATGGGCTCTAGGGAGCTAACCAATAGATTACCTTGGGGTATTTCCCAAAATGTCAAATGTAGCGGGATGGCAACCACTACTTGATAAATTCATTGAGAAGCTTGGGGACTGGAAAGCTAGGATGCACGAATAACATAACCTAACCACATGCTTAACCCCTTCAGCAAACCACCTATTATTTGTACTCAAGCTACCTTAAAAATTGATAAAATAAGGCGAGACTTCCTATAGAATAGAAAACAAAATCTGAATCAAAACAAATCTAATCGCATCAAAGTTGCATGGGAAAAAAATGCAAACCCAGAGAAAATGGTGAGTACAGAATATTAGATTTGGAAAGTTTCAGTAATGTGATGTTAAGCAAGAGAACGATAAAGCTAGTTGGGGAGGGAAAAGAGTTCCAATATAATTTGGTGAGCTTTATATCAATTAGGGGTAAACATATACCCCTGCTTGCTACCTATAAATTTATAATGCGGATGATTCAATTATTTGAAAGTCCATGAAAAAAGGCTCAAGCACTACTAGATCTTCAGCAAGCAAAACCCTGATATCTGGAAAACACACTCTCCTGTGGCTTGACCCTTTTGATGGCCACAATTTCCCTTAAATAAATGGTTCCTAATCTCTGTCCCTTTGCCCAAAATAAAAGGAAATGTAACAGGAAGGCTCGAAAATTGAGCTTCACTTGAAAGTAGAGCAGTGCTCCAAGTTTAGTTATAAACTAAATAAACTAAAAGCAAAGCTCCATAGGATCAAGCTTATAGACGGAGATGATAGCCGAGCCTTTCCTGTGGACCTTGGACAAAGAATATGGAGAAGCATGAACAAAAATCTTTATCACCTCTTCTAACATAAAGGTCAATGTCCATCCTTCTACTCGAAGTTCTGGAAACACCTCTTTCATCAGCGAGTAGCTTATTTCCCATGGCTCTTACATCATGGCAAGCATATAACCCAAGTTATGCTACAAAGAATGGGAGATAAGATCCCCAGAATATGCATATTATGCAAAGATATAACTAAATCTTGGGATCGTATTCTATATAGCTACAAACTCACAATCCATACTTTAAATTATTTATCATTACCCATGAAAAACTAACCTTATTAGGATTTCTTTACCATAGACGAAAATCCAAAACTCCTCATTTCTAGTAAATGAAAGCTAAAATGGCAACAACCTGCCCGTTCATATGGAAAGAGAAATGCTGAAAAAACGTTGATAACTAAATGAATATAACAATTTGAGTTTTAAAGATATCTTCTTGTCATAAAGAACACATGAAGCTCCTCTCCCCTTTATCCATCTAGTATTAATTCTATGAATGACATCTCCATGAATCCATCTGTCCTTTTAAAGATTTAAGATTGAACCTAAATAATTAAGAGCATCCTTATTCCGGATAAAATATATTACATACCTTACCTTTATTACATCTTGAACTTCGTTATTTTTGAACTTACCTTCTGCACACCCTAGCTTCCACATATTTAAAACCGTAAAATTTCAGAGTCTCCCTCCAAAGCTCAAGCTTCATGTTGACTCTATCATATATCTCGTTCACTAGAAAAATATCATCTGCAAACGACATGCACAAAAGCACCTACCCTGATACGCTTGTTAATTCGTCCATAATGAAGTAAAAAAGTAAGGACTCATGGTTGATACTTGGTGCAAATCAATATGGATATAAAAATGATATGTCGACCTATTGGAGTCATCACACAAGTTGCTAAATCTTTTAATTATAAACGTGAAAAATCTCACAAATTTTAAGATATAATAGTCCATGAACTTTAGAATGAGCTTGAAGTTAGTCATTGCACCTATAATGTACTACATATGAGTTACATTGGTAGATATATAGATCGCATACATCAATATTTTGAGGACATAATGGTATACGAGAAACTTAGGATGACTTACGTGCACCTTTCTAGTTGTTTTATGGTAGATGGCCGAATGAGGGGCCTTATTTTATAGTCTATAATCTAACCTCTGTCAAGGAGAAGTTGTTGCTTCTTCTAATTGATGGAAAGGTTTTTATCATGATTTTCCATGGTCTTCCTTATCAGCTTCATCGGTGTGGGTTCTGTGCCTTCCCCTCTTCTATAGTTCTTGTTTTCAACCAAAAATCATATTGTGTTTGAATATATCCACTGAGAGGATTTCTCAATTATACAATTGATGGGACCCGGTTGATTTTCCTCATTTCTTGTGGAAGATTGTCTTGCATAAGGCGATTAAAGAAAAAAAATGAATGGTTGCGATTTTATAGAAAGAAGATTTGATGGTCTTATGTAAGATAGATTATAAATACTATTGAGGGAAATGAATGGCTTGATTTATGAGAGGCCTTAGGGTTCTCTTATATAGGAGAGGAACCTATTGGACAAATTACAAGAAGAGGATAAAAGAAATAAAAAATAAGCAAAAACAATAATAATAATAATAATAAATATCTCAACACTCCCCCTCAAGCTGGAGCGTAGATATCGATCAGACTCAGCCTGGAATAACATCTCTGATAAAGCCCTATGGTAAGGGACTTAGTAAGAACATTTGTTTTCTGGTCTCCAGAGCTAACATGCGTAGTGGCGATAAGACCCTTATGTATCATATCACGAGTGTAGTGACAGTCCACCTCTATGTGCTTCGTCCTCTCATGAAAGGCTGGATTGTTGGCAATAAAGAGAGCAGCCTGATTGCCACATTGGAGGTGCATGGGAAGAGGCGCCTCTATAGTCAGGTCAGTAAGGACAGATCTGACCCACATCATCTCTGTGCTAGCCTGCGCTATGGCCCTGTATTCTGACTCAGCACACGATCTGGAAACCACAGTTTGCTTCTTGCTTTTCCATGAAGCCAGGGAATTCCCCATGAACACAGCAAAGCCTGATGTAAACTTCTATCCTTTGGACACCCAGCATAATCTGCATCTGCACATGCGGTAACTGAAAGAGATATGCCTCTACTGAAAAGAAGTCCTGTACCAGGTGAAGTCTTCAGATATCTCAGAATCATATGTACTGCATCCATATGTGTCTGTCTGGGCTGCTCCATAAACTGACTCACTTTGCTCACGGCATAGGCTATGTCGGGCCTGGTAATAGTCACATACAGTAGCTTGCCAACAAGCTCCTTGAACCTCTTCTTGTCAACCTCCTTAGTATCATCATCATAGAACTTTATACACGAGTCAATAGGAGTAGTGGCAAGTCTGCAATCTGCCATGCTTGTCTCTAAAAGAAGGTCTGTAACGTACTTCCTCTGGGTCATCACAAGACCACGCTGGTTCCTGGCAAACTCCAGTCCAAGGAAGTAACGTAAGTGTCTAAGACCCTTAGTCATAAACTGTTGGCTTAGGAAGTCCTTGGCACCCTGAATACCCTGCTTGTCATCTCCTGTAACAATAATGTCATCAACATAAACAAGAATGACAATAGTACCTCTCTGCGTCCTCTGCACAAACAAGGAGTAATCAACAGTCGATCGCACAAATCCCTGATGCTCTATCAAGTCCAAGAGCTTCTAGAACCATGCTCTTGGACTCTGCTTAAGGCCATAGATAGCCTTATAAAGCCTGCACACATTCTGACACTCCCCCTCAGCAGCAAACCCAGGTGGCTGCTGCATGTAGACATCCTCTTGTAGATTGTCATAGAGGAAGGCATTCTTCACATCTAGCTAGCAAAGGGGTCAATCTCATGTCACAGCAACAGAAATGAGAATACGCGGAGTAGAATGTCTGGCAACTGGAGAGAAATTATCCTGATAGTCCACCCCATATGTATGGGTAAACCCACGAGCTACAAGTTTCTCCTTATAGCGATCCACACTGCCATCTGCACGGTGTTTCACTGTGAATACCCATTTGCATCCCACAATGGATGCATCACCTGGAGAAGAAACAAGACTCCATGTACCGCATGACTGTAGCGTGGCTGATGCAGCATGATCTTACATGATCACTTTTTCAACATTTTGCTTTATTTATTTTATTTAATTTTATTCTATGTAAAAGGCTCATTATAAAAGGCCTTATTATCCTTTCTTTTTTTTCCCTCTTTTCCTAATTTTTAGGAAGCTGTTGCTTATTTTGGGGGTTAGCCTCTATAAAGGCTCCCCAAATGTTAGGATTTTTTTAAGTTTGAATGAATAATTAAGTTTTCCCTCACTTATCTCTCTCTCTCCTCCCCGTCGTTCTCGTCACCCTCCCCTTTCTCTCCCGTGTCCTAGACTCCCCCCCCCCCCCCCCGACGCCGCATCTTCCCCTCTTCTTCCTCCCCCGCGCCTCCTGCCCCCTCCACGGCCCTCGACCCTCACCCGTGTCGCCTCCTCCCACCCCTGTGCACCCTCTCCACGCCGCACCACCCCTCCCTTTCCCCACCTGCGCCCCCCATCCCCAACGCACGTGCCCTGTCAGTACCGCTCCCCCCTCCTCCCCGTGCGTCGACCTCGCGACACCGCCCCGCCTCACCGCCACCCCGCCGCATCGCCTCCCGCGCCAACCTGTTTCCCACACCGCCCCCCGCTCCCCTCTCTTCTCCCGCACCTCTCTTCCCCGCGACCTCAACTCGCCACCGCCACCTCCTGCTTGTCCCCTACCCTCCATCGTCGCGCCTTTCCCACTTAGAAAACCCTTCCTCCCCCCCCCCCCCCCCCGACATAGCCGATGATCCACCGCTACGATGCGTCCGGTACGTCCACGACTAGTTGCAGCCGCCATCACGTTTCCACGGTCAACGGTCAGATCTGAAGCGCGCCGAAAAATCCCTTGCGGGTTGTGGTATGAGAGTTATTCTACCAATTATTTCGCTACATCATTTTAGTTGCGTGGCCTGTTATATTGCTGTTTGATTTGGTGAATGATTGAGGTTCTAAACTGCAACATCGCTAATTGTTTCCATTAGTCATTAACTATTTGATTTGCCCTGAAATTGTGGAGAAATCGGTGCTAGAACTCGAGTATTTTTGTTGTCTATTGTTGCTAATTTCCTTCGTTTTACCGTCAACTTAGTTGTTTTTCGTCATTTAATCCATTAATTTTCAAGTTTAGGGTTGCCTTCAAGTCACCTCTTAATTAGGTTGCATCAATTTGGTATCAGAGCCTAGCGTTCCTGCATCTCGCCTACATTCCATTCGTTTCATTGCATAAAAAAAAGAGAACAATAAAAAAACAAAAAAATCCCAAAACAAAGAGAGCAGAAAACCTAGGATTCCCATGGCCGACAAACCTAGTTCCTCTAAAACCGGCTATACCCCACACACTGAGCTAACACTAGAATCTTTGAATACCCAAATGCTACGGATGTTCGAACAACTGTGCGGAGAAATTGCCACCCTAAATTGTCAAATGCTAGAGAAAAATCATAGTAATGAGACGCCAAACAAAGGCTGGCGTACTAGTCGGAGACCACACTCCCGGAGTAACACTTCCCGCGACTCTAGCTCATCTACTTCTGACGGACATGTTAGCAATTGGCAATCACAAGAAAGTGAAGAAGAAGGACCAAGAGATGACATCCCTTTCACTCCCAAGACCCAAGATCCCCTCCCCTCTGGATATCAATTCCCGCCGCGACCTGGACCTAGGTCCGATGACGGATGGGATCGAGGCATCCGTCTCGATGTTCCGGAATTTGACGGAGGACGAGACCCTGATGTCTTCTTGGATTGGCTCCAAACAGTCGAACACTTCTTTGTGTGGAAGTCTATGCCTAGTGAGCGAAAAGTTCAATTTGTCACCATCAAACTGAAGGGACATGCTTTGCTATGGTGGGACCGTTTGCAATCTGAACGCAAACGAAAGGGGAAAAGTAAGATCCGCAGTTGGAGCAAGATGAAGGCCAAACTGAAAACCAAATTCGTGCCGGAAGACTACAAACGAGATCTATACGCACGACTGCAATCATGGAAACAAGGCACCATGAGCGTGAAGGAATACACCGAAGGGTTCCAATCCCTCGTTCATCGCAACCGCTTGCAGGAGACTCCTATTAAGGAAGTCACCCGCTACATGCAAGGACTCCGCCAAGTTATCCAGGACGAACTCTACCTCCACCACTGTCGAGACGTCGATGAAGCTTACAAGCAGGCTGAACGGGCTGAGACTAAGCTTGCTAAGGCCCAGACAAGGAAGATGTCTTTTTCTGTGAACTCCGTGCCTCGCACCAGTATCCCGATGACAACCACCAAACCGATAGGTTCCCCATCAATCGTTACGGGTAAACCCCAAGCCAAACCATCAACCCCTGTCGTCGCCCGACCACCTACTGGAAACCCCGGACCCGGCATCTTAGGAAGTCGACCTATTGTAGGATCCGATACTTGTTTCCGATGTTATCAAAAGGGACATCGAGCAGCAGAGTGCCCAAACCCTAAGGCTAGACCCACCCATTTATGCACCATCGACGACCCTGAAGACCCTGACCCTGACCAGCATGAATCACCTGAAGAGGATCCGACCGCTTTGACTGCTGACACCGTGGGAGCCGATAACTACGAGCATCTAGGAGTGGATGGAGACGTGTCCGAACCCTTCTTGGTCATTGAACATGAGAACTTTATCGCTCCTGACAGCACACCCACAAATATCCTGCTCACACCCGCTGTCAACGACGCTGATAGTTGGCTGCAACGCAGCATCTTCCGAACCACCTGCACCTCAGGAGGGCGACGATGTTCGCTGATCATTGATGGAGGAAGCGTTGAGAACTTCGTTTCACAAGAAATGGTCGATAAGTTGGGTCTGCCAACTCAAGCACTCGAGAAACCTTCCAGTGTGGCATGGTTTCGAGGTGGTACCCAACTTCCGATCCACCGTCAAAGCCTCGTTAGCTTCTCAATTGGGCCTTCATATAAAAACGAGGTGTGGTGCTATGTCTCCCCTATGGATGTCTGTCACATACTACTTGGGAGACCTTGGAAATTCGATCGAGACACTGAGCAGAGAGGAAAACTGAACACTTACTCCTTTCTCATAGACAAGGTGCGTGTGACCCTTAGACCACAAGGCGATGCCCTTAGCCCTCGCCAGGTGGCTACACTTCGAGCCGCGACCACACAATCTGGTAAAAATACTCCACCATCAAAGTCCTCGACTACGGGTCCCGTATTGTTGATGGAAGCCCAGACATTCCAACGTGAAATCCAGGAGAGCTCCATCATTTATGCGTTAATGGGACGTGAAGTGAGCCAACCAGAAACAACTACACCCGAAGTCCCGCCTGAGATAAAACCCATCATCCAGGAGTTTGCTGATATTATGCCTGAAGAGTTGCCTGAAGGACTACCCCCGTTGCGAGACATTCAACATCACATTAACCTAGTCCCTGGAGCCAGCCTACCCCACTTACCACATTATCAAATGAGCCTAAGTGAGCATGAAGAAATGAACAGGCAGGTTACTGATCTTCTATGTCGTGGATATGTTCGAGAGAGTATGAGCCCCGTGGCGGTTCCTGCTCTGCTTACACCAAAAAAGGATGGTACATGGAGAATGTGCGTGGATAGTCGTGCTATCAACAACATCACGATCAAGTATCGTTTTCCCATTTCGCGCCTTGATGACATGCTTGATATGCTATCGGGTGCCAAATTGTTCTCCAAAATGGATCTTCGCGGTGGCTACCATCAGATTCGCCTCCGACCTGGAGACGAGTGGAAAACTGCCTTTAAGACCAAAGAGGGCCTCTATGAATGGACGGTAATGCCCTTCAGCCTGTCGAATGCCCCCAGCACCTTCATGCGAACCATGAATCATGTATTACGACTCTTCATTGGTAAGTTTGTGGTTGTATACTTTGATGACATACTGATCTACAGTTTCACCAAAGACGACCACTTATCTCACTTGGGACAAGTCCTGGAAACCTTGAGAGCCCAACAACTGTATGTCCACCTCAAGAAATGCTCCTTCATGTCTGACACGGTCCTCTTCCTGGGATACATTGTCACTGCCGATGGGCTTAAGGTTGACCCCTCTAAGATTCAGGCCATTCAGAGCTGGCCCGTGCCCAAAACCCTCACTGAGATTTGCAGCTTTCTGGGATTAGCTTCTTTCTACCGACGTTTCATCCGGAACTTTAGCACTTGCGCAGCCCCGTTGGTAGATTGCACGCGTAAAGGCGCACCCGCATGGACTCTTGAAGCAGAAACCAGCTTTCAAAATCTAAAACATCAATTGACACATGCCCCTGTTTTGGCATTTCCTGACTTCACCAAGGTTTTTGTAGTCGTTTGCGACGCCTCACATGTCGGGATTGGTGCCGTTCTAAGTCAAGAAGGACGACCTGTAGCATTCTACAGTGAGAAATTGAATGACGCTCGATCACGGTACTCCACTTATGATGTAGAATTCTATGCCGTGGTGCAAGCCCTCAAGCATTGGAGGCATTACCTGATCCAACGTGAATTTGTCCTTAACTCTGATCATGAAGCCTTAAGATATCTGAATTCGCAGAAAACCCTTAACAAACGCCATGCCAAATGGGTTAGTTTCCTCCAAGAATACACGTTCCATCTCAAGCACAAGGCTGGCACCCTGAATCGTGTGGCCGACGAATTGAGCAGGCGAGCCCACGCCCTGACCACAATGACAGTCAGCACAACAGGATTTGACGCACTCAAGGACCTCTACCCCACCGACCCTGACTTCGGACAAGTTTATGCTGAGTGTACCGAAACTGGACAGGATCCAACAGCCACCTATGTCCTTCATGAGGGATTCTTGTTCAAGACCCACCAACTGTGCATCCCTGCCACTTCACTTCGAGAGAACCTAATTTCAGAACTACATAACGGCGGTTTAGCTGAACACTTTGGAAGTAATAAGACCTTGACCCTTCTCCAAGAGCGATTTTATTGGCCGCAATTGCGAAAGGATGTTACAAAGTTCGTACAAAAATGCCGAACATGTCAAAGATTCAAAGGCCATAGGCAGAACATTGGGTTATATACACCTCTGCCGATTCCTCTGCGACCCTGGGAAGACATCACTATGGATTTTGTGCTAGGCTTACCCCTCACGGTACAGAAAGTTGACTCTATTTTTATGGTTGTGGACAAGTTTTCTAAAATGGCACATTTCATTGCATATAGAAAAACCTCAGATGCATCTCACGTCGCTGATTTCTTTTTTCGTGATGTCGTTCGATTGCATGGTGTCCCTCGTTCTTTTACTTCGGATCGTGATACCCGATTTTTGAGTCATTTTTGGTGCACGCTTTGGTCTCGTCTTGGTACTCGTTTGTAATACAGGACCGCTTATCATCCACAAACAGATGGGCAAACCGAAGTAGTTAACAGATCATTAGGAAATTTATTGCGATGTCTTGCAGGGGACTCTCCGTCCAAATGGAATCTAATTCTTCCCCAAGCTGAATTCGCGTATAACAGTTCCACTAATAGGTCCACCGGAAAATCGCCATTTGAGAGCGTGTACGGCTTTCCACTTACCCAATTTCTAAACCCTAAACCCACAACCATGCATTAGGAGAAGTAGTGCAGCTGCTGAGGATCTGGTCGAACACCTAACCCACATCCATACTGAAATCCGAGCCAAACTCCAAACCATGACCCAGAAATACCAAGCCCAAGCCAACCTACACCGAAGAGAGAGCGAGTTCAGAGTTGGAGAATTAGTAATGGTCCACCTAAAAAAAGAGAGATTTCCTTTAAGAGTCCACCAAAAAATTGAGTGAACGAAAGATTGGTCCATTCCGAATCCTCAAAAAGATTGGGCTCAATGCTTACTTACTTGATCTGCCGCCAGACGTCCAGACATCGCCAGTCTTTAATGTATCAGATCTCTTCTTATATCATGGGGATGAACAGACAGATGCCACTACGCCAGCAGTTCCCGCCGATGATACGCGCCAACCACCAGCCGCGACTGATACCGATTAGATTGAAGATATTGCAGATATCCGAGATATGACGACTAGACGTGGTCTCTTCTGACGATATCTAGTCAAGTGGAAGGGACAACCTCTTACAGATTGCACCTGGATGGACGAGGATGAACTCCAACAACTCCGCCCCTATATACTTCAGAACTTCCACGATGCCATCTCGACGGAGCGAGATTCTTCTCAGCAGGGGGGAGTTGATGCAGCATGATATTACATGATCACTTTTTCAACATTTTGCTTTATTTATTTTATTTAATTTTATTCTATGTAAAAGGCTCATTATAAAAGGCCTTATTATCCTTTCTTTTTTTGTTTTCTCTCTTTTCCTAATTTTTAGGAAGTTGTTGCTTATTTTGGGGGTTAGCCTCTATAAAGGCTCCCCAAATGTTAGGGTTTTTTTAAGTTTGAATGAATAATTAAGTTTCCCCTCACTTATCTCTCTCTCTCCTCCCCGTCGTTCTCGTCACCCGCCCCTTTCTCTCCCGTGCCCTAGACTCCCCCCCCCCCACCCGACGCCGCCTCTTCCCCTCTTCTTCCTCCCCCGCGCTTCTTGCCCCCTCCACGGCCCTCGACCCTCACCCGCGCCACCTCCTCCCACCCCTGCGCACCCTCTCCACGTCGCGCCACCCCTCCCTTTCCCCACCTGCGCCCCCCATCCCCAACGTCCGTGCCCTGCCAGTACCGCCCCCCCCCTCCTCCCCGTGCGTCGACCTCGCGACACCGCCTCGCCTCGCCGCCACCCCGCCGCATCGCCTCCCGCGCCAACCTGCTTCCCACACCGCCCCCTGTTCTCCTCTCTTCTCCCGCACATCTCTTCCCCGCGACCTCAACTCGCCACCGCCACCTCCAGCCTGTCCCCTACCCTCCATCGCCGTGCCTTTCCCACTTCGAAAACCCTTCCTTCCCTCCCCCCATCTCGACATAGCCGATGATCCGCCGCTACGATGCGTCCGGTACGTCCACGACTAGTTGCAGCCGCCATCACGTTTCCACGGTCAACGGTCAGATCTGAAGCGTGCCGAAAAATCCCTTGCGGGTTGTGGTATGAGAGTTGATTATACCAATTATTTCGCTACATCATTTTAGTTGCGTGGCATGTTATATTGCTGTTCGATTTGGTGAATGATTGAGGTTCTAAACTGCTTTGATTTGCCTAGAAATTGTGGAGAAATCGGTGCTAGAACTCGAGCATTTTTGTTGTCTATTGTTGCTGATTTCCTTCGTTTCACCGTCAACTTAGTTGTTTTTCTTCATTTAATCCATTAATTTTCAAGTTTAGGGTTGCCTTCAAGTCACCCCTTAATTAGGTTGCATCAGTGGCCATTTCCTCTTCCACGGCTAACCTCCACTGACTGTCCTGAAGAGCCTCCTGATATGACCGTGGTATCTCCACGGTTGATAGTGCCACGGTAAATCTCCTGAAATCCCCTGACAGCCTACTCAAGGACACTTGTGATGCAAGAGGATAAGTAGCACAATTACGTTGCAGCTTACGCAGAGCAATCGACACGTCAAGATCATCAGCCAATTCTGTAACTTGTGAGTTCCCCTCCTGAGAGGGCACTTGCTCACCTGCCTGGAATCCTGTTGCACAAACAACTCAGTAGTACCATCAGTAGAAACTATGTGCTCATTACATACCTGAGGCGTGATAGATGACGGGCAAGGCCTATGAACATGCGGGACAGAGCAAGACCTGCGAGTAAAAACATGAGGCAAAAACTATGTCACGGTAGGAGGAGCCACAGGAGCAGGTGTAGGTGATGGTGGTGGAGGAGGAGTTGGTGGTGGTGGAGGAGGAGGTGGTGGTGGTGGTATGACAGTAGGTGGAGGAGGCATATAGATCTCGGCATCAGAGTCAGACGAAGCAAGTCTATCACCTGTAGGAGAAAAATACATGACAGACACAAAGAAGGTGACATCAGCACTGACAAACTTTCACCTAAGCGGATCAAAGCAGCGGTACCCTTTTTGGGTCCGAGAGTAGCTGACAAAAATGCACCTGACAGCTCTGGGAGAGAGCTTGTCACCACCAAGAGAGACATCATGGACAAAAGCAACAGACCCAAACACACAAGGAGTAACAGAGAAAAGATCCTTCTTGGGAAACGTAATCAAGAAAGGAATCTTCTCTCCCAAGACAGACGAGGGCATGTGGTTAACCAGATAGCAAGCAGTGAGGACAGCATCACCCCAATAAGCATGAGAAGCACGACTCTGCATCAGCAAGGTTCTGGTTACATCAAGTAAGTGACGGTGTTTGCGCTCAGCAATACCGTTCTGTTGGGAAGTATAGGCACACGAGGTCTGACGAACAATTCCCAAAGATCTAAAGAACTCAGAAAGTTGTAAAGTGCATAACTCTAAAGCATTGTTAGAATGAAGGTATTTGACTCTGACAGAAAAAATATTCATTATCTCATTAATAAAATACTTGATCACGGATCCAGTCTCAGACTTTTTCTTCAATGAAAAGACCCAGGACAATCTAGAAAAATCATCGACAATAACAAGATAAAAACGGTGTCCCTGGTGATCAGGAACATGACTCGGACCCCAAATATCTAAATGTAGGAGCTCAAACAACTGAGAACTGCTCTGACCCTAACAGGATGGAAAGGAGGAACGGTGATGCATCCCAAGATGGCATGCCACACACTGAAAAGAGGAACTCGTAGGAATCTGAGGGAGAACATGGCACAGCTTCTGCAGAGGAAGGTGGCCAAACCGAAGGTGCCACAGATATGGAGAGACCGGTCCTGTAGGTATAGTAGAAGCATCAACATGAGAAGGTTGGACCAGTCTGTATAACCCACGCTACTCACGGCCACATCCAATCATCCTGCCACTGAGTATGTACTGAAACACAAGAGACGAGGGGTCAAAATGGCACGACAATGCAGATCCTTATTAATTTGACTAACGGAAAGTAAATTCATCTGGAAGTCAGGACCATATAAAGCATTCTGAAGACGCATAGACGGTGTCAAATGCACCTCCCCCTGTCTTGTAACGGGTAAGTGGTCGCCATTAACAATGGCAACCCATCTGTCAGGTGGTATAGTCCTGTAGGACCTCAGCAGCGCTTTGTCTTCACACAAGTGGTGTGAAACACCAGAGTCCATAATCCACTCTGTCACGTATGCACCACTACAACCAGTAAAAGCATATGCGATACCTGAGGAGCTCGAAGTGGCTCTGGTTGTGGCTGCCAGTGTTCACAAAATCGGTTTGAGCGGCCGCATATGCGGTCGCATATGCCTGAGCGGATACCCTAGTGTGCTCATACATGAAGCCCCTCATTAGCGCCCTTTGCGCTTATGCGGTCTGCATATGTGAGTTGTGCGGCCGCATATGCGCTCGCTTCATGTTTTCGGAGCTTAATTAGGTCGTCGAATCTGAATCTACGAAAAAAGGCACCTGACACCCCGAATCACTTAGATACCCAAAACCCTAATTAGGGCTTCCACATCCAGAATCCCAATTCTTCGATTAGGGCTTCCACCTCCCGACTTCTGAATCATCGGAGTTTTTTTATTATATATTTTCATTGGTCTACCTTGATGTGTGCTAATTTTTCTATTGAAGTATTGATATTTGATTGAAAAAGATTATTTTGACCTCTATATGAAAGTCATCTTTCTTAGATTTTGTGTTGGACCACAATTATACATAAATTTAGTTCAGTTGTAGTTAATTCTGTACATATTTAATTATTTGTAGATAAAAAATTAGGAAACTGCGTAGAACCGCATATGCCCCCGCATAACACTTAATCACTATTCAGTGACCCGTCCGAACGCATACGCATACCGCTTTCCTGAACCTTGACGGCTGCAGTGTCTGTAGTGGTGGTGCCAGCAATAGGAGTCATAATCTCTCGAATACGAGAGACAATATCATCCAGGTAAGGATCGGCCTGGGAAGCAGGAGTCTCTGAAGGCTCAATATGTTCTGCTACGCGACCCGATACATAATATCCATGCTTCTGGTAGCATGAGTGCATGTCCAGTCAACGACGGAAGGTGCAAGGACCACGTGGACGCCTACCACCTCTGCCACGAGGGGTGCGTCCTCTAGACTGGGTTGGCCCTCCTCAGACACGAGAAGCAGCCATAGTAGAAGAGGGCAGAGGAGTGGTCGTAGAATGTATAATAATCCGGCTAAGACGGCTATAGGCCTCCTCCATGGGAGGTATAGTGGCCCAGTGAGAAGTTGTGTGCATGCTGCGTCGTACTCTGTATCAAGGTCAGCCATAAAAACCCCAACCATGGTAGAGTTCCTATAAGACTTTTGCTGCTCTAGAGATGTCGTAATGAAGCTTCTCGAACATGCCCCGGAGTGAAGAGTGGTATGCGTGCAGAGGATGACCATCTGCTTGGCATTGTAGATATCAAACTGTAGCTGAAGAATCTTGGCCTCATTCTTCGCTTGAGCATAAGTGGAAGCCAAAGTGTCCCACATCGCCTTGGCAGTGGGCTGGTTCAGGATATCATTGGCTATCTCTATGGTGAGGGTCTCACATAGGCAAACACACGCATACGTATCATCTTGCTTACAAGAAGCATTTGCCACATTCTTATCCACTAGCTTTGGATCTGACAGGATGTGCTCCTTATTGTTGCACTGCATGAGGGTGAGGAACTACATGGACCACAATTCATAGTTGGTCTCATCCGTCTTAGCGATGGGAGTCGGGCCTTTAAAGACTCCGGACGAGAAAATGTCACCCTTGTTCTCCGACATGATGAAAAAACGGCCAAAGACGGAACTCAACTGGGGAGTAGGCCGGTGTGAAGAAGTCTACACGGACATACAGAGGATTGGTTGTATGTGTAGACTCATACAACCATCATCATCAATCGTCGTGCTTGTTAGGGCCGGAAAAACGCAATTAATGTGGTTGAAATCATGTTATCTGGTCAAAATCAGACCACGGATCGAACCCCAGAGGTGAACGGAGGCCCGTGGGAGGGTCATCGACGACCGAGGAGGGCAGGGGTCATTGTCGGCGCTTGCCTGGATGGCTGGCCAGCACCCACCAAGGGGCTGGGTTGCAGCCTGGACTTCCGCCTAGAGTACGTGGGGGGATACGGGAACTCCGGTATAGGACAGTCGCTTCGATACCATGTTGAGGAAAATGAATGACTTGACTTATGAGAGGCTCTAGAGTTCTCTTATATAGGAGAGAAACCTATTGGGCAAATTACAAGAAGAGAATAAAAGAAATAGAAAATAAGCAAAACAAATTTAATAATAATAAACTCAACACATACAAATAAAAATTCCAGCTCGATAAGGTTTTTCTCCAGCTCAACTTATGCAAGATGAAGCTTGGATACCATAAGCTAGATTAAGTTCAATTCGAGGATGAAACATTTCGCAAAATTTAAACAGTGTTGAACTAGTTGGTAGACAATCCTACAACCACACTTAGTATAGGGTTAAAACATTTTTTTGATGAAACATCCAGGTGAGGTCCGAAGGTGGGGCACACCCTTTAGTAATTTTATTAATCCAAACAATTAGGGGCATTAAGTTTAAAACATAAAAAGGATAAAAGCAAGAGCTTTTCCATTTTTATGAGTTGAATCATTTTAGATATTTTATTTAGTATGTCAAATATTTCGATTTCAATAATATGTTCATTATCCTTTGATACGTTAACTTTTATTGTTATTATTTCTTAAGAGACCTACGGGAATCGGTAATAGTATAAATTTAAATTATCAATCTTGGTATGGAAACTACGAATTTTTCTTTTTATGTCTAAAGGTTTTTCACAATTCAACGAATCAAATCAATTAAGAAAAAATAGATATTAAAGAAGAAAATAGAACTCTAAGACAAGGGAAGAAAATCTAATGATTCCATTATTTTCATTTATATATATTTACTTACATATATATATTAAATATGATGCATGATGAAATTTAACTAACATCAGCATTGGTCTGCATCAAGGTTCAGCTTTGAGTCCATTCCTTTTTACATTGATTATGGACGAGTTGACTAGTCACATTCAAGATGAGATACATTGGTGTATGTTGTTCGCCATTGATATTGTGTTGATCGATGAGACGAGAGATGGAGTAAATGAGAAGCTGGAGGTTTGGAGACATGCCTTAGAGACTAATGGATTTCGTATAAGTAGGGCTAAGATTGAATATACGTAGTGCATATTTGATGAAAACAAGGTGAAGGACTCGAGGTAAAGATTGGAGATCACAACATTCAGAAGAAAGATTCCTTTAGATACTTGGGATCTATTTTGCAATAGGATGGGGAAATCGGTAGAGATGTTACTCATAAAATAAATGCAGGTTGTCTAAAGTGAAGAGGAGCCTCTGTTATTCTTTGTGATAAGAAAATCCCTTTGAAAGTCAAAGGAAAGTATCACAAAGTAGTCGTGAGATATGTTATGCTATATGGATCAGAATGTTAGCCTGTAAACCATAGAATGTGCAGAGAATGACAGTAGCAGAAATAAAATGCTAAGGTGCATGTGTGGTCATATACAAGGTTGCAGAAGTCGGCAGTCGGTACTCGGTCAGCAGGTTCACTAAGGATTAATCGGCAGCCGGGAGAGTAATCGGATTTAGTCTGACATTAGTCGATTTTGAATTTTTGAATTATTTTTAATATATAAATCAAATTTTAATACATATACTATCATTTATCTTCATATTTTTAGCAATTTTAATATTTTTAAGAGCTTAAAAAATTATAGCATAGTCACAAACTATTCATCTACATAGTCACAAACTCACAAATTACTAATCAACAAACACAAAGATAACCAAACTTACAAGTTACTAATCAAGAAACTCACAAGTTAGCCAATCAACAAACACAAAGATAACTAAACTCACAAATTGAAGTTACTAATCAACAAATAAACTTGCAAGTTGAAGTTACAAATTAACTAAAACAAAACTAATCAACAACCACAAAAGGTAAATAACCTAATTTACCTAACCATCATACAAATTAACAAGATGTATCCAAGTTGTCAAACATTTAGGGCATAATAAGACAATAAAGACAATGCCATATAAAACACCCAACATGCCTTGGCTTCATCATGAAAAATATATTTTTACTCCTAAAATAACATAACAAACTAACCAACATGCAAATTAGAAAAAAAATCTAAGCAATAACATATGACATCAAGCATTAAATCAAGCAAGCAAAACAAAAAAAAAGTAAAAAAACACCAACCTAACCAGGTCGGCGGAGGTCGAAGAGCAGAGCAAAGAGGAGGGGTTGGCAGAGGACCGTCAACGCAGAGGAGGGGGAGGCGATGGGATGGAGGCGGAGGCGGTGCGGTTTCGAAGGGGCTACGACACACCGATGGAGGCAGCGGCGGCAGGGTTTCGAAGAAGTCTGGAGCGCACGGAGGGTCAGGGGTTTCGAAGAAGTCTGGGGGTTTGGTTATTGTCTAACAGTAACTTCTAAATCATTCTATTCGGGTTATCGAGTTTTCCCTATGCAAAAGTCGGCCGACTATGCGCCCGATTAATCAGGTCCCACCAACTACTGGCCAACTTGTTCTAATCGAGTCGAGTACCCCCCGACTCGACTAGTCAACCTAGTCGGCCGACTTTTACAACACTGGTCATATAAGAAAAGATCGGATTCAGAATGATGCAATCAGAAGGAAAGTTGGTGTAGCTCCGATAGAGGATAAGATGAGAGAAAAATGCTTAAGATGGTTTGGTCATTTGCAAAAGAGGTAGATTGATATACCGGTTAGAAGATGCGAGAATTAGGATGTTGAGCTGGTTAAGAGATGGTGAAGAAGGCCCAAGAAGTGTTGGAATGAAACTATCCGAAGGGATCTTAGTGTTTTGGATAAGCCCAAGAATGACTCAAAATAGATCTGAATGGACGCAAAAAATCCATGTAGCCGACACTACTTAATTGTGGAAAACGGTTTTGTTGTTGTTGTTGAACTAATTTTCTTTTCAATATGTAGAGTAAGTAATTAATTAGACATGAAAGATCTCATAAGATGATAAATGATTGCAAAAGGAAATCCAACAAACACAGATTACCTTTTACTAAAAACAATACATGGGTCTAATACAAAAAGGGAAAAAAACATGTAACCAGTGTCGAGTTTGGAAATAACTTCAATACGCGTACACTTTTTTCAGGAAAAAATGGGTGGACATCCAAAATGATGTACAACAATTTTCAATTATAAAACGTAAAGTAATAGTTACACATGCCACAATTCAATAAGAGCCCTGACATGCTCCAATACGTTTTCTACATAAAACCTCTCTTAGGCCCCGTTCGGGTACCAGTTTACCTGCGGGTTAGGGAGGTTTAGCCCCCTTAACCCACATCCCCCTCTCTCCCCGTGGGTCCCACTATATTCCTTTTTAAAAAAATTAAATAAATCAATTTTACATCATCAATCCTATCAAAAAATAATATACTATACCATCATATCATATAAAAATTATAAACTACTCCACTTCTACTCACTTTTCCAAAATTCAATACAATCACATCACAATAACTACTCACTTTTTCAAACTCCAATACAATCATATCACCCCAAACCCAGTTCTAACCCACCCCCAGTTTAACCCTCTATCCAAACACCAAAACACAAAAACAGGTTACCCTCTACCAGTTTAACCCGCCTTAACCCGCCAACCAAACGCACCCTTAGTGAAACACAGCCTCGTCTCTGGCAAATCATAGGGCCCAGATAATAGCAGCAATCATCATCCTATCCCTATCTGACCTCCTTCAATCAAAGAACAATGAGCAAAAACTCAACATGACTAGAAGTGTGGATCCCCATTATATTCGCCTGGAGCCAAGCTTCCAGCAACCTCTTGCAGTGAAAGAAAGGTGTTCCATGTCCTTTCAACCATCGGAGCACCTTGGGCATGAGTCATCAGCAACATGGAACAATCTCTCCCTACAAGCATTTGTCAACGCAATACGCCACAAGTTCCACAAGAAAATCCTAATCTAAAGAGGTATCTTCGACA
Source organism: Ottelia alismoides (assembly GCA_037367405.1). Classification (NCBI taxonomy): domain Eukaryota; kingdom Viridiplantae; phylum Streptophyta; class Magnoliopsida; order Alismatales; family Hydrocharitaceae; genus Ottelia; species Ottelia alismoides. The sequence goes on from JAZKJV010007913.1 coordinate 410,606, forward strand.
TCGACAACCCTTAGCATAGCCTTAAATTTCGGTGAATTTCGATCGAAATTCGGTTTCGTGGAGGAACCGATATCAAAACCATACATAATCTCACTTTCCAAGAACTCGATCGAAATCTGGTCATTTCGATTCATATTGGCTGAAATTGTTCATAGATTTCTCAGATTTCTCTCGAAAGTCATACTGAAATTTCACCCCTTTCAATTCATACATGTGTAGGCCATGATTCCACTAAGCAAGAATTTGGCACACCTAGCTCACTATATGACAAGCCTAGGCCACAAATTGATATTCATATGGAATTATGTGGCCACTAAATGAAATTTATAGGTCACTATTCCAAACATCATTGCAATAAAATAAGGCCATTAGGGGTCCTCTTTAAACCCTATAATATAGTGCATAACTTCTCATTCCAATCTCACAGGCATAAGTTCACAACCCAACTTAAGTTCATAATCAAGGCTATCTAACAGGCTCAGAAATTCATATTAGCCTAAAGTACCTTGTCATTTAACCTGAGTTCATAACCGAAACACGTATTTTTATTATGTTATCAGCCCAATGCATTTAGCTAGATGGAATCCATTCAACTGAGGTTCAGCTTCATCCTTTCTGTTCTATCCTCCATGCTTTGAACTTTAATCAATAACTCAGAATCTCAGATTCTCGGTTCAGAAGCTCGATCTTCGATTTGTATAATTCAGAATTTACAGTCTTCAAAAAAAAATTCAGAATTTATAAAATTATTATATACCGCATATTTTTCACGAACTTTGTATAGTCTGCATTTATTTTCTTTTTTAATTAAAAAAACTTATAAAGATAGAGCATTTCATATGTTGTCAACAATGCAAAATTAGGCATTAGCATGCTACTCCTCTTTCATGGTCTATACTTTTGTATGCTATCGAAGTTCGGAAAGTCGATATGCGAAACTCGTTCAGTCATGTGGTCTGAAGTGAGTAAGCGGATAGACGGAAGTATACGCAGAATTATGTGTGGATTATACGTTTTGTGTTATTTTAATTTAAAATAGTAAAACATAATAAATAATACTAATTGTTGGGAGAAAAGAACTGCAAACCATAGAAGAGACCCTGGGCTCTCTTATATAGGAGAGAAGCCCTGGATTAATTACATGAGAGGTACATAAAAAAAATAGAAATGAGAAATAAGGGATACAAATTTTATCGCCATACACCTGCTTTTCTGCGCCAATTATAAGGGATTTATCGCCATACAAGCTTCGAGGTTTGTGATCGCTTGGTCTTCTGGGTAGGCCGGCGTTATGTTTGCGCGTTGGAGGCGTCGTAACATGCCTCGCGGTCGTTTTTGTGGGTGTCTTACTTTTATTTTTGGTTTGTAATTGTGTACTTGTACGTTTGTAAATCTTCTTTACGCAGTTCGGAATAAATTGGGGTGAACATCAACGAATGTGTCCCCCTTTGTTGAGCTTCAAAAAAAAATAAGGGATACAAATATCTCAACACTCCCCCTCAAGTTGGAGCATATACGTCTATCATAATCAGCTTGGAACAACATCTCTGAAAAGGACCTCTAGCAAGGGCCTTGGTGAAAATATCAGTTGTCTGATCTCCGGTAGAAACATGGGAGGTAGATATGAGACCCTTCTGGATCATGTCTCTGATATAATGGCAATCCACCTCTATATGCTTGGTTCGTTCATGAAATGCAGGATTATTGGCAAAAAAATAGAGATGCTTGATTGTCACATAAAAGTTGCATGGGAAGAGGAACCTCAACAGCAAGATCAGTCAAAACCGATCTCACCAACATCATCTCTGTGCTCCCTTGTGCCATGGTCCTGTACTCAGATTCTGCACTGGATCTAGCAACCACTATCTGCTTCTTGCTTTTCCATGACATGAGAGAGCTCCCACAAAAATAGCAAAGTCAGAAGTAGGCTTCCTGTCTCTTGGGCATCTTGCATAATCTGCATCTGCACAAGCTGTCACCTCAAGAGATGTACCTCTGCTAAATATCATACCAATATCATGTGAAGTCTTCAAATATCTCAAAATCATATAGACAACATCCATATGAACCTTCATGGATTGCTCCATGAATTAGCTCCCCTTGCTCACAGCAAAAGATACATCTGGCCTGGTGATGGTAGCATATAGGAGCTTCCCAACAAGCACCATATATCTCCTCTTATCTACCTCCTCAGTGTCATCATCATATAATCTCATACTCGGATCCATAGGAGTAGTAGCAGGCTTGCACCATGTCATACCTGTCTCTAGTAGAAGATCAGTCACAAACTTCCTCTGGGTCATCACAAGACCATGCTGGTTCCTGGTGAACTCTAATCCAAGGAAGTATCGAACACTGCCAAGGTCCTTAGTCACAAACTGCTGACCCGGGAACTCCATGGCAGCTTGAATGCCCTGCTCATCATCACCCGTGACAATAGTATCATCAACATAAACAAGAATAGCAACAGTACCTCTATGTGTCCTCTGAACAAAAAGCGAGTAATTCGTAGTGGATCGCGCAAACCCCCGGTGCTCTATCAACTCTAAAAGCTTCTGGTACCAAGCTCTCGGACTCTGCTTCAGGCCGTAAATCACCTTGTGGAGCATACACACCTTCTGAAAGTCCCCCTCATCGGCGAACCCTGGTGGTTGTTGCATATATACCTTCTCATGTAGATTGCCATATAGAAATGCATTCTTCACATCAAGTTGGTAAAGAGGGCAATCCCGTGAAACAACAACTGATAAAAGAATGCGCAGAGTCAAATGTCTGGCCACTGGACAGAAGGTATCCTGATAGTGCACCCCATAAGTCTGGGTGAACCCACGTGCTACAAGCATTGCCATGTAGCGATCCACACTGCCATCTGCCTGTTGCTTCACCGTAAAGATTCATTTATACCCCACAATAGAGGCACCTGAAGGAGCAAAAACAACACTACAGTACCATGAGACTGCAAAGCGGCCATCTCCTCCTCCATGGCAAGTCGCCAACTACTATCATGTACGGCCTCCTGATATGTTCGCGAGATAGTAACAGCATAGAGTTCCACAACAAACTTCATGTACTCCTCTATAGATGGTCCAAGGAAACATGCGCAGCTAGAAGATAAGTGGCACAATTACGACACGGCTTCCTCAAGGCAATAGGTACATCCAGGCATGGCCTCAAATTTCAGCGAAATTCGGTCGAATTTCTGTCGAATATCGATATCCAGTCGAAATCGAAATTCGACCGAAATATAGGGGTCCTAGTACAAAAAATGACCGAAATGACCGAAATTTCGATCGAAATTTGACCGAAATTCCATCGAAATTCTGTTTTGGTCATCACCGAAATGGTGACCGAAACCGACATTTAAGGCCTTGCATCCAGGTCATCAGTATCTTTGTTCTATGGTATCAGCTCGTCATGTACAGTATCCTGTGGAACATGCAAATCACCAGTTCCATCAGTAGAAACAATCGGTTTATTACATACCTGAGGCATGCTGGATGACGAGGAAGGCGCAGGAGCAGAGGGGTGAGTGGAGGACCTGCGAATGTAAAATCATGGTAGGAACTGTGTCAGGATAGACGGAGGTGGAGATAGTGGAGGAGGTGGAGGTGAAGATGACTGAGACTCAACATGGGGTGTAGTTGGTGGAGATAACGGAGGTGGTGGAACAAAAACACCTCGCCAGAATCAACGTTAGACAACCTATCTCCTGTAAGAGAAAAATACATAATAGACTCAAAATATGTGACATCAGTACTAACATAATACTTTCTCCATATAGGATCAAAATATCTAATATCTATAACCTTTCTCGGCACGAAAATAGCCAACAAACACACATTTGACAGCTCTGAGAGAGAGCTTGTCACAATCAAGAGTAAAATTGTGGACAAAAGCCACAGACACAAAAACCATGTGATTAAGGGAGAATAGGTCCTTCTCGGGAAACGCAATCAAGAAAGGAACCTTTTTTTCCAAGGACAGTGGAAGGCATGCGGTTCAACAAGTAACAAGCAGTGAGAATAGCATCACCCGAGAATGAATGAGGAGCTCGACTCTGATTCAAAAAAATCATCGTGACATCCATAAGATGATGGTGTTTGCGTTCAACAACACCATTTAGTTGTGAAGTGAGCACAAGAAGTCTGATGAACAATACCAAGAGATCTGAGAAAATCATATAGTTGTAAAGTGAATAACTCCAAGGCATTGTCAATACGAATAAACTTCACATTAGCAGAAAAATTGCTCTTAATTTTAATAAGAAATGATTTAATAATAGGACCCACTTGAATCCTCATCCTGGACTTTGTGAGGGTGAGGATGGAGCGGAAGAGACGTGAGAGGTTGAAGTGGGTGATTCGGGCGGGGGCGGCAGAATGGCGGAGGACCTCCATCGCGCAGCGCTCTGGCTCCGAAGTCGGCGCGGGAAGGAGGCAAAAATCAGAAGAAGTATGGGAAGTGGTTTCGCATCGTAAGCACGGGCGAAAGTGCTTCAGATGTGGGCTTGCGGGACACTTGGCGGCAACGTGTGTGTCGCCTCCTCGGTGTTTCGTTTGCGGAGAAGAGGGGCATCGGCGCTCCACATGTCCTTCTATTTGTCAGCGGTCGGATGCGAAGGTGTCGGGGGTTGCAACGCGGTTCACAGCAGACGCTATTAGCTCGGTGGATTGCGTGGCGGAGGGCGGGGACTCGCGTTCTCCCGTCTATCCGTCTCTTCATGGGATCCTCATTGGCTCCTGGCTGGAGAGCTCCGTGAATGTCGAGGAGATTCGGTCGGCCGTTTCGAGGGAATTAGCTGGAGATTTCCTTGGGGACGTCGTGGTTATGGGATTTCGTAGGTGCTGTGCGCGGGGGTTGTCGGAGCATCAACGGCTGCGACTGCTTGCATGGAAAGGCCCGGGTAGCCTCACCTGGAGGTCTGCCAGATTTGCAGATGGGATTGTGGATCGTATTTCGCGAAGGGTGGCTGAGGTGCGCGGGGTGCCTTTCTTGTCGCGCTCCGTGCAATGTTTGGGTCCACCTCTGGGGGGCCTTGGCTCGGTTCTTCAGATTCTTGCAGATGACACGCTCTCGGGCTCGGACCCGGAAGTTACTCTTGTGTTGTTGGATTGCCCCGACTCCGCCTGCATTTCTTCGGTGGCGGAGTTGGCCGTGGGCCGCTTTCGTTTTCCGTTGCGGATTCGTCTCTTGGATCAGGTGGAGCGATCCTTGCCGTCGGGCGAGTGCGGTGGTGTCGGTCCCCACCTCGTTGCCGTCTCCGACGGGGAAGGTCTGGCCTCCGGGGAGGTCGGTCCGTCTTCTTCTCGTGGGGACGTTTCGGCTTCTGGCGAACTGAATCGTTGTGGTGTCCCAGACGCCACGTGTGCAATCTCTCCTTTGAGGGTGTCGCCTCGTCTTCTGACGCCTTTTCAGAAGATCGTCTTTGGGACATGCGCCCCTCTCGATATTCGTTCCTGGGAATACGCCCGCTCGCCCCTCTTTTTGCGGTCGATTGTTGGCCGCCTCCTCGTGAAGGGGGGATCCACTGCGGGTTCGAATTCTCGGGTTTCATTTCGCGGGCGTGTGCTGCGCCTGATGCTGGAGGGTCGCTAGATCCGATTGCGGTCGGTCCTCAACTATCGGATCTTCTCTTGGATGCCCCCTCGGATCTTCTTTCCTCGGACAACCCGGATGGGGATCTTGATACCCCCTCGGATTCACGTGATGGCCCGTTCTCGACTATTGCTTTCCATGGGCCTGAGTGGCCCGTTTGGAGTGCCCTCTTCGATGGCGTGTCGCTCTCTGTCGATGGCCAGGAGCGAGAATCAAGTGCGGCGGTGGGTGCTCTGCCTGCTTGGGAGAACTTTTCGGGCCGAGGGCTCCGATTTGGGGTCGTCTTCGACGATGCCCCCCCCCCCGGGGGGCGATGTCCGGTGGACGTGCTTCCGCCAGTATCGGCTCGTAAGGCTCAAGTGGCAGCTCTGGCTGGAGTGGTCCACCTCAGGGGAAACTACAACGGTTCTCAATGAAGATCCTCATATGGAACGTTAGGGGTCTGGGTGACCTGGAAAAGAGGAAGGTCGTGGGTTCTCGCTTCCTTGAATGGGGTTGCGACATCGTTATGCTTCAAGAAACCAAATTGCAATCCTGTACGGGGGAGTTATGGCGCTCCTTTGACGCAGGCCCCCTCTCTGTCTACCGTGTTGTTGACGCGATTGGGTCTGCGGAAGGAATGCTGATTGCACGGTGGGACCACGGTTTTGTTCTCTGATCGAAATTAAGGGGCACGTATGTTCTGACTATCCTTTTGGATTGCGTGTCCTCGACGACGACTATTGTTGTCTCTTGTGTCTATGGGCCTTGCCTTGCCAGGGACCGACGCCAGTTATGGGAAGATCTTTGCTCGGCTAGAGCCTCCTTCCCGGGGGGAGCGTGGCTGATTGGAGGCGACTTCAATGTTACCTTGCTCTCCTCCGACAGGCCGAGTTTGCGTGGTGGTCTGGACCCGGGGTCGGCGGATTTCGTGGAGCTGCTAGACAATCTGGAGCTTGAGGTGCTTGACGCCTCGGATACAAAATACACTTGGCGGAGCTCGGGATCTCGCTCCCGCCTCGACCGGTTCTTGGCCTCTTCGAAGTTATTAAATCTCTTCCCTTGTTCCTTTGCGTCAACAAGGATCCGAACTCGTTCGGATCACTCCCCCCTAATTTGGGACTCGGGGGAGCAGTCAACACACCGGGCTTTTTCAGATATGAGAAGGTGTGGCTTCTGGAGGGCTCCTTTCGCGAGCCGGTTTCCTCGTATTGGACCTCTATAGTCGTTTCTGGCTTGGCTGTCTCCATATTTTTCCAGAAACTTGTCTCCTTGCGGGGAGACTTTGCACGTTCAAGAAGGAGGCACGCGCTGCCCGTCGGGCGGCCAGGGCCTCTGCGGAGGAGGTTCTTTCTGGCCTTGATCAGCTCGAGGATTCGATCCCTCTGTCTTCCGCTGATCTAGCGAGGCGGGATTCTGCCCTTAGGCAGGTGGCGCGGGAGGATAAGAAGCACATTGCGGAATGGCATCAGAGATCTAGACACAAGTGGCTAGTGGAGGGGGATGCCAACACTGTGTTCTTTCACAGAATCGCCAGCGGAAGACGCCGCTCTAATGCCTTGCGGTTGGTTATTGTGGATGGTGTCCGGGTTGTGGGTGACAGGGAGATGGATCGTCTGATTGCCGACCATTTCCGTGCTTTCTCGTCGTGAACCCTCTTACGCCGGTGGAGGTGGCTGGGGCGGGAGGCGGAGAGGCTCTCCCCGGAGCACGCCTCAAGCCTGGTTGTGCCAGTAACCTTGGAGGAGGTGAAGGTTGCCGTCTGGTCGCTTAATGCGGATGGGGCGCCCGGTCCGGATGGGTTCCCCGTGTCTTTTTATAAGGACTTCTGGGACCTGCTCGCTCGGGATGTCCTCGAGGTGATACAGGAGATGTATCTGTGCAACGCTGATTTTGACAAAGTTAATAGGGTGCTGGTCATACTCCTTCCTAAGCATGGTGCGGCTGAGCGCATTGAGGACTTCCGGTCGATTGCTCTCTCCAATGGACTATATCTTATTGTGGCTAAGGTATTTGCTATCCGTCTCAGTAGGGTTCTTGAGCACTTTATCTCTCTCTTCCAATCGGTTTTTGTCCCGGGCAGGCAAATCGGGGACTGCTTGGTTATGGCTTCTGAGATTGTTGCTGACTGGAAGCGACAAGGCAAAAAGGCTATGCTCTGGAAGGTTATTTTGCAAAGGCGTATGATACTCTCGACTGGTGCTTCCTATGGGAGGCTATGCATAGGCGGGGGTTCCCAGACGTCTGGATATCTTGGATGAAGTGTTGTGTTACCACGGCTTCTTTGGCGGTGCCTGTCAATGGCCGCTCAGAGGGTGGTTTTTACCAACCTCAACGGGGGATCAAGCAGGGGTGTCCCCTGGCCCCTCTTCTTTTTGTCATTGTGGTTGATACATTGGCGTGTTTGGTGACGCAGGTGCAGCGTGGTGGCCTCTTTTCGAGATTCTCGAAGGCTGATCTCAATGTTTATCTTATTTAGTACGTGGATGACACTACTTTTTTTCGTTGAGGGCGGCAGGGAGGAACTTGGTGCCATCGCAACTGTGCTGGAGCTGTTCGGCGAGCTCTCGAGTCTCGTCCAAAATCGAGAGAAATCCATCTTGGTGCCGTTTGCATTCTCTGAGGAGGAGGCGCGGTTCTGTTCTGATGACGTAGGGGTGGGGTGCGGCAAGCTGCCAATTCGCTACCTTGGCATGCCGCGGACTATCGAGCAGACAAAGCTGGCGGACTGGCTTCCGGTGGTCGAAAAGCTGGAGGGCAGATTGGCGGGCCGGCGATCTTCCATCCTTTCCAGGGGGAGGTTGGTCCTCCTGAAAGTAGTTACGGCGGCAATTCCGATGGAGGGGATCTTCTTTTTCGGTCAAGAAGGCGTACGCGGCGATTCGCAGGCCTCCGCCCGCTCTCTCCGAGATCCTCACGGGGGATGGTACCTTGATTTGGGGTCTTCGTCTCCCTGAGCGAATTGGTTTCTTTCTATGGCTCTTCAGGCGCAAGCGTTTAATGACGCGGGACCGTTGTGCGTGGTTTTTTGGCTTTACTTCTGAATCCTGTTATCTGTGCGGGGTGGGCTTCGAATCAATGGACCATCTATTCTTTGATTGTTCTTACACTGCCGGTTCGTGGGTTGACCTTGGCCTTGGCTGGGTCTGCTCGATGTCCTTCGACGCTTTTTGGGGATCGCTTCGATCAGCTCGTTTACGGCCGCGGTTAGATTTGATGGGCCCACTGTCTTTGCTTTGGAGTATTTGGCTGGCCAGAAATGCTCTGGTGTTCTCGGGTCAAAGGTTCTATAGAGAGAATGTTTTGTCTCAGTCCAAGGCTTTTGTGGAGGCCTGGTCCTTATTGTGATTTTTCTTTTCCCTTGTACTCTTTTCTTTTCCTTTACTTTTTTTAATCTATTGGGGAGGGCACCATAGCGTGCTACCCCCTCTTTTGGTCTTCAAAAAAAAATAATATGACTCACTTCAGACTTATTTTTTAACAAGAACGCCAAAGATAATCTAGAAGAGTCATCCACAGCAACCATATAGAACCGATGTCCCTGATAATCGAGAAAACGACTACGACCCCAGATATCAAAATGAAACAACTCAAAACGACTGACTACGGTGACGACTCTAACGACTCGAAAAAGAAAAACGATGATGCTTCCCAAGCTGACATGCCTCACCCTCCAAGGTAGTACGAGTACAGATCTGAGGGAGAACATGACACAGATTCTGCAGAGGAATATCCAAAGCGAAGATGCCACATGAAAGGAGAAATAGATCCAGAAGGAATGGTAGCAGCACCAGCACACGGAGGCTGGACAAGCCTGTAAAGTCCTCTCTGCTCACAGCCACATCCAATCAACATGTCCGTAAGTATGTTCTGAAACACAAGAGAAGATGGATCAAATATGGCATACCAATGTAAATCTTTTGTAATATGGCTAATAGACAAAAGATTCATCTGAAATGTTGGAGTATGTAAGACATTCTACAGACGCATCGAGGGAGCTAGAACAATCTCCCCCTAACCAACAATGGGTAGATGAACCCCATTAGCAATCACCACTGATCTACCAGGCGGGATAGACCTATAAGAACTGAATTGTACTCGATCACCACAGATGAGATGCTCCAGAGCTCATGATCTAATCAGTCAAATCTGAACTGCTACAAGCTCTAGCAGCAGCTGCGACATCTGAAGAACCTGCAGCTGAAGTGGTTGGAGTAGTCATCATCTCCCTCAGTCTAGAAACAATATCATCAAACCGTGCATCATGAGCAGGAGCTGAAGTAGACTCTGTCTGCTCAGCAACACGGGCGGACGCAGGATACCCATGCTTCAGATAGCATGTCTCCTTCGAATGACTTGGATGACGGTAATGTGAGCATGGACCACGTTGACGTCCTCCTCCTCGACTAGGTGGTTCGTGCCTGCGAAACTATGAAGTACCCCCTCTGCTACGAGAAGCTGCAATAGCAGAGGGAGGCTGGGCCATGGTAGTAGATGAAATAATGATCCTGCTCAGCCTCTTGTATACCTCCTCCATTAGAGGTATCGTCTCTCCAATAAGTAGTTGAGTACACGCTGCATCGTACTCAGAGTCAAGAGATGACAGAAAGATTCCTGTCATAGTAGCATTCCAGTATGCTTGTTGCTCAGTACTAGTAGTAATAGGCATAAAGCTATGCAGATGCTCAAACATGCCTCTAAGATGTGAGAAGTGGGCATGAAGAGGTTGACCATTCTGCTTAGTCGAAAAAATATCATACTGCAATTGTAGAATCTTACTCTTATTCTTGACCTGCCCATATGTGTCTGCGAAGATGTCCCACATACCCTTCGTTGTGGGTTGATTGACGATGTCATTGGCAATCTCCATGGTGAGTGTCCCGGAGAACCAAATTCGAGCTTAGGCATCATCTTGCTTCCAAGAAGCATTAGCCCCAGTGTCTGTCGGCTCTGAATTCGTCAGGATGTGCTCCTTGTTATGGCACTGCATGAGGGTGTGAAACTGCATGGATCACAACTCGTACTTGATCCCATCCATCTTCACGATGGGAGCCGACCCCTTGAAGGCATTGGACGATGACAAAACGTCGTCCTTTGTGAACCCCCGAGGATCCGGGTACCCGTTTACGACACAATTCGCAATATTCTATTTATGACATCGCATTAAAAGCATAGTTTTATGGGGAAATTTTTCGCAATGAATATATTTGCAAGTGACATTCGACATTCATATTCATAACCACAAGTTAATAGAGAAAATTGGCACCAAAATCTTATTTCATTAATTTCCATATGATTTTACAACATGTACAATGTTTGTCAGTACATACAACATTCCAGAAATTTGACTGAAGAGAAGAAGCAATTTACAATATCAATTAAAAAAATTGTAACAAAAACTACATACCGTCTGGTATAAACCTTGTCTCCTGGAACCCTGTATGGCTACTGAACAACAGACTCCTTTCTTGCCATGCGTGCAAGGAAGAAAAGGAGTCACAATTGTGAATACAAATCCGTAGTTTTAAAAAATAAATGACAAGTAATTTATTATGTGCAAAAGAGAGCAAGTAGAAAAGTGGAACAAGTATAATTTACATCTACTTGCATAAGTAAAAGGGTTTTCAACTGTTTGGTATTAAGTTCATTTGTTCTCCCCTTTTTCCCATTCATCCCATATATATATATATATATATATATATAAAGTTTAGATGACAAACCCTAACATATAATGATTTCCTGTGTTTTAAGATCATGATTTTAGGTCTTGGAGATCATGTTGCGGAACTTGATGGCACATGTAAATGCTACTTTCTTGTCAGTGAGATCATGTCATGGTTTTTGATAATGGACCGATATGATGATGATGAATTTGATCCTTAATTCTATTTACTCCTTTTAAGTTAGTGGATAGTCTGTGGTCTTGATCTGTGTGTAACCTCACACCATGACTCTAAGGTATTAAAAGTACCTTAGGGTTGGGGGGCCTCCGTAGGCATGCGATGTTGTGTAATGCATCCTAACCAAGTTTCCAACACGTCCACTATCTTATAGGGATTTCGAATCAGATTATAGTCACTTCCAATCAACTCAATTTTAATTGTAATTCCCTCCAAACCTTCACTCTAACTCTCTCAGATGCAACTCTTGATGATTTAGATGTAGATATAGATGATCTGGATATAGAATCGCCAAGTCTGTTGGCGAAAGAAAACTCAAGCGGTGAAGAAGCCTACAAATGGCTCTTCCGTCTCGCCCTCTAGTTGGAAGGACGGTCTAATAGAGGGATAGGTCTACTCCCCAACTACGCCACTGAGACGGGTGAGAGGGACTTCCCGGAAAAGTCACTCTAGAAAAACAGCCCGACCGGTAACGGGCAACCGAGCTCGTACGTAAAACTGAAAACCAAGGATCCCCCGCCTGGTATCCTAAAACAGGGTCAGCGGAACTGGTCTAAAGTCTGGATCCCAACGAGGCGTAAAAATACTGCGAGCTCGCGTAAAAACCGAAAGAGGACTGGGATCCTAGACCCGCGCACTTGGCGGTCGCTGCCCTAACTGGGCTTCCTTTCCTCCGCCCAGTTGAGGGTCACCGCGCCCTCGCACGGTCAGGTGTAAAGGTCACCATGACCGGCAATATTTGTCAACCATCATTGATCCTTAATATCTTCACTTGATCATTGATTTCCAACTTCTTTACTTTTCTGGCCACTTGGCTCTTTCCCAATCTTTTATATAATTGATTTTTCTAAATCTAGGTTGTTGGTCAACGATCTTACTAATAGTGATCAATATCTAGTAAGTATACTTAAGAGATTATTTTATGAAGAAGATTAATCCTTTTGGTCACATGCTATATTAAAAATCATGAGATTGAAAATCAAGCATTGGATCTGGTTCTAATGTTCAATTCATATTCCAATGAGAAAAATCTTTATTTATAATGATCGGGATAAGTCTTCTTAATTTATAAGTGCTTTGCCGTATCAAATCATTTTTAAACCACCGATATGTCATGCCTCCTTTGAGACACCACACTGGAATAAAAGATGATGTATATTATATCCAAAGTTTTTCAGGTGAAACTCTTACTTGCGTAATGCGTGATATCGAATTCACCGAACCAGTTTGATTGTAAAGACTTAATATATCTAAAAATGAATTGCGCTTATTTTTATACTTTGACCAAGGTTTGCCATCTTCTTCTTAGAAGAAGTACAAAAGAAGATATTCAAAAGCACAAGTTTCAATATTTCACATGTTATTTGATTCATTAAACATGTTACAGTACTAGTTGCAGTAGCTTTGCCTTGTTAAGTCAAGAGTGAATAAAACCATGCAAAGTGTGTTTCTTTCTTTTCTTTTATTTATAACTAACAAACCAGAATATTTCAACCCATGCTTAATCATAATTATTGTATCATGTAACCATATCTCAGAAACAAATGTTAAATTAAGGTGACTCCATGTTTACTGATATTCACTTCAAAATATTTACATCAGATTTTTCAGCTCTATTTTAACATACTAAAATAACTTTGCCAAAGAGACTACATACATATATCAATTGTAGTCCTACAGATTTTGTCTAGGGATTTTGAAAATACATACAGTTCACAAGATATCCCCTACCCCTACTTATTTGGTTACCCGTCTATCCAAGAATAAACAGGTTATCCATGATACAATGCATAAGGGATCTTATATATATTTCTTCAACATACAATCCACGTATCACCCAAAAAAATGGTAAATCTTCATACACCTATTGCATATCTCTCATCATGAATTAAATCCGTAACTGGATACTAATCTATAACACCTCCATCTTAAGACTGTCAATCACTAAAATCTTTGCTCCATGACCAATGGTTTTGATCCTTCAGACCTTAACCTAAATCTTTCTTGTCACGTAACAATTATTTATCCTTATTTTTGACAACCATGCTAGAACCTCTCCTTAAGGACATAACACTATAGGGAAATTCAAGAAAACCCAGGCCAAATAAATACGGAAGAAAATTTTCATATCTTCTCATATTCTAATTTCTTTCATAATCTAACAGAGATCATAACCAAAATAAGTGTTTCTTTGAAATAGTCATTTGGGTGTTAAATGCAACTGAGCTTAGTCAATGATAAAACTTTGTAGAGTTTTTAACATGCAGTTTTGTTTTTAAATGACCATTAAATCTAAAACTTCCGTTTCTTGTTTCCATTCTCAGTCTCATGTACAATTTATACATTTTACTGCCTGGAGCATCCTAAATATGAGGGTGATTTCTGCCTAAGGATACATGTGCTAATTATTGTTTTAATTAAGAAATTATGTCATGGATTGTATGGTTGTTGAATGAGTTAATCTTTTTTTTAATTAATTATTTATTAGTCAGTTACTTGTTACAACTATTAAATTGCAAACATGGCTCTTAATATACAGTCCACAATTTGATGTTTGTCTATCATATTTTGTCTGGAAATACCATTCCACATTATCAATTGGTCCATATTTCAACGACACTGGAACATGCTATACGTCTTTGAGGAATACTAAAAGAACCACAAAACACTTCTTTACTAATGGTATCGTGGGAATATAGAATTACATGGAGAAAACAAAAAGGAAAATGTTTAATTTTACATGCAAGGCAGCAAAAGATAGGGAGGGAATGTACCTTAGTTCCTAAGTTTTTTTTTTAACAAGCATGTATGATAAATGGGGTAAACACCATCCTCGAATACTAAAGCATATCTATAATCAACCATTATCTTATATATATATATATATAAGTACATACTTAAATACTTAAACTTCTGTAATATGGTTTAATAACAATTAACTACTTATCATGAATGAAATTTCAATCTACTACTACCTTTTTATCTCATTTTCTGAAACAAATCTAACATAATTAAGAACATGATTCTATTTGATTCTTTGAAACAATCTAATCAGGGATCAACACGTGCTTTTATACCAAATCTTTGAACAATTTGATAGAGATTAAACATGCTTTTATCTAATTCTTTGAAACATTCAAACAGAGATTAAAACATGCTTTATTTTTTTTGAAATTAAAAACTCCAAACCCCTCCTAAAAATCAACGTCACCACCCCCTTCTTTTTTTCATAACACAATTGTCCTCTCTTCATCTTTGTCTTATTGATGTATAAAAATCTATCTAATGAGATCATGACTCTTTAAAGTCAATAAGAAATAAAAGATGTTGAAATCTCATGTATGATCAATAAAAGAATAGAAGAGGGATTGTACTTATAATTAAGTGTAATGTGCATGCATGACAGCAAAGAAGAGGGGAGGGATGTACCTAAAGCAAATCTCAATTTTTTTGGGGATTAATCTTTCATGCAGATCCACCTGGATTTGGAGCAACCCAAAAAAATTTTTTTTATTGCAGCAGCCCCCTGGTGCTCCAGCTGCTGTAATTAGCAGCAGAACAGATGCTACGGTTTCCTAGTAGTCCTTGATTAGGGCAGCATCTGTATCTGTTGTGGTAAGTGGTAAAAATGGTTGCTTGATGCCATTAAGTAGCTGTTGGGCTGCAGATCAGTAGCTCTGAAATCTGCTACAGCCTTGGGAAAAAAAAAAGCTTCCTTTAATGGAGAGATCCGAGAGGAGGGAGATAAAGAATTTGAGGACCGTGGGAAGAGAAATTGGTACCTTGAAGATCTCCAATTAAATGGAGAATTTGATCTTGATTTTTGCATGCAAATGCAGCTTCCAGGAGCAGCAATATGGAGTGAAGCTTCAGCAGTTGCAGACTTCAAGAATGAGAGGAAAAGAAGGGTTCTCGTTGGGAGCTTGAAGGAAAAATGGGGGTTTTGAGGAGAGATTTATATAGGGAAAGGAGAACAACTTGCTATTGACCCGTGGAGGAAGAAGCCATGCCAAGTGGCTGAGTATATTTTATTTTATTTACAGCAGCAACAGTTGTACTCAGTAGCAGAAATTCTCAATTTATTTTATATAATTATTATTATGTTAGTATGTTAAAAATGTCTGTATGCGTACCTCAACCCTCTAATTTTGACACGTAATATCTCCATTTGATCGTCTCAGTATGACGATCAATATGAGTACAATATTGGTATACTTTTGATCGGGTTCGGATGTCCGAACTTTTCGAGATAAGGTTTCGGTTTGGATTTAAATTTTTCGAAATTAAAATATCAAACGATATACGATTGACGAACGGTCGATTCCGTTGGTCTTGTTTCGTCGAATCGGATCAAATGACGGTCTCGGTTCGTTTCGCGGTTTCCGAATTTGCGTCGCGACTTTTTCGCGGCACGTATTACGAAGTGACCGATTTTTGGTCGATTTCGTCTGAACGACTTTTGATTCATGATCAAATGGTCGATTTATGTTATCTAATATGGTCAGATAACTTTATTCGGTTAAACGGACCCTAATCGGGTCAGATTCGGGTTTGATTGGAAACCGGATGTTACAATTATAAAAACCTCAAAGGGAGTCTCGTCCTCGAGACTCGAATCAAGGTCATTAAGTATCTTGTTGGAATTTTATGTCCATAAAAACCTCAAAGGGTTTTGAACCCATAAAAACCTCAAAGAGAAAACAAGCCATATATTTTAACACATATCTAAAAGCTTGTTTTGATTTTTACCTCAGAAAAGTTGCGGGTATCGTGTCTGCATGTCGGCTTCGGTTTCCCACGTCGCTTCTTTGACGCCGTGACGGTGCCACAAAACCTTGACCAATGGAATCTCTTTGCTGCGAAGCTTCTTCACAGCATGATCAAGTATCTGGACTGGCTTCTCCTCATAAGTCAGATCCGGCTCTACATCGAGATTCTCGTAACTGATGATGTGTCGAGGGTCGTGCACATACTTCCTCAGGTTGGATACGTAGAAGACATCGTGAATCGTTGATAGATGTGGAGGAAGTGCTACTCGGTAGGCCACCTTCCCTACTCTTGCAAGAATCTCAAATGAACCCATGTATCGCGGCGCTAGCTTGCCACGAACACCGAATCTCTGTACTCCCTTCATGAGAGATACTCGCAAAAATACCCAATCTCCAACCTATAATTTATAGGAATGTTGTTAATATGAGATTAAGTTGAACATATATATATGTCCTAATTAAATAGATGAAGAGGAAAGAATTGGATTACTTGGAACTCCAAGTCTCTTCTTCGATGGTATGCATAGCTCTTCTGGTGACTTTGTGCCGTCAGAAGCCTCCGTCTCACAAGATCAACAACTCTCGCGGTCTCCTCCAAGAGATCTACGGAGTAGAGAGCATGATCACTTACCTCAAGCCAACTGAGAGGTGTGAGGCATCTTCGCCCGTATAGAGCTTCGAATGGTGCCATGCCGATATTGGAATGATAGGTGTTGTTATACGTGAATTCTACTAATGGCAGATGGTCCTTCCAGGACCCTTTCCACTCCAAAGTGCAAGCGCGGAGCAAATCCTCTAGTGTATGAATGGTGCGCTCACTCTGACTGTCGGTCTGCGGATGATATGCAGATCTCATCTTCAACTCTGTCTGTAGTGCTGACATGAACTGATGCCAATAGTGCGAAGTAAACCTCGAATCTCTGTCAGACACCACCTCACGTGGTATATCATGTAGCCTAATGATGTTCTGCACATACAGCTTGGCCAATCTAGATGTAAGTCGTGTTGACAGGTATGAAATGGGCTGACTTGGTCAACCTATCAACAACGACCAAATGGAATCATGGCCACCCAGTGTCTTCGGCAGACCTGTGATAAAATCCATAGAAATGCTCTTCCATTTCTACTCGGGAATGGGGAGAGACTGTAGTAATCTTGGTGGTCTCCTGTGCTCAGCCTTGACCATCTGACAGGTCATGCATCTGCTGACATTCTGCGCTACATCGCGCTTCATTCCATCCCACCAGAAATGTCGACGCAGATCACGGTACATTTTCGTACTGCCTGGATGGATAGATAACCGTGAACTGTGTGCCTCGTCATGTATGTCTCTACGAAGCTGCTCGTCATTGGGTACAACAACCCGTCTTGCCTTCCATAAAATAGACTCTGCCACGACAAAATCAACTTCGTCCTTGACGACGCGCATGTATCTATCATGAATCCAAGGATCGGTCTTCTGGCCCTCTACAATACGATCCCAAAGACTACTGTATCGTGGAGCACGACGAAAGAAATGGATGTGCTCTCCTGAGGATGCCAATCGCTCAAAGCTGCAAGCATATCCCACGTGTATAGCCAGTTCGTCGTACCATCAGCATGCGCCCTCCTATTAAGTGCATCAGCCACCATGTTTCCCTTACCAGGATGGTAAGAGATCGTGCAATCATAATCCTTCAGCAATTCGAGCCATCTGCGTTGTCTCATGTTCAGCTCCTTCTGATCAAAGATGTACTTCAGACTCTTGTGATCCGTGAAAATCTCAAAGTTCACCCCATATAGATAGTGGCGTCAGATCTTCAAGGCGAAGACAACTGCCGCCAACTCCAAGTCATGTGTGAGGTAGTTCCGCTCGTGCGGTCTCAACTGCCGTGATGCGTAAGCAATCACCTGTCCTCTCTGCATTAACACTGCTCCTAGACCTTCTCCAGATGCATCTGTGTAGACTGCATAGTCCTGAGTGCCTGAAGGAAGAGTAAGAATAGGCGTTGTAGTCAACCTCTCCTTCAGTGTCTGGAAGGCCTGCTCACATGAATCGTCCCAAATGAATGGAACTCCCTTCTGCGTCAACCGTGTCAGAGGGCGAACAATGCGTGAAAATCCGTTGACGAAGCGTCTGTAATAACCTGCTAGCCCTAAGGAAACTCCGAATCTGCGTGACAGTCTTGGGCTGCTCCCAAGACATGATTGCATCTATCTTCGCAGGATCAACTGCAATGCCTGCTCCAGAAATGATATGCCCGAGAAATGAGACCTGGGATAACCAGAACTCACACTTGCTCAACTTGGCATATAGCTTGTGCTCTTGCAATGTGTCCAAAAAAATCCGTAGATCATTCGCATGATCCCATTCATTTCGTGAATAGATGAGCACATCATCGATGAACACCACTACGAACTTGTCCAAGTATGGACGGAAGATACGGTTCATCATATCCATGAAAGCCGCAGGTGCATTGGTGAGTCCAAACGGCATCACTACAAACTCGTAGTGTCCATAGCGAGTCCTGAAGGCAGTCTTCGGAATATCCGACTCGCGAATCCTCAGCTGATGGTAGCCTGAGCGAAGATCGATCTTCGAGAAAATCGAAGATCCCTGGAGCTGGTCAAACAAATCATCGATGCGTGGCAAAGGATAACGGTTCTTCACCGTTCTTTTGTTCAGCTGCCTGTAATCGATGCAGTCTCATGGATCCATCCTTCTTCTTAACAAACAGAACCGGAGCACCCCAAGGTGAAGTGCTCGGCCTCACGAATCCCAAATCAAGTAACTCCTGCAGTTGCACCTTCAGCTCCCTCAACTTAGCATGTGCCATGCGATATGGTGCCATAGAGATCGGCTGTGTATCTGGCGACAATGTGATCTCGAACTCGATCTCCCTCTCAGGAGGTAGTCCTAGTAGCTCATCAGGAAAAACATCTGGATATTCAGATACTACTCGGATATCCTGAGTCATCGGCTCTTGATTGGATATCTCCCGAACAATGCAAGGTATGAATCACAACCCTGATCAACAAGTCGCTGGGCTCGCAACACGGAAATGTATTCCATGGTGGAGTCATGTATAGTACCCTCAAAAGTAAACTCGAGTAGATTTGGAATCCTGAAGACAATCGTCTTCCTAAAGCAATCAACAAGTGCATGATGAGTGGATAACCAATCCATGCCCAAAATTAAGTCGAACTCATCAAGATGCAGAAGTAAACAATCTGCGATCATCTGGTGACCGCCAATCAGTACGGGCAATTGCCTGACTATCAGGGAAATGATAAACAACTGGCCACCTGGCCCTCGTATGTGATATGGGGAAGAAAGAGTCTCTGAGACTCTATCTAAAGAAGCAAGCAACCTCGAAGCAAGAAAAGAGTGTGTCGCACCAGAATCAAATAGAACATGGAAAGGTCGGCTCAAGACTGAGACCATGCCTTTTACCATAGTAGCTGCTAAACGGGCCATTCGCAGATACTTATCATATATGCTTTTTCTCTTCTTGGGATATAGTATGAAAATTAATGAAATTAGTGACATATGTGGTGATTGAATATGAATGTCATATTTCCCTTCTCGGACTTACGACAAGTCGGAAGACTGTCTCTATCAGAGAACTTAATGCGAACGGAATTGAAATACTGCGAAAGTGCGTATCGGGGTACCACTGCTCTGATACCCTTGCTCTCTGATATGGTAAAAAGAACGCCGACAATCAGGAAAAAAACTGAGGAGTAGACTACTCTAAGCAAGTCTACACAATCATATGGAGGATTGGTTGTATGTGTAGACTCATACAACCATCCTCGTCAATCCTTGTTGTAGTCTAGAGTCGGAAGACGTGATTTATAGGTTCAAAATCACGAAATCCAAACAAAGTCAGACAGTATAGGCCTGCAGAAACAGTCGAACTACAACCCGAAGTATGTGGAACGACCCTCGAAGCGGTGACGGGCAACAGGACCGTGAAGGGGGGGAACCAGCGGGAGGGGAGGCCAGTTCAGCAACCTGTGACGATTGTTGGGTGGCGGTCAGCCGGAGGGAGGTGCGGCTGTCGGCGGTGGGCAAAGGGTCTGCAGGCGGCTGGATGGTGCGGGGGGGTTGTAGGGTTAGGGTTTTGGGACATGGGAACCCCGGTCTAGGATGATTGCTCCGATACCATGTTTGGAGAAAAGAATTACATACCATAGAAGAGACCCTAAGGCTCTCTTATATAGGAGAAAAGCTATGGGTTAATTACATGAGAGGTATATAAAGAAAATTGAAAAGATAAATAAATATTAAGAGATACAAATATCTCAACAATAATAAATATATAAAAAATAATTGAAAAAATACTAAATTACATGATTGATTTCATTAAAAAGGAATGTTGTAAGACGGATGTTGGCTACACGATCCATTAAATTGAATCATATGAACAATAAATTATAAAAGAAAGAAATGCTCCATTGAAAAATCGACAATGATTAATCGATTTATGCATAAGACATGCAAATACATGGTATGTGATGGTGATATTGTAAGACCTGAAATTACAAGATTTGCAACCAATTTTACAGCGTTGCAAAGCATGCAACACATGGTATGTATAACGAAAATGTGTTGTTCAAGGGAGTGGTTCGAGATTCCCGAGGCTCGCATCGAGCAAGGGAGAAAGGCATAAAGCTTGATCAACAACGTCGATTTTTGGGATGATGTCGTCCGAGTGAAAAAGATTATGGAACAGTTGTGTCGGTCTTGAGAATAGTGGATGGTGCTAAAAAACAACCATGTATGTGATTGTGATATACGAAGGTGATGAGGGAGAAAGTGAAAGAAAATGTTGGAAAAGGTTATAAGGTGTGGTTGGGCATCATCGACGAGCATTGGTCGAAAATGTTATCACATCCTATTCACCAAGCCGGTATGCATTTTGTGTGTTACACTCTTGAAGTTTGTTGGAGTATTTGAGTTATGCGTCACTTGAGTTGTAGATGAGTAAATGGATCACTCCGGGATCCATTTACAACATCCAAGTCTTCGGTCCCACATCCATTGGGTTCTTTTGGAAGAACGACCGCGATCAACAGTTGCAATAACACTCTTCGTATGTCTAGCCAATTAATTATATTATTATACAATTTTAATTTTATTTTATATGTTACTTATTTCTAGGACTAAAATAATTTCTTCCTTGCAAGTGAATGGTAGATCCTGTATGGAATAGATGCTCCTAACTTGCGACAAGTAGCAGTAAAGGTATTATTGCATATTGCGTCTGCTGGAGGATATGAGAGAAAATGGAGCACATTCAAGTATTCAACCTCATCCACTTCAAAAGACGAAACTAATTGGGAGTAGAGAAGCTCCATGATCTTGTCTATATCCACTATAATCTCATATTGAAGATGGAGCATGCAAGAGAGAGACATGACAAGCAAGAATACATAGATCCCATTGACCTTGCATATATTCAAGATCCAAGATGGTGATGAGGAGGAGGAGGACGAAGACGTCTTGCAAAAGTGGATGGATGATAATGGTGCTCTCGTACTTAATGAGGGAGGAGGAAGATCAAATACACAGACTGCCTTGCAAATGGAGGCAGATTTTGTTGATTACGTTGCTTGATCGGGGACACACCCAGACCCAGCTGGAGGGTTGGAAAGTGATTCTGACTTCTGAGGACTCATCATTCAAGTCTAAGTCCAAATCTAAATCCGATGGCAGTAAAGGAGGTGATGATGCAGAAGGAGATTATATGCCAGATGAAGGGGCAACCTCTGGTGAGGGTGCATATATACCATATAATATCGGATCTAGACTTGAAGAAGGACTAGATGCTGAATAATAATATATGAGTCACCCCACAAACATACATGGTCAATATATTCCAAGTCCAAACTAAGGTCCAAATCCTGCAGAGCAGATAGATTACTGTCCCTACCCCTCATACTCGTACCAACAACTGCAACCACATAGACAAGGCCATTATGGAAGATTTGATATCTTCGGTGGGATCATTAAGCACAGATGTTGAAGATTCGATATTTGCTAGCGGGGCTACATCAAGCCCCTTCAGTGGATATAGTTATCAAGCACAAAATGATTCATATAGTGTTTTCCCTCCGGCATCTGGCTACATCAGTGGTCTTATGGGGCATTTCAAGGAAATCAACATTATATCGATACCTCTTCTCAGATTGGTGCAGGATATGGCATATTTCCATATTATTACCCTGCAATGCCTCCACATATGGCATCTCCTTCTGCAACTCCTGCTCTATCTTCTTCATCACGAGGTTCTCAAGTTGAAACCTCCGCGTATGGACCTCCACATGATTCTGTGGATTCTGCCTCTTCTAGTGACAACTATCCTCGGATTGGCCTCCTTGCAAATGTGATTGAGCATGAATATAGGTAGTATTTGATAGACTATAAACCATGCACTCTTATATGCCATGGGAGGATCACATGGAATATAAGGACTCGATCAGGCTACACGTTATAGAGGAAGGAATTAGACAAAGTATACGGATTTACAAAGGAATTCGTGGTTCAGTTGAATCTCATCCACATCCTAAATAAGAATGTAATACTCGTAACTTAGTGGTTAGTATTAGTAACTGTACGCATATTATGTGATTGGTGTATCATGTGATCTTGTAAAGTTGTATTATGACACTTGTTATTTCAATTTTAAAATTATATATGCATTCTCTATAATAAAATTACTATTGTTCTTTTGAGGCTTGACAGAAAAATTGAATGCTAAAATTTAAGCTTATCTAAGCCCAAGAATGACCCAAGATAGATCTGAATGGAGGCAAAGAGTCTATGTAGCCAACCCTACTTAATGTGGGAAAAGGTTTTGTTGTTGTTACTGAAATTTCATTCTGGACAGTCAACAATATGGTGACAAAAATTGATATTTAAGGCCTTGATCATGATAACATCTTATTGTTAGTAAAAAACTTGTATTTCTACCACTTCTATCGATTAAACAACATTAGAAGTCTTAAATTTGAAAAAAAAAATCAAGTCATTTCCTCTATTTCCGGCCATTTTATCGCAATTCCATTGAAATTCATTTTCTGACTTTACCTAAACGAAACCGAAATATGGCATTTGAGGCCTTGACCCTTAGCAATTCGCCTCCATAATACATGGGTCGAATACGGTAGAAGACAAGAGGGCAACATAAGCATTCTTGATAAAGAAGAGTTAAAAGACATCATCCTCCCAAAACCAATGATCATGTTCCACCAATTGGCAATCTACAGTTGCTAGGAGACCTGACAACAAGAGAAAATCAGCCACCCTTTAGTATGCGAACAATGCATGAAAAGTAGGTGACCAACTCATATTCCAAAAGCCTAAGAGACCCTAGCCTAGGAAAATCAACCAAAGGAAAAAAATCACGAGAAACATTGAGCAATCACCCCGCTCCTAGACCAATCATCAAATTAGAACCAAAACCCATTCTTGTCCCGAAACATTGGCTTCAGAAAAGGGGTAGCCTCCGACAAATCTTGCACGTCAACAGAAAGTAGATGACATCCTGACTGTCATCGACCCATTCAAAACAATGGATACCTCATAGATCTTCCGTAGGATCAAGCATGCCAGGTCATCACCCTTTCCCCAGATTTGAATCACCCACTTTCCTAGAAGCGCATTTTTATCTCCTTCAAACATAGCAAACCCAACCCCCACCCCACTAGTCGTTTGTCACCACATTCTAATCCACCAATGAGGCAGCACACTTATCCCCTCAGTCAGCACATAAGAATAATCTCATGATTATCATAAGACACTTCTAAATACCATTTGATAAAAGTCATGACGAGAGGAAGAAGACCAAAATTGCAAAAAGAGTTACTTGCACGAGCACCAACCTCCCAACCCTCAAAAGGCAAGACGCCTTCCTGCCATCCATCCTTGACTCTCACTTCTCAACAAGTGACAACCAGTTTACCTGACAAAGCCCACTGCTCACTAAGGAAAGATCCATGTACGTAATAGGAAAAACTGCTCTCGAGTGGACAACACCCCTCCACACTCCTCAATCACCTCAACTGACATCCCAAAGGGGATAAAAGCTGACTTGAGCAGTTCACGCGAAGCTCCAAAATGTCCTCAAAAATACCTAGCACTACAGACACTACACTAGCCTTGTTAGAATACTCAGATGATTCATTCATAGAGCCCTCGGGTCTCTTATATAGAGAGAGAGCCCTTGGGTAAATTACATGAGAGGGACATAAAGAAACTGAAATAATAAATAACATAAAAGACGAACAACTATCTCTACACTCCCCCTCAAGATGGAGCATAGATATCTATCATGCTCAGCTTGGAAGAACATCTCTGGAAAGGTCCTCTGAGCAATGGTTTAGTGAATATGTCCGCTGTCTGGTCCTCTGAACTGACGTGAGACGTGGAGATGAAGCCCTTCTGAATCATGTCCCTAGTGTAATGACAATCCACCTCTATGTGTTTTGTTCTCTCATGGAAGGCTGGATTGTTGGCAATAAATAATGCTGCCTGATTATCACATTGAAGGTTCATAGGCAAGGGAACATCCACATTCAGATCTTCTAAGACTGCTTTAACCCACATCATTTCTGTGCTTGCCTGTGCCATGGCTCTGTACTCGGATTCGGCACTGGATCTCGCCACAACAGTCTGCTTCTTGCTTTTCCAAGAGACTAAAGAGCTTCCTATGAAGATAGCAAATCCAGAAGTAGACTTACGATCCCGTGGACATCCTGCATAATCTGCATCTGCACAGGCTGAAATAGACAGATCTGTACTTTTCTTGAATAGCAACCCTGTGCCTGGGGAAGACTTCAGATATCTTAATATCATGTACAAGGCATCCATATGTACTTGCCTCGGCTGCTCCATGAATTGACTCACCCGGTTTACTGCAAGGGCAATATCCGGTCGAGTTATGGTGATGTATAAGAGCTTACCCACCATTTCTCTGTACCTTCTCTTGTCCACCTCCTCGGTATCATCATCGTACAGCTTCATACTCGGGTCCATAGGTGTACTTGAAGGTCTGCATCCAGTCATTCCTGTTTCAACTAGCAAATCTGTGACATATTTTCTTTGAGTCATCACCATTCCCTGTGCATTTCTTGCAAATTCGATCCCCAGAAAATATCGTATTGTGCCTAGATCTTTTGTAATGAATTGGCTGCCCAACATAGACTTGGTTATCTCAACCCCCTGTGCATCATCTCCAGTAACCAATATGTCATCAACATATACCATAACAACGATGGTACCTCTAGGGGTCTTCCGGACGAACAGTGAGTGGTCCGCATTTGATCTTCTGAACCCCTGTCGTTCAATAAGCTGGAAGAGCTTCTGGAACCATGCACGAGGACTCTGCTTAAGGCCATAGATAGCCTTATGAAGTCTGCACACCTTCTGAGTCTCCCCCTCAGCAGCAAACCCGGGTGGCTGCTGCATGTAGACTTCCTCCTGTAGATCACCATACAAGAAAGCATTCTTAACATCAAGCTGGAATATGGTCCAGTCACGTACCACTGCAACCGATAGAAGGATGCGAAGGGTAGAGTGTCTCGCCACTGGTGAAAAAGTGTCCAAATAATCTACCCCATATGTCTGTGTAAAGCCTCTTGCTACGAGCCTGGCCTTGTATCTGTCAAGACGACCATCTGCATGATATTTGACCGTAAATACCCACTTGCAACTCACCACAGATGCACCTGGAGGAATAGGGACAATAGACCAAGTCCCTCTAGATTGCAAGGCACGCATCTCCTCTTCCATTGCTAGACGCCAGCATTCAGTCTTCATGCATCCTGATATGTCCGTGGAATCTCCACTGTCGATACATCAGCAGCAAACTTCTGAAAATCCCCAGTGAGACGATGAAAGGAGACATGAGAGGCCAGGGGATATGAGGCACATTGTCTTCGCTGCTTCCTATGAGCAATAGGCCGGTCCAAGTCATCCAAAACAGTGCTGACCGGCTGATCCTCCTCCTGCGGTAAAAGCTCCTGCACAGGTGCATTATTCAAACCATCATCAGTGTTAACATCAGAACATACCTGAGGCGTGCTGGATGGTTGACACGTAGCTTGAGCAGGGCCTGTCCGTCTCGTGTAGAACTTAGTGAAAGGGACAACTGGGGGTGGTGGCGGGGGTGGTGGTGGTGGTGGTGTTGGTGTCGGTGGAGTAGAGGATGGACCTAGGCTTGGAGGTGGAGGAACATAGACATTGGAATCTGATGATGTGGAGGAGACCAATCTGTCACCTGCAGGGGAGAAGTACATGACAGGTTCGAAAAAAGTAACATCTGCACTCACATAGTACTTGTCATGGACAGGATCATAGCAACGGTATCCTTTCTGTGTCCTGGAGTAACCCACAAAAACACACTTGATAGCCCTAGGGGATAGCTTATCAAGCCCCGGAGATAAGCGGTGGACAAAAGCAACAGTCCCAAAAACCCGAGGTGTCAGTGTAAACAAGTCTCTGTCTGGAAAGAGAACAGAGATTGGAGACTTTTCGCCAAGAACAGTTGTAGGCATTCGATTGACCAGATAGCACGCTGTAAGTATAGCATCCCCCCAAAAGGTTAATGGAGCACAACTCTGGATAAGTAATGTGCGAGCAATATCAAGAAAGTGTCGATGTTTTCGTTCTGCAACCCCATTTTGTTGAGAGGTGTAGGCACATGTGGTTTGGTGAACAATGCCTTTCGATGAAAGAAAGCTTGCAAGAGAGCGAGTGCAGAACTCCAATGCATTGTCAGTACGCACATACTTAACAGTAGATGAGAAAACATTCTGGACTTCATTAATTAGATTTTGAAGAACATTTCCTGCTTCAGATTTATTTTTAAGAAGAAAAGTCCACGACACTCTATAGAAATCATCAACCACAACTAAATAGAACCTGTGCCCCTGATGATCCGGGACACGACTTGGACCCCAAATATCTATATGAAATAATTCAAACGGGGAGCTACTGCTCCGACTCTGACGACCGGGGAAGCTAGACCGATGGTGCTTCCCTAACTGACATGCTTCACAACGAAAAGAGGAACTCGGAGAGATCTGAGGCAGGAGGTGATGCATCTTCTGTAGCGGCAGATGACCGAACCTAAGATGCCAGGTGTACGGAGATACGGAGACCTGGGAATGCAAGGAGACGCCAGCGTAAGAGTTACGAACGAGACGATAGAGGCCATTATGCTCAGAACCACAGCCAATCACCCTGCCCGTTAGTATGTCCTGAAAAATAACAGACGATGGATCAAAAATAGCACGACAGTGCAAATCACGTGTAATCTGGCTAATAGATAAGAGGTTCATAGAGAATTCCGGAGCATGTAGCACATTATGTAAGTGCATAGAGGGTAGCAAAGCCGTCTCCCCCTGACCGATGATAGGAGAATGAGTGCCATCAGCATGAGTACAGAGCGACCTGGCTGAACAGCTCTGTAGGACTGCAGGATATCTTTCTCACGGCATAGATGATGGGTAGCTCCAGAGTCGACAATCCATCCTGTGAGGTCATGACTATGAAATGAGACTGAAGGACTACCTGAGGCACTGGCTGAGGCAGATGTACTAGCTGACGCCGAAGCCGCAACATCAGAAACGTCTGCACCCTCTGATGATGATTGTGGCATAATATCACGAAGTCGTGCCACTAACTCCTCGAACCTGTGATCTGGAGTAGATGTTGGTGGACCCTGAACATGATCAGCTACTCGTGCAGAAGGAGGAAAACCATGCTTGGAATAGCATGTATCCTCCGAATGACCAGTACGGCGACAGAATGAGCACGTAGAGCGTATGCGACCTCCGCGGCCACGTCCACCACTTCCCCTACCACGAAACGAGGACGAACCACCACGTCCCCTGGAAACTGCCATTGCTGACGGAGTCGCAGTCGCTGCATTGGACGGAACAGGTACACGACTGAGCCTCCTGTAAACCTCTTCCATCGGTGGGATGGTGGCATCTGCTAGGATCTGAGCACGTGCTGCCTCGTACTCCGGATCTAGGGCAGCGAGTAATACGCCAACCATAGTGGCGTTGCGGAATGTCTTCTGTTGTTCCGGTGTGGCTGTAAGCGGAATGGTGCTATAGAGCTTCTCGAACATGCCATGAAGCGACGTGTATAGGGAATGAAGAGGCTTCCCATTCTGCTTCGTGGTAAATATATCATGCTGAAACTGGAGCATCTTCGTCTCGTTGCGTACCTGAGAGTACGTCATCGCCAAAATATCCCACATCGCCTTAGCGGTGGGCTGGTGAAGGACATCATTCGCTATCTCCGTCGTGAGCATACCCGAGAGCCACACCTTGGCATACGCATCATCAGCCTCCCATGAGGCATAGATCCCTGTCTTCTCCGGCGGTTCATCCTCGGTAAGAATATGCTTCTTACCACACGACTTCATGAGACTGAGGAACTGCATCGCCCACAATTCGTAGTTTGTCCCGTCCATTTTGACGATTGGTGCCGACCCTTTGAAGGCACCTATGGCGGGCATATCGAGCTTCTGATCTGACATAATGACGGAGAAGAACAACTACTGATAGACCAAGAAAATACTGTCTACCAAGACCTTGTAGGATTCAAGTGCATAGGTAGACGATTATGCACTTGAATCGAGCATGACGCCGAGTCCTTGGGAGAAGGCGGCACCCCAGCCACGAGTAGAGGCTTTGGAAGCCTCTACTTGAGAAAGACGGCGGCTGGTCGGCGCTGGGGGGTGCCCGGCGTAGGAGAGGCGGCGCTGGGGGGGCCCGGCGAAGGAGGTGAGGCCGGCGACAGGGGCTGGGCAGCGCTGGGGGACCCGGAGTTGGGAGGGGGCGGCGCTGGGTGGGACCCGGCGAAGGTGGGGAGGCGGCGGCGGGGTTCTCGGAGCCCGGGGGGGCGGCGAAACCCTAGAGCTGGCGGCGGTAGAGAGGGGGGCGGCGGTGGAGAACCCTAGGTTAGGGTTATGGCTCTGATACCATGTTAGAATACTCAGATGATTCATTCATAGAGCCCTCGGGTCTCTTATATAGAGAGAGAGCCCTTGGGTAAATTACATGAGAGGGACATAAAGAAACTGAAATAATAAATAACATAAAAGACGAACAACTATCTCTACAAGCCTTCTACGCCTTCCCCTTGATGAAGAAAATGTCAAAATGGTGTCATCGGCATAATGCAACAAAGGGACCTCCTCCCATCCAAGATTCCAAACCCATCAAAACAGTTTCTGTTGGAAAAAAGAATGAGAGTTGTATTCCAAAGAACCCTAGGACTCTATAGAGGAGAAGCCCATGGGTAAATTACATAAGATAGAAGAAATAAATATAAACTCAGAAAATGGTATATAGACATAATAATACCTCTACACTCCCCCTCAAAATAGAGCATAGATGTCAATCATGCTTAGCTTGGATGTGCCCTTCTGAAAGGGTCCATTGAGTAAGGCCTTGGTGAAAATGTCCACAATCTATTCCCATGAGCTTACATGGGAAGTAGAAATAAAAGCATTTCTAGATCATGTCCCGTGTATAGGGACAATCTATTTCGATATGTTTTGTTTTTTCATGAAAAGCTGGATTATTTGCAATGAAAAAAAGGAATTGCATAGTAAGAGGCACATCAATGTATAAGTCAGCTAAAACAACTCGGACCCACATCATCTATGTGCTACCTTGTGCCATAGCTTTATATTCTGATTCAGCACTAGATGTTGCAATCATGATCTACTTCTTGCTTTTCCATTACACTAAAGAGCCATCAACAAATATAGCAAAGCCTGAGGTGGACTTCCTATCCTTAGGACATCATGCGTAGTATGCATCTGTGCAAGCTGTGATAGTGAGAGATGTCCCTTTTCTAAACAACAATCTTGCACCTGTGGAAGACTTCACGTACCTCAAGATCATATGGATTGCATCCACATATACCTGTCGTAGCTATTCCATAAACTGATTAACCCAACTAACAGCAAAAAAGATGCAAGGCCTAATAATGGTAAGATATAAAAGCTTTCCCATTAATTCTCGATATCTTCTCATGTCCACCTCCTTTGTATCATGTATAGCCTTATGATAGGATCCATAGGAGTAGTGGAAGGTCAACATCCAATCATGACTGTCTCAACTAGCATATCTGTAACATATTTTCTTTGGGTCATCACAAGACCCTGCTGATTTCTGGCAAACTCTAACCCCAGAAGGTGTCGTAGGGTGCCAAGATTCTTAGTGACAAACTGTCTGCTAAGAAAGTCCTTTGCCTTATTAATCCCATACATATCATCTCTTGTAACAAGAATATCATCAACATAGACCATAATAACAACCGTACCTCTATGAGTTCTCTAAACAAATAATGAATGGTATGCATTCGATCTCTTAAATCCATGTTTTTCAATTAGGTCCGAGAGCTTCTGGAACCAGGCTCTTGGGCTCTGCTTAAGGCTATAGATTGTCTTTTGAAGTCTCTGATGACACTCCCCCTCAGCAGCAAACCCCAGAGGCTATTGCATGTAGACTTCTCCTGAAGATCCCCATATAGAAATGCATTTGGACATCAAGTTGAAATAAAGGTCAATCACATACCACAGCTACAGCAAGAAGAACTCAAAGTGTGGAGTGGCGATCAACATGTAAGAATGTGTCCAGATAGTCCACCCCATAAGTTTGAGTAAACCGCGTGCAACCAATCTGGCCTTGTAACGATCACGACTTCCATCTGCATGGTATTTGACGGTAAACACCCACCCGCAACTGACAATAAACCAGGGTTCAGGAAAGAGGTATGCGTATACGTTCAGACTGGTCACTAAATACCGATTAAGCAGTATGCCGGGTATATGCGGTTCTACGTCGTTTCCTATTTTTTTATTTAAAAATAAATAAATAAATACAAAAGTGACCACAACTGAACTAAATTTATGTATAGTTGTAGTCCAACAGAAGATCCAAGAAAAATGACTTTCATATAGAGCCTAAAACAATCTTTATCAATCAAATATCAGTACTTCAATAGAAAAGTTAGCACACATAATAATTGAAAACAATCACCAAAATATGTAAGTATTCGAAAGAAAACCGAAATTTAACACAAATAACATTAGTAATGTACTACTTAAAATAGCATAAGAAAACAGAAATGTTCAAGCGACAATATCCTAACTGGTTAACTCCAATATGTGGAGGTGAGACTTGTAACTCTTTATGTCTACTAAATTCATGATACGATGGTATGATGTGCTTCTTAATAATAAATTAAGTGGGCTGACTTTTGTTGCAACTTGCATAATGTATGTGAATATATATTTATATAAATGCCTCTATTGTTGAATTATAATGTCATTTATCTCCATCGTTATATTTATTACTAATTCTCCATTAAAAGTACCAAACTCTACATATACCTATATATTGCATTCAAAATAACTATTAGTTGACTAAATTAGTTTGCTAAATTATTGGTACATTATTCCTATTCTTCCTTCGTGTTTGCTCTAATCTCATAGTATGACTACTTCGACGATGGATTTAAATGGTGATGGAATACTTGGTTGACATACATACAAAAACAAGGAATAAGGGTAAAATGAGAGTGCAATGTTATCTAAATTATGTCACATGAACAAATTCTGATAAGTGGCACAAATCACTAAAAAAATGTGGCACAAATAAAAAAACATGGCACAAATCATACTATAACATACATTTCATACACATTTGACACATTTCAGAACAATAACATGAAATAAGTGGCTTAAAAAATGCATATAAAAAATCACATATAAAAAATCACATATAAAAAACACATAAAAAACACATAAAAAATCACATATAAAAAATCACATAAAAATCACATTTAACCCAAAGCAGGTGCACAGAGGGCATATGCGGCCGCATAGCCTGCATATCCGACCCGCATAAGCGCCATGGGCGCATAACTAGGGGTTTCATGAAAGCGGTGCGGTGAAGGTGACGCACACGCATATGCGGCTTTCGTGAACACAACAATAGGCGCTCCAGAAGGAGCAGGAACCAAGCTCCATGTGTCACGCGACCGTAACACGGCCATCTCCTTTTCTGTGGCAAGATACCATCGATTATCTCTTAAGGCCTCCTAATAAATCCGTGGAATCTCCGCGGTAAAGAGACCAACTACAAATCTCTTCAAATCCCCTGCAAGGCGATCAAAAGAAACGTGGGAAGCAAATGGATATGATGCACAGGTACGCTTCTACTTCTAAAGTACAATAGGAACATCTAGGACATTGGGGACCCCTTCATTCTGTATGCCAGTCTCCTGCAGAAGTTCCTCCTCAGACGCATCTCCAAACCCATCAATAGAAACAATGTATTAAGAACGAACCTGAGGTGTGCTGGATGATGGGTGTGGTCCATGAGCAGAAGCCGACCGATGAGTATAATAACAAGGCAAGGATGGAACAAGGGTAGCGAGTGATGGTAGTACAAGACGAGGTGGTGGAGGTGGAACAACAGGAGGTGGTGGAGGTAATGTTCCAGGGGGTGGAGGTGGCATGTAAATCTCATTATCTGAATTAGAAGAGATCAATCTCTCTCATGTAGGGGGAAAATACATTATCGACTCAAAAAATGTGACATCAACACTAACATAATATTTCAGCCCAATAGATCATAGCATTTATATCCCTTCATTGTCATGGAATACGCAACAAAAATGCATTTGACAGCTCTAGGGTAGAGCTTGTCAAGAGCAAGAGACAACTGATGTACAAAGGCAACTGAGCCAAAGACACGAGGAGTGAGTGAGAACAAATCTTTCTCTGAAAGGCAAGTGAAAAATGAATTTTCTCACCCAGTATAGTCGAGAGCATGCGATTCAAAAGGTGACAAGCAGTAAGAACCGCATCACCCCAGAACGAATGTGGGGCACGGCTCTGAATGAGGGTCCTAGTAACATCAAGTATATGTCGATGCTTACGTTCTACGACACCATTTTATTGATACGTGTAGGCACAAGAAGTTTAATGAACAATACTTATACCATGTAATGAGAAGAACTGTGGTAGTACAAGAGTACAAATTCCAATGCATTGTCAGCTCGCAAAAATTTGATTGTAGAGGAAAAGACATTCTTTACTTCATTGATAAAAGATGTTATCACATCTCCATCCTCAGATTTATACTTTAATAAGAAAACCCATGACAAACGAGAGAAATCATCTACAGCAACTAGATAAAACATGTGTCCGTAGCGATCGGGTACATGATTCGGCCCCCAACTGTCTACATGAATCAACTCAAAAAGAGAGCTACTGCTCCGACCCTGACGACTAGGAAAAGCAGACCGGCGATGTTGTCCCAACTGATATGTCTCGCACTAGAAGGATGAGTGAGGTGAGATCTGAGAAAGAACGCGGTACAACTTCTAAAGGGGAAGGTGACCAAAGCGCAGGTTCTACGCAAATGGGGAGACTGATCATGTAGGATGAGAAGATAGACCAGCATATAAAGTATGGACCAGTCGATAGAGGTTGTCTTGCTCACAACCACAGTCAATCACCATGCCCGTAAGAACTTGAAATACAAGAGAAGATGGGTCAAAATAGCACGATAACGCAAATCCTTCGTAATTTAGTTTAGATAATTAATTCATAGAAAACTCAGGAGCATGCAGCACATTCTGTAAATGCATTGAAAGCATCAAACTGATCTCCCCATGTCCTGTAACTGGGGAATGAGTACCATCAGCTATAACAATTGTTCAGTCAGGGGAAACAAGTATGTATTCCGCAAACTGACTTCTATCCCTACACATGCGATGGGACAACCCGAAATGCATAATTCATTATGTAATATCAGTGCCATGACAACTAGTAAGAGCGTAGATGCTACCTGAGGTACTGGCAGAGGCAGAGATACTGGCAGAAGCAGAGGCTGCAACATCTGAATTGCATTCTGAAGCAGACGAGGAAGCAGGGGGCATAATTTCTCATAATCAAGCCACTAAGTCATCAAACCTCTGATCAGACGAAGGAGCTGCAAGGGGCTCAGCTTGCTCTGCTACACAGGCAGATGCAGGAAAACCATGCTTGGAGTAGTGTGTATCCTCTGAGTGTCCTAGACGATGGCAATAAGTGCACTGCTGACGAATACGACCTCCACTATCACGAGATCCACGACCACGAAACTGAGAATCATCTCCTCTACCGCAGGAGGCGGCCATCGCAAAAGAGGTCTGGCTAGAAACAGACGATAGGACAGTGATCCTGTTGAGTCTGCGTTAAGCATCCTCCATGGGAGGAATGGTAGCATGCGCAAGTATCTATAAACGAGCAGCCCACTCTAGATCAAGTGTTGCTAGAAATACACCAATCATAGTGGCATTCATGTATGCCTTCTGCTACTCAGGGGTAGAAGCAAGTGGCATAAAGCTGTGGAGCTTCTCGAACATATCACGCAGAGATGTGTATAGAGAATGGAGAGGGCGTCCATTCTGTTTGACTGTCGATATGTCATGTTGTAGTTGAAGGATTTTCGTATCATTCCTCGCTTGAGAATAGGTGGCTGCGAGGATGTCCCACATCGCCTTAGCGGTGGGCTTAATGTAAAATGCCATTGGCAATCTCTATCATCGATGTACCAGATAACCAAACTTTAGTATAAGAATCATTACCAAACTTTGGTATAAGAATCATTCACCTCGCATGAGGCGTTCACTCAAGTTTTCTCAGTCGGCTCCTCCTCAGTAAGAATATGTTTCTTACATGTAGACTTCATGAGGTTCATGAACTGCATAGTCCATAATTCGTAGCTCATCTCGTCCATCTTGACTAGCGGTGAATGTCGCGGACTACGGACGGCGGACCGTAGAGACCGACGGTAGCGGCGGGAGAGAGAGGCCGCCGACGACAGCAAGAAAGAAAGAGAGAGGCTGGCGGCAGGGGTGGCGAGAGAGATGAAGGGGGCCTAGCGGGTGGCGGTTACAGTTTCTTGGGTACGAGAGCTCCGATTTAGGACTGCCACTTTGATACCATGTTGGGAAAAAGAATGAGAGTTTGATTCCAAAAAATCCTAGGGCTCTTTTATATAGAGGAGAAGCCCATGGGTAAATTACATAAGACAGAAAATAAATATAAACTGAGAAACAACACATACACATAATAATATCTCTATAGTTTCCATGTATCGTATGGTTCCCCGCCTTCGACAGTGTGTCTACCATAATCGCAAAAAGGAGAGGAGCCAAAAGACATCCATGTCACACGCCCAATATGGCTGGAGGAAGAAACCACCCTCATTGCTCATGTTATCCAACACTAAAAATGAAGGCGTAATAATGCACATTTTCTTTTGGCCAATCCACAACTCCATATAACCTTTTGATACAAAGACGCTCAGATAAACTTCAAGTCAACATAATAATAAGCTTTGAAGATATATATCTTACACAGAAAACTATTCCTCTTTCTCTGCTGCCAGTCTCCAATCACCTCCGTAGCCATCACAACCCCACTCATGTCTACCTGGAATGAAAATTGAGTGCAGTGGAGAGATAATATGGTTCAGCACTCTCCTCAAATGATTTGTCAATAGCTTATCAAACAATCAATATGGTATTCGATAGCATGATCGGGTAATCATCCTTAGTCGCAACATCCATTCTTAGGCAGAAGAAAAATGAGAGCCTTATTCACACAATAGAAGCAATGATTTCCCTGTCTGAACTCCTCAATCAAATCCACCACATTCTACAAACACTTGAAATGTAATTAATTCCTAATTGAGTCGACTGAGACTGAACACCTCCAGGTTTTCTGGACAAGGAATAAAACTTAATAAATGTTGCATTTAGTACATTTACTTACAACCTGGATCTATTGTTGAGGCAATATTCAGCTGCCTATATACTCAAATGACAGTTACAAGCGGGAAGAGCTGGACTGCATAGGGCATCACAAAACAACCATTTATCATGGAAAATGTAAGGGTGATTTGGTAAGCCTAGTAATTGCAGGATATATGTCTCATGACTCTCCTCAACTCAAGAAATGGTGAATTTTGATGCCTCATGATCAAGGTTTGAAAAAACTAAAAACGGAACGAGGCGGTTTCCCTGGAATCGAGGCGAGGCGTAGCCTCGAGGCGGTCGAGGCGTAAGCCTCAGTTTACAAGGAGAAAACCTATAAAAACTACAACAAAATAGATATTAATGAAATTATATATATTCTAACTAACAAATGATATAAATTACTATAATATATGATGCAATTACAAAGATAGGAACACCGAAAGAAAAGATATACAAGTGTATCTGTCTTTTTACTAATTCTCCATCCAATCATAGATTAAATATGTTGATATTCCCCTAAATTCTAACCATCTAACCTAAGTTGAAGAACCGTCGTATGCACCCCTTCCTGCCATATCATACCCCAACAATTATATCTTGTTTGACCTTCTTGGTATATTACATAGCTCATTGTTTGAAAACTCCTTAAAAATAATTTTACGAGTAATTTTTTCTATGATACTTGTGGATTCGTATATTTAAGGGCATAATTTAAGAGTTTCTTAACATGATTGAACATGTTTAATAGTAAATATGAACATGAAAGCAGTCAAATTTAAGCATTCATCTTATATATTATATCCTGAACAACTACATCTTTATAAACATCTGAAATTGCTAATAGGATAATTGAATTAACATAAAAAAATAATTTGAAAAAGAAAACGCCTCGGTGAGCGCCTCGCCTTCGCCTCGACCGCCTCGACCAACTGAGGCGACCGCCTCTTAGGACCCTGTCGAGGCAGTTGTTCAGAGGCGTTTTCTGGCCGCCTCGCCGCGCGTTTTTTCGAACCATGCTCATGACAATATCACACCGTTCGCCTCCAAATTATGACCAAACTACTACATCCGCATAAAATTTGTAAAAGCTGAAATCGCATCAGAGATACTCTCCGAATTATAATCAATTTACACCCGGAGGCCATTATTCGATATAATAGATCTGTCAATTGCTTTGATAGATGTTTGATCTTGTCATGATACACCCTTTTATTTCGATAGAAAATCTCCTTTCCATGCCAGGTGTCTCCTTTCTCCATCAGGACTGGTTCTTGATCAATTATACCTTATTAATACAATTTACAAAGAAGACTCAACTTTTACCTCCCATGCACCCATGCATGAACATATCACTGCATAAGGGGTGCACAGCAACTGAACGTACAAGATTTAAGCCACCATTCAATCACAAGAGATTCCATCAAAATAAGTAGCAATGATACTGTGTCTATTAAAATCCTACCTCGATGGGTATATCTGAAATTAGTATATGCAAAGTCGGCCTGAGTAGTAAAATAAGTTTGCACCTACCAAGTGTATTATCTCAGGTTTATTCACATTAGAACCTCGTCGAGGTCCACTTTTATCCAAGCTGCTTGCATCTGATGCAGCTGCAGTTGAAAACAAGCTTTCTAGTTCTGAAATATCGATTTCTGGTGCCCTTTCATGATTAAACATAAAAAAGATAAATAAGAGACAAAGCAATAAATAGATTCTTTGTAATAGAAGGTAGCATGTAAAATAAAGAAGACACTTTTACAGAATATTATTATGGAAATTCTCTATTTTTCCCATTTATGAATAAAGTGATCTGCTTTGAGATTGGGTAGGCATTCAAATATTAACAAGCAAGATCGAAAGCCCACGAATATCTGATAAAAAATGAAAATCACGCCATTTACAGATGCTTATTAATGGCCATGTAAGTAGCCCAAGGAAAAATGCTCAACAGTTAAACTACATCACAGATTTGTGATCTTTCATACTTTTCGACTATCATAAATTTTCCTTGGGATCTGGATACTAATATCCTAAGAACATTTATCTGACAAACAACTGGTGTCAATCATAATTTCAGATATGAAAACTCCTAATTTTAAGCCTAAGGATGACCGCAAGAGTTTAATGGTCATCCAAAAAATCCAATTCATTAGAAGTGAAATGCCAAACAAATAAGTAGCCCAAAGAAAAATGCTCAACCGTTGAACTACTTCACATATTTGTGATCTTTCATAAGTTTCAATTATCATAAACTTTCCTTGGGATCTAGATACTAATATCCTAAGAACATTTATCTGACAAACAATTGGTGCCAGTAATAATTCCGATATGAAAACTTCTAATTTTAAGCCTAAGGATGACCACTAGAGTTTAATGGTCATCCAAAAAATCCAATTCATTAGAAGTGAAATGCCAAACAAAATAAACCTCAACCTCTGACTATTCATTGTTGCAGCAATCATGCATATTCCTAATTGCAATAGCATCCATGAATTGCAGCCAGAAGGGGAGACGAAGGCTACAAAAAATGTCTAACATGGTAAGTGCATGCGTGGTACAAAGTTGTTGAGTGGCAATAAAAAATTACGGGAATCTGATGTCAGTTTACTTGAACATGAAGCGAGTGTGTACCCCCATCAAAGAAATATCGCATTGAGTACATGACAAAATAGAAGTGGGGACACAATGTACCTTGATAAACTTTCCTGTTTCTGAGTGTCAGCCCACAGGCTCCCTTTCATGGCTTTGGTCACCTTTACCCAGTGCAACGGCTTTAGAGAAGCTTTCTTCGGGACACCATTAGCCGCTAAAGATCCTCGACCTCTTCCAGATCCAGAAACCAGAGATTTTCCTTTGCCTGCTAATGGAAGTGGTGGTGCAGGCGTGCTAGGTGCTCTAGGTCCAGCAGATAAAGTAGAACCTTGTAAGGTCCCTTGAATACTTGCATTCAAGGGAGGTGGAGGAGGAACATTTCCTGGTGGTTTTGGTGCGCGAGGTGGGGGTGGGGGTGGAGTCGGGTATTTATTGGGTGGTCCTAGTGGCGGAGGGGCTGGAATTGGAGCTCTATGATGAGAACTAGATGAGGGTGGAGGAGGTGGAGGAAGAGGAACTTTGGGTGCATTATCTTGATGATGTTTACTAGATCCCATAGATGAGGGTGGAGGGGGTGGAGGAGGAGGAGCTTTGG
The DNA here is from genome assembly GCA_037367405.1 of Ottelia alismoides. Classification (NCBI taxonomy): domain Eukaryota; kingdom Viridiplantae; phylum Streptophyta; class Magnoliopsida; order Alismatales; family Hydrocharitaceae; genus Ottelia; species Ottelia alismoides. The sequence continues at coordinate 449,867 of JAZKJV010007913.1, forward strand.
GTGCATTATCTTGATGATGTTTACTAGCGTCCATAGATGACGGTGGAGGAGGTGGAGGAGAAACTACATAGGCACTAGACATGGGAGGTGGAGGAGGAGGAGGAGCACTTCCAGACAGTTGCCGAGGGGGAGGGGGTGGAGGTGGAGGAGGGGGGCAGCTAGATGAGGAAATAGCACTCGTGGATATCGATGGCAAAAGGCATTTTCTAGAGCTGGAAGGTAGAGGCGGTGGCGATGGAGAGAGTGAATGAGTATATGTCTCATTTGGTACACTGGGGAGAGGATGAGAGGATGAATCGAGGTCTGCATGCTCCATGCTAAGGGAAGTCTGTATTCTTTGAGGTTCAAGAGAGGTATTAATGTGCTCTTTACCATGCCCAATTGAAGAGGGAGGTGGTGGTGGTGGAGGAGGAGGAGGAGGAGGAGAGAGAGTAAATGGAGTAACATGATATTCTCTATTAGATGAGGATAGATGTGGGGAGAGGGGTGGGGGTGGGGGTGGGGGTGGGGGTGGAGGTAGAGATAATGTAACTGGAATTAGGGAAGCATGCCCGTTATTAAACTTGGAAGGTGGTTGGGATGTAAGGGGCTCATGTAAGCTATTAAATGAAATAGGAAGTGGAGGTAAGGGCAGTGGATGCAAACAGTCATTTATTGTGATAGATTGAGGTGAAGGTGGCGTTGCCACCAGTATGCCTTTATTAGAAATAGAATGAGGCAGTGGTGGTGGTGGTGGAGGTGGTGGCAGTTGCGCAGAAGATCCATGTGTGGATGTAACATGAAAAAGAGGGGGAGGTAGTGTGTGGGGAGAGGGAGGGGGAGCACAAAATGAAGATTGTGACAGCAATGCACCCTTATTTTTGGTAGAAGATGGAGGTGGTGGTGGTGGAGGTGGTGGCGGCGGTGGTGATGGAGTATGTAAAGGTAAAGATAATGCATCTTGATCATATTTGTTAAATGAGGAGCAACTCTTAGATGAATGTGTGAGTAGTGGTTTCGGTTGTGAGGAGAAAAGAGAAGATGCATCCGATTCGTTGGATGCATGTTTATCCAACCACAATGTAGCACCAGAAGATGAATGCAAAGGGAGGGGTGGGGGTGGCGAATTCGAGAGCGGCATAGGAAGTTGATTATGAGGCACTTGTAGAGAAAGATCGTTATCAGATTCCACTGATGGAGATGAAACTAGTGTCACTTCACCTTCTGTAGACGCACTAGAGATGGGGGATAGAATTGGTAATAAATTGTTTGATCTATTGTCATTTTGCAAACTGATTTCACTACCTGGAGTTGGGGTACCATCTGAAAACTCGTCTATATTTCTCATATGATAATCTTGAAACGCATGGTAACTACTTTCAGATTGTGAGTCAAAATCTAACCCATCGTGTACTTTGGCGTCATCTAATGAAGCTTCAGTAGTAACTGCATCTGATTCATAATTTTCTTCATCTGTATCTACTGAGGAGGCAATAGATAGTTGCTCACACATACTGTTTTGGATCCTGGTCAGTTCCTTAACATCAGTTAGGATAAGCTTTTCAATTTTCTCTTGTAGGGAACTAGCAGAAACTTGTTTCAAAAACCATAAAGCAGCAGTGTCACTGTTATCTAGCCAATCAACACCACCAAAAAGCTCCTGGACCCTCGAAAATGCCTCAATAGGCAACCCTCCCTTTTCTTCACCATTTAAAGTAGCAGTTGGAGCTCTGAGAGGAGAGATGCTTTCAGTATCACCAAAGAGAACCTACAATCAAATGTAATAGTCAGATAAACATATTAAATTCACCGGCCTCCATGGTGCCTAGCTAGTCTGAAGCTCCAAATGCCAACAGTTTACACTTTTCCAACAAAGAGGGATAGAAACTAGATGTTATACATTTTATATGTAGTAATCAGAGGCCTTAAACAACTACGGCATACCTCTGCTCGAAAGCTTTTTGGAAAACGATCTCTGGAATCCCAAAGAATATCCAGGTCATCACGATTTAATATTAGAATGTTGGACCGGATGAAAGCCGTATTGAACATTACCCGAAACATCATAATCTCCCTTTCCAAATCCAAGTCCTGATGTACACATTCAAGGACTGTGTCTCCTTGAACCAAACATTGAATATCAATTTTGATCACATCAGAATCAGCCTGAACAAGTGATATCATGTTATCAAACCACTGAAAGTATTATAAATATAACATGGCCTGTTAGCACAGCAATTCTACCTGCTTATAATGTCGAAAAGATTTCCTCTTCTGTGACATAGAGTACAACATTTTAGTAGACAGTCCATCCACGTTTTTAAAATTGCGACCAAAAATGCGGACTATAGGCCTGCACCCTTTATTAGAATCGAAACTCGGAATAGCGCGAAGAATGAGGCAATCCAAAGAAAGGGATCTTTCCATAGGTGGCCATTCTGATGATATATTTCTCCTAGCAACATATTGCAGATAACGAAGTTGAGAAGGAAAAGGGATTAGAGGTGATAAAAGCTGCAACAAGCCTTTCGGGGCCTCACGATATACCATCTCAAGAGTCCGTTGTTCTCCAGTGTGCACTTTTCGAAAAACCAATATACTAGCCAGAAGAAATGCCAGGAGAGGCCATCCTCCTCTCTCACAATGAAACAAAATGATGTTTTGATGGTTCCCTAGAGATAGCCAACTTTCGCTTGCACAAAAAAGATGTTGCATGACAGACAAAGGAAGGAGAGGGCAACCTTCATATTGCCGAGGATAATCAATTATAGTGACATCGTATTCAGACAGAACCTCAGCAAAATGACTTCTTTTATCTCCCTCTCTGAAGTTAAATGCAAGAAAAGAAGAATCGGGATATTCTTCATAAAGTGAAGCCACAATTTCTTGCAAATAAATCTGGTATATTCCATCCGATAACACCTCGGTTGAGAAGCATGAGTCAAACACTGCAGATCAAAAGGAGCAAAAAAGTTAAAAATTTATCATACGGTGTCACGAAAATTACAAGATTGCTCCTGGGAGGAGATAAATATTTTATTGAAGAAAAGGTCATGTTTATCCTACCATACACTCTCTCCACGAATTCAAGCAGCCCATCCGGAGGTCTTTTATAAAAGAACCTACTGAAGAGTGACATTTCATGAGGGGACGGAACCAACAGCTATGGAGCAGGAATTAAATAGATTCTCCTGTTAACTTAGTGAATAGATTCTTCCATTGGTGAATCCAAAGACTGCCAACTCACGCATTCATTTTGCAAAAAGGATCATCTGTAGCAGGAAAAACAACATTAAATGCTAGAAGTTGGTAAAGTTTTTGTCAAGCATTTTTATAGACACTAACAACTATAAATCTGCACAACCGATGTGCATATACCTGCACATGCACTTTCACCCTTCAACTTTAAGGAAAAGAAATCAGAAACAGATTTATCATCGAGACAACAACATTTGACTAGGATAAGAAAAACAAACATATTCTTGGAAGTTTCAGCACTACAACAACCACCACTACCAAACTAGTTCTCACTTTAAGTAGGGGGTAATCTACCTAGATACTTTGCTTCCAAACAAATCTAATTTAAGCCATGCCCTAGCTTAGATCAAAATAAAGACATAATCGTCTCAATACCCTCCTTCCAGCATTTCTTTGGCCTTTCCCGACCCCTCTTACAAGGCTCTTCTCCTAACTTCTGACACTTTAAAAGTGGATATCGGATCGTCGTCTTTGCACATGTCAAAACCACATTGCTGAATTTCTCTATTATTTTCTCAGTACCACACTAACCTTTCATCAGGTACTTGGGAATTTAATCCTTCTTTGAATGACAACACACCCATCAAAGCATCTTCATCTCAGCAACCGACATTCTTTGCCCATGTCAATAATTAACTGTCCAACACAGCTACTATCAAGCATTAAATGTCTCGCTGCAACTTTATTATATTTTTTTGGAATTTCAACGGTATCTTATTAACACAAAGATCACTTGAATCGCCTCTCCACTTCAACCACCCTGCATAAGTTACAAAAGTGATGTCTCCATCAAGTATCTCATCTCTTTGGAAGGTCAAACCTAAGTATATAAAAACAGCATTCTTGGAAATGACATGTATTCCAATCTTTACCTCGGTCACACCCTTGAACTTCTTTGTCACTAAATATACATTCCATCTATCTCGTAGTTCTACTAAATCGAAAACCTTTACACTCCATAGCCTTCCTTTAAAGCTCAAGCTAAAAGTTGACACCATCTCCTAACTTGTCCACTGAAACAGTGCCATCTACAAACAACATGCACCACAACACCTTATCCTGTATGTGCTTTGTTAATAACAAATGTAAAAAGGTAATGGTTGGATGTTGGCCCTTTGTGCAAACCAATACTGATTTTAAAATTATTAATTAGTTTAGTTGGAGACATCACATAAGTTGCTTAATCATGCATATCACGTATCATGTCGATGAAAAATAAACATCTCTCTTTTCCCTAAAATCCTCTACAAGATTTATCTAGGCGCAATATCATAATCCTTCTTCAAATCAATAAATGTCATATGACAAAATGGAGGAAGGAAACGATTCCATGAGAGCACGAGTTAGAGCAACAGGTGTAAGGCCATAGGGCAAAGGTGTAAGGCCTTGAATTCAACCTCTTCAATCCTATTTTACAAATTCTATTTACTATTTAGAATCGGCTTGTCAAGCCGAATTCAATGGAATAAATATGATTCAATCTCACAGCTTCCGATTCCGTGTCTTTCTCCATGCTCCTACTCTTTATGGGCAATATTCAGTAGGGAAGCAATAAAAAATAAAACAAAAAATAAGGTTATGCTTTGTAATGAGTAACTTTGGTACTCAGTGCTTATTCGTCCATAAATAAACCACTCCAACAATTATTCCTCTCGTATAGGTAAAAAGTCAAATCCCTCCAACCAAATAAGTAATCATTTATCTCTTAAGTTTATTCCTCAATACAAGCCATGGGTGTTCACACTCCAAGCACGTCCACCTTTTTTACTCAAGTTATCAATCTTATAAGATACAAGTGCATGTGAGCAATAATAACTTAAAGGTAAATTCATACTCGGGTGCCGTGCTAACTTTAGCATCCATACATCCATAATCGAATACATATATGTCTTTTGCTTGGTTATAAATGGATTTAGGGACATGCAAGTCCAAGGGTAAATTCTGTTTATGGGCAAGGAATATGTTGGAGATAAATCGTTGATGGCCTTGGGAGATCCTAGAAGATGGGAAGTGCAACCTTCAAAACGTGATACCTCTCAAATAGGAGAGTTGCAATGAATATGAAGCTAATATCTAATGAGAATTCTTCTTCTGGAAATGTAGAATAAAATTTGCGAGAGAAGACGACCCTCACCTGGAGGTTCGACGTATTCCGGATGTACGGTGGAGATGTTACTGGATTGAATGTGCGTTGAATGCGACACGGCTGTCCGAGAAAGGTATCGCGCGCAGGTTGGAATGCGGTGGCCTGGAGAAGGCGTGGCGGAAGGCGGCACGGCAGATTGGGTGTAGGGCTTCGGTGATGGGGGAAGCGAGGTGTGGAGGTTGGGTGTCGTTGGAGGGAATAGGAGGAGGAGGAGAGGGGGGGATGGGAGGGGGGTTCAAAGGAACAGGGAGTGTTTGGGAGGGTGAGGGAAAAGAGGTTGCGCCTTCGGTGTGAGAAAGCAGAGAGAGAAGGTGGGGGGAGTAGAGAAAGAGTAGTTCGCCTGTAAATATAGAGATCTCATCCTTCCTACAAATTCAATCCTTACCTATGCCAAATTGGCAATCTTTCTTATTACAGGTTTGGATGGAATAAAAATAGTTTAAATTAAGGATCGGCATCCTTCGTGAGAGTGGAGTGGGTATAAATCAAAACTAGGATGCACACCTGTGCTATGCAATGGTAAAAGGTTTTGCAAAAAAAACTTTGTTTTTCGTTTAATTATCAAGCTAAATTATCATCGGAATAGATTGTGAATATGATCACATGTTATATGAATATCTATATATATCAAACGAACATGCATATGATATTACATATATATATAACACCTATTGAAAGGATACATATGTAGTATAAATATTTACATTGAATTTAAATAAAAATCAAATATTTATTATATTTATGTAAAATAAAAAAATACGGAGTAAATTTATTTTAAAATGCCATCTATATATGAGAAAGTACATAAATATGGATTGTTCTAAATGTTACTAAATACTTTAGATGTTATCACAATCTATTCATTACTCGCATCCATGTTATGCATCTAGCTCGTGGCCCAAAATTCCCTCATATCTGCATGAATCAAAGGATAGCAGGTCCTACCTTGCCTCCAAATCGACTCAATGTCATTTTAATACCAAGGATATTATTTTGGATTGCCAAGAAATTATCTTTCGTCAATAAAATCGAAAATTCAAACATAAATAACGTGAGTAATCACAAAGTCTAACCGATCTAAGGAAAAGATTGACACTTTCTTCTGCAATTGTATTCCCTTCTTTGGTCCATTTTATCTACTTCATGTGTACATTTGGGTAGAGTTCCTTTACACAAATTTCTCCATAATAAAGGTACGGTGATAACAAAGAGCTTATTATGCGGTTAAACTTGGATTTCTTGTTGGCATAATCTCGACGATTGTCATTTGTGATTTCTTGTAATACATTATCTGCATAGGTCCACCCAGAGACCAGGCTCTTCTTAGTAGTGAATTGCTTGGTTTCTCGAATTCATTATCGAGACACAAATCATCAATGGGGCAACTTCCAATTTTTTTCGTCCCATATAATGATAAAGAGAAAGTAGTTTTCTATATCATCCTAGACAACGTAGGAAGCATTAAACAATAAGTTAATCTCGTCCTCAACAATGTAGCAGGTATTGAGTAAGTTCTATATCAGGAAATGGTAAGTAAAACAATCACCATATGGATTTATAAAATCGAACAATAACTAGGCCGCATACTTGGATGGTCGAAATTGAGGTTCGCTATATAAAAAGAAGAAAAAAGTACGCAAGAGCATAGTTTATATATATACACTTCCGCTACAAAAGAATTAGAGTGTAAATCTAATCCGAACACATAATCAAATTTCTAAAAAAATGAGAGTGATTTTGTTGGGCAGGGGCTTCACCCACAATCCTGATGAAGAAGACTAAAGAACTTTGCAACTAATTGGGTGAGATTCAAAGAATTTCTCAAGTAACAAAATCCAAGGCATAAATTTTCTATTAAAAATAAATAATATACAATATGTGTGTAGTTTTATGCTAAAAACAAATAATATACAATATGTGCATAGTTTTATGCTAAAAACAAATAATATACAATATGTACATAGTTTTGAACAAAAAAAGGAGGGAAGTGTAGGTACTAAACAAGTCAATGTTTGATTTCATTCTGAGTATTTTTTTCTTGACATCAATCTATCTCTGTACATAATTGAGAGATAGGATGAGAGCAGAAAGGGAGAGAGAACAATCGTAGTAGGTCCTCTCAAGGTTTGAAAAAATGAAAAGCAGAACGAGACGGTTACCCCTTCATCGCTAACTTCATCATGACGAAGCTCCACCTCATCAATGTCCACCACCGCTTTACCTAAATTAGATAATACCAATGTTACTTAACTTACTTTTATTGTATTTAAAATAACCTAATATGTTCAAGAATTATAATAATATGAAGACATTGCCTTTTGTACTTCCTCCTCTTCCGACGTGAATTGCCTTGTCCATCGACTTCATCCTCGACTTCTACAAGATCATCTTTAATGGGAGTGTTTGCACCAAGTTCTCGATACGCTTCAAAGTCACAACTTTGGATCTCTGATATCTATTCATCACCAAAATCCATGTCATCCAAGCATAGAGGATCCTCCATGATTTTTCTCATAATCTCTCCAAGCTTAAACTTTAGGCTAAGCATCACGTAGACCAAATCATTCAATTTATCTTGTGTGAATCGATTCATTCTCTTTGTCTGGACATAGTACCAGATTTCCAATATCATTAATAGAATATAGTTTTTAATATGATCAAAATATTACCTGATTAAAAGAACTCCAGTTGCGCTCGTATCCCGATGAACTACAAGTTAAACTCAAATTTTGGATGCAAAAGTTTGCAACTCGGAACATTCATCCACCAATTAAATACTAACCGTGACTCCTTTTCTTGCACATACTTATCGTGCTTTCCCATCCAAAGAAGTCTTTTGCATACTTAAAAGCATCAATCTGTAAATCAATTCTCTCCCTTGTAGTTCAATCATCTATCATCCTCCATATGCAGTCAAACAAGCATCTTTTAATTTCGAAATGTTACGAGAATGATGGCTCATATTAACATTTGGGATTGAGAAAGTTTGTTGCCGCATGCAAATTAGTATAGAGCCGGCGATCACATCTGTTATCCACAAATAGCCCACAATATGTAGTACTTTGTTTCATCATTGCCCAATGCATTCGTTATTTCTTCCGTATATTTATCCATGGCCTCATAGATAAAACCCATTGGTGGATATTTTTCAGAATCCACCATCCCGCAAAACCATACCAGCGGCTTCATCCTTTAAATCACATAGGAAACACCAGATCAAAAAGTTTTTCTTCTTAAAATTGATTGGCGTACACTTTTCCCATGAGGATTAGAAGCACTTGGACTCTCCTTCCATTAGCTGGAAGTAAAAAAAGTCTCTAGAGGATCCCTCTTGTTCATCAACTTCTGTAACGTGAGAAAAGCCATAGCAAAATGTGTAACTATTGGTCGTACCAAATCTCCTTCTATATGCTTCTTTACCATGGTAAAAATCCAACCATTGACATAAATGTAATTAATAATCATTTTTACTTTCTTGAATACGAAGGCAGGTAGTGGCAAATTCAAGATGTCTTCCAACATCAAGTCTATGCAGTAGGTTGAACATAGAGACTAGTAAAGGTGCTTCATTTTCTCCATCAACATTTGTATCATTGCCTTGTACTTTAAGTTTATGTAAAGAACCTTAAGCACATCACAGAAGCATGAAGATCGCAACATATGCGATCGGGAGCGACTAGACACACTAATTGTTTGGGCAGCGGAATTTAAATTTTTCAAAGCGATGAAACCATGTGATCCAAGAATAATTGTCAGATCATTTCATCTAAACCACAAAGAAGATATAGGAATACCTTTTGAAGCGTGGTTGCAATCATAGTCTATAAGCGAAGAGACTGCATGTCTCAAGTCTGAACTGATAGAGGAGATGCTTGCGAGCACATTGATGTGTTTTTCTCGCAATCCAAGATGTTGATCCAAATGACAGATCTCCTGATTTCGTCACACGAAATCCAAGGTCTTCTTTGCGTACTATATGCAGTGAGGAAGACGATCCACGAGCGGTCGAAGTGGCGGCACGACAACGTAGCGATGATGATGATCCTCTCTAGGTCACAAAGTGGACGACCACTTAGCAAGAGATAAGGGGGCGTGTATGATGATGACAAAGAGAGGGATCTTGTGAATTATTTGTTGTAAATAAGAGATAGAGTTGCCTCTTCTTTTATAATATTTTGGGAGTCCATGGATCTCAATCTATGGACAACACAAATCCAATGGTGGAGATTGATTTGCATTTCTTTCAATGGTCATGATTTTATTGTAAAAAATACAACAACAATAATTTAATTTAGTTTATATTGAATAAATCATCGATATAAATTAATTCAATCAAATCAATATGCCATGAAGGATTAAGAAGGAGGCAAGTCTCCTTCCAATTAAGGGGGGATGACCACCTTGACTCCTAAATCAAGAGGGGTCGTCCACCCTCTTAATATGGAAGGGAGGCTCCTCATTCCTATTGTATGAGATCTAATATCTCATATAATCTTCATTATTTACAATAACTTTTATTGTAAATTATTTCCCAAAAATGATTCCAAATTATTTTGTGAAATATAAATCATGCCATTGGAAATTTGTGAATAATATTCACAATCAAAATAAAATGTAAATTGCATTTTCAATATTGTCCAATGTGAATCCAATTCACATCAACATTTAAATTGTAAATGTTATTTACAAATTTCTCTCTCTTTTATATTATAAATCACATTTATGATATATATGATTAATATGAATAGTGCTATCCACATTATTCATATCCATGATAATTAAATCACATTTAATTATATTGGATCATTACTCTCATGCATTTAAATAATATAAACGAAATTCACATTATTCATGATAATTAAATCTCATTTAATTATCATTTCTCAATGCTTGGGTATACATTTATCAATGGAATTATTCTTAAGCTTTTTCAAGAATAACGCACTTTCTTCGGGATACTTAGAGATAAGGACAAGGTGATTGTATGTTCCACGTATAGTGATTTGGATATTGAGATCATATGTCAAATCTATATCTAAGAGATCGTTCAAAGATGCTTGATAAAATCAAGATCGTAGACCTAATCTTCTCATTGCATCTGTATCACATTCAGATAAATGTCCAACACTTGGATTAAGATTAGATCACTTCTCTACTGAGAGGAGTCACTAAAATCCAAACATGTTTTATCACTCCCTCAGGATGGAAGTGTCATGGTTATAAAATCATTTATGATCGCATCACCCTCAGATATTTCTAATACACGTATATCTTGCATATTGGAACACTCGGAATAAACATGAAGATAAAGATCAATTTTGTAATGTCTTCTTCAGGGTTTTATCATTAAGTTTCTCATTCGGTCATTGGGAGTTGGTATCGATCATATACTTTCCAAAAGCATATATCATACCTACAAAATCTTGTGATGCTTCCAAATCAAGATGACCATGCATGGAATTTGATTGATCACAACACCTCGTGAGTAAGCTTATGTCTTCCAAATTCACAAGTGAACCTGTATGATCCCTCTAAGAGATCATATTACTCATATATGCCCTTGTATGTACACCAGTTTGTGTATAGACCTTTATTGGCCATCAACCAATCGGTCTACCAAATATACATACTCAGACATATAGCAATACAACTGTCTCTGATAAGAGGATGCCGACAACATGAAGCATGGCTGAAAATGAAGGGCTACTTGCACAGTAAATGCCAACTCATTCTCAAAGAAGAATCCGTCGATGGTACAACAGACGATTTATATCATCTTTCTTCCATGTCTCATTCAATGTAGTTTGATGATCGCTCATCCCAATCGTAGTCGTAGGACTTGGACTTCCCAATGGTAATGTGCCGGTAACAAAGAAGTCCATGAGACCTCTTACCCTCTTCATGTTACTAGATCTAGATGGAGTGACTGCTTGATTGTCACCACCAAATGGACTTGCATGTCAAAGCTACGTCCTCTATACAATTCTCCAATCTCTATAATTGCTTTTCTATCTATCTCTTCATCGAACGAATAATATAGCCTTCATTTCATTCAACACTTCAATAGGAACTTGTGCATAACATTTCACATTTTTTCAGATATTCGCGAAATGATGCTTGAGTCTATCGACTTCACCATAATCTTCTTACTACATAATTGCAGTGGACATACACATATCATTGAGCCTTTTAAGCCTCGTCCATCTCAAATTGAACACAATGTTTCCATATGAGATCATTCCGACCTCCTTCGGAAGTCCTCGGGCCTTTGCTTGAGTTCGACGTCTCTATAATTTCGAGTAACAAAAATAAACAACCATCAAACTTTAATCAATCTTCAACCTTCATATTCATTATATCAGTGAATCTAACATATTTTAGTGGCAAAACCAACCTATTATAATTATAATAATAAGTTGTTAAGTTGGTCAACAACCAAATAAACTACGACAAGTTACATAAAATATTTTTTGGATTCAGTAATCAATAAATCCATTTAATAAAGCAATTTTTTGACAAAAACGATTAATTTCTGTCGAATACTTTTTTGGATTCAAATACACATAAATTCATGGATGTTCTTTTATTAGATGTCATCCAAACTAAAAATAAAATTACTTAAAAATTAAGTTACCTAAACACAAATAATCCATACTATTTATTGAAGTTGCCTAAAATTTAAAAAGAAAAGAAAAGCTTATGACTGGTTTGTAGGGCGGAGGCATAGCAGCCGTGTGAAGGTTTGTTCAAGCAGATGGAGGCAACGAGGTGTTTTTTGTGTGCAGCGCGATGCCAGATAAGAGGTAGGAGAGGCTTGGCAGCACCAACGAGTCAGCAATGCACTTCCAACAGTTGGAGGTGAGGAGGCTCAAGGGGGTTGAGGTTTTTAGTGATGAAAGCTGGAGGCTCAAGAGGATTTGGGTTTTTTCGCAAGGAGAAAAGAGGTTATATGTGGGTCATGTCCACAAGAAACCTTATTATGCAATGGCAAACTATGGCACCATATCAACTTATAAGCTTGGAGGAAGCCTTAAGATGGTGAACCAAGGTTGTGGATAGGGTTTTATAGGCCTTCTTCGCAGTGAAGCGACCATCTCCCAACCACAATGAGTTGTGACCCTCACATGTGCCATTAAACTCACTAAGAATTTATTTCATGTTGAGGAATTCCTGTCAGCATTATTCATAGAAATGTGTGCAGAAAATTATAATTACCTTTTTCTTCATGGGACAATTTAACTTGGATATGCAAGAATGAGTTACTTTCTTCTTGTTAAACATAAGTTACTTTGTATAAAGGCATCATCCTACAGAATTCTCTACCATGGTAGTATAGGAGGTGAAAATGAGTGCGAAATCCACCTCTTTAAAATAGATGAATTGTAGTATAGGAGGTGAAAATCGGTCGATCAAAAACCACAAACTTTGAATGTTGTGGATTATTTTACTTGGTAAGTGTACCAATGTCAAACACAGGGAACAGAGATTTTTAGTTGCGTGGTTTTAAGTCAAATTAAATAATTAATAAATAATCGATTAATTTCTGTGTCGAAAGATATATACAATGCAATGATGGAGAAGCGATGCGAAGAAAATATGCAGGGAAAACAATTCAGCACAGGATCTGGAATTTGGATTTATGCTCCAAAAGATGTTAATTGATAACCTCGAAATTTATCACAGATCAGAAGCTATAATTCAAGAGAAATGATCGGAGTGTCAATAAATAATCTCATATGTTCGGGGCTCTGATGAAAATTTCTTCTAAATTCCCTGTAGATTAATCCTTAATTGATAGACATTATCTTCGAAAAATACAAGGAAATAAAATTTCAATCTTCTTCTCCGAAGCCCCTGCATAAAATAAGTCCTCAAATAATATCTCAACTCCAACAATTCCCTGTAAAATAAATCGTCAATTTTTCCAAGTTACTTGTGGCACAGTCTTGTCAAAATAAGCCTACAAATGACAACAGATATACTCAATAATAATTATCAATAAACAGCCTCAAATCTGTCCACAAATGATGCTAAGTTGTAGAGCACGGATTTAGTTCGAAACGACATATTATATGCTAAAATCGAAGTCCATGTGACGAAGATATGATAAAATGAAGTTTCAGGGACTAAAATGTAAATAAAATAAAATTTTCTTTGCAAAGAGGTCCCTGGGAGGACTTATCTCTAATTAATAAAAAGTTGAGGGGCCTTTCTGAAATTTACCCCTGGCGGGGGCATAGATGCAATTCTAAAAGTGTCAGGGGCTCCGATGCAAATTTCCCCAATGCGCACGTGCGGAGCACGTGCGCCCAAGGCTCGGATGGGAGGTGGGAGGCTCGGATGGCCGGGCCAATGGTTCGGGCCCGAGCCTGGAGGCTCGGGCGCCCGAGCATAAGGTTCGGAGGGGGAAGCGGGAGGCTCGGACCGAGGGTCGGGGGCGGAACGCGTGGCAGCCTACGGACCGTCAGATCAAGGGAAATTAGCCCAGATCCGACGGCATCTGTGCCTCGTGGTGGGGCGGGGGCGAACGGCAAGGCAGCGGCCGCGCTCGGCCGACACACGGCCAAGCGGAGGCGGAGGGCGGTGGGGAAGATGGTGGTACCGCGGTGCGAGGCGGTGGGCGCGACCGGGAGGCGGCGCGAGGGGCGGCGCTGGGCGAGCGGAGCAGCCTTGCGTCGGTGGCGAGGTCCCAAAGGTGCAGTACCGTGAGCGTGGCCGAGGGCGGAGGTGCCACGCATGCGACGCTGCTCCTCGGCCGACACACGGCGCGAGGAGCGGCACGACGGAGGGGCCGAAGGCTGCGCGGCGGAGGAGAGGCGCGGGCGGTCATGGCGGAGCTCGGCCGTGGTCGAGCGGTGCAGGGGGCGAGCGGCTGAGGTGTTCCTGCAAAGGTGAGAAAAACACGGGGGGGGGGGGGGGGGGGGTGAAACGCGAGCGTGGCGTGGGCTTGGGCGCCTAGAGGGGTTCCGTCCTTTGCGAGGACGGTGATGGGTGAGGGGAGTTGAACGGAGGAAGGAGAGGGAGAAGGCTCGAGAGCAGGGGGTGAGGGTGTTGACTCGCCTGAAGGGGAGGCACAGCTCCTGGCTGTCCTTGCTCACGGACCCTTGGCGAAGGGGGACCGAGCTTTGCAGCAGATCGTTCTGCAACAGGGAGTATGCTCCCTGGATCACGCCGTCGACTCGACGAGGGCCACTGTCACCAGCCCTTGCAATGATCTTGAAATGATGGCGGATGGTCGAGAAGATGGGGGTCGGCGAGCTTATGTAGGGAGCCGGGGTGAAGACGTTACTAGGGGTGCAACAGCCGCGAGGTGGTGGGGGTCGGCGGCCGTTATGCGTGAATGGCGGAGCTCGAAAGTTATGGAGGAGGGTGGGGGGTGCGGTGGAAACGGCTGGAGGGTTGATGATGATGGGGTCACGTGACGTGACCCGAGGTGAGTTGAGAGAGAGCAAGTGGGGGTGCCACGTGGCACGCACAGGGGCTGCCACGTGGCGCCCTCCAAAAAATTCAAAAATTAAGATGAATAAAATTAGAAAAGAAATAGCAGGAGATCTCGGATCGAAAAATTTTCTTCACGAAAGTTGCTCGTCTTGATGAGATCTACAACTTTCATGAAGGACCCGGGAGCAAAAGAGGTCACTTGTGAGAAGTGGTATTTTCGGTGGCTTTCCATGTGTACGAAAACCCGTATTTTTGAGATTTGTATTTTTTTGGTGGTTTTAGAGAGGATAAAAAAATCTACAAAAAATACGATAAAATAGAAGAAAATTATTTACCACATTAATATAATTTTTTTTATTTTTAAAGGATAAGAAATTAGGAAAATAAAATAAAAGTAAGAAACACTCAACTTTTGCACAGACCGACAATGGACACTTGGACTTGGTCAATTTCTTTGATCTCAGTTTTAATCAGGATTTGATATTTTGCATTTCTTATTAAATCTTTCATCAAAGGACACAAATGAAAAAGAAATAAAATTAAAAGAGTTAATTATGCACATAAAATCTCATGTCAGAATTAGCAAAAAGTTAAAATGCGCAAAAGAGGCCCAAACCCAACTTTCACATATGAGCTCCGAATTTTATGAAATTGGTCTTGTTTTGAAGGTATTTAAAAATGGAGTACTTTAAAAGGGAGTAGACCAAAATCGGACATTGTATGAGGGAGATATGCTCGTTTTAGTCCGTCAGATGTGAAATTTGACTTTGGGATTATTTGACACTTATTGGCGTTAGTAATTTTTTTTGTATTTTTATTTAATAGGGTTAGTAATATCTACACAATGGAGGTGGTTTTGGGTCAATCGGAGTTAAAAATGAATTAACTAAAAATGTGAGAAGTTAGCGGCTTTTTGGGCTAATTTACACTTGGGATTTTAAATGCAATTATGCATGATGAAATGCAGATATTATTTACACATGCATGATGGCTAATAATGATCTATTAATGACTAATTACAAGAGGATGATGGGGGACAGAGCCTAAATGACCAATTTTAGCATGATGAATACGAGATTCATCATACCCCTATACTTAGACCATGCTCGTCCCTGAGCATGAATGAATGACTTAGTTGAATATATCCTTGACTGTGCATGTGAATTTTCAAGGCTTAATTCATAGAAGACCCTTAATTGATTGATCCTAAAATTCTGGCTCAACCAAGCTTTAATCAAAAGGAACCCAACTTCTCTAATTTTCAGACTCTCTGTTTGTACATATAATATAAGGATATGATTTTAAGTGTACTGCATTTAATGAGAGTCAAGTCGAAACATCACCCAAAGTTCCAATCCAAGAGACTCTCCTCTAGACCTGATCCTCATTCCTAGGGAATAAGTCTATTCTTGCTTCAGTCAACCGTCTCATTAGTTTGTCAGACTTGAAAGTGTAGATGGACGGCCAGTTGATGGAGGGCATAGGATTGTGTCTGATTTTCTCTCCCTTTCATTGGAACATGGTGCCTCTCGAGTGCCTTATTACTCCAACACAAGTATTATTTATCTTGTTGATCAATGTGTCCGTCAAGAGAATTTGAGTCGTCTGCACTTGTTTTTCTGGGAGTACACCGGGGTGTGTCTCTTTTGAGTATCTAGATACCTTCGACACCCAGACTTGTATCGCTTACGATGCAGAGCCCTTTTATGTGTCCGCCCGACTCCTTGGTCCTAATTAGCGCTTGGTCCAAGTGGACACTTTGAAAATATTTGGGAGCGCTCGCCATTGGTGGAAGCTCATTTAGAATTTGTCTTTGGATGATAGAGCTTTTCTTGACTTTTCTTTTCTTTTCTTTGTTGGCTAGCTCCACTGCTTTACCAAAAATTGGCGCACACTGATCAACAATTTTCATTAAATTTCATCACACCCTGGCACTTAGGTCATTTATCAAAAAGATAGCATATGAATCTTGTTCACATACTGGCTAGTGTTTTTGCTGACACTCAGGTTTTCTGAAACCTTCATTAACTTTATCCCATCCTCGAATATCATTAAATCGGATCTAAACTCAAATTTCTAGTCCTAGTTCCTCAAGTGACAACTCAACTCATCTCATCACTTATGCAGTTGGTGGGAGTGATTGTGCTGATCATATTCTTTTTGAAGGTAGAGATGAAGAGTGCAATATAGCGCTCAAATCTTTCAAACTAGGGAAGTGTGGATTATTAAGTTCAAAACCCTAATGACTAAGGCATGCTAACTCAGAATCTCAAGATCTCAGAAATCAAGTGTTCTCAAAAATCCTCAAGCCTTGAGTGATGGTGAATGTGTCAGGAATATATCTACCAAGGAATGCATGAAATGCTTGATGAAATGCAAGACCATGAGTGATGATTTTTTTTAATGCAAAAAGTTTTTTTTGTTTTTTTTGTTTTTTTGTTTTGTTATGTTTTTTTTGTTTTTTTTTGGAAAGCAAGTACTATACACACTACTTGTACCCATCCCCGATGTTAGATAAAAATGATTAAAGTACGAGCTACGGATAAAGTAGATAAAATATATACAAACACCCCCCTATACTTAGCTTGTGCTATGTCCTCATGGCACAAAGTGAAATGTTGACATAGCTCGTACTAAATGTAGAGGGATTAAAAACAAAAGAAGAGAAGTGATGTATAAACAATGGTAGAGGTCCCCCTATACTTAGGCTCAGGTCAGCCTAAGTAGGCTCAGGTCAACCTAAGTAGAATTGGATAAATACATATGGGGAACAGGGTAGATTTGCGGATGTACAAGAGAGTGTAGGTTCCAGAGAGGTGTGCTATCTGGGCAGATCAAATTTTTCGTCAAAATCTATGCCCTGAGTGAAGGAGATCTGTTCAACTTGTACTAATTGCTCATTGGATTCGACAAAATGTTTAAGCAGCTGACCGTTGACCATAGATGTTTGCGCGCTATCTGCGGTCTCTGAGATCTCAACACTCCCATTATTGTGTACCTCTCTTACAATGAAGGGTCCCGTCCATTTTGATTTCAATTTCCCTTGGAAAATTTTCAACTTTGCATTAAATAGCCAAACTTTCTGCCCTGGGACAAAGATCTTTGTTCGAATGTTCTTGTCATGTCATCTTTTTACTTTGTCTTTGTAGTTGGTGCTGTTTTCATAAGCATGATTTCGGATTTCAGACTGTTCATTCAAATTCATCTCTCGGTTCTTCTTTCCTTGGTGACAGTTCCAATTAATCTTTTTGATTGCCCATTCTGATTTATACACGAGTTCTGCGGGCAAATGGCATGGTTTTCCATATACCATTCTAAACGGGGAGGTGCCCAATGGGTCTTATAAGCCGTCCGGTAAGCCCATAGAACTTGGTCCAGGAGTTAGGACCAGTTCTTCCTGTCTGGGCGAACGAGCTTCTGTAAAATTCCTTTAACCTCCCTGTTTGACACTTCGACCATGCCATTGGATTGTGGGTGGTAAGGAGTAGCGACACGGTGCTCGATGACGTATTCCTTAGTCAACTTCTTCACCTCCTGGTTGACAAAGTGGCTTCCCCCATCAGATATTAAAACTTTTGGAATTCCAAACCTCGAAATAATATGATCTTTCAAAAATTTGCAAACAGTTTTGCTATCTACAGCTCGAGTAGGGATAGCCTCCACCCATCTAGATAAATAATCTACCGCGAGAAGAATATATTCAAATCCTTGACTATTAGGGAATGGGCCCATAAAGTCAATGCCCCATGCATCGAATACGTCACAGATGATCACTGGTTGCATAGGCATGGCATCTTTGGAACCAATGGTTCCTCCCATTCTCTGACAAACGGTGCACGACCTCACAAAATTGTAAGCATCCTTAAATAAGGTCGGCCAGTAAAATCCACATTGCAAGATCTTCTCAACGGTCCTCTTCCCAGAGTGATGTCCTCCCGCCTCCAAGGTGTGGCATAGATTGAGGATACTTTGATATTCCTCTTGAGGAATACATCTTCTCCATATGCAATCCGGTCCTTCAAAGAAATGGAAAGGATCTTCCTAATGATAGTGTCTCGCTTCAGATATGAGTCGATCGATTTTGTTTCTGGGCCAACCTTGAGGAACTTCATTGGTGACGAGATAATTCACCGTGTCTGCATACTAAGGGAGTGAGTCAATAGCAGAAATTGACTCGTCTGGGAAGGTTTCACGGATGGATTCAGATTCCGAAATTTTGTTATGTTCAATCCGTGATAAATGATCCGCCACGACATTCTTAACGCCAGGTTTGTCCTTAATCTCCAAATCAAATTCTTGAAGCAGTAGAATCCATCTCAGAAGTCGTGCTTTTGCGTCCTTTTTGTCCATTAAATAGCGAATGGCAGAATGGTCTGTGTAAACTGTCACCTTAGATCCTAGAAGTATTGATTGAAATTTTTCCAAGGCAAAACCACAGCAAGCATTTCTTTTTCAGTCACGGTGTAATTTTTCTGAGCAGGGTCTAAAACTTTGCTTGCGTAGTGAATAGCATACGGGATTCCATCTTTTCGTTGTCCTAATACAGCCCCTACAGCAAAATCAGATGCGTCTGTCATGATCTCGAAGGCAAGAGACCAGTCGGGAGCTTGTAGGACGGGAGTCTCAATGATCCTTCTCTTGAATAATTTGAATGCTTCTAGACACTTATGATCTACCACGAATTCAGTGTCTTTCCCAAGAAGGTCAGTTAGCGGTCGGGCAATTTTTGAAAAATCTTTGATAAATCTCCTGTAAAATCCAACATGCCCTAGAAAAGACCGTACTTGTTTCACATTTGTAGGTGGCTCAAGCTTTTTGATCACATCAACTTTGGCAGGGTCAACCTCCATTCCCTTCCTAGAGATGACATGTTCCAATACAATGCCCTCTTTCACCATGAAATGGCTTTTCTCCCAAGAGAGCACCAGATTCACTTCCCTGCACTTTTGGAGGACTCGATCCAGGTGCGCTAGACAATCATCGAATGAATCACCATGAACCGAGAGGTCATCCATGAAGACCTCCAGGAAATCCCCGACCATGTCGGCAAAAATCGCAATCATGCATCGCTGAAAGGTGTCGGGGGCATTGCAAAGCCTAAAAGGCATTCGCTTGAATGCGTATGTGCCAAAGGGACATGTAAAAGTAGTCTTTTCCTGGTCCTCGGGGGCGATGGCTACCTGATTGTAGCCCGAGTACCCGTCTAAGAAACAGAAGTATTCTCTCCCTGCCAATCTCTCCAAGATATGATCAATAAAAGGCAGTGGAAAGTGATCCTTCTTCGTTGCGGCATTCAGGCGTCTGTAATCCACACAGACACGCCACGACGTAGGTACCTGTGTAGTAATCTCTTCTCCCTCCTCATTGGTGATAATCTGGAGTCCTGACTTTTTCGGGACTACATGCAACGGTGACACCCATTTGGAGTCGGAGATGGGATATATGAACCCAGCTTTACACCATTTTTCGATCTCAGTCTTAACCACTTCCCGTAATTTTGGATTCAATCTACGTTGGCATTCACGGGAGGGTTTAGCATTATCTTCCAAGTAAATATGGTGTGAGCACAGGGCTGGGTTGATCCCTGGGAGATCAGATAATCTCCATCCTATAGCCTTGCGGTTTTTCTCCAAAACATTAAGCAAGCGGATCTCCTGCTCTTCGGTCAGTTGTGAGCTGATAATGATCGGAAATTGTCCCTTTTCTCCTGCAAGGAAGGCATACTTAAGTGTAGGGGGAAATGGTTTGAGTTCAGGTAAGTCAATGATGTTTCTCGAATCTGGTTCTATCAGTGATGTTTCTTTTTGTGATGTGGACGCTTGTAGTGTATCAATGTTGGCCACCATCATGGTTGTATCAGGGATTGGATCGCTAATGATGGAATGAGGTGTGGCAGTCGCCGCGTCCGATCTGTGTACCTTACTCAAGGGTTGTCCATAAGGAGAATGGACTGACAGGTCCAGAGGGGCCTCTGAGTCTCCTAGAGTATAGGTAGATGCATGAATGAGCTGGCAGACTAAATCATCAACAATTTCCTCTCCAGATGAGGTGGATTCTATCATAGCGGTTGGGTTTTGTCTCCAGGGCCCAACTGTTGCTTCTGTAATTTCAGTTTCAGTTTCTGATTTTTCAGACTCGGTGCTTGACTCAGTGTCAGGTTTTTGGAACCTAGTTTGCTGCATTTTAAGTTCAACTTTTCCAAACTGGATTCTCCCGGATGTGTAATCAAATATAGCTCCTGCGGTCCTAAGGAAGGGTCGCCCTAGTATCATCTGAGAATCTTTCCAATTTCTAGGGACATCCATGTCAAGAATTGTAAAATCCACTGGGTAGTTTTGTCCCTCTATGTTGATGACAATGTTTTGAATCTCGCCCCTAGGTCGCTTAGTTGAGGTGTCTGCGAATTGAAGTACGGTTGTAGATTGCTTAAGAGGACCTAGATTGAGATGCTCATATAGGGTTGTGGGCATGAGATTGATGGATGATCCATTGTCTAACAATGTTCTTGCAAACTTGATTTCCTTGATGTAGCTAGTGACGAAGTGAGCACCCATGTCTCTTTTCTTTCTTGGCAGCTCATTTTTTATAAGACGAGATGTGGCTACTGAGAGTATGTGTTTCTTTGTTCGGCTAGGAGTTTGTTTGCTGGCCCTAGTTGGTGTGCATCTCACCTTTAGGTATTTTCGAAAAGCCGAGTCTCTTTCTATCATCTCGTCTAGGGTCAGAGTGACCTTAATATTTTCCTTACAAATACGGGCCATCTCTTCATCATTTTTCTGGTTTTTTATGTTTTTCTTCTTTCCTGCCGTAAGAGCACGGGGGGAAAGGAATGGACTTGGTATGATCAAGAACATCACTTTTATTGAATGAGAAATTTTTTACAAGACTCTGAATCGGACTAAAAACAGGGAAATTTGTGGTTAGAGGTTGGTGTCTTGGTGGCATATCTCTGTCTGACTCAGACTCATACTCTCCATTATATCCGGGCGGTGTGGGTGGGACTTGTTCTTCTTCCTCCTGTCTTCCTTTGTCAATTCCCCCAGGGTTGTGTGAATTGGTGGACACTGGGGCTATGTCTTCGTGTTCCTTCGCTCGATCAGGCATGGTTACGGTCCTTCCGCTCCTAAGAGAGATATGATAAGAGTTATTATTTGAGAAGGGCTCAAGTTTAGGTATGGAATAGTCAGAGATTAATACCTGATTGTGTCCAAGGCTATTTGGGTTAGCCTGGACTTGGGCTGGAATCACGGTCTGGGGTGCAGTCACCTCATCTCTCCAACGAGAGAGTCGATTTATGTCGACTCTCATATCATGAAGCTCATCCAGCACTCGCTGGAGCTCTGGAGAGATAACAGAAGAGGAGAACCCTTGGCCCTGCCTGGCCTGAGGTCGCTGATACTGGCCTTGTTGGCTTTGGCGTTGGTTCTGCTGTGGCTGAGGTTGCGGGTTCTGATAACCCGTGCGATATTGCTGCCTCTGCTGCAGTTGAGGCTGGTAGGTGGGCTGGGCTTGCGGTGGACGAGGGTTTGGAGTAGAGTTTTGGCCTGAGCGATTGACCGGTTCCAAATTATACCTGACTCCGTTTATCTCCATGACCTGTGGAGGTTCCTCAAAATCAATCTGAGCGGAGGTTTCATCAGTTTGAGAGGACAAGACTTGGTCTCCACCCCAATGGCTCTGTTGCCCTACCCCTTGACCTTGAATGTAGTGAATTTGGTGTATGGGTGCGGGGGGTGCAATCTTTGATACCCTGTCAGCCAATTCCTCCATTTGTTTAGGCAATTTAGCTAATTTCTCCATATCAGATAATTTATGGATCTCATCCACCTTTTTATAAATCTGCTCAACCATAGTTAGATTATCAGCTATTATTCCCATGTCAGCATTGTGGTCGGTTGTCAGATTATTCACCATCTTTTTGGAGCCGGCTATGTAAGCCCGGCTAGTGGTTTGTGCACAGCTAGATTCAGCAAGTCTTTCGAACACCTTGTAGACAGTGTCCTCGTGGCCCCCCATGTAGCTTCCTCCACAGGATGCACTAACCAACCCTTGAGTCTCAGGGTTCAGCCCGCTCACAAGACTTTGGACCAGCATCATTTTACTTATCTCGTATCCTGGGCATTTCTGTACTAAGTCTGTGAATCCTTCCCAAGTTTCATGAAATGGTTCATTCGGGTGTTGGGTGAAACTCGTGAGCTTGATCCTCATTTGATTAATTCTACTAACTGGGTAGAATTTCTTTAAGAACAGAGTCTTGAATGTGGCCCATGTAGTGACTATTTCCCCTAGATTTTTCAGCCAGTAAGCCGCCTTATCAGTCAAGGCGAAGGGGACAACTCTCAACCTTATGAAGTCCTGGCTAACCCTAGGGTGGCAGAGGTTAGCACAGACTAACTCGAAGTCGCGGAGGAAGATATATGGTTCTTCATGATTATTTCCTCCGAATTTTGGCAACAGTGCAAGGAAATGTGGTTTGTGTTCGAACGCATCCTCAGGGGGGACAGGTCTCAACCAATTATAGTCTTCATCTGATTCCGGGAGATACGTGTCTTCCATAGCATCCTCGTCTTGTTGTATTAATGTCAACTGCGTCTTAAGTAGTTCATTGGTTTGTTCAGCAGCTGTTATCCTAGCCAAGAGTGCCCGAATGGGGTCATTGTCGTTCTCATCGTCAGTAGGGTTCTTCTTTGGAGGCATTGTGATTCACCTTCAGAAAGGAAGAGTTCAGTGTTAAGTGTCGGAATTGAATGAGGTTTTTGCTAAGTATAAGAGATTCCTTAGCGAAGGAGTGAGAAGAACAAGATGCTAAGATAAGGAGGATGGAGAGAGTCCTTATGAGGAAGCAGTCACAAAGCAAACATAAGCCAATTTTCAGGTTCACCACTCAACACAGATGAAGGCACGTCAGGGTTTGGCCGCTTATCTTTTCAATTTTAATTTAATGACAAGACAATCTTGCAAATTAAGCGGAGCTGTTAGGTGCCGAAATATTTCATAAAGACTGTCCCGAGTTCATACAACTAGTTGCACCCACTTTTAGCCAGTATAGGTGTAAGTACGGACCATTTAAACGTCTACCCGTGTTACTTGAGGACGGTGCCTTCCGCGGTGTCCTCTAAACCACCTACTCTGCTAAGGGATGTCGGACCGTAAACGGCTACCCGGACCCTCACTGAAAAGTAGCTAATTGTTTTTAAAATCAGTAGTCTGAATGAAGTATTTCGGTTTTTGGCTCTACCCTAAGGTGTGCGATCTTGTCCTTAAACAAACAATGAGTGGGTTTCTGTCCACCAAACAAGAGTTAATTTTAGGTCAGTTTATTTGCAGTCACCTTGATTAGCAGTCCCAATTTTAGATTAAGGTTATCACTGTAGTTTATGTGAGCACAAAAATTCATGCCTAACGAGCAGTCCCAATTCTGTTAATTCCTAAGTTGTAAAACTCGAGGAGGGAGAATCGAAAAAGCCAATGACAGCGTAAATCAATGATGCATGCTTAAGAGAAGGACTTACAGTAAATCCTCGCGTTCTTCATGCAGGATGCAAGACAAGGAATTTAAAATTTACACTAAATGATATGCACAGATGGAAAACGCCCTAAACAGATAGTTCTATTAGCGGGAAGAATTGATTGAAATTTTTGGCTAATGTTGAACGATCTACAGTGTGTTTAATTAGTGAGAGTGTGGCCTAAAAATTACGAGCACAATCAATGATAGAAAAATAAGCGTATATGTACCTAAGTCCTACGCCACTCAAGTCGGGTCCCAACCACACAGAAGGGGTTGAAACAGATCCGACACACCACATAAAAAGTTCAGTCTGAATTATTACAAGGGTTCAAAGAGAGGGACCCTGAGAATATTGCAGAAAATTAAATCTATACTAACTCTCTCTCACAAAATTAAAATTCATTCTTCATCGTAGATCCTTGATTTAATATCAAAATCCAGCTCCCACAAGTATGCGAAGAGAGATTTTGCGGTTAGTAGCAGAAGTAAGAGAGGAATGCAAAATAAAATGCAGAAAAGAGAAAGAAAAAAATTACACAAAAATTAATCTTACAAAAATTAATTACAAAAAATGATTTACAACCCTAAAAATCGTCGTTCCCCGGCAACGGCGCCATTTGATGAGCGTGAAATCCACGTCTTTAAAATAGATGAATTGTAGTATAGGAGGTGAAAATCGGTCGATCAAAAACCACAAACTTTGAATGTTGTGGAATATTTTACTTGGTAAGTGTACCAAGGTCGAACACATGGAACATAGATTTTTAGTTGCGTGGTTTTAAGTCAAATTAAATAATTAATAAATAGTCGATTAATTTCTGTGTCGAAAGATATATACAATGCAATGATGGAGAAGCGATGCGAAGAAAATATGCAGGGAAAACAATTCAGCACAGGATCTGGAATTTGGATTTATGCTCCAAAAGATGTTAATTGATAACCTCGAAATTTATCACAGATCAGAAGTTATAATTCAAGAGAAATGATCAGAGTGTCAATAAATAATCTCATATGTTCGGGGCTCTGATGAAATTTTCTTATAAATTCCCTGTAGATTAATCCTTAATTGATAGACATTATCTTCGAAAAATACAAGGAAATAAAATTTCAATCTTCTTCTCCAAAGCCCTTGCATAAAATAAGTCCTCAAATAATATCTCAACTCCAACAATTCCCTGTAAAATAAATCGTCAATTTTTCCAAGTTACTTGTGGCACAGTTATGTCAAAATAAGCCTACAAATGACAACAGATATACTCAATAATAATTATCAATAAACAGCCTCAAATCTGTCCACAAATGATGCTAAGTTGTAGAGCACAGAATTAGCTTTGAAATGACATATTATATGCTAAAATCGGAGTCCATATGACAAAGATATGATAAAATGAAGTTTCAGGGACTAAAATGTAAATAAAATAAAATTTTCTTTGCAAAGAGGTCCCTGGGAGGACTTATCTGTAATTAATAAAAAGTTGAGGGGCCTTTCTGAAATTTACCCCCGACGGGGGTATAGATGCAATTTCTAAAAGTGCCAGGGGCTCCGATGCAAATTTTCCGCACGTGCGCCCAAGGCTCGGATGGGAGGCGGGAGGCTCGGATGGCCGAGCCTATGGTTCGAGCCTGAGGTTGAGAGGGGGAAGCGGGAGGCTCGGACCGAGGGTCGGGGGCGGGACGCGTGGCGGCCTACGGACCGTCAGATCAAGGGCAATCAACCCAGATCCGACGGCATCTGTGCCTCGTGGTGGGGCGGGGGCGAACGACGAGGCAGTGGCCGCGCTCGACCGACACACGGCCGAGCGGAGGCGGAGGGCGGTGGGTAAGACGGTGGTGCCGCGGTGCGAGGCGGTGGGCGCGACCGGGAGGTGGCGCGAGGGGCAGCGCTAGGCAAGCGGAGCAGCCTTGCGTCGGTGGCGAGGTCCCGAAGGTGCAGCACCGTGAGCGTGGCCGAGGGCGGAGGTGCCACGCGTGCGGCGCTGCTCCTCGGCCGACACACGGCGTGAGGAGCGGCACAACGGAGGGGCCTAAGGCTGCGCGGCGGAGGAGAGGCGCGGGCGGTCGTGGCGGAGCTCGGCCGTGGTCGAGCGGTGCAGGGGGCGAGCGGCTGAGGTGTTCCTGCAAAGGTGAGAAAAACACGGGGGGGAGGGGGGGGAGGGGGGTGAAACGCGAGCGTGGCGTGGGCTTGGGCACCTAGAGGGGTTCTGTCCTTTGCTAGGACGGCGATGGGTGAGGGGAGTTGAACGGAGGAAGGAGAGGGAGAAGGTTCGAGAGCAGGGGGTGAGGGTGTTGACTCGCCTGAAGGGGAGGCACAGATCCTGGCTATCCTTGCTCACGGACCCTTGGCGAAGGGGGACCGAGCTTTGCAGCAGATCGTTCTGCAACAGGGAGTATGCTCCCTGGATCACGTTGTCGACTCGACGAGGGCCACTGTCACCAGCCCTTGCAATGATCTTGAAATGATGGCAGATGATCGAGAAGATGGGGGTCGACGAGCTTACGTAGGGAGCCGGGGTGAAGATGTTACTAGGGGTGCAACGGCCGCGAGGTGGCGGGGGTCGGCGGCCGTTATGCGTGCGTGGCGGAGCTCGGAAGTTATGGAGGAGGGTGGGGGGTGCGGTGGAAACGACTGGAGGTTGATGATGACGGGGTCACGTGCTAGGCACGTGACCCGAGGGTGAGTGGAGAGAGAGCAAGTGGGGGTGCCACGTGGCGCCCCCAAAAAAATTTCAAAAATTAAGATGAATAAAATTAGAAAAGAAATAGCAGGAGACCTCGGATCGAAAAATTTCCTTCACGAAAGTTGCTTGTCTTGACGAGATCTACAACTTTCATGAAGGACTCGGGAATAAAAGAGGTCACATGTAAGAAGTGGTATTTTTGATGGCTTTCCATGTGTACGAAAAATCGTATTTTTGAGATTCTGTATTTTTTGGTGGTTTTAGAGAGGATAAAAAAAATCTAGAAAAATACGATAAAATAGAAGAAAATTATTTACACATTAATCTAATTTTTTTTTGATTTTTAAATGATAAGAAATTAGGAAAATAAAATAAAAGTAAGAAACACTCAACTTTTGCACAGACCGACAACGGACACTTGGACTTGGTCAATTTCTTTGATCTCAATTTTAATCAGGATTTGAATTTTTGCATTTCTTATTAAAACTTTCATCAAAGGACACAAATGTAAAAGAAATAAAATTAAAAGAGTTAATTATGCACATAAAATCTCAGGTCAAAATTAGCATAAAGTTAAAATGCGCAAAAGAGGCCCAAAACCCAACTTTCACATATGAACTCCGAATTTTATGAAATTGGTCTTGTTTTGAAGGTATTTGAAAATGGAGTACTTTAAAAGTGAGTAGACCAAAATCGGACACTGTATGAGGGAGATATGCTCGTTTTAGTCCGTCAGATGTGAAATCTGACTTTGGGATTATTTGACACTTACTGGGGTTAGTATTTTTTTTGTATTTTTTATTTAATAAGGTTAGTAATATCTACACAATGGAGTGGTTTTGGGTCAATCGGAGTTAGGATGAATTAACTAAAAATGTGAGAATTTAGCGGCTTTTTGGGCTAATTTACACTTGGAATTTTAGATGCAATTATGCATGATGAAACACAGATATTATTTACACATGCATGATGGCTAATAATGCTCTATTAATGACTAATTACAAGAGGATGATGGGGGACAGAGCCTAAATGACCAATTTTAGCATGATGAATACGAGATTCATCAATAATTCATGTAAATAGCATTAATTTGTACCAAATAACATTCATTATTTATTGTAGTTATTGTGTAAATAATATTGTTTTTAATGCTAAAATTATAGAATAAAGAGAAAAAAGAAAAAAAAATAAAATACCAAGGGTCTTTTATGATCCTAAACCCCGAGGTCAAGTCAAGAATTGAATTGGTCGACAAGGAATAAAGTAGGAGGAGATAAGGGCCAAAACTACAATAAAATCACATTTATTTATTCATTCAATGATTCATTTTAGACACCTATTTTATTCTTTATTGTTTATTCACCAAATAAAGAAATTTTATACATTAAAGCTGTAGATAATAATGTAAATAAAAATACAAAATTGAGTTCGTACAAAATTAATACATAGTGTACTTTTTATACACAAAATAAAAAGCCAGAATCTCGACTTCACAGACCCATATCTTCCAAATAAAAATTCATAATGTATCAAAATCACCTCTAATTGTATATAAATTTTAATAAGCTATATTAATGGAGGTGGTTTTATAATTTTTGGAGTTAAGGTGTGGAATTTAGGTTTTAGACCCTCATTGTATAATATACCTGAATAAAATATTCATTTTATTCATTCTTTATTATTTTACAATTATATATTTTTTTATAAATTTGTAAATATTATGTATAATAGATGTACACATTAAAACCAAAATAAAATCGCTAATAAAATATTAAAATAAAAAAGCCTATAAATACATAGGCAAAATATCTATGTTAATCCTTGTATATAAATAAAAGTGAAATCTATTCTTTATTCTTTTATTCAAGTATATTTTTATACTCTTGTAAATATCATTTATATTTTATTAAAAATATAAAGCTAAAATAAAACCCAAGAAAATACATCGAAATAAAATAATGTACAAAATACATTGATAAATATACAATAAATATATCAATATAATTTATATACCTATTTATTAAAAGATACAAATTACATCACAAAAATATAATAAAAATATATTTGTGTACATAAAAATAAGTTGTAAATATATAAAATAAGAAAATAAAATAAAAGAATAAAATATACAAAATAAAAATAAAATAGCAAAAACATAGTTGAATATACCTATAAATACACCCCAAATAATTAACTACTAATAAATAACATCAAAGAATAAATAAAAATCATAATAAAATACTACATGAAATAATAAATATTTTTATTTTATACTCAAAAATTAATAAAATCAAATACTATTTTTAATGATTTAATTATGAATAAATTCCAGTTCTGTCTTCTAGCGGCTTGCGTGGCCCAATCAGATCGCATCGATTGTTGACCGCCAATCAACTCGTCCTCCAAGCATTCTGACTCGTTAGAACTGTCTTTCCCCTCTTTTGTTCCCTTTTTCCCGCTCGACCAATCAATCCATCATGCCCGCTACCTTCAGAGGAATTCATCATTAATCCTCCAGGATCCACGCCGGCCCTTCAGATTGCTTGTACATAATCTCGTTTCTTTCCAATTCAACTGTCAATAAGGGTGCCTTCACATGTTTATAAATAAGCTCCTCTGTCTCCCTCTTCCTCTTGGTCACTATTCCGAGTCTTGGAGCCCTATTTCTTGGTCGAGAGAGTTTCCTTGTGATAGGAGTGTTCTTGCAGTCCGAATTAGCTCCAGGAGGACATAGGTGCACCCCATGACGACGCTCCAGCCACCTCTGCTCCCTGCCCTCACTGGCAGGTACGAGATGCGTTTCTTTCTTTCTTAGATAGATTTTGATCCTTGCATTTAATTCCCGTATTTATTTTAGCATTTAGACTGTAGTTTTATCCTAAGAATTTCGGGGTGTAATCACCTGCTATCCGCTGCCCTAATAACCCCTAATCCTTCCTTTTGCTTCTTACGCATCCGACGCATCTTCACTTACCACGATCCCGCGTGGATTGAGCGGTCTCTCCATCTTCCTCCTCTGCTCGCCGGAGGGAGTCCACCTCGCCCATCTTTTGTCCATTCCCCCTTCAAACGAGATGACACAGTTTGCCCTCGTCCCTAGTCTTGTCATGTGCAGGTTCGGATGCACAGAGGCGCCTGGAGGAGACTTCGCAGTTCGCCAAAGATACCAGGAATGCCACCTCTACTCCGACCTCGTGGTGGCGCTCTAGTGACCCTCCACTCCTTCTGATGCCTCCAGCATATAGAGAATCCCCGCAGGAACCTTTTGGACCATTGTGGAGAATTAAAGAACGACGGAGGAGGGTGATTGGGTTGGAGGAAGCTCACATCGCTATGAGTTCTTCCCTGTTCTTCCTCATCCTCCCTCCACCGTTGGATCAAGAACAAGCGTCCAGATAGCATCAGGACCGTTGGATTGATCCCTGTCTTCACCATCTTATCATCCCCATCGATCTAATCCAGGCCAATCATCGTTGAAGCATCATTGCCTTCCCTCGCATCGCCACATGGATTAGTTAAGAAGGGGAATTGTTCGATCTCGCGCATATAGGGGTAATTTGTAAACCATGCCCCGCTCTTTTTGTATTTATTATTTCATCCTATAAATAAAATATAAAGTTTAAAATAAAATGGATATTTTGCATGTAGGCCCCTGCACTTATTTTATTTGCTTTTGGGTCCAGTCCAGCTCAGCTCACGTGTCGTCCCATGTGACCTAGGCAAATTACAGGGAAGCCCATACGACATTTTATATTTATTTTAGTCCATTAAAATTTTAAATATGTTGTATATTTTGTGAAAATTGCAGAGTGGCCCCTAGACTTTAAATTCTTTGCATATCTGCCTATACTAGTGTTTGAATTTTGGTGCTTGAGTTTCATTTCTTAAAAATAGCACCCTAGTTCCTAAAATTGTGAAAAAAATAGGGTTAAATGCCTGGTAGAATGTACTTTCACATAGGGGTGCTAATCGAATCGAATACCTTCGAATACATCAGGATTCTGATTCAATTCATTATAAAAGTTTTGAATCCAAACTCGAATCGAATTTCAAACAAATTTACTAACTTAAATTCAAATTCAATTCATTTTGAGTTTCGAATATTCAAATTCAATTCATTTTATTTTTAATTCGAAATGTTAATTAATGTTTTAGAGCTTATATAAATAATATTATATGAAGAATACTATAATATAAATATTTTTTTTGCATAATTCTAATTTTGAAAGTATATTACTAAGATAAGTTGAAAAAAACTATAAAATCAAGGAAAATATTAAACCAATACAATACCGAGAAAAAGCTACATTATTGTTACAATTATTATGTCTTTTACAATCTATCTTTTTTCTATGATGAAGAAATATATAAAATCAATATAATTATATGAAGCTATCAAATAGATAGAATATCATTCACGAAAAGACTAAACACATTATAAGTACCATTACATGTTAAAGAAAGACACGATAAAACTTATTAGAAAATTGATGCAAATTAATATTATTATTTGAAATAATGGGAATAGTAAAAAAATAACGTAGCAAGATAAAACTTCTTCATTAATGGTAAGGATCTTCAATATATAAAAACTAAGCCATGAAAATGAAATATACGAATTTTTGATATACAAAGGAACAACTTACATAATTTTGAACTTGTATATTACTCATGTAATAATAAACGCCGCTTTGACAATGATACTAAGCATGATTGCCATGCAAGGAAAAGCAAAAACTACGAAAAACAAAGGAGATATATCTAGATAAATTCGGAATCATGACAAGTGTTAAAGAGAACTCGAAGTAGCAAAACCATATTTTAACGTACTTAGAGAAAGGCCATTATAATATACCATGGGTTTTTAGGATCTTTGGTAGATAATGAAAGGGGAATGGAAAAAGTAGTGTAAGGAATGTCAGAATATGAAAATATATGTGTGGGTGAGTATTTAGAATAATAATCTTAAACATTTGATCTTTCAAATTATATTTTATTACTAATATTTTTTTACTCATTTTTATGTTCATTATTTAGTCTTTAACTAATAGGATTATACATATACATATACATATACATATATATTAAATTGAGTATGGCTTAGAGTGCTTTGTATCCTGTTAGTGCCTCAAAATTTTTGATAACAAGCTAAGATTTGATTATTGTACTTATACAAAGTAACTCAAATCTAAGCTACTGTTAAAGAGGTGAACTTAGATGTTTTGTATAATCGATGCATGATGGACACGTATTTCTAACTCATAACATATTTTGCAGTCAAATCACTTGAACTAAGTTATAAAAAGGAAAGGAAAAAGATTGGATATCATTAGGGGGTCTAATGTTGCATATGCATGCACGCATTGACAAGTCACGTCGGTGTAGCGTAGAAGTATTAAAAGCATAGTGGTGAATGTTGGACATGATATCAATGGAACCTAGATATGATTATAAGTTAAAGTTAACCACTTAATCACTGTAGTAAGTTGGTTTCAGAGTATCTTCAGTTGCTTGCATATGTTATGCATAATGAGTAATGCAAATGCTAAATCTTTCTATGTAAATTAAACGTAATACCTTTTTAATACTTATTGATATTTTCTTTTCTACATCTATTTATTTACAAATGAATTTGAATAAACACATGTCAATATTTTGATGTAATTATGTTATAATTCCTTGCACAATAATATTCTGAAAAATCTAATCGACCCAAAGTGGTTGTTACAAGTATGTATGTAAATATGTATATATTATATGCATGCATATGTATGTACTACTCATATATATAAATATATGGATACATTTATACATATATGTATGTATATAAATATCGAATCGAATGGAATTATTATCGAACGAATTCATGTTAATTCAAATTCGATTCATTTAGGAATCGAATCCACAACTTAAATTCAAATTCAATTCATTTGGTTTCGAATCGAACTTTTTTCGAACTTTTATCGAACAAATCCTAATCGAATTCGAATGATTCAGTTCAATTAGCAGCCCTACTTTTTCACGCCATGAATCTATTTTGCATTTTTGAGTATTTTAACCACTTATTAAAATAAAAAAGAGAACACTTTTATTCTGCCTAACTTATAAAATTCCAAAAAAATAAAAATGTGTTGAAAAAATTCAAAAAATATATATCTTGTATACTTTATTATGTTTTAACTCCAGATCAAAAATCACTAAAAATAGAGAAAGAAAACTCCTAAAAATTGAAAACCCCAAAAACCTTTCTAAAAATATGAAAAATCTGTAAAAAAATCAAAAATATGTTTTTCTGTTTTATAATTTCTTTATATAAATATTTATATATTACAATTTATTTACATAATTTTGGACATTATTTCTTATTTTTAAAATCAAATCAATTTCAGATACTTATTAAACAGCGATTTAGGGTATTTTTGACTTTAAAAATACATAAAAGTTAGCAAAAATTCCAAGAAAAATTACAAAAACATTTTAAAAATATATAAAACTTGAAAACAATGTATTTTCTTTATTTTATTTATTTATATTAGGATTTATAATTATATTATCCTATATGGCATATACAACCTTATATGTATTATATATCTCTAATAAAAAGAAAATGAAATATAAAAAAATAAGAATATCAAAAGGAAATATACAAAACAAAATCAAAAACAAAATAAAAAATATAAATAAAAAACCCACAAAAACAATAAACGGATAAGAGGAAAAAGAATAATTTTTGCACTTCATTTCGCACAATCTACCATTTGCTCCCTGAGTTCGACCTATACACATGCTTACACCTATACACCTTTGTTGTAGTGCTATAATAAATTTTAACTCCACTTATTTGCTTTTCATTGCTTTATTTATATTGTGGGTTAACTGTTGACTAATTGGAGTCTGTTAAGTGATCAGCACATCGACTACGTTTTTACCTTGTGAAACCGCATGATCCTCGGATTTCCTTAGTTATCAATGTCCACCTTTTTTTGTCCAAGTTTTTATTTGAACGAAAAAGGGCTACCATCGTATAGGCATGAGCCCAAAAACTTCACCATTAATTACTTATAAATAATTTTACAAGATAACAAATCGTCAATACTAAACACACCTCATTACAGACTCCAACTATCATATACAACTCTTCCATGAGATGCCACATTCTCATCATAAAATCTATCTTGTTTGGAGATGACTCCATTTATGACCAACCAAAATGCCCAAATCACTGCAATCTGTCTTGCTCTGTCCATCTCTGTGCCCTCTAATCTATGCTAATGGATCTCTAGAAATTGGTTGTGTTATCAACACCCCCAAGCCTCCTTCCAATAATGTTACGAACAAACATCTTGGACACCCCTGTTCGCCCATATGTATGAATCTCACCCGCCTGCTCCTAGTCAACAGTCTTTCCCTCCTAAAAATTTACATGAACACCTTCACTCATGACAGAATCTTCGAATTCCAGATTTGTCGGCAATATGTCTCGCACCCCCAGGATCGAAAGGCATAACACCCTTTAGAGCCTCATATGCCTTTCCAACGAAAAAATGTTGTTCCTCTAGACCCATCGATCCTGCCCATCAATAGGCCCGTCAATATCCTCCAACTCGGCTAACAATGACAAAAGATCCACCACTCGGTACTCAGAAAGCTCCGATCTGAAGCTAGGGAAGAACTTTTCCCCATCCCACACCTCCGCCACCGTGCACCTAGGTATATCCGCCATTGCCTTCAAACAAGGAAATCTGACGTCCAGTGACCCCCTCCACTCCAATCATCAGTCCAAAACCTAAACTCCTTTCCATGTGCAACCAGAGGTCTAAAAAAGGCTACATCTTCTGAGCCACATCACATATGCCCCTCCAGAAAAAAGATGGCGCTATACCCATCTCCCTATGGGTGGGAAAGGATAAGCCGGTCTCGTAAATCCCCCGAATAAGTTTGCATACCAGGTTGTCACAATCACCCCAAATACGAGTCACCCACTTGGCAAGAAGAGCTTTGTTCATCTCCTCCAATCTCCTCACTCCGAGTCCACCGTCCTCCTTTGCATGTGTAGCCATCCTCCAATCCACCAGCACGAATCAACGTGTCTGCCCCCTCGTCACCCAAATGAAACACCTCATAATGGCTTCCATTCTCCTCCTAATACCAATTGACACGATTCTCGATGACAATAAAAAATGGGAATGCCAAATAAAATCGACTGCAAGAGTACCGGCTTGTCCTTCTTCGATAAACAAGCCGACTTCCAACTGACCAACCTCTGCTCCAACTTCTCAATCACCAGTGTCCAATCAGCTTTGAGCAACCTACTATCAACCAGTGACATCCAAAATTATCGAATTGGAATGTCTATGCATGGCGATCTCAACCAAGTAACACAATCTCCAATCTCTCCTTTAGTCAGCCTAAAAGCGACAAACTCTGATTTTGCTCTATTAAGCTTTAGCCCAGAAACGTCATAAAAATGTCCATCATCACCAAGAGGTTCCCGCATCCATCAACCCCTCCCTCCATAAATCGAACCGTGTCATCATCGTACTGGAGGATGGGGATAGAGATATCTCCCTTTGAATAACCCCTAATAATCCCATCAGAGACATCTTGGTCCAACATAATCGGTAACACATCAGC
Source organism: Ottelia alismoides (assembly GCA_037367405.1). Lineage (NCBI taxonomy): Eukaryota > Viridiplantae > Streptophyta > Magnoliopsida > Alismatales > Hydrocharitaceae > Ottelia > Ottelia alismoides. Next base: position 485,514 of record JAZKJV010007913.1, read on the forward strand.
CACCAGCACAAACAGTAACGGAGCCAGGGGGCAGCCCTGCCGAACTCCCCTTTGTGGTTGGAAGTATCCACCTTTCGACTGTCCATTCACCAACACTGTGCAAGATGTCGTCATAGCACACCTCTTCATCCAGGTTATCCACTTTACCCAAAAAGACTCGCGTATGTAACGAGGCACATAGGAACCACCAGTCCACACAATAGTAAGCCTTCAAGAAGTCAATCTTCCACAAGATCCCCTTAATCTTCCTTCTACGCCAATCAACCGCCTCCTCTAATGTCGTAACCACACTGTCCATCAGATGTATGTCGGGCAAGCGGCACTCTGGACAGAATAACACCCCCTCGAGACGATTGGCCATCAGCTTCGCAATAATGAGATCACTGCATTAGATAATGCAGTCGATCTGAATTCCTCAATTCGTAATGCACCATCCCTCTTCGGGAGGAGAAAAATAAAAGACATGCTGATGCGATTGAACCCATAATTTCCCTCTTCAAATTCCGCCACCATCTGTACAGGCTCCTCCGAGATGACATCCCAGAACTCCTTGTAGAAGAAAATCAGAAACCCATAAATGCCCGGGAAACCATCCGAGTTCAGCCTAAAAACTGCCTCACGCACCTCTTCCACCCCAAAACCCCATATCATACCCTCAACCTCCTCTGTAGACACACGATTGACACCAAGCCCTAACCAACGTGACCAGTAATGTATAGATCGCATGCCCATCTCCCTGAAGTGTTTTGTAACAACTCTCACCACATCTCCCTCGCCATGGAACCTCTCCGATCTCACCTCTATCGAGTGAATCAAATTCCTCATTCGTTTGTCGCTCGCCACTACATGGAAGAAGCGAGTATTAGCATCTCCTTTCTTCAGCCACCTTTACATCAATCTCTGCCACCACTCCGCTTCACTCTTTCTGTCCTCCTCCACAGATTTTAAACCAGGCCCCTAAGCATCAATTCATATGCCTCGAAATCCCTCCCGTCCTCCATCACATCCAATATCCCCAATTTGTCATGCGCCTGATCACATATCATATCTCGTTGATGCCTGGTTAGTCTCATGAACTCCACCAGTCTCTACCTTAGCACTGCCAGCTTATGAGCAAACCTTACCATGGCAGATCTCTCTATCTCCATATCTGACTAGAAATTACTCACCACGTCTCGAAAACCTGGCTCCAACATCCAACTTCTCTCAAACATGAAGTAGGAACCGGATCCTCTACCACAGCAGGAGTTAAAACATAGCAATGTGTGATCCGATCTTGATTTAGGAAGAGACATGACCATTGCCAAGCTGAACAACTCCAGAGCTTCAGCGGACAAAAATCTATCAAGACACAATCGAGAAGAAGAGTTTCTCCATGTGTATTTACAATCCGAGACATCCAGAACCTCCAGAGCCAGCTCCACCACCTCACCAAACAGACAAGAACCTGGGTCATGTGCCCCTCTCCCCCTTAAGCGATCATCTGCTTAGAGTGACATTAAAGTCACATGCCATGAGCCAAGCCATCTTCAGGAATCTGTCATGAATCTGCTTGAGCTCATCCCATAGAGCCAAATTGGTGGATGCCCCCATGCAACCATACATAGATGTAACCACAATGCGATAAAGATCTGCCTTGCTAAACAACACCATCGAAACCAAGTGATTGAGCACCACCTCATCCTCCAGCACGAATAAGTCATTATTCCAAGCCACCACAATCCCCCCCAGTTGCCGTCTACCAATACTGAATGGAGAGCATTTAGATGGGGGCCCAACATGAATTTCCATCTCACAGATTTCCAAGAACAACCTTAGTCTCATGAAGACAAACAATATCCGCCCTCCACTTGTCCAAGGATTAGGGATGCAAGAGGATGCAGATATATCAGTATTCATCTGTATCCCTATCCTTTTTATGAGGATATGTATTTTTTAAATTATGATGAATATGGATGTTGATATTTAACATTCGACGAATACATATGTGAATTCGGATGCTATAAAATATATATTGACAAATACAGATATGGATACCATATATATATATTCAAACGAATACAAATATGATACGAACATCTATTTCCGTATATGGTATATATTTAATTATATTAATAGTACATAATGGTAAAGTTGAGAGCCCCCAACGAGTGGGCCCTCCGCGTAAATGTTCCTATAATCCCATTCCCTCACGAGTCACGATTTCTGGGCAATCCTACGCCGCTCCTAATTTCCTGATTAGGAGTAATTTCGTAAACCTCTGACGCAATCACACTACACCCTAATTTCACAATATTCTAGCCCTTCTCCTCCAGAACAACGCCGCCACTCCGATCATCAATAAGGCTGCGACACCGCCTCCTTCTTGCTGCAACACCAACCAATCCTCCATTGATCGCCTACGACACCATTGTTGATTCAATCCCCAACTACACCATTGCGACACCTCTGTCGATCCACGAATCTCCTGTGATGCCGTTGGCGATCAGGTACCCAACTCCATTGCTTCCCATGGCGGCAAGTGACAATTCTCCTTTAATTTTTTGTTTATATGATAATTGTCATTATTTTTCTCGTAGGAATTTATGCATTAATATAAATACTTTCTTATGCATTTGCTCGTTTGCATCCTCTTCATGTTGCTCAATTATATGCATATACATAAAAAATCTGGATGGAAGGCTAACAGGCTTGGTTAGGTCATATATAATATCAAAGGACATAATTTTCTAGTATTAATTCTTGATTAGGCCATACATCATATCAAAATTATGGACATAAGTTTCTAGTATTAATTCTACATGATACAATAATGATACTATGTTCTTGAGGTTCGTCCTAATGGTTGCATCGAAAAGGTAAACATCCGATTTCACAAACAACTACCAGATACAATTTGCATGATACCATTTATTTTTATGTGAAAAGTATTATTTTTTTCAATATTCACATCGGACTTAAATGACAAAGATCAGGTTGCATTTTAGTTTTTCTTTGAATTTTTCAATATAATTTCAATATTTTCATGATTAACTGAGATATGAACTTAATAATGTTCAACAATGAACCATGTAGATGTTATTTTTTGGAAAGTTTAAAGATACCAGTGCAACTTGGCAAAATTTAGTTAGTTAAGTTGATCCTGGATTTTTGAAATTCTTTACTTATCCGTAATGTCAATCCAATAGTTACAATGATAAGACACAAAAGTATAATCCGATTCTTTTATTAGGCCTTTGATCTTCTTTTATTCATCACTATGAGTGGCAATGATCCATCAATTGAAAATTCAACCAATGATGTCTCAGAAAATATTGTGACGATATGGGTAGGATATTTTGTGGGTCGTATGTAATTTATGCAAAAAGGAACTTCGGCATACTTCTAGAATGGACACCACCCATTTGAAAAATCTTCCTGGAGTATGTCCAAAACGAACTAGAATAGAGCAAGAATAACAATTAATTCAATCTATTTTGAAATCAGATGGAAGCAATAGCCTTTTGAATTACACTTTTGATGATGAAAATAAAAATCAAATACTACTAGCAAAGGTTATAATTGTGCGTCAATATCCTTTTAATATGGTCTCTCATTCAGCTTTTCGAGCATAGATTTTATCACTCCGCCCTCAGCACAAGATCCCATCCTGCACAACAATTGGCAAGATGCGCAAGAGAGTACTCAGACATGAAAAAAAAAGAAATTATATCAGATTTTTTCCAATTTATTTTCACAGGTTTCTCTAACAATGGATAAATGGACCGCATGCACACAAAATAAGTCATATTTATGCATTACGACACCTTCATTGACGATTATTGGAATATACAAAAAAGAATCATGAATTTTATAAATGTTCATGGATCAATTGATGCAAGCATTAACAATTTTTTATCCAGAATGTTTGAATGGAACATTGATCAGAAGTTGTTTACGGTGACTGTGGATAATGATAAGGCAATTGATGTTGCATTAAGACTCATCTCGATGATTCACTGGTTTTCAAAGGATTGTTTTTCCAAGTTCATTGCGTAGCTCACATCATTAATCTCGTTGTCTAAGATGGGTTGAAAGTCATTGCTAAATCAACAGAGAAGATGTGTCTTAACATTAAATATGTGACATGCCCACCTCAGATGGAGGCAAATTTCAACGAACCTGCGGAACAAGTTGATTCCAAGCCTAAAAAGACTTGTCATTGGATTGTTGTACACGATGAAATTCAACTTACCTTATGTTGGCGATGGCTTTAGAGTACAATGATGCATTTAAGAGATTTGGATTCACAGATGTAAACTATTTATGGGCTAAGCGACAATGAATGGAGCTATATTAAAAAATTAGAGGAGTGTTTGAAATATTTTTATGATGCTACAGAGTTATTGTCTGACTACAATTATGTGACATCAAACCTTTTCTTCATTGAATTTTGTGAAATTCAATTGCTATTTATTGAATGGTTGAAAAGCACTAATGATATCATTGTGTTCATGGCTATTGCAATGAAAAAGTTTGACAAATACTGGGACACGTGCAACCAACTTCTCGCAATTGCTTCTGTTTTGGATCCCCATTACACGATGAAGGCAATTGATATATATTATAAAGATATATATTAGAGGGGTGTAGAAGAAGTGAACGACCTTCATGATATAATAAAAAATCTTTTTCATTGTTATGCTTCACTTCGAAAGACTCTAAAAAATGCATCAGATGTGACATCAACTTCAAATCTTCTCTCAAATCCATTAGATAAAAGAAAGAATAGATTTGCTCAATTAATAGATGACGAAGATAATTAACCATTAAAAACTGAGTTGGATGAATACTTAGATGAAAATTGTTTGAGATGGAAGGATGAATGGGGAAGTAAGTTTGATATTTTTGGATGGTGGAAGCAAAATTTCGAAAGGTTTCCTATTCTTGGTAAAATGGCGATATTCCTGGAGCTCCAGTATCCACAGTTGCATCAAAATCTGTCTTTAGCACTAATGGAAGGGTAGTCGATGCATACCATAGTAGACTAAATCCTGATATGGTGGAGATATTGATGCACTCAAGATTGGTTGAAGAGCGAATATAATGGCAAGAATTTATTTTATTTATTATTCCATTCTCCTTACATATCACATCACAATATATCTTGATATAATATTATAAATTTTAGATGTAATTGATGCTTCGATCGATCCCACCAATGTCAATGTGGATGAAGAAGTAGAAACTGTGGTACAATTTGAACCATCTATAGAACGTGAGATTTTATTTGATGTTATACAATATTTAACATGCTATTTTGAATTTTATTTTAACATTTTTATTTTTTATTTCAAATATAGATATTGAGGAGAATGGAGTGGAAGGAGAATGTGAAGTTCCTCTTATGGATCATAACCTATTATATGCCATATATGTTTAAAATGTATCTATGATATTTGTTTTTGTAATTATAAATATTATTGTAGTGATATTATTTTTGTGAACATACTTTCTTTTTTAATTTACATGCGATGTCACACAAAAAAGGATCAAGACACGCATCTGATTTTTTTTAATTTCCATGCTCTTATTATTATATTTTACTGTTAGGAACAACTACATTGCTTTCCTTCATTGTAAAAACTATGCCACTTTTTTTGAAATTTCTTTTGTTTTTTAGCATTAATATATGTTAATTTATGTCATTTATGTTATTCTTTGATGTTTAATTGGCTAGTTGCTTTATGCAATATACCATGCTTGTTATGTAGTATTATTATCTAATTGCATTTTAAGTGATTGCAACATGATCATTTGATTAGAGTGTGATATTTTTCTCAAGTGATATATGAATATGTACGTTTTTTTGTGACTATGATCATGTTGTTCACCTTATTAGTTACATGACTATGTTGAGTTGATTTAAATGATCACATCTGTTAGTACAATCTATATTGATTTGTTGCAGAATCTAAGATAAACAAACATATACAATGTAAAAGATGGAGGCACATCATTCGTACTTTATAAGACAAATAAAATAGGTATGTTTGTTTATTACTTAATTACATTTTCTGATGATTGTCATAGAATGTGAATGTTTTTGTATAGGTGTTATAAGCATTTTTCAAAAAATGTATAAGTTAAAACATTCATAGGATAATCCGTATTCGTTTGTCGAATATCTGTATCTGAGTTTTAAACATCCGTTTTACATTCATATTCGTTCGTTTTAAGGATATGGTTCAATGATTCATGCATTCGTACAACATTCGTATTAGTATTCGAATTCAAAAACAAATAAGGATATGATGTGTCACGACCCCGATTCCGGGTCGTCGGATCCTCCCATATCAAGATCTGGTTACTCAGCAATAATTTATTCAACAATCACAACTAACATTCAAAAATAGACTGCAATTAAAAATACTCAGAAGAAAGTATTTCAATACTTTTCCATTCACAAAATAAAGTTCACATGATACATTGTCCTACTATAATCATTTACATGTACATCAGCTAGAAAGAAACACACAAAAGATTTCTAACTACCTTACAGAGTAAAACTACTGTGGCTGGCTGGATGACTATGTTAGTTGGCTAGATTATTAAAGTCCTTGTGCTGGCTCACCGATACCTGTTGGGTTTCCCATAAAACATATGATAACAATTAGTGAATGCTAAGTAACGAAGAAGAGAAAAGTAAACAAATGGTGTAATTTTTTCAAAACTTGTTATCACAAAAAGTTTCATCCATTCTCATTAGTTTAAGTCCTATTCCTTTTTTATTCCACGTCAGGGATTAGTTCAGGGAATTACCTCACCACTATATGGACTCCGAAGTTGTGGACACTTCGGGATTGGAGATTGCGTTGATCTGGTAAGTTTATGCCTACGTCGCCTCAATCAATCCTCCAATACTACCCTGACAATTTCCTTTTCTGTTATTAATCAGGATCTCAAACCCTCAGCCTGACAAACAAAGGAGCACACTGTCCTCGAGGATTCGATCGCTTAAACCTCAGTTTAAGTCTTATTCCATTATATTCCACGTCAGAGATTAGTCCAGGGAATTACCTCACCACTATATGAACTCCGAAGCTGTGGACACTTCAGGATTGGAGATTGCATCGATCTGGTAAGCCTATGCCACCGTACTGTATATATCTTTATTATAAATGAAATGACGTTCATTCTCTTTAAGGTTGTTATGTTTTCAATCCTCTTTAAGGTTGTTATGCCAGCATTTCTAGTCTCGAGGATGAGACTTCCTTTAAGATTGTTATAATTGTAAAGCCTCGAACTTGGCCATTCTCGGATTCTATATCACAAGATCTAGCTCGTCAAGAGAAAACCAACGGAATTTGTTTTGTGTAAATCAGACTTCATTTCGATTTTTTATGATTTTCGGAAGAAAGAGAAGTAAGGAGGTTTAAGATGTCATTAACTCTTAATGACCGTCATTAAGACTAATTAAATATGATTAAAGAAATTAATGATGGATTGGAGACCGTTAATGATCATTAACGAACACTAATCAATGGTTAGCAAAAGTTAAGCGCAAGCCGTGAAGGTTAAATCATGATTAGTAAAAGTTAATCACGATTAGCGTTAATTAAGCGTCATTAGCGAATCTAGAGTCTTCTTGATAGTTCTAACTTATGCCCTAAGTTTCGGATAAGTTTTGGCCAAAATCATGGGTCGTTAACCGCGGTTAAGGTCTAAACCATGGTTTTCTAACTATAGTTAACGGTTTTCTAGAGCCTATAAATAACCCCCCTACCCATTCATTCTCTTCCATTTCCACTACCATCACCAACCCAAGGGCTTGGGTCGAGAGGTCAGGAGGAGGAGTGGGAGGCGAGGAAGGAGCGCTAGCGAAGTGCTGTCGGGAGAACGAGGAGGAGAAAGGTACGATCCTCTCTTAGTTTGCTTCGTGAGCTAGGTTTTTGATTCATGTTCAGTTTCCTTGTTATTTTCCTTTCAATGATTTTATAGAGGAAACTCTTTCTGTTTTCTTTTAAAATATGTACCGATATAAGGGGAAACTCTGTCGAATTTTTTTATAAAAATATGTCTCAATATAAGGGGAAACTCTGTCAACATTTTCCTAGAAAGATCACCCCGTATAAGGGGAAGCTCTGCTGAAATTTCAAGAGAAAATGTGTTCTTCACGTTCTTCGTGTTTTTCGTGTGTTTTTCGCATTCTTCGCGTTCTTCGTTCGTTCTTCACGTTCTTGGTACGTTCTTAGTATTTTTGATACGAAAATGAAATTCGATCATTTCAGGAGCTATAAATCATCCTTTGGAAAAAAAATCAAGATAAAGCATTGCATATGAGAGAGAGAGAGAGCTCGATTAGGTTAACGAAATCCTTCCTTTTCCTGTTGGATTTTCATATGAGATCATTGAAATTTCTGATATTATGCTTCTTGCTACAAAGAACCCTAATTTGGCATTGTTGAGAAAGTATGAAAAGTTGCTTTGTGATTTCAACTAAGATAAGGTCTAAGCATCGTATTATTGCAGTGGCTTGGAAAGTTAGGTTTAGAAGTTAAAATGAGCAGAAATATGAGTACATAAATATTTGAATATATATATATATATATGAGTCTATACTCAATGTTGATGTTTATGCAAATTGAAGGCTTAACAGATGTATTACATCATAGGAATTGATGTGTTTTGAGTTGGATCCTGAAAAGGATTGTATCTTATATTAAGAATGTCTGGGACTAGAACTACAGTTCGGGCATGCAACCTTTAGGTTTGTCGGAAGGAATATGTATTGGTGTTGCTATACCTAGGTGGTACACGGTTGCCCTGTTATGATAAGTGTGCACGAAATGAATGATTTGCAACGGGTGGTACCGGAAGCCAATATATTCAGGTTGAACGACGAAAGATGTGGTCGTGCCATGTGGAGGCACGGGTGGTTCAATAGTAGCCGGGTCACGATAACATGTTTTTTAAAGCCACTAGGTTATGGGATTAAAGGTTAGCCTGAGGTTTAAGCAACAGGATCCTCGAGTATGGTGTGCTCCTTTGTTTGCCAGGCTGAGGGTTTGAGATTCTGATTAATAAAAGAAAACGAAATTATCATGGTAGTATTGGAGGATTGGTTTAGGCGACACGCGGTGGCATAAGCTTACCAGATCAACACAATCTCCAATCTCGAAGTGTCCACAGCTTCAAAGTCCATATAGTGGTGAGGTAATTCTCTGGACTAATCCCTGACGTGGAATAGAAGGAATAAGACTTAACTAATGAGAATGGACGAAACTTTTTGTGATAACAAGTTTTGTAAAAATTACACCATTTGTTTGCTTTTCTCTTCTTCATTACTTAGCATTCGCTAATTGTTATCATATGATTTATGGAAAACCCAACATGTATCGGTGAGCCAGCACAATGACTTTAATAATCCAACCAACTAATATAGTCATCCAACCAGCCACAGTAGCTTTATTCTGTAAGGTAGTTGGAAATCTTTTTGTGCGTTTCTTTCTAGCAGATGTATATGTAAATGGTTATAGTGGGACAATATATCATGTGAACTTTATTTTGTGAATGGAAAAGTGTTGAAATACTTTCTTCTGAGTATTTTTAATTGCAGTCTATTTCTGAATGTTAGTTGTGATTGCTGAATAAATTATTACTGAGTAACCAGATCCGGATATGGGAGGATCTGACGACCCGAAATTGAGGTAGTGACATGATGCGATCCATATTTATATCCCTATCCGACCGTGTGCATCCTACCAATAATCCAACCGACATGCGCTTGTCTAGTTGTCCTAGACCCCTAACATTCCGCGTCACCACCTTCATTGAGGAACAAAAGAGGATCACATACAAGTGCATGTGAGCAAAACTTAAAGGTAAATTCATCTAGAATGCGATGCTACTTTAGCATCCATACATCCAACAAATCAAATACATATGCATCTTTTACTTGGTTATGAATGGATTTATGGAGATGCACGTCCAAGAGTAAATTCTGTTGATGGATAAGGAATATGTTGGAGATAAAGCATTGATGGCCTTGGGAGATCCTAGATGATGGGAAGTGCAACCTTCAAAACGTGATACCTCTCAACTAGGACAGTTGCAATGAATATGAAGTTAATATCTAATGAGAATTCTTCTTCTAGAAATGTAGAATAAAATTTGCGAGAGAAGACGACCCTCACCTGGAGGTTCGATGCATTTCGGATGTACGGTGGAGATGTTACTGGATTGAATGTGCGTTGGACGTGGCATGGCTGTCCGAGGAAGGTAGCGCGTGCAGGTTGAATGCAGTGGCATGGAGAAGGCGTGACGTAAGGCGGCACGACAGATGGGTGCAGGGCTTCAGTGATGGGGGAAGCGAGGTGTGGAGTTTGGGTGCCGTTGGAGGGAATAGGAGGAGGAAGAGAGGGGGAATGGAGAACAAAAGCAAGGGGATGGGAGGGGGTCAAAGGAACAAGGGGTGTTTGGGAGGGTGAGGGAAAAGAGAATGTGCATGCAGTGTGAGAGAGCAGAGAGATAGGGAGGGAGTAGAGAAAGAGTAGTTCGCATCTATTGTACAAATTCGATCCTTGCTTAGAACACATCGGCAATCTTTTTTATTACAGGTATGGATGGAATAAAATATTTCAAATTAAGGATTGACATCCTTCATGAGAGTGGAGTGGGTATAAATCAAAACTAGGATGCACACCTGTGCTATGCACACGTAAAAAGTTTTTGCAAAAAATTTTGTATTTTGTTTAGTTATCATGCTAAAATCATAGGAAAAGATTGTGAATATGATCACATGTTCTAGGAAAACTTAAATTGCGATGCTACATTTTCACATTTATGGTGCGACACCTCATTTCAACTGTCCGATAAAGAACAACGTCCCTCGCTAAAACCACTATGTCACAGTAAAACTCATCCCATCCGCATATGATTGCTATTTTTAGTAACTATTCTCTCTCTTTCATTTTGAATCCCTTGATTCAAGCGCAATCATTATCATGCTTCATTAATTGTTAAATTAATCATTCAACACACATTAATGGATGAGAGACAATGGTTGCGTGTGAAGACGATGGTGTTGTGTGACAATGGCGGTGGCGATGAATGTTTTTTCACGAAAAAACAAAATACAAAGACTGCAACCTTCAAAAAAATGACTGTCAAGATCGAGGCCGTAGGAGTCTTAGTTTTTCACGAAACTCGAATGACATAATATAGGGATATAGTGATGAATTTCCACGGATTCATTTTTAAAAAAAATCTGGGGAAAATGAGAAAGGAGGAGCCAAGTTAGCTCCTCTAAGGGGCAACCCATTTCTAATCATATATATATATATATATGGAAAATGTGGTTCCCCCTACATGGAGCTAAGTTTTCGTCATTTTTTTTAAAATGCTTCCATGGTTTTTCATAAATATATCCCTATATCATGTCATTCAAATTTCGTGCAAAGCAGAGGCTCATATGGCCTCCATCCATATATGGTCGATTTCAACTATTATGCGGTCGTAAAAAATGAATGTTTGGTTGGAGGCCATATGAGTCTCTATTTCGCATGAAACCTAAATGACATAATATTAGGATATAGTGATGAATTTCCATAGAAGTATTTTTTCAAAAAAATAAAAAAAAATCGGAAAATGGGACAGGGGAAGCTAAGTTAGCTCCCCCTAAGGGCAAGCCCCATTTAACACCCACACCCACACATGCACACACACACATGCCCGCGCACGCACGCACACATATGGTCATGGCTGCCCCACCCTATTTTTGTGTATTATTATTATTATTTTTGCAAAATACCACAATGTATGTTCATCTATATATCACTCTAATATGTCCTTCGAATTTCGTCAGAAATAGAGACTCCATACCCTCCATCTAGAATAGGTCGATTAGAGTACTGTTTAGACTATCAAAATTATATGATCTAGATGGAGGGCATATGAGTCTCTGTTTCTGACAAAATTCGAATGATGTATTGGGGGATATACACTACAAAAAAAACGCGATTGACGTGTACACGATGGGGTGCACTGGGCGAGCACATGTGCTCGCTCACAGCCTAGCGAGCACTTAGGTTGCACATGTGCTCGCCAGCCTGATCACCCTTTTGAATCTGGAGGCACGATTATGTTTTCGTAAATGGGCGAGCACTTGAATAGTACAAGTGCTCGCCTCGATGTGCTTGCCTATTTGAAATTCAAAGCGCGATGGAACGGGCGCGTGTCAATTTTCTGGGCGAGCACCTAAAGAGCACTGGGCGAGCACGTAAGTGTGCTCGCTCGCGCCCGTAAACATAACGTCGGGCGCCCCTTTCCTCATTCCTGCGCGACTTCTCCTCTCCTTCTTCCTCTCCGGCGACGAGTGCTCATCCATTACCGCGTCGAGGTCGTTCCGTTTGACCATTCAATCACAAACACACACCCCTCTTTAGGTATATTTTATCATCCTTTCTCTCTTTTTTGCATATTTCATTCGATTTCATACTTGTTTTAGAGGTTTAGGATTTTGATGTTGTTGATTGTTTTGTTCTTAAATTTAATATCACTAGTTATTAATCTTGTTGCTTATGCTTCATATAGTTGTTTAATATGTAATTGTTGTTAGATTGAGTAAATATATGTCTAATATAGATGAAATATTATAGGCATGTCAAGTGTTTGATTAAATGAGACAACAAGTAAAGTGCTTAAATAGTGATGTAGGTGAATGTTGATATAGATGGGATGAGAGATACATTAGTTTCATAACACTAGGTTCATAATATTAGTTTCATAACATTAGGTTCATTGAGAAGTGCCATAAGACTAGTTTAATAATATTAGGGAATGTTGATATAGAGAAGTGCCATAACACTAGTTTCATAACACTAGGTTCATTGAATGAGGTGATGGGAGATACAAAGATTTTGAGAATAAGAACTATATAATGGATGTCAAATTAGACATTTATTTAACTTAAAATCGTTGGTACACGATAATAACTATAAAAAGAAATATTTCTTCTGTGATATTTTATTATCACATTAAATTCTAGTTAGTGTGATTAAGTATATCACATTAACTTATAGTTAGGTTGATGATAAGTCTAAAATACTAATCATTAGTTATTATAAAATCGCACAAAATCATTCACACACAGTGCGTCCCTCCACACCGGGTGGTGTGTGGCCCTGCACAACGAGAGGCGTGTGCAACACATTGGAAGATTTGATCACCTCTAACTATGTTATATTTTTTTATTGTTTCACAACACTATTGGACTCACTTTGGGATGTTTATCCCAGACCAATGGTCGTGGATTTTGATGTTTGCAGGTTTAAAATTCGATTTTTTTGCAGGTACCCATCTAATATTATTGAGCCAATCCACTCTATTAGGCACTACATTAAGCTCACACTTATCCCTATCCCCATCGTTAACCAATCAAATTTACGTAATTGCTCGGTTAATATAAATGAATAAATATTTTAAGATTATTTTATAGTCCTATTTGTAGCACGTACAAATGTATGACGTAAAGTGATCTTAAAGTATTACATTTATGTTAGCTTTCCTTAGTTCGGAGATCCCGGACTAAGGGGGTTCGTAAGGATTCAAACTTACTAAAAGGTGATCGTTGTCACAAGCTCTTTATTTCCGATGGAAATTCGGTTCATAACCGCATCCTCTTCGGTATACCAAATTAATCATAGTTTACTATCGAAATAATCACTAATATGATTATTTTGAAAGTTGATTGCGATTGATTTATGAGGTATACGGGAGAGGTGCAGGATTATGCTACCGAATTTCGTCAGAAATAAACAAGCTTGTGACAACGACCATCTTTTAGTAAGTTTGAATCCTTATGGACGGGCTCAAGTGATAACATAATTAAGACACTTCTCTTCTCATCTTTTATCTCAATAATGGGTTAGGTTTAGGTATTCCTCACATATTTTCCTAGATTTGACATTATAAATTGTTTCATTCAGGTTGATCAATATGACTAATAGAGAGTGGATGTAGAACCGTGTAGTAGATGGATGTGTAGCAGATACCTTTCAAAGAGGTGTTTAGGAATTTATACAATTTGCGTACGCACAAGGTTTCCGTGTCGTGGATTCAGATAGAACTATCTTGTGTCCGTGTTAAAAATATCGTTTAATGAGGAAGAGATCCAAGGATGAAACTCAGTTACATCTTTATAAAATGGATTTCATGAAAGGATACCAGATTTGGTGGAGGCATGGTGAGGATTACGAGGACATGATGAATGATGCGGAGTAAGCGGACAATAGTAATCCTTTTGTAGATATGGTTATGGACGTTGCGGGTCCAGATTTTAATGATACTTTTTTAGATGATGAGGAACCATATGGAGAGTCCGCAGAATTCTACGAGCTGTTGAAAAAAGCGGAAGAGCCATTATGGTTGGGTTGCAAGATATATTCAAAACTCTCTACAGTTTCAGATCTTCTATCGATGAAGATGGAGTATAATACGACCAATCATAATTTTGATGCAATGCTCAGGATTATCAAGAAAATGTTACCAGAAGATGCAGAATTACCTGATAATTATTACAAAACGAAAAAGATGATGCAGAAGATGTGTTTAACGGAAGTTAAAATAGACTCTTGCATAAATCACCATATTTTATATTACAGTGAACACCAGTATTTACAACGGTGTCCTGAATGTGACGAGCCAAGATATCAGGAAGCTAGTAAGAGTGGGACAAAATTTTCGAGAAAGATTTCACGTTATTTCCCGTTGACTCCAAGATTGAAACGGCTATATTATTGCAAAGAAACGACGAAGCATATGACATGGCATGCAGAACATAAAGTTGATGAGTACATGGAGCATCCATCCAAGTCTGATTGTTGGAAAGTATTGATGTCAACCTTTCCTACATTTTATGAAGAAAAGAGGAATTGCGTTATAGGTTTATGTACAGACGAGTTTAATCCTAATGGAAAAAGTAAAAATTACTCTTGCTGGCCAGTAATGACAACACCATACTAGAAGTGGAATATAGTATATCAGGCTTGAATAAAGCAGTTCTCTTTTTGTGTGATTGGTATGAACCCAATGGAGGTGTAGTACTCGATAGGAGAAATAACAATGTCAACGTGGTACCAAGAAAATTTATACGCAGATTTGAACCATTCGTCTAATATTCTCAAGCGGATCAAGTTTGCTATCTCCCACACGTATCAAAGAAGAGAAAGAACGTTGAAACTTTAAATGTTGTGAAGATAAATTCTCGAGGCTATATTTCTAATGATTACAGTCATCATGAAGATGACATAGATGAAGTATTTACACCGACACATGAACGAATAGACTTAAAAGAAGAAGTCCCAATCATCGAATCGATTCGATTGGCTGATAATGAAGTTTTTTTGTGTTGACCTACAAGATGATACTGACTCCAGAAACGACGATTCTGAAAACTCAGAAAACGAAGAAAACAAAGAAATATCCTTTAATCCCACCGAAATAAATGATGAAGATTAGTTGTAAGTTTTATTACACTATTGTAATCGAATTAGCTAAAATCTTTAATAATCATTATGTAATTAACTATTACATCATAATTACAGTCATGATAGGTTTTGGACGTGGCAGGTCTCATGGATTACATCGATCCAATCATCCATCTTCCTCAGACATACCTTCGTCCAGTAGACAGCCCATCCCAGATGATGTATTAGATTCATAGTCCGACGAGGTTCGGCGGGTCATAGACTACTACGAGTCTCTTGGTTATCCTCCTCCATCATTTTATGTAGGCAGCTATGAAGAGCCATCTACCTCAGCCGCTCATACTGAATTCCCGGTCCCGGTCCCCATACCTGCACGGACATCGATGGGTTCTGATTCTCCTTCTTCTTGACATCCGAGAACCTCCATGCCTTTACCTACTGCAGCTGGACAGACTTCGGCGTCCTATCCTTTGTTGGAGGTTACGACGGATGGGAGGTAAGATTTTAATAAATTTTGACATTTCAATTTTATCATATATTTATAAATTGTATCATGTTTACAAATTTTACCAATTGCAGGGATTTTTTGAATAGCAACAGGGTGGCAAAGGAGATAACCAACATAATCAAGACACACTTGACTTGCATGCAATTTAGATGGTGTCGCATCCCTGCTATAAAATAGGAGAGTCTGTTTGACATGTTTCTGGTAAGAAAAATTGTTAAGAAGTGATATAGAAATTTTTTGTCTAGTTTTTTGGATCTAATATTTTGCTGTAATTTTCAGAGTAGGTATCGCCTTGGTTCGAGTATGGGGAAGGAGGCTTATCGTCGAGCCTTTATTCGTTTGGCGGAGAAGAGAATGAATGATAATTTTTCAAGACAAGGAGAGACTCGCATGCGAAGACAGATGTGAGGAGATGAATTTTGAGGAGATGAAGAGGTTCCCGCCAGCATGATGTACGGAGGATAGGTATTGTATTTCTTAAATAATTTATAATAAACTTTTTAAAGTAATCAATAATCATAACATATTCCTTGCAGTGGGTGGGTTTCTGTGATGCATTCATTGCGGATGTGGAGTTTGGAAGGAGATCCATGGCGGGAAGGACAAACCGTCAAAAACAAAGGATTAAATCGACAAGTGGCTCTAAAAGCCACAATTAGATTAGAGCGGAGATGGTATTACAATATAAAATTAATTTTTTCAAATCTACTTTAATATAATACATTGTTGTTATCATATCTTAAAATTATTTTTCAGGCAGCTAGGTTGGAAAGAGAACCCTCTTTTCAGGAGTGGTGGTCGAGGTCCCACATGAGTGGGAAAGAAGGAGAGTCACAATGGTCCACTCCTGAAGCAGGAGAATTGTTGGTAAGTTTATCAATTCATTTGCAATTGAAAGATATATTATAACTCATTTTTCTATATTTCATTTTGTATTTCAGGATCGTTATTTGGCACTATCTGCAGAAAAATGGGGTGATGATCCAACTGGAGAGCAACCACCATTTGATAAAATAATCTGAAAGTAGGTATAGATAAATATTATCTTACTATACTCATTTCTTATATATAATTTCATATTAAGCAATGAAAATCTTATAAGGTGTTGGAGGAGAGGGACGTTGTGGCGAACAGGAAGCAGACGCTTGGTGGTCTTCCTCCATACTATGTGGAGGAACATCGTCATTCCTATTCTGCATACTCCCAACCGTCGTACACACAACCACATTCATCCTAATCATCAATTCCAATGGAGTCGCAGATGGCGATGATGGTGGAGCAGGTGACGAAGCTCCGAGAAGACTTCACGGCGTACATGTAAGTATTCTACTTAGAATGAGTAATAATTTTATATTTCTATATCTACAAAATGCAAGTAACATGTATATATCTTTCATATATAATATAGGTCACAAGGGCGTACATCTCAACCTGAGGAGATTGAATCCGATGACGAAGAGGAGGAGGAGAACGACCTTGAAGAAGAGGCACGCATGTATGCTAGGTTCAAAGAGAAGGAGAAGGAAAAAAAGAAATCAAAGCAGGGTTTAATGTCTAAATTTTTTAGATCAAAGAAGAAGTGAATTGTTGTTGCTATTGGCTTGTGTTGTTGTTAAACTTTTAGCACATCTTTTAATTTATATGAACTTTGATAATATAATTTGTTGTAATTTACTTGTCATCGTTGCTTCGAACATATATTTGTAGTATTCAGATGTTAAATTTGAATGTTTAGTTTCTAAATTCATGTATATTGTAGATTTCGACTTGTCAGTGCTAGTTAGTTTAGTTGACGAACTGTTATACTATATATACGCTTAGCGAGCTCTGATAAGCACCTGCAGTGGTTTATTGGCAGGTTATACAGGTTTGACGGGGTGTCAAAACCCCACCGAACCTGTATAATTTTTTCCCTAGAAATCAGTTTGGGCGAGCACATGTGCTCGCCAGGTGCTCTGTTAATGATCGTCCTATTTTATATGGGCGATCATTTCGGCGAGCACATTTGTGCACGCCAAGAAGCGGGCGAGCACATAACGTCCGCATATACTCGCCCACCAGCCGGGGCAACTCTCGTTTCGGCGAACATGCTGTGAACGAGCACATATGCTCGCCCACTTCACGGGCGTGTACATGGCGTGCACTTGGCATGCATATTACGAACCATTATGTGCACGCCAATCTTATCTTTTTCTGTAGTGATATAGATGAATATACATGGTGGTATTTTGCAGAAATAAAAATAAAAAATTGCGTGAAAATGGGATGAGGACAACCATTTTGGATGCCTCATGGGGCATCCTCATTTTTACACACGCGTGTACGTGCACACACGCACGCACGCACACACACAGAGAGAGGGTTGATCCTGTGAGAGCCAAAACCTGTGAGAGCAGTGATTCTGAACCACTGGATTCTTAGTCCAAAATCACTGCTCTCACAGTTTTTTGCTCTCACCGGAGCACTCATATATATATATATATGAGGAAAAGGAAGATGTTTTAAGTAACAACCAAGTTGGTTGTTACACAAATCAGTTTCTCCCTCTTTTTATTTTTTTCGAAAATAAAATCATGTATATTCATCTCTATATCCCTCCTACATATCATTCAAATTTCGTCAGAAACAGAGACTTCTATGCCCTCCATCTAGAACAACTAATTTTTAATGGTCTGAAATTTGTTGTAATCGATCTGTTTTAGATGGAGGGCATATGAGTCTCTATTTCTGACGAAATTCGAATGACATACAGGAGGGATATATATATATATATGAATATACATGGTTTTATTTTCGAAAAAAATAAAAAAGGAGGGAGAACCTACTTTATGTAACAACCAACTTGGTTGTTACTCAAAACAACATCCCTGCTCTCTCTCTCTCTCTCTTTATATATATAGTTAAATGATGCTACTCCCTGGGAGTAGCCAGCGAGCTACTCCCACCTCTATTTTTCTACATTTTTTTTATTTTTTTAAAATAAAAATATGTATATTCATCACAATATCCCTCTAACATGTCATTCCAATTTCGTCAGAAACAGAGACTCCTATGCCTCCATCTGGAGGGGGTCATTTTCAGCAATTCTGAGACTGTTAAAATTTGATAGTCTTCATGGAGGGGATAGAAGTCTCGAATTAAGTCGATTTTTAATGACACTATGGTGACATATTGTGATCTAAATTCCAATATGTTTTATTTCAAAAAATAAAAAAATATAAGGGAAATGGGTAGGAGCATGTAAGTTAGCTACAACCAGGGAGCATACTCATTTTTCCCATATATATACATGGGAAAAATGGGGTTGCCCTCAGGGGAAGCTAACTTGGCTCCCCACGACCCATTTTCCTCATATTTTTTTATTCTTTTTAGAAAATTTCTCCTGCGGAAATTCATCTCTATATTCCTATATTATGTGATTCAAATTCCGTGAGAAACAGAGACTCCTACGACCTCCATCTAGACATTCATTTTTTAACGGTCGTATAACTGTTGAAATTGACCCCACCTGGATGGGGCTGTAAGAGTCTCTGTTTCATACGAAATTTGAATGACATAATATAGGGATACAATGATGAATTTCCACGGAAGAAATTTTCAAAAAAAATATGGGGAAAATAGGGCCGGGGGAGGGGGGGCTAAGTTAGCTCCCCCTAGGAGGCAACCCCTCCATCTAGAATTTCCTTATATATATAGGAAATATATTCGATAAGGTGTATATTTCCTAGGTGCATGGAAAGCCCACCATCTCAGCCATCCGTAATTAATCCAACAGATCCGATTAATGCCTCTTTTACCTTAATTTATCCAACGGATCCGATTAATGCCTCTTTTATCTTAATGCCTCTTTTATCTTAATTTATTTAATGTCAAAAATCCATTTTAGTCATTTAGTCACACTCTAAAATAAGAATGTGACAATTCACATTCTATTCTTGGTCCCTTTGTTGACAATCCACTGCTAGGGTTTTCCCCTCCAATAACAAAAGACGGCAGCATGGTTTCTATGTGGAGCACGACGGCGGCTGCGTTGGTGGCGGTGCACGGGGAGGAGCACGACAACGATGGAGTTGGTGGTAGCGCATGTGGCGAAGCACGACGACGGTGGAGGAGATGGTGGTAGCACACGTGGATTTTTCATATATATGAGGAAAGGGAAGCTGCTTCATGAAGGAGCTAACCTTATCTAGTCGTGGGCATTTTTCACCGTTTTTTTTGTTTTTTTGGAAAATATCATCATGGATTTTCATAACTATACCCCTTTAAAATGTCATTCAAATTTTGCTAGAAACAGAGACTCCTATGCCCTCCATTCAGAATAGGCTGATTACAACAAATCTAAGACCGCTAAAATTACATGTTATGGATGAAGGGCATAGGAGTCTGTTTCTGACAAATTTTGAATGACATATTAGAGGGTTAGAATTATGAAAATCCAACGTTGTATTTTTCAAAAAAACAATGAAAATTGTCCATGGAATAGCTAAGGTTACTACTTCATGAAGTAGCTTCCCTCCCCCCCTCTCTCTCTATATATATAGGGGCTGGGGAAGCTGCACCCGGCCCTTTTTTCATTGATTTTTTGCGTTTTTGAAACGAAACCTAGGGGGATTTAAATCACCATATATCACCATGGTATCATACCAATTTCAACTAAATTCGACAATTCTATCATCTCCATCAAGGCTATGATATTTTAACGGTTTCAGAATTATTGAAATTGACCATATCTAGATGGGCACGCTAAGTGTGTTTGTTTTGCATGAAATTTGAAACACATATTCTTGTCAATAAACTAAGTAAATCTCCATAAGTTTTTTTTAAAAAAAATAAAAAAATCAATAAGAAAAATGGCCGGGAGTAGCTAGTTAGTTGCACCCGCCGGTGCATACTCCCCTTTCCCCATATATATATATGGGTTAAATGGGGTTGCCCCCTGGAGGGAGCTAACTTGGCTCCCCCTGCCTATTTTTTATTTTTTTTTGAAAATTTTTCCGTGGAATTTCATCACTATATCCCTATATTATGTCATAAAAATTTCATGTGAAACAGAGACTCTTATGGCCTCCATACAGACAATCATTTTCTAACGGTAATAGAATTGTTAAAATCGGCCCCGTCTGGATGGAGGCCGTAGGAATCTCTCTTTTGTACGGATTTTTCATGACATAATGTATGGATATATTGATGAAAGTCTACAGAAGAAAATTCAAAAAAAATAAAAAACAGGATGGGGACAACCAAGCTAGCTCCCCCGATGGGGGCAGCCCCATTTTACCATATATATATTCTTATTCAAATATATATATATATATATACATATACATATACATATACATATACATATATATATATGCTGATCCTATGGGAGCTAAAAACTGTGAGAGCAGTGAATCTGGACCCACTAGATTCTGCTCATCTCTCTCTTCCTCCAATCAATCATGAGAGAGATGATAGAATCTATTGGTCTAGAATCATTGCTCTCGTGCTCTCATAGTTTTTGGCTCTCACATGATCAACCATATATATATATATCAACTGAACATGCATATAATATTAAAAAATATAAAAATCATCTACTGAAAATGATGCATATGTAGTATAAATATTTGTATTGAATTTAAATAAAATCAAATATTTATGAGATTTGTGTAAAATTAAAAATACATAATAAATTCATTTTAAAATGGCATCTATATATGAGGAAGTACACAAATGTGGATTGTTCCAAATGCTCGTAGTAGGTACCCCAAGTCATATATGAGAATAAACTCAAAAACAATTTTATTCTAAATGAACGGTCATAATATCGTATTGTTTATACAACTTTCTTCCTCGTAGACTGTTGAGATTTTGAGATCTAATCTTTCTTGACATGTTCCATAAGAGACCATACAAGTCCTCAACGAATCCTGAGCTTGAGGTCATCGCCCATGATAAGGAGCATGCACCGGATCTGTCCCATTACTTGAATGACTGTTGAGTTCCAAATGATAACATAATCGTAGTTTTGTGATTATGATCGTGTTTTAATAATATCATTATGTAGCTTGAAGATCCATTAGAGAAAGATAAGAACACAATACACGATATGTACTTAGATTTATGAACTTAAAAAATTGATCTATTAAAAAAACAGTTGATATTGAAATATACGAGTAAGAGCTACTGCCTAGCTTATATGGTACTTTAGAACTTATCCGTTTTAATTTATATTTAAAATTCCCAACATTGAGGTCAATTAAACCATCAAGGTAATACAAAAATAGCTATCCATATTCATGTTGATTAGTGCAATCGTAAATTAACCATATATATTGAGAGTGCTGAGTGCAATCGAAGAATATTTTGTGACAATTGAACACTTATCCCAAAATATATTCTAAACATAAAAAAGAATTCAATAAACCTCGAGATTCCATTTGGATTTGTGGAGAAGAGAGATGAATAAAATATCTATTCCAAAGGGTTAGGATCTCTTATGTATAGAGAAAATCCTAGATAGTACAAGAGGAAAAATACATAAATACCTCTGAAGGGTTAAGGGCTACGGAACCCGAAGAGATAGGGACATAAATGTAAATATAATAACTCCAACACCCTCCCTCAAGTTGGAGCATATATGTCGATCATACCCAACTTGGATACTAAGTACATGAGACGTTTACTTGGAAGAGACTTTGCAAGGATGTATGCAAGTTGAAGTTCAGTGGAGATGTGTGGAGTACTGATTTGTCCTCCTCGTACCGCATCACGAATGAAATGACAATCAACTTCAATATGTTTTGTCCGCTCACGGAAAACTGGATTGGTGGCGATGTACGTGTCAGACTTGTTGTCGCAATATAAGGGTACAAGAGTGGTGACTGACATGTCAAGTCTGACATGTCAAGTTCTGTTAGGAAAGAGACAAACCATGTGATATCACATGTGGCTTGAGCCATTGCCCTGTATTCTGCTTCCGCACTGGATCTAGAAACCACTTTTTGCTTCTTGCTTCGCCAAGTGACAAGTTATCCCCAACAAACATGGCGTATCCTGTAGTGGATCGTCGATCCTCAGGAGAGCTAGCATATGATGAATACCCATTCATCACTCTTTATTCTTTAATTTTAGCTACAAAACCTATGCAAAATACATGTAGATATGTGTAAATAGAATAAAATACCACAAGGAATGCATTGTGTAAATTACAATAATTAGCATTTTTTGTGCATAAATAAAAGAATATAGAAATAAAAGAAAAAGAGGGAAATATTTAGAATAAATATTGAGTGACCTAATCCCAAGGGAGGGCTCAGCATGGGCCCGACCGCAAAAGAATCCAAGTAGAGAGAGATAGGGAAGCTCAATTGTGTGTTTATAAACCTATGTATATAAATAAAATTATTTTCCTCTTAATAAAAAAATAAAAATAAAAATGTGTGTTTATCAATTTGTATATATTTGTAAATATAAAACTAAAATAATCATGGGAAAAATAAAAAGAAATAAAATTCCCTCACCAGTGTATATAGACCATGTATATAGAATAACTTATCTATTTATTTTCCCCTTGTAAATAATTAATAAAAATCTAATAAAAATATTCTCACATTCCACATTTCATGGTGTAACAAATAAAATAAAAATTAGAAAAATAAAAATAAAATAAAAAGAAATAAAATAAAATCAAATTCCCACCTTGTATATATACCATGTAAATATGTATATAAAAGTATTTATTTAACCCATGTAAATAAATAATAAAAATAAAATAAAAATACCCTTTTATTCCAAATTTTATGTTATAAATAAATAAAATATAAAATTGGAATAAATGTATAAAAAATAATTAAAAATAGAAATCAAAATTCCTTTTATGTATATACCTACATATAATAATAATATAATGTAAATACATAATTTTTATTTCAAAAAAATAAGTAAAAATCACTAAAAAATAATTTGAAAATAAATAAACATTTTTCATGTTTTAAGTTTCTCGAAATAAGGTCATTTATTATTTTTTATCGAATTTCTAAAACTTTAATAAGTGGTTGATTCTGATTGGTCCACGGGGGATGTTGACCCCCGGTCAACTCCCCCCGGACCATTTCCCCCGCGGATCTCGCGTGCGACCCGACTTCTCTTAATTATCCCCGCATGATCCGATCCCTGTTTATCCAAACCCCAGGTTCTAATTGATCCCCACTGATCTGAGATCCACGCCCGCCTCCTTGCCTAGGGGTCCGTGCTTCACCAAGCCGGACCCGACCTCTTCTTCTCGAACCTGCAGCAGTATTTAGCTGAACCTCCGCCGCACAATTTAGGTCATCTTTGGCTTTCCCCCTCGATGCCAGTGAGCTCTGCTCCTCCTCCAGAGTGACAGTCGCGTGTTGGAGCGTTGCAGCGAGGCCCGGGCAGCCGGGAACCACTGATCCGGCGACCTTCGTCGCCGTGCGCCACCGCGAGGTGCGCTCAGCCTCGGGAAGCGACGAACCCTTGAGGCAATGACCCCCGGAGCTCCGCCAGCTCCAGCCCAGTCAAATGCATCCATCCATTAGGTCAGATCGTCTCTAGCTTAGCCTAATTTTAAGTTTTCCCCAAATCGCACTGTTGGCTTCGCCGGTTGATTCACTGCACTCCGACCATCCATTTGCCATTCCGACCCGACCTTCACGTTCACTAGTCTCCTCTACACCTTCTTCACCCAGCCACCCCCCTGACTCGCCCCGGAGCAGGTACTTCACCCTCCTTCGTCGTCGCATCGCCGGAGGGTGCCGCCCCGACTCCTATACGCACCCATTTCACCCTTAACCGAGTCGAGGCAATTTGCCCTCGACCCGGAATTGCTTTGGTGCCACTGTGCAGGTCAAAGGACCCCATCTGGGAGGTCGAGCCATTTGGGCACCCGGGCTCCGAGCTTCCTCATCACCGGAGCGTCTCCGACGTCTCCAGCCCCATCGGAGCCTACCTTCAGCTGCGGACATATACCAGGATCATTTTGCCCATCGGAGCAGCCCAGGAGGAGTTCTCTATCGCGCGCACGGAGCCGGCGAATCTCGTCGGCGAGCAGTTCTTGGAGAACCTCCAGTCGTCGTCCGATCAACCTCCCACTCCAGATCTAATCAGAGCCGTCTATTCTCGAGCAGCCTCCACCGTTCGATCCATCTGGGAGTCGATCTGGACCATACATCCAGCGAAGGGTTTTCCACTTCCAGCCACCGTCAGATCTTCCACGTGGAGAACCCTCGAGCGTCGATCGCGCGGAGAGGCGCCAGCTACTTCCCACCGCCCGATCATCCACGTGGCGTTGTCTCCGCCGTCAGATCTTAATAAAGGGTAAATTTCTTGTAGGCCCTTATTATTTCGGTTGTTACTGTCTAGTCCTGTAAATATTTATTTTAGTTATTTTTAGTTTTGGGTAATTTTTTTTTAATTTTTTTCACTAGTAGGATTCGAACCCTGGTCCTTTAAAGTGGGAGCCACTGCTTCTACCACCAGACCATTAGAGGGGTTCTTAGTTGGGTAATTTACAGAAAGGACCTCAATGCTTTTGGATATTTCTGTTTAACCCCTGTGTGTATTGAACATGTGCTTGGACACATGATTTGGTGGGCATTTTGCATATTTCATCATGTATTCCTTGCGTGTGAATGTTTGCATTTATTTGAATAGGATTTACAGTTATACCCCTCTAAGTGCCTGTCACGTGTGCCACACGTGTTTTCATAGGATTTTTGCATTCCAGACCCTGCATTTTAATTACGTGTTATTGTTTAGTCCTGGAACTATATTTTACTTGCATTTAGGTCCCTGTGCACCGTGAGCCTTTATTTAATTTAAATAAAATAGCAAACTAACTCCAAATTGTGTGAAATTTGGATATGTGGCTCCTGCTACTGTGTAAAAATTTCAATAAAATTTTGATACATTTTTTAGGCTTTTTGATATTTTTAAAAATTCAAAAACAGTTGTTTTTGCTTCTGTCTGATTTGGAAAATCATAAAAAATATAAAAACTATTTTAAAAATTCTGAAAAAATTAGGATTTGTTAGTTTTTGTGTGTTTGATTTTCTTTGCAATTTTGGTAATTTTTGGATTTATAAAAATTTTAAAATTAAAAACCCTCAAAATCTTATAAAAATTCTAAAAAATTATAGAAAAATCAAAAAATATAAACTCTTTTTCTGAATTTTAGTTTTTGTCTATACTTTTCATAAAAATTGCTTCCAGAGTGTTATATATCCATTTGACATTTTTTATGGGTCTTACAGATCTAGCTGTACAGTAGCACCCTGTTTTTGCTCTTTTTGATTTTTAGAAAATTGTATAAAAATTAAAAAAATCTCAAAAATACACCAAAAACACTAAAAAACCTAAAAGCATAAAAATATTTTTGCTTGATTTTTTTTAGCATTTTTTAGTGTTTAAATAATTTGTTGAGTGTGCTTAATTTTGTCTTCTCTTATTTTTCACCTTAATTAAAAATCCAAAAAAGGGATTTTATCACTTGTTCCCCTCTGAGATATCGAAATATATGTTATGCTCCTATCTTTTTGGTAATATCAGTTGTGCCCCTCACTTCTTGCTATTTTATCACTTGTGCCCCTCGAGTTAGTGACCGTCCATCTACAGTGCAAACAGACGTTAACTTTGAGGACATAAGCGGAATTAGTTTTTTAAAAAAGGTTATGCGGTCATTTTATACCCTTTTCCTCATCCTCTTCTTCTTCCTCCTCTTCCCCATCCTCTTCCTCTTCCTCCAACCCCTTCCTCCTCCCTCTCCGCCCCTGCCCCGCGCCGTCCAGCTCCGTCCTGAGCTCCCCGCACCTCCTCCCTGCCCACCGCCCCACGCCGCCCAGCCGCGCACCCCCTCCCTCCCCTCCCCTCCCTCCTCTTCATCTTCGTCATCCCCCTGCCCCTGCCTCCTCCCCCCGCCCCTGTTGCGCCTGCCGGCCCCCGCAACCCCGCGCCTCCCCCTTGCCCCGCTGATGAATCTCAGATTCACCATTCTAAGTCTCATTAATTAAAGCTCAAGTCCATCAAAATCAATTGCATTTCTGCATTTATTCTGCATAATTAACATTCATGCACGATTGCATAAGAATTGCATTTTAGCATTAATTTCTGCATAAAATAAGAAGCCAAAAATCCAAGCCAAAAGTGACCTGTGAATAGCCTAACTTCCCCTATTTTTAACTCCTTACTAACTCCGATTACCACAAACTCACTTCCACTGTGTACACACCACTAACAAGAATAAATAAAAAATACAAAAAAATAATTAACCCAGGTAAGTGGACCAAAAACCCAAACCCTAGTTTCAGGATTTTCGGACTAAAAGCCACATATCTTCCCCATCCAGTGTCCGATTTGATCCTACTCACTTTTGAACTAATGCACATTCAATTACCTTCAAAACAAGACCAAGTTCAAGTAAATCGGAGCTCGTATGTGAAAGTTGGGTTTTGGGCCTCTTTTGTACATTGTATTTTCGCGGCTTTTTGACCTGTATTTTATGCATTTATTTTCTTTATTAATAAAAATCCAAAAAAATTAGATTAAGGTCTCTTTTATTTATCTTTGAGTTTTCCTTATTTTTCCGGTTTTTTATCGTGTTTAAAAATAACAAAAAAATTAGAAAACCCAAAAATCAAGGTATTCTATGTACATGGGATACCCCAAAAATTCACTTTTCACATTTGACCGAATTTGGTTTTGATGTCTTCATGAAAGTTGTAGATCTCGTCGAGACGAGCAATTTTCGTGAAGGAACTTTTTCGATCCGGGGTCATTTGCTATTTTTTATCTATTTTACAAGAGGTTTTATTTTCGATTTTTCTGGTGCTGACACGTGGCAGCCCCAGAGGCCGCCACGTGTCAGCATTTTTTGTGGTTTTTATTATCTCGTTTTTATAAAAAAAATTATAAATGACGCACGTGCGTCGCACGTGCCTCCCAGGCACGTGCTCCGCACGTGCCTCGCCCCTTCTCCCCTCCGAAACCGCCGTCCCCAACCTCGCCCCCTCCGCCGCCTCGTTGACCTCCCAACGGCCTCCGCTTCCCTCGCCTCGCCAACGACCTCCTCCGCAACTCCCTCGCACCCGCTCGCTCTCTCCCCTATTTAAAGGCGCGCCGCCCTCGACGCCAACTCATCCGCCGTTCAACCCCAGGAACCCTTCTCCGGTAGTGACAGTCCGGCGAAGCCCCCCTCCATCGGCGAGATCCGAGGTCGGTCGACCTCGCCGCAGTGCCGCCTCCAAGCCGCTGCTCCGCTCCGGTCTTCACTCGCCGTCGAGCCTCCTCCCCCAGGTATCTCTCTCTCCTTCTCTCTCTCTATCTCCCCCTCTTTCGCTCTACCTCGCCGCTCTCAACCTCGCCGCTCCGAGCTCTTCGCTCCGCTCGGAGCCACCCCTTCCTTTCCGCCTCACCGACCATCGCATCGCCCCTTATCGTGTCGCCGCCCGAGGCTACTCCACGAGCACCGCAGTCGCCTCCCGCGACCTTCGACTTCGCGCCACCACCGCCTTCCAGCTGCCTCGACTTCATCGACAACCTCCATCGCCGCCAACGACATCGTCTTCGCCGGTCTCCCTCGACGTCCCACGGCCGTGTGTCGGCCCCGGGGATCCTTCTTCTCCGGCCACGACGTTCTTCTCCGACTCGCTGCAGCCACCTTCGTCTCCGCCACTCAAGTCGGCTGCGCTTCCACCTTCACCGGCCATCTCCAGCAGCACCATCTCCCCCGCCTTTCGCTTCTGCCTGGGACTCCTCCGCCACGCCACCGTCGACATCCCGGCGCTCCTCCGCCAACCACGACTACGTCAACTCCGCCGACCTACGCTACTCACCGCCTCGCGCCATCGAGCGTCGTCGACTCCGTCAACCGCTTCGCCAACTGCGCCACCGTCTCCGCCTTGCTTCCCCCGCCGCGCGGCCGGGCGTTAAACCCGAGGTCCCCCGCATGTGCGAGGCACGTGCGTGGGGAAACTTCATCGGCACTCAACCCCCAGGTCACGTGCATTGCACGTGACGTTGGGGCAAATTTGCAACAGGCCCCCGGAGGTCCCCCTTATTGCGCCTCAATCCACCAGGCCAAGGGCACGTGCGCAGCACGTGCCTCTTGGTAAAATTGCAGAGACTCTCCCCCCAGTTTAGGTAATTGCATATAGGACCTTCTGCAGTTTATTTATTCATTTTTTATTGCATAGATACCCCTGTCTTTGTCATTTATTTTAGACCTTCACATTACATCGTTTTATTTATTTAAAAATAGCACTTTGTTCATTGCTTAATGCTCTACATTTTGACATGCTATGGACATTTTTGTGAATTACGGTTGATTAATAAATAAGTGTTTTGCGAAAATTGGAATATTTTGCCCAATCTGTGCTCGGAAATTCATAGTTAATTAACCGTGGCTCTAAAAATTCCCCAAAAATCAAATATTGTAGAGATTAAGTTGCTTGACATTGTGCCCAAAAATCATTGCATTTGCATGCACACTTTGCTCTATAGAAATCATTTTGCATATTTCACTGTTTAATTTTTAATAGACATTAAACCCCACATTTTTAAGATTTAGGATTTTTCTGAGATCCGTCACCTAGTGATAGATCTCAGATAATTTTAGATCTCGAAAATAAGTAGGTTTAATATTTATTAAAATTAAATATTAAAAATCATTCTGTTTGCAATTAAAAATTCGTAAAAAATTCATATTGCATCTAAAAATTACAAAAAAATTACAGTGCACTTATCTCATCATTTTTTACATCTCGGCCAAGTCTCATATTTTTCGGACACCGTTTGCACGTGTTTTACATTTTAGCCCCTAAAATAGGCCGAATTTGCATATTGCATCTCATATTGCATTGAAAAATTCCAAAAAAAAAGACCGCCTTGAAAACCGAACTCAAAATTGGATAGACATTAATCTAGGTTGTTCCTTTGCCTCCTTGTGATCGACCTTGGGACTTGCCCAAGTAAAATAAACATAAAAACCACTTGATTACATTTAATTAAAAATTGTGGTTATTTCTTGACTGTTTCCGAAAGTCGCCTACAACGAACGACATTCATTAATTTCACGCACGAAGATTAAAAATACATTCTTAACGCGGCTTTTGCGGGCCCGTCAGATGGCGCCGTTGCCGGGGAGGCAAACGGCTTAGTTTTTGTTTTGAAAATTTTTGTTCGGTTTTCCGAATTCGGGTAGTCTGACCCCCGAATTTTTCATTGTAAATCCCATTTTATTTCTTGTATTTATTTTTCAGCATTTCTTTCATTTATTTTATTTTTGATTATTTTCTGAGTCACTCTCTTACAATCTCTTTCTTATTTTTCTTGCGAGGTACCCGGAGCACGTGGAGCGGTTTTTCAAGGAACCGACGCATCTTCACCGACACCCGAAGAAACCGCAATTAAATTAAGATCGAGTCGAGTCGTGAGAGAGAGTAGAGTCTAGGTTTTTAATTTCTGCATTTTTATTTTCTGCTCATTTATAGCGGTGTCCGTTTGGACTCTCGTGTGTGTACAAGGACATTGAACTTTATTTGTGGTGTGTCGTGGCCTGTTTCACTCTCCGGAGAGGGTGGGGCCCGACTTGAGTGGCGATTAGGATAGACCTGCACATACGGCTCTTAGAGCATTTTTTATTTCTGATTGTGCTCGTAGGATCTTAAGCCACACTGCACTTTAACTGAGACGCACATTAGATCGTTCAACTTAGCCAAATTCAACTCAATTCTTCCCGCTAATAGAACTTTCTGCTTAGGTGCGGTTTTCATCGGCTTGCACGCATTTAGCATAAATTTTCAATTCTGTATTGCATCCCACATGGAGATTGCGAGGAGGCACTGTAAGTCTTCTAACTGAGCATTCATCATAGTTTTCCGCGTACATCGGCTTTTCCCGAATTCCTCTCTCTTGTTTTATCACATAGGTCTAAAGGAAATTGGGACTGGACGGTAGACGTGTATTTGTGTTCATCTAAGTTCTACAGTGATCGCCTTAATAAAACTGGGACTGCTAAATATAGCCGATCTAAAAAAATCCATAAAATCAAGAATTTCTGCGGGAGAGCAACCCCGGCATTGTTTGATTTATCTTGCAGCGAGGGGAGAGACGCACACTAGGATAGAGCCCAGCTCCAAACCTAACATCTCGTCTAAACGGCTTGCAAGATTGAATTTATCACCAACTAAAATTGAAAAGATAATAGCCAAACTCTTACGGCTTCATTGTGTGAGTTGGTGAACCCGGGGTTTGAATTGTGTTTGCATTGGTGTGCGTGAACCGATTTCAAGATCAATAGCCGCACATTTGATTTCTCTTGACTATCCCGTGCAATCATCTCTTCCCTATCTTGATTTAAACCTCATAATGGAACTCTTATCTAAAAACTCTCACAGATCCGACTCCCCATTCCTCTCAAAAATGACCGAACACCCATCAGAGCTATATTATGAAAATGAATTTGTTTCGGTTAGGCCCAAATCAACTCAATCCCCTTATTTCAATAGCCCTCCAACATTTGCGGGAGGCTTTCACCCGCAGATAAATTCGCCCTCCTCATTAAATTTCTATTCGAACAATCCCACCGTAAATGACCACCTACCATCTTGGACCGAATCGTCTTATTCTCAGTTTCTCGCCAATGAAACTTTTCAAGATCAAAATTCCTTCAAACCTCATGATTGGCAGAGAAACCAAACTCAGATGGATAGACACGCACTGAATAATCATCGACATTGGATTGACCATGATAAACCCCTCGTCAGACAGGATACTCATACAAAGGACTGGACTGACCGCTTAGAAACACATAAACCCTGTATGTTGACTCCGCAATATCAAGGTCTAACCAATCAACGACACATGTCTGAACCTAATGAGCAGCCTCCTTCCATTATTTTTGAGGAGAAATTTTCAGAAAATACGGAGCATATTTCGGATATTCCAAGAAACTCTCCTCTCAGTACAAGGGAAAAATGGAAGAGAAAATTATCGAATATACACCTACCGCTCTCATAATTAATCATGAACCGAAACTTGAGGATGATATTTCGAGGATAAATAAGAAATTCAATTCAATAGAGGAGAGATTTCAAAAATTTACCGAGCGATTCATCGCATTCTATGGTGGCTCGGACAGTAAAATGAATGAGGAAATAACTGGATCTGAGATTGAAAATTCTGAGGATATTCAGGGACCTATGGACAGTTCTGAAAATGGTTATGCTGCTGACCTTCACCCTGAACACCAGAGCCCCTCTTCGTCTGAAGAACACCCCACACCCCCACACCACCCAGAAAATACCAAAAAAATGGAAATATTTGAAAATCACAAAAAAATTGAAAATTCAAAAAATTTCATAAAAATTAAAACTGAAGATGATCTGAGGAATTTGGATCCAACTGTACGGGAAGCACTGGAGAAACGCTTGATGTTTGAACTTCCCTTTATACAGGCCATTGAACACTTCCCCGACCTTAAAAGATTTATAACAGATAAATTAATGAACAAAAAGTCGGGCAGAATACGAACAAAGACTGAAAGACATATCTTGTCAATGGCCTCCTCCTTGGTGTTGAGGAGAAAAACCAAGAGCCGCATAGTGAAGCGGTTGCCCAGATTCGATTGTGAAATCAAAGACACAATTTTCACCCATGCTCGGATTGATGACGATTCACCGATTAATATCCTCCCGACCTCTGTCTTTCACGAACTCAAACTCGGACCGATTCGGAAGATACGAGAGATCATTCAATTGGCGGACCGATCGATAAAGCGGCTGAGAGGAACCATTTCTGTCATCATGAAATTCCAAGGTGCTCCGCTCAAGGTAGAATTCACGATCATTGATATCGAGCATCAAGGAGAATTTACCCAGTCTCCAATCATTCTCGGAAAGCCATTCTTGGCATTGGCCAAGACGAGTATCGATTGTGAGACTCGGGAAATCAATTTCACAGCATTGGAAGCACTTAAATCTGACCCTATCTTTGAGGAACCACGATCTTCTGAGGCAACCCACGAAGTCCCCAACAACAGTAACCATGAAGCGGTAGAAGAGCCCTACCCCGCAACCACACCTGAGATAGCAGTTGTTGATGAGACTATTGGCTTAGAAAATCTCCCCAATATGCAAATCCCCGAGAATCTCAAAATAGACAAATCTTTCTACTACGATCCAGAGACATATGCATGGTCACACCCTGGAGCAACATTCTCTGAATATCTTGAACAAATCATCCCAAATCGAGAGTGCTCAAACATTCGAGAGACTAAGAACGAGCACGCAGACCAAGCACCAACCAAGGAGAATTTCAATGGCTATTCATCTGGATACTCAAGTGAACCGACACCTTCACGACGAAATAAAAAGAGAGTCACCTTTGACCTTTCGGAAGAGGGATCAGTTGATGATCCCTCATCAGGTCCGGAAAAGATGGTTTACATGAGTGAAGTATGTTCGGCAGCCCTAAAGCCATATCTTCGTAAGGATCCAAAATTCAATCCGCGTTGGACAACTCCCGTTCCTAACTACTACTCATCCAAAGCTGATGCTCCTGCATTCTTCAAGTACACTGGAATTCTTTCGTATGAGCTGACTGAGACCGGTGCTTCTGAGCATTCATCCGAGGACAAACTGATTGACCCCAAGAAGGAACGAATTCTGAGAAAACAATTGAAAAAACAAAAAGACCAGAATACTTGGAGTATGCCCACTTTCGATTACTACTCCTCTGAGGATAATTCCGATGATGGATAACTTTCATATGACTCAAACAGTTCATCCACTATCCATCATAATTTGTCTGAGGATGACACTGACAATAGTTGGGAATCATATGCCTCATCTCCGACTCATCATTACGATCTCCCACCGCAGGCTCACAAAAAGATCAGCCGAAAACCGCCTTAATCATCGGCTAACCATCCTCCCTCCCGACCACATTGGTCTCCTTGTACAGCTTCTTCCTTTACTTAGGCCAAGGCCTAAGTATAGGGGGGACCAATGCCATCTGTATATATCA
The DNA here is from genome assembly GCA_037367405.1 of Ottelia alismoides. NCBI lineage: Eukaryota > Viridiplantae > Streptophyta > Magnoliopsida > Alismatales > Hydrocharitaceae > Ottelia > Ottelia alismoides. Next base: position 519,516 of record JAZKJV010007913.1, read on the forward strand.
TTCTTCTCCTGACTCCCATTCGCTCCATATCCACCCTTCTTCCATACTTAGGCTGTTCAAATCCTAAGTATAGGGGGAACCGACATCCACCCGTATATACTCTCCTCATTTCCTGACCTCTTTTCTTTTCATTCTTTTTCTTCTTTTCTTTTTTCTTTCTCACTCTCTTACGCTTAGCCCGAGCTATGTCTTCTTTACGCTTCTTGTGCTCTGAGGACACAGCACTCGCTAAGTATAGGGGAGTCTGTATATATACTTTGTATATATTTTACCCATATCTCGTACTTTCGCGTAAGTCTATATGTATTTACGGGGTGGGTACTAACTGAAAAAAAAAGAGAGAAGAACACTGACTTGCGCAAATTTTCTGGAAAAAAAAATGAATGAAAAAAAGAGGCTTCTTATTCCATTTTCTGCATAAAAAATCCCTTGCATTAAATGTCAAAAAAAAAGTGTCTGCATTTCACGCACCTGCACTTCATCCATCACCGCATGCATTTGCATCTGTGAAAAGTCATTGGGTTCTGAACCGAGTTATGAGCCGAAACCGAGAGTGGTCTGGGCTTGACTTTAATCCACCTAATTTTCAGAGGAACTTCACCGAGAAATAGAATTTTAAGAGCTTCAGGTCTTTTTGACTTAATTCCTTAAGTTCCACATGACAATGTGCAGCATTTGACTCTTAGTGTCTAACCTGGTCTCTTCATTCTGGGTACCACTCTGGAATAGGGAATTAATTCGCACTCTCGCACTATGCACTTAGCTCAACCCAAATGGGATGTTGGAAGACTGTGTGAGTCTCTTTTCTGGTAGCGTGGAAATCTAAAGACCGGAGTACGGGTTGAAATAAAGCTTCAGAAAAGGGATGGACGGCTGGGCACAATTTTTCTAAGACCCAAAAAAATGTACGGAACAAAAGATTCTATATCCGTAGGGGCACAACAAGATCCAAGCAGAACCACCAAAAATTCCAAATACATAGAAGCATTCTACCAAATAAAAATCCGACCAAAAAGGTCCAAGCTTCAGAAACCTGCAGATCTTGGTGGAGACTCGGCTACACTGGCTATCTCCACAAGGAGAGGTGACTACACTGGCCACCCTCCAGTTCTTTTCTCTTTCTTCTATCTTCTCCCTCATTCGATTGTGAACACAGCACGACAGACCTTAGAAGGAAATACCTGACTCCCCGAGGACGAGTTACTGGAGAGGAGAGGAGCATGGTAGTCCGGCCTTCTGAATGGGAAGAGCTAAAACCCTTCACACACATGAGTCGGTTATTCAATGTTCATAGGGTATACTTTGGGAAGAGGATTGATCTAAGATGACTTCTGAGTTGAAACTGTGTCAATGATATGTAGAACCTGAGGACTGTTGATTTTAAAATTCTAAGTCTCACAGAAGTTCCGCCACATTATTAATCCAAAGGTCGAGATTAGTTTCACTTTCACCTTGAGTTCATGGTCTTGGTATGGAACCCAGTCTCATTTCACTTCATGGCATTTCTTTTTGATGCTCAGGGACGAGCATGGTTTAAGTATAGGGGGATGATGAATCTCAGATTCACCATTCTAAGTCTCATTAATTAAAGCTCAAGTCCCTCAAAATCAATTGCATTTCTGCATTTATTCTGCATAATTAGCATTCATGCACGATTGCATAAGAATTGCATTTTAGCATTAATTTCTGCATAAAATAAGAAGCCAAAAATCCAAGCCAAAAGTGACCTGTGAATAGCCTAACTTCCCCTATTTTTAACTCCTCCTTACTAACTCCGATTACCACAAACTCACTTCCACTGTGTACACATCACTAACAAGAATAAATAAAAAATACAAAAAAATAATTAACCCAGGTAAGTGGACCAAAAACCCAAACCCTAGTTTCAGGATTTTCGGACTAAAAGCCACATATCTTCCCCATCCAGTGTCCGATTTGATCCTACTCACTTTTGAACTAATGCACATTCAATTACCTTCAAAACAAGACCAAGTTCAAGTGAATCGGAGCTCGTATGTGAAAGTTGGGTTTTGGGCCTCTTTTGTACATTGTATTTTCGCGGCTTTTTGACCTGTATTTTATGCATTTATTTTCTTTATTAATAAAAATCCAAAAAAATTAGATTAAGGTCTCTTTTATTTATCTTTGAGTTTTCCTTATTTTTCCGGTTTTTTATCGTGTTTAAAAATAACAAAAAAATTAGAAAACCCAAAAATCAAGGTATTCTATGTACATGGGATACCCCAAAAATTCACTTTTCACATTTGACCGAATTTGGTTTTGATGTCTTCATGAAAGTTGTAGATCTCGTCGAGACGAGCAATTTTCGTGAAGGAACTTTTTCGATCCGGGGTCATTTGCTATTTTTTATCTATTTTACAAGAGGTTTTATTTTCGATTTTTCTGGTGCTGACACGTGGCAGCCCCAGAGGCCGCCACGTGTCAGCGTTTTTTGTGGTTTTTATTATCTCGTTTTTATAAAAAAAAAATTATAAACGACGCACGTGCGTCGCACGTGCCTCCCAGGCACGTGCTCCGCACGTGCCTCGCCCCTTCTCCCCTCCGAAACCGCCGTCCCCAACCTCGCCCCCTCCGCCGCCTCGTTGACCTCCCAACGGCCTCCGCTTCCCTCGCCTCGCCAACGACCTCCTCCGCAACTCCCTCGCACCCGCTCGCTCTCTCCCCTATTTAAAGGCGCGCCGCCCTCGACGCCAACTCATCCGCCGTTCAACCCCAGGAACCCTTCTCCGGTAGTGACAGTCCGGCGAAGCCCCCCTCCATCGGCGAGATCCGAGGTCGGTCGACCTCGCCGCAGTGCCGCCTCCAAGCCGATGCTCCGCTCCGGTCTTCACTCGCCGTCGAGCCTCCTCCCCCAGGTATCTCTCTCTCCTTCTCTCTCTCTATCTCCCCCTCTTTCGCTCTACCTCGCCGCTCTCAACCTCGCCGCTCCGAGCTCTTCGCTCCGCTCAGAGCCACCCCTTCCTTTCCGCCTCACCGACCATCGCATCGCCCCTTATCGTGTCGCCGCCCGAGGCTACTCCACGAGCACCGCAGTCGCCTCCCGCGACCTTCGACTTCGCGCCACCACCGCCTTCCAGCTGCCTCGACTTCATCGACAACCTCCATCGCCGCCAACGACATCGTCTCCGCCGGTCTCCCTCGACGTCCCACGGCCGTGTGTCGGCCCCGGGGATCCTTCTTCTCCGGCCACGACGTTCTTCTCCGACTCGCTGCAGCCACCTTCGTCTCCGCCACTCAAGTCGGCTGCGCTTCCACCTTCACCGGCCATCTCTAGCAGCACCATCTCCCCCGCCTTTCGCTTCCGCCTGGGACTCCTCCGCCACGCCACCGTCGACATCCCGGCGCTCCTCCGCCAACCACGACTACGTCAACTCCGCCGACCTACGCTACTCACCGCCTCGCGCCATCGAGCGTCGTCGACTCCGTCAACCGCTTCGCCAACTGCGCCACCGTCTCCGCCTTGCTTCCCCCGCCGCGCGGCCGGGCGTTAAACCCGAGGTCCCCCGCACGTGCGAGGCACGTGCGTGGGGAAACTTCATCGGCACTCAACCCCCAGGTCACGTGCATTGCACGTGACGTTGGGGCAAATTTGCAACAGGCCCCCAGAGGTCCCCCTTATTGCGCCTCAATCCACCAGGCCAAGGGCACGTGCGCAGCACGTGCCTCTTGGTAAAATTGCAGAGACTCTCCCCCCAGTTTAGGTAATTGCATATAGGACCTTCTGCAGTTTATTTATTCATTTTTTATTGCATAGATACCCCTGTCTTTGTCATTTATTTTAGACCTTCACATTACATCGTTTTATTTATTTAAAAATAGCACTTTGTTCATTGCTTAATGCTCTACATTTTGACATGCTATGGACATTTTTGTGAATTACGGTTGATTAATAAATAAGTGTTTTGCGAAAATTGGAATATTTTGCCCAATCTGTGCTCGGAAATTCATAGTTAATTAACCGTGGCTCTAAAAATTCCCCAAAAATCAAATATTGTAGAGATTAAGTTGCTTGACATTGTGCCCAAAAATCATTGCATTTGCATGCACACTTTGCTCTATAGAAATCATTTTGCATATTTCACTGTTTAATTTTTAATAGACATTAAACCCCACATTTTTAAGATTTAGGATTTTTCTGAGATCCGTCACCTAGTGATAGATCTCAGATAATTTTAGATCTCGAAAATAAGTAGGTTTAATATTTATTAAAATTAAATATTAAAAATCATTCTGTTTGCAATTAAAAATTCGTAAAAAATTCATATTGCATCTAAAAATTACAAAAAAATTACAGTGCACTTATCTCATCATTTTTTACATCTCGGCCAAGTCTCGTATTTTTCGGACACCGTTTGCACGTGTTTTACATTTTAGCCCCTAAAATAGGCCGAATTTGCATATTGCATCTCATATTGCATTGAAAAATTCCAAAAAAAAGACCGCCTTGAAAACCGAACTCAAAATTAGATAGACATTAATCTAGGTTGTTCCTTTGCCTCCTTGTGATCGACCTTGGGACTTGCCCAAGTAAAATAAACATAAAAACCACTTGATTGCATTTAATTAAAAATTGTGGTTATTTCTTGACTGTTTCCGAAAGCCGCCTACAACGAACGACATTCATTAATTTCACGCACGAAGATTAAAAATACATTCTTAACACGGCTTTTGCGGGCCCGTCACCCGCCGACCCGTCCCGGCACCCCCACCCCAGGTCTCCCCTCCGCCCCCACACCCCTCCCCCGGTTGCCCCCAAAGTCATAAGCAACAATGGCGACAATCCGTTCGTCGAGGAGCTGCAAGACATTGAGCCCCGCTGTCATGGCTTTACTCTCAATTAAATGAGATGAGAATAGTTGCAGTTCTCAGGAACTGTCACCATAGCATCTCGAACGGGGACGCCTAGGGAAGATTCGGCAACGTCACGCATCCTGGTTAGGAATAATGACAATATCTCTTTAGGAGATACCCTCCTCTTTTCGCTCCTGGATAGCAAGATCATTTCCAACGAGAAGATGCGGTTGCCCTGGATGTTGTTGATCACCTGGACATGATCGTGCTTCACGAAGGCAACACATGCATATGTCAAATCCAAATGGATGCCGATTGAGGGTGTTTTCTTTTCCATCAAGCACCCTGCACGCTACATGGTCCGCCCCCTCTCCTCCCCGACGCCCCCCTTCTCCTCCTCCCCCTGAGCGGCACCCCCTCCCAGCCCGCCGCCCCCGCCCCCGCCCCTGCCCCCTCCCCTCCCTGGCGCTGTGCTTCCTCCCCTGAGCGGAACCCCCTCCCAGCCCGCCGCCCTCGCCCTCGCCCCTGCCCCTGCACCCTCCCCTCCCCAGCACTGTGCTTCCTCCCCTAGGCCGCCCCCTCTCCTCCCCGGCGCCGCCCCTTGCTCCCCCTCCTCTGGGCCTCCCCCTCCTTCCGTCGCGGTACGCCCCAAGATCCTCCCTCGAGCTCCTCCTCCGCCCTTGATTTTGTTTTGACCATAATACCCTTCTTAACCACACCATGATTTGAATAAACCATGGTTATTTTAATTTTTTGACGGTCAATCTGACGGAAGGGCACAACTTATGACGGAGCAAGAAGTGAGGGGCACAACTGATATTACCAAAAAGATAGTGGCATAACTGATATTGCGATATCTCAGAGGGACACAAGTGATAAAATCCAAAAAAATATAAAATAATTAAAAACCACCAAAAATACTTGTGTTTTCTTTATTTTGTTTTTAGACTACTTCGTAGGCCGCGAGGCCAACTCGTGCTCCCTAAGACCGACCCTGGGTGCTATGCCGGGCTAATCCCATAGCCAGGACCGCTATTCTTGATTTTATTATTTTATTTCTTTATTTGGTGGTATGCTTCACATTTTTCTTGATTGACCGATCCATCTCGATCCGGGTCGCAACAACTCGAGAGTGATTATTTTTACTTTGCCCGGATTGATTGATTATATTTCGGTCATCAGAATGGCGCCGTTGCCGGGAAGCACGGCTTAGTAGTCGTTTTTTGATTCTGTTTTCTTTTGTTTTTCGTGGCTTTTTCTGCGGTTTTCCGCGGCTCTTCGCGGCTTTTTGATTTTATTTGTTTTCTTTTTATTTTTGTTTTGTTTTCTTTTATTTTATTTTTTTGTTTTTGCCTATTTATTTTGTGTGTTTTCTTTTCATTTCTGCATATATCTGCTTTTATTGCTTTTCTTTTGTTATTATAATAATATGGTCTGATCACTTCTCTCTATTTTCTTGTGAGGGCCCGAGGACCGAGGCAGCTCTTCTCGAAAAGACGGAGCAACCGCGGGAGTCGGAGGCGGCTTCTTTTTTCTACGAAGCCGCAGGAGAGCGTGAGGAGTCGAGCCCAAGTTCAGGAGCCGCGGGATAGCCGCGGAGTAGCATAGCTTAGCATAGTTTCCTTTTCAGTTTCAGACATTAAATTATTGTAATAATACAGGTACCCGGACGTTCAGAGACACTTGTGATTGCGGGGTCTGTTTCGTCGAGCACCGGTGTGCGCGAGGGACCCCACCGTGGTTTTATTTTGACCGCCTTTTCTTTTTCTTTGATTTCACGTGGATTTCTGTGCTTGAGCCCCTAGACTTAGGTTTTTATTTCGCTGATCCAGGTAGCTTTAGGTCCAAAGCCCTAATAGAATATCTGTTCCTATAGAACACGCTTGGACTTAGGCAAATAAACCCGTGCTTCCCGATAATAGAAATTTTTGCCTAGGACAGTTCTCGCATTGCATCCATATAGATTAGTTTTACATTAATGCACAGATCATAATTGCATGTAGACTGCTGGAGTCAGGTACGTCTTCTATCTCGTGCATGCATCATTGATTTATCGCACATCGACTTTTCTGCTTTCCTCCCCCTGATTTTCTGGACTTAGGAATAAAAGGAAATCGGAAAATTCGTTAGATGATTTTTGAAAAATACATAAAAAAGAAAAACAATAAAACCGGGATTGCTAATCACACTTGACCTAAAAGACAGATCATTGAAAAATCTGTCTTGGGGAGAGTAACCCCCTCCTTGTTTGGTTTGGATGAGCGAGAGAGTGACCCGCATCCTAGGCTAGAGCCATATCCGATTTCTTAACTGACTACCGACCTTTTATTCGGGACAGTCGGTTGAGAATATCGGATTCCTATCATCTCATGTAATCGATCTGAAAGACTGACTTGATCACCTAAAATAAAATTAACAAGATAATTGACCGATCTCTTACGGTCTCCAGCTCAGTGTGCGTAGGTGAATAGAGGGTTTGCTTTCTCATCTTGTTTGCGTCCAGATCCCTTCTTCCTTCTCCCCTTCTATCTTCTCCATCTATCTTTCTCCCTCCCACCCTCCCTTCAGTTTCCCTTCGGTATCCCTGGATGATGGATCCCCCTCACTCCTGGCCGACTCTTGTGGCTTCTTCTTCACCTTCTGACCATCAGTCCAGTCCACCTTCGAGGGAGGTCGGATTCCCGACCAACCTCCCGCTCCCTCCCTCCCATCCCTTTCACTACTCTGGGCATGTTGCGCTAGACGTCCGTGGATATCAGATGGAGCAGATGCGAGACCCGGACGATGCCATTGTTGAGTTGAGAGTGCACTCCGTTCGTGATCAGAGAGAGAAGATGAGATCATTAGATAGATCCTATGCCATATTGATGGAGGAGCAGATAGGATAGGGAGCTCAGTCAGCTTCTACACTAGGTCCATTCATCTTGTATTTGGATCTTATTCAGAGACTGCCGACAATTTCAGGGGAGGCGCACGAGGAGCCCTATCTTCACTTGTCCGAGTTCGAGGAGTTTTGCAGGTTACACCCATATTCAGATATCACTGCAGAGGAGATGATGCTGAGGACCTTCCCGTTTACACTTCAAGACAGAGCCATGAGATGGCACAAACGATTGGGGAGGAGATTTGCTACATGGGGAGAGCTACGTCGAGAGTTTCTACAAAGATACTTTCCCCAGCGTAGAGCAGAGTTGATGCGGTCTTTGATCACCGAGTTTTCAGTAGACTCCCAGGAGCCATTGCACGAGGCATGACCGAGGTTTCTTGACCTCTTGAGGAGATTTCCCGACCATGGACTTCCACTGACAGACCTTATTGAGATCTCCATGCGGGGGATGACCGCAGACCAGATAGCACTGGTGATTACCACATGTGGCGGTTCACACCGCAGTTCCGACATTCATTTAATGGATACCATCTCGAGGTTACTTTCACAGAGATCATCTTCACGAGATGCCGTAGTCGGGACAACACATGAGGATGTTGCAGTACCAGTGGGGTGTGTCACACGACATGAGGATACAGTTTCTACACACCAGCCCGAGGACTTGGATGCCCCAGCACCACAGAGTACAGAGGAGATGACTGCGATAGTAGAGGTTCTGACCCATAGTCTACTCGAGCTCCCATTGGTCTTCCAGCTAGAGTTCGAGTCATCCCCAGAGTTCTCAGTTAACGAGGCTTGGATATCAGATCTTTTGATACTCCAGGAGCCGGAGGAGCCCCTGCTTTTACAGCCATTGATTCAGTCACTTCAGTGTCCAGTCCCGGAGGAGTCAGCTTCTTTTCTGCAGAGACACTTCTCGGAGTCCGACAGCTACCAGGACTCAGCCCAGCAGCCACAGTTCGATATGGGACACCACTTTGAGAGGTCAGACACTGATAGTCCCGTATTCGAGCCTTTTGTCCTCTACTTTGATGAGACAGACACACTTGCTGAGGACCAGTTGGCAGCCAGCATTACCGCGGAGCGAGGATCGACTGCAGACACATTGCCAGCCTCCGTGATGTTGACCAGTACCTTCTCCTGCTTCCAGATTGCCGAGAGCCACAATTCAGATGATGATGCAACCTGGTGCATCGAGTGGATACTTGACAGCAGCGTAGATGCCCTTCTAGATCCTGATCCTCTATTTCTCACCTCTGATCTTGCATTTCTCCCCGAGGGTTATCTGCGGGAGAATGCCATACACGATGAGTACTCGGTTTCACTTTCTGAGAGTGTATCCGATCTGGCGGATCACAAAACTGAGTCTTCTGATCCTGCTGATTCTGAGTCATCTCACCTCGACGACCCTCGCGAGGATGAGGCGATCCTTGAGATATTCGATGATCTGTCTGACTTGTCTCTACTTTGTGCATCGGATATCAGTTCTCTTAGCGAGTCTCCTGACCTTGACTGTCCACACCTTTTCGAGACACTGATTGACGTGGAGGATTCCATGACTGATCCATCCTTCTCCACGTTTGATTTCTTCGGCTCTACACTTCCACTCCGGTCTGATCCAGAGCCGACGATTTCTTTTGTGCTACCGGATCCCGATCACATACTTCCATATCCTTGGCCGGTAGTAGACACCTGGCTGATTGCATACCTGGGTGTCCTTCTTTACACTTTTGAGTTCATCGCTGTTCTCATACCGAGACTGCAACGACAGTACGACATTCGCCTTACAGATGCCGTCCTGAACCTTGACACAACATTATCCTATCCTTTGCGCCCAGCTAGGGGCGTAAAACCTAGCGCTTGTTGAGAGGCACCTCAACATTGTACCTTTTGTATATACGTGTTTCGTCGTGATTTGATCTTTCTTTCTTCCGTTTTTGTTTTCACCCCAGGTCTCGTATAGGATTATCTTTGCTGTACTTAGGATATACCTCATCCTAAGTATAGGGGGGTGAAAACACCAAGTTGTTCCTTTCGTTCTGTTTCATCACTTCTGTTGTTGCCTATACTTAAGGATTCTTCACCTTAAGTATAGAGGGAGTGATGCCCCTCCATCTTGTTTATATTTGTTGATTTTCTTTGTGTCTGTCTACCTCTGTTTTGCTGCCTATACTTAGGGATATTTTACCCTAAGTATAGGGGGGGTAGACCCTGTACATTCTCACTCGGATTTCCCTTCGTGTACAACCTGCTATACTTAGGATTAGTTGATCCTAAGTATAGGGGGAAGTGCTGAGACCCTCTTGGATTTCTATTCTTTCATTTCGTCTTTGTATATAGCCTTCCTTTTCACTTCCCTATACTAAACACGAGTTATGTCTTCTTCATCGCTCTTGACTCTGAGGACATCGTTCGAGCTAAGTATAGGGGTGTGTGTATATATTCCATATATACTTTAGCCATAACTCGTACTTTGTGTGAGTGTGTTAATAAATAAAAATGGCTAAAAACCCAAAAATCCATAAAAAGTAAAAATTTTTCCTTGTAAATAATCATTCTTTTATTGCACATACATAGCTATTGTACAAATTATTTTTTTAAAAATATTTGTAAAAAGCTTTTTGTGTAAATAGTGTGTAAATATTTTCTTATCAAAATTATGTATAAAGTACAAAATTTTTCCAAAATGTTTTGAAAATCAAAAGTTTGCAAAAACCTTGTGTAAATTTGTGTAAATATTTGGCAAAACTTGCATTCATGCATACATCCATGGTTTCAAAATATTTTTCAAAAATTTTGCACATGTGTAAATATTTGTAAATTGCATCTTTGTAAATACTTGTATAGTTTTTCCTGGATTATAGTTGACAATTAAACTAGCCTGGAATTAAATTGGAAAATGAAGCTTGGTTAAGATCTTAATCCACCTAATTATAAGAACCTTATAGGGCTTAGGGTTAAGGCTTTTCAGGTCCATGGTGACTTAATTCTTTGAGTCCACTAGGCTATGATCATATGTCATCTCAATGAGCCTAGGTAGAGCACTTAACAACACACATATGACTCATATAGACAATGGCTTGACTTGGACCCTCACTTTACACCGAGCTCTCTACGGATGAGATGGTGAGGAGGCAGTCTTCCTTGACTTGGAGAAGCATATGAGGATAGTACTTCTAGGGGGAACCTCTCTTCTTCTTTTAGTGAAGGAAGTGCGTCTCAACTTGGTCTGGTTGCCATGAGGTCTAACGACTGGAGTTGTGGGTTGCAATAATGCTTTAAAAGAGGGATAGTCTACTGGCTCAAGAGGAAAAACTCCTTATGTACATATGCTGCACCTTGTAAATATGTTGTACAGATGCACTTGAAAAAAATGCAAAAAGAAAATAACTCCAAAAAAGTGGTGGGTCTGATAGAAAATGATAATCCCACCGGAGTATGTATATAGTGCAATAAGCAAAGCTTGAGACTCATGTTCCATCTTATGTAACTTGCAGCAGGGAGACTTAGCTACACTGGTTGAGCTCCCAAGGATACATGGTTACACTAGCCATGGTCCATTCTCTTCTCCCCCCTCTTCTTGAGCCGGTTGTACTTGAACTTAGAAGGGAATACCCTGCTCCTCGAGGAAAGAGTGGCCAGATTAGGGTCATAGAGTTACCTTGTTAGGGAGGGTTGTCATCTTGCTACTTCTGAGGTGGAGAGCTATACATCACTTACATTGTACAAGGAAAGATTCATGGTCTTCAGGGTTGGTGTATGTAGACTTGTTCTGATCTGGATTGTTGAGGAGTCTTGACTATAGATTAGTGGATCTTAGAGGCTATTGAGTTTTAAACTTAAGTCCAAATAAGGTTCTGACACATTAATAATCCAAAGATCTGATCGAGCTCCATATTTCAATTTAATGAAGGCAGGTTTAATGATCAACATTGATCCATGCATTTTCTTCTCTTTTTCTTTTTCTTTTTCTTTTTCACTTCTTTTTCAAATAAGTGTTTGCTAAGGGACTAGCAAAGTTAAGTATAGGGGTGTGATGAATACCCATTCATCACTCTTTATTCTTTTATTTTACCTACAAAACCTATGCAAAACACATGTAGATATGTGTAAATAGAATAAAATACCATAAAGCATGCATTGTGTAAATTACAATAATTAGCATGTTTTGTGCATAAATAAAAGAATAAAGAAATAAAAGAAAAAGAGGGAAATATTTAGAATAAATATTGAGTGACCTAATCTCAAGGGAGGGCTCAGCACGGGCCTGACCGCAAAAGAATTCAAGTAGAGAGAGATAGGGAAGCTCAATTGTGTGTTTATAAACCTATGTATATAAATAAAATTATTTTCCTCTTAATAAAAATAAAAATAAAAATGTGTGTTTATCAATTTGTACATATTTGTAAATATAAAACTAAAATAAACATGGGAAAAATAAAAAGAAATAAAATTCCCTCACCAGTGTATATAGAGCATGTATATAGAATAATCTATCTATTTATTTTCCCCTTGTAAATAATTAACAAAAATCTAATAAAAATATTTTCACATTCCATATTTCATGGTGTAAACAAATAAAATAAAAAACAGAAAAATAAAAATAAAATAAAAAGAAATAAAATAAAATTAAATTCCCACCTTGTATATATACCATGTAAATATGTATATAAAAGTATTTAATTAACCCATGTAAATAAATAACAAAAATAAAATAAAAATATCCTTTTATTCCAAATTTTATGTTATAAATAAATAAAATATAAAATTGGAATAAATATATAAAAATAAATAATTAAAAATAAAAATCAAAATTCCTTTTATGTATATACCTACATATAATAATAATATAATGTAAATACATAATTTTTATTTCAAAAAAATAAATAAAAATCACTAGAAAATAATTTGAAAATAAATAAACATTTTTCATGTTTTAAGTTTTTTGAAATAAGGTCATTTATTATTTTTTATTGAATTTCTAAAACTTTAATAAGTGGTTGATTCTGATTGGTCCACAGGGGATGTTGACCCCCGGTCAACTCCCCCTGGACCATTTCCCCCACGGATCTCGCGTGCAACCCTACTAATTATCCCCGCATGATCCGATCCCCGTTTATCCAAACCCCATGTCCTAAATGATCCCCACTGATCCGAGATCCACGCCCGCCTCCTTGCCTAGGGGTCTGTGCTTCACCAAGCCGGACCCGACCTCTTCTTCTCGGACCTGCAGCAGTATTTAGCTGAACCTCCGTCGCACAATTTAGGTCATCTTTGGATTTCCCCCTTGACGCCAGTGAGCTCCGCTCCTCCACCAGAGTGACAGCCGCGTGTTGGAGCGTTGCAGCGAGGCCCGGGCAGCCGGGAACCACTGATCCGGCGACCTTCGTCGCCGTGCGCCGCCGCGAGGTGCGCTCAGCCTCGGGAAGCGACGAACCCTTGAGGCAATGACCCTCAGAGCTCCGCAGCTCCAGCCCAGTCGACTGCATCCATCCATTAGGTCAGATCGTCTCTAGCTTAGCCTAATTTTAAGTTTCCCCCAAATCGCACCGCCGTCTTCGCCGGTTGATTCACCGCACTCTGACCATCCATTTGCCATTCCGACCCGACCTTCACGTTCACCAGTCTCCTCTACACCTTCTTCACCCAACCACCCCCCTGACTCGCCCCGGAGCAGGTACTTCACCCTCCTCCGCCGTCGCATCGCCGGAGGGTGCTGCCCCGACTCCTATACGCACCCATTTCACCCCTAACCGGGTCGAGGCAATTTGCCCTCGACCCGGGATTGCTTTGGTGCCACTCTGCAGGTCAAAGGATCCCATCTGGGAGGTCGAGCCATTTGGGCACTCGAGCTCCGAGCTTCCTCGTCGCCGGAGCATCTCCGACGTCTCCAGCCCCATCGGAGCCTACCTACAGCTGCGGACAGATACCAGGATCATTTTGCCCATCGGAGCAGCCCAGGAGAAGTTCTTTATCGCACACACGGAGCCGGCAAAACTCGCCGACGAGCAGTTCTTGGAGAACCTCCAGTCGCCGTCCGACCAACCTCCCGCTCCAGATCTGATCAGAGCCATCTATTCATGAGCAGCCTCCACCGTTCGATCCATCTGGGAGTCGATCCGGATCATACATCCAGCGAAGGGTTTTCCACTTCCAGCCACCGTCAGATCTTCCACGTGGAGAACCCTCAAGCGTCGATCGCGCGGAGAGGCGCCAACTACTTCCCACCGCCCGATCATCCACGTGGCGTTGTCTCCGCCGTCAGATCTTAATAAAGGGTAAATTTCTTGTAGGCCCTTGTTATTTCGGTTGTTACTGTCTAGTCTTGTAAATATTTCTTTTAGTTATTTTTAGTTGGGTAATTTGCAGAAAGGACCTCAATGCTTTTAGATATTTCTGTTTAACCCCTGTGTGTATTGAACATGTGCCTGGACACGTGATTTGGTGGGCATTTTGCATTTTTCATCATGTATTCCTTGCGTGTTAACGTTTGCATTTATTTGAATAGGATTTACAGTTATACCTCTCTAAGTGCCTGTCACGTGTGCCGCACGTGTTTTCGTGGGATTTTTGCATTCCAGACCCTGCATTTTAATTGCGTGTTATTTTTTAGTCCTGGAACTATATTTTGCTTGCATTTAGGTCCATGTACGCTGTGAGCCTTTATTTAATTTAAATAAAATAGCAAACTAACTCCGAATTGCGTGAAATTTGGATACGTGGCTCCTGCCACTGTGTAAAAATTTCACTAAAAATCTGGTACATTTTTTAGGCCTTTTGATATTTTTAAAAATTCAAAAATAATTGTTTTTGCTTCTGTCTGATTTGGAAAATCATAAAAAATATAAAAACTATTTTAAAATTCTAAAAATTAGGATTTGTTAGTTTTGTGTGTTTGATTTTCTGTGCAATTTTGGTAATTTTTGGATTTATAAAAACCTTAAAAATAAAAAAACTCTCAAAATCATATAAAAATTCTAAAAAATTATAGAAAAATAAAAAATATAAACTCTTTTTCTGAATTTTAGTTTTTCTTATACTTTTCATAAAAATTTCTTCCAAATTGTTATAAATCCATTTGACATTTTTTATGGGTCTTGCAGATCTGGCTGTACATCACCACCTTATTTTTGCTCTTTTTGATTTTTAGAAAATTGTATAAAAATTAGAAAAATCTCAAAAATTCATCAAAAACACTAAAAAAACCTAAAAAGCATAAAAATATTTTTGTATGAATTTTTGTAACATTTTTTAGTGTTTAAATAATTTGTTGAGTGTGCTTGTTTTTGTCTTCTCTTATTTTATTTTCTGTTTTGCTTGATTTGTATCTTTTTGATTGGTGGTCTAATATTCATTTTTCTTGATTGATCGATTCTCCAAGTGACTGAGGTCGCAACGACCTTAGTTATCTATTTGCCTTAGTCGTTCGGGGAATTTTTGATCATCAACATAATCTCAATATGTATAGATGAAGATATTAGTGTGCCCATTCACCCCATAGAAGAGTCCACGTATGGGAGATTCCTTCAAATATCGAAGGATCAAAAGAACATCCTGTCAGTGATTGTAAAGAGGCTTCTCCATATGCTGACTGGCTCTGCTCATAACATTTGATATATCTGGCCTATTAACGGTGAGATAGAGTAATTTTCCCACTAAGCCTTTATACCGTGTGGCATCCTCAAAAGTTGGATCAGTAAATGCTGAATATTTTCTTACTTCTGCAGGGATGCCAGATGACTTGTATCCAAGTAGTCGTGCCTCAATCAGAATATCAAGGCAATACTTCCTCTGTGAAAGATGGATCCCCTCTATAGTGCGTATTACCTCAATGCCAAGAAAATAATGAAGTTGGCTGAGGTCTTTCGTGATAAAGACCTTCTGGAGGAAGGTCTTGGTCTCCTGAATACCATCTACATCATCTCTTCTGACAACCATATCATCAACATAGACAACAAGAATGACCGTGCCAGTACTCCATAGTGATCCTGTCAAACCATGCCCCGTGGCTCTGCTTTAGTCCATAAATGGCCTTGCGTAGTAGACATACATGCTCCCCCTCGACTACATACCCCTGTGGTTGCATCATGTAGATCTCCTCATTAAGACCGTCATAAAGAAAGGCGTTCTGTACAGAGAGGATGGTATGTATCGACCCCATTCTGGCAATAGGCGAGAAGGACTTCCAAAGGTTTGTGTGAAATCTTTGGCAATAAGTCTGGCTTTCAACCTATCAATAGAACCATCAGACAACTATTTGGTTGTGAAGACCCATCGATAAGCCATATGATGAACTTCTGTTGGGCACGACACAAGATCCCACGTGCTCCGGTAAAAAAGTGCATCCATCTCCTCATCCATGGCATGTCGCTAACCATGATCCTGTATTGCACTGAAATGATCTCTTGGAACAGAATTAGCATTTAGAGCATATGCAAACTCTTATCACAGCTAGATAAATCATTCGTAGAAGTAAAATGTGGTATGGGGGTGATACGTACATTGCCTTTTTTGCTTGCGTAGAGCTATAGGAAGCTCCTCAGGTACATCCAGGGCAGTAGTGGTGGGATCACTCAAAGTGGTCATATCATCCTGTATAAAAGGGATAGGCAAAGGTACAAACACTAGTGTAGAAGGTATAGAGGCACGGTGGCGAGTATAAACGATTGGTAGAGGGAGCTCCACATGAATGTCACTCACAGTATGCGTGAAATAACTTATTTGCTCAAACAAGGTGACATCAACATACACATAATATCGATGCCCAATCGGATCATAGCAATGATGGCCTTTCTAGGTACGAGAGTATCCAAGAAAGATGCATTTGATGGCTCGACAGGATAATTTATCAGTTGCATGAAAGTTATGAACAAAGGAAATACAACCAAAAATTCGTGAAGGTATGGGAAAAGAAGACTCAATAGGGTAAAATCAGGAAAATGGGGTTGCTCCTCCGAGAACAAACGAAGGAACACGGTTGATGAGATAAACTGTAGCAAGGATATCATCCCCACCCTCTTGTTTAGGAACACTCATTTGACTAAGAAGAGATCTGGCAACATTTAGCAAGTGTCGGAGTTTCCTCCCAGCTACGTCATTCTATTGTAAGGTATATGGACATGATGTTTGGTGAACAGTTCTACAAGACACAAAGAAATAGGTCAAGTCCCATTGGGTTAAATCAAGAGAATCATCAGCACGAATGATCTTAACAATGCTAGAAAAGAAAGTTTTAACATATTGAAAGAAATTTCTGACAATTTGATTAAGCTCCTTTATTAGATATACCCAAGAAGATAGACTATAATCATCAATGAAAATTATAAAAACGCGATGCTCACTTAATGTGCGGATCAGACAAGTTCCTCAAACATCACAATGAACAAGATGAAAAGCAGCAGTACTACAAGACTCGGTACGAATAGGAAACGAAGCTCGATGATGTTTCCCGAACTCACATGCCTCGCACTGAAAGGGCTTCAGAGCAGAGAGTTTAGGAAACATCATGGAGATGGCCTTAGCAGAGGGATGTCCAAGGTGCATATGCCATAGGAGCGGGTCTTCGGAGATGGACGCAACACCAACAAAATTGGAGTCCGAGGTATGTCAAGATAATATAGGTCGTTCTTCTCATGATCCCCATAAAAAATCCACCTCGTCTGGATATCCTGAAAATAACAACAATACTCATAAAATATCACAAGGTAATAAATAAAGCTCAACACAAAGCTTGTAAACTAACAGCAAGCTAAGAGGAAAATCAGGAGCACAGTTAACCCCATAAAATCGGAGCTTGGAAGAGAATTCCATTGTTTCGACAATAGTAATCGGTGATTGAGTTCCATTAGCGACTAGAACTGACTTCACAAAGGTATATGGTATGGAGGAGGTAAGCAAACTACCTTCTCTAGTGAGATGAGTAGAGGCACCGAAATCAATAATCCAAGCTGGAGCAAGAGTGACAACAAAGTTAGCTAGTGTACCTAAAGGAGTAGACAGGACATCGGTGGTAGTGTTACTAGTGGTAGTAGGCCCTGGAGTATGTAGGATCTGCATTAGGCGGGAGTCATTAAGATGAATATTCTTGCCACTGGAGGTTGTTGTAGGTGATGCCTCTTCCACATCATAGGCATCCTTATAGGCATTATTGGCATGATAAGAAGATACACCAAACTTCTATCAGCATCGTTCAGTTGGGTGATCCCACCTACCACAGTGAGTGCATGGGCCAGTAGAGTCTCGTCCATGACCACGATCAAAGTCACTGCCTCATCCAGATTCCCGTCTACGGCCACAACTTGGATCACGACTGCGTCCTCCCCATAAGTCGTATCTATCTCCTCGCCCAGATGAGGCGATGTATGCAAAGTTCTCTGTTGAAGGTAAGACGAGAGGCCAGGAAGCAGATGTCTCGAGTTCCTCAAGTCGACCAAAGATGACCTCATCATTGGCAGTGTGTCTGATATAAGAAATTGCTCCTTTGCTGCATGGTATCTAGAATGCATGCCATCAAGAAAGCAGTATGCCTGCCAGTCTACTCTTGTGTCTGTTTGGTGCAACCTGAGGGCTGGAATATTGCAAGCTCCTAAACTAAATAGATGCCTGTAGTTAGGGGTGCACACGGATCGGATAAAATCCGTAATCCGGTCCAATCCGATGTTATTGGATTGGATTGGTTTGGTTTTATCATTTTACTGGATTGGATTGGATTGAAAATTTTCAAATCCGTTAAAGTATGGATTGGATCGAATTATCATGAAAATCCAATCCGATCCAATCCGTTAATCCGTTAACATATACATACATACATACATACATACATACATACACACATAAATACATATACGTACATGCATATACACGCGTACGTGCGTGTGCACCCATTCCAATAAGACAATAACCAATGTGATTCTTATCTTTTTTTCATATCTATAGTGGATAGTTTCGATCCTCTTTCATTTCACTCTTGACCTCAATATTTCACTCCTAGTTTCATCTCCCTTGGATTTCATCAATATGTGATTGTAAAGATCACATTTTTCTGTTTGTGTAACTTATCTTTTTATCTTTGGATCATTATTTGGTAACTTGTATTATTCTTACTTGAATCATTAGATGGAAATCATTTGCAAAAAAAAAATAATGCAACATTTATAGAAGGAATCTCAAATTCTAAATCCAATATAATCCTTTACGTTGAGTATATGGTCTTCAACTTTTTCATTACGGATCAACGAAGTTATTCAACTTTAATTTGATTGAGCGGTCTTCAAATATCCTTTTCTTTACTCTGATCTATATTACCAATTTTTGAGCCATAATTTAGATGTTGAGGGCTAATGTGCGATAAAACACAAACACGAGAGGGCAAAAAATTGAGATGGGATACAAACGTATAAAAAATCCGAACCAATCCAATCCAATCCATAATCCGATGGATTGGATTGGTTTGGATTTAGATATTTGATGGATTGGATTGGATTGGAAAAAGTTAAAATCCGTTAAGATTGGATTGGACATGGATCAAGGTAAAATCCGATCCAATCCGATCCATGTGCACGCCTACCTGTAGTACTCGATGAGGGTATAATCACCCTGAGATTCCGACCAGAATTGCCTATAAATGTCTGCAAGACACTTCATCTACTTCTGGGAGTATGTTTTCTCGAGATCCTCACACATTTCCTTGACCATTTTTTGTGAAGAAGTTTTGAGGCAATGTGAGCCTCAGCATTGTCGGTCATCCAATGATAACCAAGTAGTTGTATGTTTGCCAGTTGGCATACTCTTTGTCCTTTTCATCTAAAGGATCTTTACTCAAGATGTAGAGTTTCCTCTGACTACCAATGATCACCATAAAATATCAAGACCAGATTCTATTCCCTTGAGTTTGATACTACTGCCTTGTGTCATAATATTCGTAGCCAAGGGCTTTGTCTCGGTAGAAAAATGTGCCATGGCCGTATTAAAATAGAAAGAAGATCATGTAATCAACTAAGGATGCATATAAAGGGCTAGGAAATGGCCTAGAAATCACGTTTTCCTGGTAGCGGTCCAGGATAAGTTTTGGATCTCCAAAGAGACCTATGGTACCCGTGGTAGCTGTGGAGTTGACGACCTTCGTAAGCGGTCCTGGAACATTGGGAAACACTAACGGGAGGGTTGTGGGCTCCCTGACAGCGCTAGCAACGTCCGTGAGAGGTTCCAGGAGCACCGGTAGGTGCTGGAGATGCTCCTTTAGGGTCGAGCTGCTGCACTGGAGGTGATTAGAGGGCCTTGTGCGGGGCTTTAATTCGGGGAAGAGGGTCTGCATATGCTTTTGCGAGGCTTGAAGGTGGTGGTGGGGATTTTAGGTCAAAACCTCGGTAAAGGACCATTGCTATGATACCATGTGGACAAGAGAGACGAATAAGACATCTATTCCATAGGGATGTGGTCTCTTATATAGAGAGAAAACCCTAGAGAGTACAAGAGAAAAAAATAGATAAATACTCCCGAAGGATTACGAACATAAATGTAAATATAATAACTCTAACAAGATCCTTCTAACAATTACAACCAAATAAAGAAAGATAAAAATAATATGAAGGATAATGTGAATATGTGAACATCATCGGTGATAGTGCGATTATGCAAACGTCATTAATGATAGAAATAACAGAGATGTGAGCTTAATGGAGCATCGAGGGAGAAGGATACTCGATGGGGCGTCGAGGGAGAAGGATGTGGCAATGACCTCGAAGCAGCTCCAAAGAGGGAAAAGAGAACTTTCAGGGCATTGTGGATTTAAATCTAATGATTAGAAGTTTATAATTCTAACTTGATTGTTATCAAATTATAAAACTACTTAAATTTATTGATATCTTAATTGTATTGAGATAATATAAGGTAATAATATACAAATTGCTCACAGGAAGCCAATGTGAGGATCTAACTTCGTAGGTCGTGCTGTGGTAATTGCAGCTGTCTTGCGGGGAAAGGTGTTACCATCACTCCCGACAAACCATCGTGAAGAGCTCCTTCACCTTATCATCACCCTCCCACCATACAATATCGTCATTGATGCACTATGTAGTCCGGCGACTTCCGCAGTGTTTGCGGGTGCAACATTGTTCCTGCGGTATCGATGCCATTGTTGATGGACAACTCATGCCTGCAGGAGGTTCATGTCTTTGATGTCTCATACTCCAAGTCAGTACATCAAAGATCAACATTTTAGGCTATTGCAAGATCTTAATTGAGAGGATCTTTACAATCAAACATTAAACACATGATTTTGATTCATTAAAATCAAAATTTCAAATATTAAAAGGAGACGTTTAAGCCTGATTATGCAGATATCCTAAACCCTTGGAAACCCTTTGATAGATGAATAAGTAATTCAAGTAAGGATCAACATATCTGACTTCAACATGTAGTTGCGAACTGTAAAAATGCAAAACAAATGGCTTGTAAATACAAACTGAGTTTATGAGAAAATCCAAAATGTTTCAGTCATCTGATCTTCAAGAATGAGGTTCTCCTCTGGATATAGAGGAGCACTACTCTGCGTGAAACTGCCGGAGGAGCCCAAACAATAAAAAAACCCTATTCTATTAGCAATGCAACCATTATATCTCTTTCATATTCTTCCAATCTATGTACAAACCCCACCTTGTGCTCATCTCTGCTTAATGCCATCTCAAAATTTTTAGTAAAGAATAAATCAAACCTTTCACCAACTCGTCTTCTCCTTAAACTTGTTCAGCAGTGCAAACTGTGTGAATATCTAATCTCGTTGTTAATTTAATAAACAACAACCCTAGTATTAGTGATCACCTCTGGTTCATTAATATCCAAACTGAACTTGGGACCAGAATATCCATGGAGAATAAAGTCTTCCTCCTCAAGTGGCACATACATACTCCTTGCCATCGCCAGCAACCGGTAATTGGGCAATTATGTTGAGTTCATCAAGTTATTAGCATTAATTACAAAACTTGTGTAGGACTTCTCGTCCTCATCAGAGCATCGATTAATTAGTGGCTAATCTGGAATTTTGGACGATTGCATGTACTTAAGAATCCAAATTACCTGATAATTACCATGAAGTTACTGATTGGTGTAATTGCACAAAAACATAGGAAGCTAATGTGCAATCGCCCTCACAAAATCCCTATATTTCTTAGGCGGATCTGCAACAACATCAAGATCAAATCTTTCATCTCCAAACCCTAAAAAAGATTGAATATTTCTTAAAAAGAATGGAAAAGCCAAGTCAGAAACCACATACCGAACAACTTCTGATGCAGATTCTCGTCTCTCCTCGAGAACGATGGTTTAGTCCTTTGATAACCTAAGCTTCTTCCGAAATCCATCCCCGACATCGTCTCATCGCTTTCTCCTGCAGCACTTATCGAACTTGCCTGACTGTTCTCGCTGGTGGTCTCCTCTCTCTAACCCTTCGTTCAAAGTTCTCCTAAATGGTTAGGTCATCTGGCTTTCCTGCTCACCGTGTTTTTACCGTAATTGATGCCCGTAACAGATGTGAGACCTAAAAGCCTTTGAGACAAAACGGGCTAGGGTTCTCTAGAGATGATGAGCAAGGATCTTGGGAGGATCTAAAATTATCTTTACCGAATGCGAGGATGGAGTGTTGCTGAGGTGACGAGACATACAACCACATGATCAATCAACAAGTACCTATAATATATAAATAAGCATTGAATAACAAAAAAATGTGAGGCATAATTTATTATACTCTACAAACATAGATGTATAGCATGTATAGGTTGAACTACAGAGAACAAGCTTGGTAGCTTAATGATTATTGCTAATCAATGTGAGCTATGTACATAATTGTCTTTATGTTTTTTGTGGATTTTTAAATTTAGAATTTTTATTTGATTTTTTATATTTTTAAAATTTTTAAAATTTTTAATTTTCTGATTTTTAATTTTTGTTTTAATTTTAATATTAAATAATATCTATATATCTATATAGGAATTTATATCTATAATGTATACATAAAATGAAGTATATACTTAGATACATATATATGTATAAATATATAAAAATTATAGAAATATCCTGAGATATAATCATTATATATTTTTAAATATTTTAAGAAATATTGAAAGGGTTTATATATTATGTAATAATAATATCGAATATATTTAGATATATATAAGTGTATTATACAATATAAGGTATAGGAATTATAAATATAACTAAAAATAACCAAAAGTTACAGACTTCCATATTTTTGGGGTTTTCATAATTTTTTAGTATTTTAGTGATTTTTCATGATTTTTGCAAATTTTTACATATTTTTAAAGTCAAAAATATCCCAAAATACAGATTAAATAAATAAGCCGAATTGATTTGAAGACTAAAATAACAAAAAGTAACAAAAATATTTAAACCAATTTTAATACATTAACAATAATATAGAGAAAATTTAGTGATAAAAATAAATATTTTTGGATTTTTTGTGATTTTCCTATTTTTACAAGATTTTGGAGTTTTTTTATTTTTTAGTCTTTTAGTTTTTCTATTTTAGGAAATTTTGATCTAGAGTCACTATAGATCATAATAAATAAATATTTTTTTGTAACTTTTAAAGGCATTTTTCCATTTTTTGGTATTTTTAAATCTAAATAGGAAATTAATGCTCACTATTTGAATTTTATTAAATACATAAAAGCTATGAAATGCAAATTAAAAATCAGAGAATAAAAAAAATCATCCAAGGCATTTACGTGCATCTTTCCAAAAATTAAATATAAATAGAAAGCTTTTTTATTAAAAAATAAACAAGCAAATAAAATTTAATGTGTTGGCATGGACCTATTTGCAATTAAAATAAACATTTCATTCGTTTCAGAACCCTGTTACAAAATATAGAGATGCGCATGCAATTTTTCTACAAAATGAATAAATTAAACGCATCCTAGAAGGGCCTTTTTGCAAATATATAGAAGTTCTGGGCCTCTATACATTTTGTCCCTAAAACTTAATATGTAATATATAATTTTTAAGACTTATTTTAATACAAATTCCTGCAAGGGTATTGTTGCAAATTACCCACCTCATGTGGGGGGCCACGTAAGGTGAGCTAGCATGAACATAAATGTAGATACCCTAAAATGCAAGGGATCTTATACAATTTTTACACATTTATTTACACTACAAATTATATTTACATGGCTCAAATAGAAATATGCAAAGGCAGATGGGATAGAGTGAAATTTACCCCTTCACGCGCCATCTAACG
Organism: Ottelia alismoides; assembly: GCA_037367405.1. Classification (NCBI taxonomy): domain Eukaryota; kingdom Viridiplantae; phylum Streptophyta; class Magnoliopsida; order Alismatales; family Hydrocharitaceae; genus Ottelia; species Ottelia alismoides. Next base: position 543,470 of record JAZKJV010007913.1, read on the forward strand.
GTTGGAGATCTTCACTAAAGCGCATTAGACGACTCCTGACGTGCATCGCTTCATCTTCATCCAACGATCGATACATAATCTGGCACTACGGCTCGATCCGACGGTGGAGGAAGGGTCATGAAGAACAGGGAAGAACACTGAGGTGTTCTCCCTTGTTCCTCAAAGATCTCTCATTCCAGGACTCCTCTAGAGATGCTGGGATGCTCTACACCTTCTACTGTCAGTCCGCGTCGATTAGTAGCCTCAGATGAGTCCGGGACCCGTCAGAGGGGTCCTGGAGAGTTGAAAGAGTTTCAGCCACCTCGAAAGCCTTCGTACCACTAGGAATCAACCCATTCGGGTCTTTTGACGTGCTAACCTGCAGGGGAAGGACCGCGGGCTCAAGGCGATGCACCTTGACCCATTTTAAAGCTGTTGCGCAGGCGAAATGGAAGGTCAGAGGTACTTCGATGAGCGGCAGAGGAAGGAGTACGGGCGGACTGATTCGAGCGAGATCAGGTGAAATGAAGTGGTGCTGGAGATGCAGAACATGGAGGGGAACAAAAGGGTGGCAAAATGGGATTGGAACAAGATTGGAATCATGATGGAACACGGCTAGAGCAGTGAGCTCTGACGATCGAATTAAGTGAAATTACGCTAAGATTAACACCGAAATGCTAAACTAAATATGTGAATAAAAAGATGGAATGAAAATCTACCTAGAAATTAAAAGTGCGTAGCTCATACCTGGCCATGACACCAAGGAGCAGAGGTGGCTGGAGAGTTGTCGTGGACCTCCTCCTCGCCTATACGCACGTCTGGACTCCGGGGTATACCCTCTCTGTCCAACACAGAGCCAGGGGTTCAAGGGCTTAAAGAAGGATCAAATCAGGAAGGAAGAGAGGAGGTATTATTTATATGCATGGAGATGGGTCCTTATTAACCGACAATTTCAGACGAATCGATGATACGTACATGGGAATTTAGGATTAGGCTTGCATTAGGAATGATCTGCGAAGAGATTTCATGAAAAATCTAATCGAAGTGAGTGATGAAACGTCTAGGAAATAAGGATGAAGGCGGAGTGTCTTCTCTGTCAGGTGGTTAGGTGGCATGGGCCAAAGAGTTGACCCCGGTCAACTAGGGTTTGCCTCTGGTCGGTCCACGTGGACCAACCAGAAAATTCCCATAGGAAAAATATTGATAAAATCAATACTAAATATATATTGAATTAATTTATTTTAGGTTATAAAATAAATTTTTTTATTATTTTATGTGGTATTTAATTCCTATTTTTATTCATTTTCATTAGGTTATCTATTATGAGTTATTATTTACACGTGAAAACATATGTATATTCACATGTATATCGTGTATTTTATTTTTATTTTGTACTTTAAATTTTATTATTTTATATATGTAATTTATGTAATTATAACTTATTTAAATATACATGAATATATTTTTATTTTTTGATATAATTTGTATACTTAAATAAATTTATATACTTATTATATATGTATAAGTATTGTATATTCATCTATGTATTTTTGTGTATTATTTTATTTTATTATTTTCTTCATGGTTTTATTTCATTCTAAATATGTACATATATTACAAATAATATTTACAAAATTATAAAAATATAAAATTATAAAAATTATAAAAAATAAATAAAATGGATATTTTATTCAAGCAAAATCCAACTTTTGCATCTTAATTCCAAATTAAATGAAACCATCTTCATTAAATAGCCAATTAAAAGTTATAAACAACTAAATGTGATTTGATTCATTTTGAGTATTTATTGAAAAGGTATGGGTATGGGAAGTTTGGGGTTTAACTTTTTATTCTGAGTATAAAATGTACACTGTGTATTATTTTTCTCTGAAGTAAATTTTATATGTTTCTATACATTTTTATCTAAAATTTTCATGTACAAAGTTTCATATCTGATAAATAAATAATAAATAATAAAATATGTCTCAAAAATAAGTTTTCAATGAATAAATAAGGTTTTTTTTGTATTTTTGATCCTTATCCCCCCCTACTTTATTCCTTATCGATCAAATCAATTCTTGACTTGGTCTCGGGGTTTAAGGTCATAAAATACCTTTGGCATTTTATTTCTTTTTCTTTTCTTTTCATTATTCTTTTTTTGACTTTAAACAATGTAATTTATACAATATTTATACAATAAATAATGAATGTTAATTTGTGTAAAATAATGATGTTTTAATATATTTAGCTAGGGTTTAAATGCCAAAATGAAAGAATAAAGGTGATGAAATGGAGATTCATCACCACCTGTACTTGCCTTTGCTAGCCCCTAGCAAACACTTATCCTTATAAGTGCAGAAAAGAAAATAAAGAAAAGAAAAATAAATAACTTGGAATAATTGTTGATTTTTAAAAGAGTCTTAATAAAGTCAAAGTTTGGAGCTCAGAGAAGTCCTTTAAATTTATTGTATATTTGGAACCACATGGAAGTTAAGAAGTGTGACATAGTAGCCCTTAGGTTCCATACTCCTATCATCCAGTCCAATTTGCAGCCAGGTCAGAACCATCCTCTTAGTCCTATACTCTTGTTACCTTGAAGTGATAGAACAATGTGTGTGAATGTGTTCAGCTCTCCCCAGACAAAACCATTGGACCATCAAAGCGTATGCTCTCCAGGTAACTCATCCTCGTGGAGACAGATATTACCTTCTAAGGTCAGGTGCTCCCAGTCTTTACAATCGAATGGGGGGAGAAGTTAGAAGAATGGGAAAAGAAGTGGGAATAGACCAGTGTAGTCTTCATTCCCTTGTGAAGTCGGTCAGTGTAACCGATTCTTCACCAAGAAGCAGGCTTTTTCTGAAGCTCAAATTTTTGTGGAATTTTTGATATAGCTCCTTTGGATATTTTCTTTGACTTTGTACAACTTCTGAATTCTTGCTTGTTACCCGGTGGATATAACATCTTTTTTTCCACCCACTTTTTTGGGGTCTTGGAAAAGTTGTGTCGGTAGACTATTCCTCATCTGAAGAATTATCTCAATCCACCTCCAGTTTTTTGATATCATTATTACCAAAAGAAGTGGGTTAGAGTACTAATGTTGGCAATCTCCAAGAATGGTTCCCGAGCCATGAGTGATCCGAAATTACCCTTTTTAATTTAACATGTGTATCGCGTTGTTGTAGCCGGGCAATCATGATCGATCAAAAATTGACCGCACGAATCGATGAATCAAATAATGTGCGATTTAATGTATTTTTATCCTGGGAAATCCCCAGTGCCGACTCAAGGTGACAAAGGAATAACTTTGGATCAAGTTAGATGAATTAGATCACGGTTTCCAAAATGGGATTTTTTATATTTTTTTATACGATAAAAATGCCAATGCACAAATGCAGATGAATTAGGTTATTAAGAAATTAAAAAACTTAGCCAAATTTATTTTTAATATGAAATTAATTCAAATTAGCCAAATTATAATTTTCCTAGAAACATAATCCAACGATGAATGCAAAATGTATTTTTTGGAATTTACGGATTTAAGATGCACAAATGAAAAAAACAAACTATTTAAGGGTTTTTATGTAATTTTTATGCAAACAAAATGCAAAAATTATGAAAAATCTACTGGAAGTTAAACATGATGAAATGAAGCTACATTAATTTTTTTGGAATTTTCTGACCATATATGATTTTTTATGAATTATTTAATGGAAACATAGTGACTGTGAGTATTTACCTAATAAATCCATAAAAATCAATTATCCAGAATCAAAATTATCTCAATTAGATATTGTTTTGAGCAATCTAGGAGCCTTGAAATTTCATAAAAATGATATTCATGGATTTAATTAAAAATCATTTACTGAAATCACTAAACAATTTATTTTATGCAAAAGACAATCCATTATTGATAAAATTCGGACAGAATTAAAGCACATTCATGTGTATCATCTCTAATTATTTCACAATTTTTGGAGTAATATTTTTTTAATTATGAATTTCAGACCTTGAAATGGGTAATTCAATTTTTTCACCAAAATAATTTTAGTTAGTTACCCAGTGCTCACAAAAATCTAAATAAATATCCAAGAGATAAAGATTTAAATGCTCTATAAAATGTTCTTTTTGATTAAATAAAATGATGCTATTTTGAGGTCCAAATTATCATGCAAAGTCAGGGGTATCTTTGTAATTATAGAAATGAAATAAACGAATTAAAATATACGTAGGGATGCTTTTGAAAATATACAAACATAAAAGGATAAAAATGCAATTTTGCTAATAAAATAAAAAATAAGAAGGAGAAAGACCTTCCTTCCAAGCTAGTAGCCCAAGTTAGGGCACTGTGGTAGCGGCGTCCAGCAGGGCAGTGGCTACGTACGGGCGGAGTGGAGTTCGGCCAAGGCACGACGGCAGCGGACGCGACGTCATGCGTTAGAGGCAGCGGAGGAGGCTGCGGTTGTGACGCGTAGGTGGTGGAGGAGGCCATGGTTGTGGCGCATACGGACTCGCTGGGCGGCCTGGCGGGGGGCGTCGAGGGTCGACGGTGCGAGCGGAAGCACGGGTGGAGCACCGCGGATGCCGCATGGCTGAGAGCAACGGGACGGAAGGAGATGGCTGCGTAGGGGGGCGCGCCTGCGAGGACGTGTGGTGGTGCGACGCGTTGGGGATGTGGAGGGGCCGCGTGCAGGTGCTCTGGGGCCGTACGCGGTGGTGGCATACGGGGGGGGGTGGGGGGGAGGGGGGGGGGCAGTGCTTCTCCAAGAGTGGAGGGAGGCGCGGGGGCTGCCTGAGTAGGCAGGGGCACACGAGGGAAGCACGCACGGAGTGCGCTGGCGGCCGTGGAGGCGGGCGGTCGGCCTAGAGCGTCGCAGGGGGATGCGATGGCCTAGAGGGGCGCGGTGTGGGCCTGACGGGGGGCGGCCAGGGGCCAGGGGCTGCCGTGGGGCAGCGGGAACGGAGGAAGTTGGTGGCTGTCGACGGTGGCCTGGAAAGAAGCTGCTCCCTTTTTTGTATTTTTTTTGTAAATATGAAATGGATATATGGAGAGGAAGAGGTGATATTGATGACTGTGGTGGTGGTTTGTAATGATGTAGTGGTTGTGATGATTGGTTGAGATTTGTAAAATAACAACAAAATAAAATATGTTAGATAAAAAAATTGAAGAGATGAAGGTAGAAAATTTACCTGTGTAGTTCGTATGAAGGTGGGGATGCGATGCGCTGCTCCCGTCGTCGCCTCGAAAGGTCGTGCGAATGTCGACCTTGAAGCTTGGCAGCGAGCTTGGAGAAGCTGCTGCTACGTGGGTGGTGCTCCACGGATCTCACCTAAGCCTTATCATCGCTCGACCTGCTGCACCGAAGCTGTCACCGATGATGCATCAAAGGAGCTTGGGCCTCTCTCTCTCAAGAACGGTGGATGAGGAAAAATGAGGGAGATGATGGAAATAAAAAGAGGAGGAGGAAGTTGGAAAAAAAGTAGAGAAAATAGGTGGTGGAGGAAGTGGTGACTTGGAGTGGAGGACAAGTAAATGAGAAGAAGTAAAGGGAGGAAAATACATAATAAACAAAATAAGTAGGCTAAAAATTAAAAAGAGAAAAAATAAAATAAAACGGAAAACATAATAATAATAATAATAAGTAAGTAAAAATAATTACGAAAATAATAAAATAATAAAGTTTAAAAATGGGGTGACACATGGAGGCTCCAAGAGCTGCCACATATCGCTCCCAGAAAAATCCAAATTTAAATCAAAAGAAAAATAAAAAAGAAATATCAAAAGAGGTCAAATTTAAAAGTGATCAACACAAAAGTTGCACGTCTCGACGAGATTTACAGCTTTTGTAAAGTGCTAAAAATCAAATAAAATCATCTGTAAAAAAGGTATTTTTGGTGGCATCTTATAGGTATAAAATACCGCATTTTATATTTTTAAAATTTTTGTTATTTTTAAATAAGAGAAAAATCAAAATAAAAATAGAGAAAATATGAAAGGAATATTTACAATTTAATCTAGTTTTTTTGGATATTTAATAATTAAAATAAAAGGATAAAGTACAAGGGTATTATGGTCAATATGTAAAATATACAATAGGGGCCCAAAACCCAAGTTTCACATATGATATCCGATTTTCATGAAATTAGTCTTGTTTTGAAGGTCTTTGAATGTATATTACTTTAAAAGTAAGTAGACCTAAATCGAACGCAGTATGAGAGAGATATGCACATTTTAATGCTTTTAGTTTCAAACTTGGACTCGGGTTTTATTGGTCAATTTTACAAGTTAGTATTTTTTTGATATTTTTCTTTAATTAGTGTTAGTAATATATACACTATAAAGTTAATTTTATTGGATTTGGAATTAGTTTAAAATATATACAAATAGGTGAATTTTAGATAATATACAGGTGAATATTTACAATGAATTTGGCTCCTTATTTAATGCAAATATGAATGCTAAAATGCATATATTATTTATACATGCACGAATGCTAATTATGCAATATAAGTGATGAAATGCAGCTAATTACTCAGGAACAAAGCTCTATTTTCAACTTTTAGAGTGATGAATCTGAATCACAGATTCATCAACACCCTATACTTAAACCTTGCTCGTCCCCGAGCAACTAAAATGAAATGCAACAGTGAAATGAAATTGGGTTCCATACCAAGGTCATGAACAAAAGTTGAAAATGGAGCTTGACTCGACCTTTGGATTAATAATGTGGTGGAACCTTATTGAGATCTAAATTTAAAACCTAACAGACTTTAAGCTCCACAAGTCTTCTATTCAAGACACCTCAACAGTCAGGTTAGAACAAACCCTCATACGTAAATGTCTGATGACTATGAATCTTACTTGTACTGTGTAAGTGAAATATAGCTCTCCACATCAGAAATGGCAAAGAAACAACCTTCTCTAACAAGGTAACTCTAATTCCCCAGTCCAGTAACTCTTTCCTTGAGGAGCGGGGTATTCCCTTCTAAGTTCAAGTGCAACTGGCTCAAGAAGAGGGGGTGGAGAGAAAAATGGACGGCAGCCAGCGTAGCTACCTATCCTGAGATGCTTGACCAGTGTAGCCAAGTCATCCATCTGCAAGCTTTGAAGCTCTCTCTTTTTTTTAACTTGTATATACACTCCGACAAGCATTTTACTTTTTAATCAGACATGTCCACTTTTGGAGATTCTGCATTTTTTTCTTTTCACCTTTTTTCTTTTTTTGACATATATACAAGGTGCAACATGTACATAAGGAGTTTTTCTCCTTGAGCCAGTAGACTATCCCTCTTTTGAAGCTTTATTGCAATACCCACAACATCCCGTCCTTAGATGTCAACACCACCAGACTAGGTTGAGATGCACTACCCTCCCTAGAGGAGGACGGATGTTTCCACTCGTGTGCTACTCCAAGCTAAAGGATTCTACCTCCTTACCACCTCATCAATGAAGAGCTATGTGCATGGTGCTTGTCCAAGTTAGGTCACTGTCTAAAAGAAACGTGCGTGTGTATGAGATATTCTACTTAGATCAATCAAGATGACATGTGAACATAGACTTGCGGACTCAAAGAATTAAGTCACTTGACCTGAGAAATCTTAACTCCAGTTCCTATAAGGTTCCTACGAAATTAGGTAGATTATTGTCAAATCAAATCCATCCTCAACATCTATTCATAACTTGGTTCAGAACCCACTAACTTTTCACTTAGCATATGCTAGATATGCAGATGACATGCTATATGGATAAATGAAGTGCAAGACAGAAATATTTTTTTGAAATGCAGAGTAAATGAGAAGCCCATTTTTTTATTTTTTTGTTTTGTTTTTGTTTTTGTTATACCTCCTATTTTAGAACAAATTTTATAAGAATTATAAGTATTACACAAATTATACAAGTGTTGTACAATATACAAGTATACATGAATTTTTATTTTTTTTTCAATTTTACCCACCCCGTAATTATTGCATAATATATACAAAAATACACAAAAATACGTGAAAGTACGAGCTACGGGTAAAGTATACATGTAATATATACACGTCCCCTATACTTAGCGTGTGCTACATCCTCAGAGCATGAGAAGCGAAGAAAAAGACATAGCTCGTACTAAGCGTAGGAGAGCTAAAGTAACAAAAAGTATAGAAGTCGCTCCGCCCTCCTATACTTAGGCTCTGGTACCCAAGTGTAGAAGAAGATAAAAAATGGGGCGGGCGAGATTAAGAGGGTAAATGGATGAGTAAATATACATGATGGGCATCGGTCCCCCCTATACTTAGGCTCTGGTCAGCCTAAGTTTAGGACGAGAGTGAGTGGGAGAACCGATGATATATGGAGAATGTACAGAGAATGGTGAAGAGACTCGAGTCACTCTCCCCTGTATACTTAGGATCTAGTCATCACACGGGGAATACATACAACGAGGAGTAAGAATATACAGGGATTAAGAAAGTTTATGATGAACCTTCTTGCGAGAGCGAGGAGGTGAGGAATATACAAGTTTGTCGTGGTTAGAATCGTCCTCAGATGAATAATAGTGAGGTGTAGGGATCGTCCAATGAGGTTCAACACACGACTGCTTGCTCAGATATGGTTTAAGAACAACCGAGCTGAGCTCACTCACATAAATCACCTCATCCGGACCCGATGAGGATTCCTCTAGAAATTCCTTCTCCGGTATGTTGAAGGAGACTTTCTTAGTCGTTTTTCTAGAACCTGAAGCATTGAGAGGGAGAGGAGAGCGACGACCTTAAGGGGTTCGGGAGAATACCTTGAGGAATCAATTCTCAACTTTCTCTCACTGGATAATCGACTAGAAGAAGGAGCAACCGTGTTTTTGGGTGGGGTCAATTTAATCTTGGTTGTCTCCTTTGAAGGTTTGGGATGTGGTGTTGTGCTGACCATGGGTTCTTCATCAGACGAGTCACCATATAGATTGTAATATTCATGAAGGGTCAGCACACGTCTCGGGGAGGTTCTAGTTATCTCAGTTGGCTTGACATTAGTGGGTTCATGTGTCAGATCATCAAATGGTCATGGCAATCAACAAAAGTCGTGTCCGACTCAATGACAGCTTCGGGTCGTGAATCCTCCTTAGAAGCGGTCATGGTGGTGGTGGAAGCAGTTGGTGAAGTGGAGGTGTGGAGAGTCTCTGAACTAATGGTCGTCCGGACAATCGATATCTCAGGTGTAGTAGAGAGAAGGGACTCATCTATCTCTCGGTGGTAACGAATGTCTGCAGATATGTGGGTCACCTTATAGTAAAGTGTATCAAAGAATGGATGAGGTCAGAGCGCTCTCAATGCTGTAAAATCGATTTCCCGAGTCTCGCAATCTATAGTCGCCTTAGCCAAGTCTAAGAACGGCTTCCCGAAAATAATAGGAGAATGGGAAAACTCTCCTCGGTGCTCAATGTCAATGAACGTGAAGTCTACCTGGAGTAGAGCACCTTGGAAAGAAATTTTGACTGAAACGGTTCCTCTCGAACGTTTAATAGATCGATCAGCCAGTTGAACGTTCTCTCTCAACTTTCTGATTGGTCTGAGTTTGAGCTTGTCAAACACAAAGGTCGGGAGGATATTTATCGGCGAGTCATCGTCGATTCTCGCATGAGTAAAAATGGTGTCTTTGATTTCACACTCAACTCGGGGTAACTCGCTTCACTCTGCGGCTCTTGGTTTTTCTCCCCATCACCAAGGAGGTGGCCGTAGTCTCTCAGTCCTTGTCCTCTTATTGCCCGACCTCTTTGGAATCAATTTACTTCTTACAAATCTCTTGAGGTCGGGGAAGTGATCTATGGCCTTTATTAAGGGAAGATTAAAAATCAATTCTTCATCGAGTGCTTCCCTTAAAGCAGGGTCCAATTTTTTTAGGTCATTTTCATTTTCTATTTTTATGAGATTTTCTTATTTTTCATTTTTTAGTCTTTTTGATATTTTCATTTTTTTGATGTTTTTGATGGATGAATGATAAGACTTTGAATGATAAGACTTTGGATTGGAGGGTAAGTGGTTAGTAGAAGAGCGAGGTAGAATGGACTCCGGTTATACAAAGTGTGTGGATTCCCTAATGTCCGCTCGATTTTCAACCTCAAAACTACTCATATCCTTTTCCACTATCATTCCCAAGCTGGCAGAAATTGAGTGCAATACTTCCATGACATCGCTCAACTTGTTACCAAATGATTCATTTTTGTCAATAAGCCTAGAGATGTCATCCTTCACAAAATTCTCATGACGAATCATGGGAGAGTTCTGCTTAATTGGAGGATACTGTTGAGATATTGGGGTCTGATACTCAACATATCTAGACTCTGACACGTAATGCTGGGTCGAGAATGGACCATCTGAATGGCATATATTGGTTGGAGCCTAATGTAGTGGAGTCAACAAACGAGGGACTGGTAAGTATAGCTCATGAGTCCAATCCTGTGAATGTGTAGGCTCTCTAAATGGCTGGTATGAGGGCTGGTCAATGTAAGCTTGATCACTAAAGTCAATCAAGTCTGGGAAATCATGATGTGCAGGCCTCTCCATTCGGGTTGTTCGATTGACCAAGTTGTTCTGCCAGTCATCTGTCTTAGCAGTAGCTTGATCTTCGTAGAGTTTATTGATTCCTGCAAGCTCTTGAGAATAAGGACAATCAACCCAAGATGGAAGTGGATCCGGAGTGTTAGAATATGGAGTAGGTGAGAAATGCGAAGAAATGAGAAAGTCAGTCGAAGGTCTGACTTCATAATTGGGTCGAGTTGGAACCAACCACGGGTAAGAGTCTCCTGTGGATGGCGGAGAATACATGGAGAAAGGAAAATGTGAAGATGAACGGTATATGGTTGAGGAGGAATAACCAGAGGTCTCAGGGTATGGGGACCAATATCCCGACATCTTGAAAAGGGAAGGATGAATGTAAGCAGATCGAGGTAGAAAACGTGCAATTACACAGGATAACACACACGGACAGACACAAAGATAAACGCAAGGGCAAACCCTGAGTTCACACTCAACATGGTGAAGGACCCGAAGACGGGTCCGATTAATCTGGTTGATTTTAAGTGTTATTTTAAAGCAAATAGCAAGGATTATGTGATAGCCTAAAGGGAAGTCGGCTCAATGCCAGATGCGTCTCCCCTGTATAACCTGTCGCCTAAGATACCAATGCTATTCCTCTCTTCGCTCCTATCACCAGCTGAGAAGTTCAAGGACCTGCTCCTATCTACCTACCAAATTAGGCGGAGGCTGACAAGGCTTATAACTTCACCCGGAGGGCTATTAGAAACTTGTCACGGTGCACTGCTGCTTCAACCCTATCTACCTGCCGAAGCAAGCGGAGGCTACTTGGTGCTGGTCAGTTGAACCACGAGCAGTTCAACCTGTGATATTTGCTAGGATTGGAGTACGTGATATGGAAGGCGGGGATTTTGGCTCCATCCTTAGGGTGTGAGTACTGATGATTGCCATCTTCATCACTTTAATCGGCGTATTTTATCGTAGTCAGGTGGTGAAAATGGTTTAACAAAAACCATAATCTTTGAATGTTGTGGATTATTTTTACTTGACAAGTCTACTAAGGCCGAACATAGGGACACATGCTACTCAATCTATTTATCATATTTCGATCAATTAAGAGCATGTGTGAATTATTTCTCAATTACAGGTTTCCATGCAGAAATGTAGGATGCATTACGGTCTTCATGCAGATTACAATGCAATAAAGTGATGCATGCATTTTTTAGTTATTTTTCAATGCAAATGTAGGAGTGTGCATGATAAAAATGCAAGGTTAAATGTATGCAATTGACTATTGTAAATATACCTTAAAAAGATCACTTAATTGAGCAACATATTATGAATTGAAATCAGAGTCATTTTGAGCACATAAATATGAGCAATCATCTATTCAAAGCACACATATAGAGCAAGAATATCATCTAACATTAAAAATTCATCATATTCAAAATGGTATCAGATGAGAAAATTAAATATGCCATGAAGTAGAGAATGAAGCAAGGAACAAAACGACACTAAAATCATGCAAATCGAACCTACGATGCTCAAGTTATGCTAAAAACAATATAGGGGCATAAATGTAATAAAAATGCAAGAAATAAAAGGATAAATATTACAAATAGGTCCCTGGAGGGACCTATTTACAATTTCTAAAAATTAACTGGGCCCTTCTATAAAATTTCCATACGCACGGGGGTATTTTTGTAATTTTTAAAAGTTCCGAGGGTCTCCCTGTAAAATACCCATACACACACATGAGGCACGCGCCTGGGGACCAATATGCAAATAGCAAAACTTCTAGGGTCTTTATTGCAATCTACCCAAGCCCTCACGTGCCAAGCACGCGAGGGGCTAGGCTCGGGAGGTGCCGTCGGTTCGGGAACACGTGGCTGGCTTGAATGGATCGTCAAGAGGCTCGGGGACTTCGAGGCTGCTGGTTCTGTACTAGGCTCAGCATGATATGTGTCAACATCCAGACCGTCCAATTGAAAGGATCGGGCGGTACCTGTACATCTTCATCCATCGCGAGTCACTGGAGAAGGCGGGACTCCGGTGAGCCATGTGAAGCTCCACCATGCTCCACGAGGCCCTCTGAAGGTCGAAGAAGAAAGTTAGGGTCCTCGCGAGGGAATTGGTGGCACGATGGTCCTTCGGGAGCAAATGGATCGGCTGATCGATTAAGAGCCGCTGGTAGCGGAGCTTGAGGTCAGAGATGATGTGCGAGCTCCGACCATTGAAGAGGCGGGTACCAACAAGTGTTAGCATATAGCCGAGGCGTGCGAGTGTGTGAAGTGCAAGTGCGATGGGTGAAATGGGAGCCGGGCAGAGGCGAAGAAGGTGGTGTCTCTGGGAGGTCCTCCGCCGTGATGACGGAGGCACTGAATTGGGCAGCGGAGGGGTTCTGGAGGGAGGAGAAGGTGGCGCGAAGATCGTTGGTGGTTGGTGAAGATATGAAAGTGGTTAGGTGATGATGGAGTGTAGTGTCGAAGGCAGAACAATTCCAAGAAAAAGTAACCAGAAGATGGAGAGGAGTAGCTCCCCGGAGAGGAGAAAATTGCAACGGTGGCGGCTTGGGTTGAGCTCCATTGGAGCTCGGGTCATCGCTCTGACTTGGACAGCCGCACCAAGGAGCTCAGCTACCGCCTGAGAGGCGGAGCTAACATGGCGGGTGGGCCATGGATCACACCGGAGGAACAGGGTCGTCGTCGCTTCGACACCGCCCTTCGCTATCACCGGGGGGCGGAGGGAGCTGGGTCACAGCCCTTGTAGATGGTGGATCAAGATCTTGGGCGGTGGAGCAACGTCTTTTATAGGAGGGGGGTGGTCGTCAGTTATGTGGTGACGGGGGAGGGTTTGAAGGAGGAGTGAAGGCGGGAGATTAATGGAGGTGGAGTAAAGGGTGCCCCGCGAGGTTAGGCGTGGTAACGACTATAAGGAGGAGTTGTTAGGGAGCGAAGAGAAGGTCAGAGACGGTGGCCAAAAATGGAAGGGGGAAAAGGGGCAGCGAGGCGGAGACCATTATGCAAGGTGGAAGACGACGCGGTGGCCGTTCGATCATGTGATCCTACGGTCCAGATGGCGGGGCTAGCGAATGCCTTAGATCAGATCATATGATCTGATCTAACAGTGAGGGAAAAGGCAGGAGCAAGTGGTTCAGATAGAGGCGGGGCAAAATTAGACGATTGGAAATAAAAGGGTGATGTAGCGCGTTGAGGGCTTTAGAATGGAAGCCTGATCGTGTGGCTAAGGTTGAGGTGGGCAATAGCGGCTAGGATTTCATCTGGATGGTGATCGAGCGGTTGATGATGAGGAGGCAATCAAAGGTGGAGATGGCGATGGGTGAAGGAGATCCAGTGGCTTGGGGGACGCCGGGTGGCGGAAGGAGAAGGCAGCCACGTGGGCGGCCCAGAGGGCGCCACGTGGCTGCACTAGAAAATTCGAAAATGTGAAAAACAAAGAAAAATATGAAAGAAATAGTTAGAGGAAAAATTAGGAAAAAGTCAAAACATGAAAGTTGTTCGTCTCGATGAGATCTACAAGTTTTATGTTGGATGAAAAGCCAAAAGAGGTCATTTATACAAAAAGTAATTTTTGGGGTATTTTTAAGGGGTTAAAACACTGAATTTTGGGTTCTGAATTGCTTTTGTATTTTTTAGTCTTTTAAGGGTTAGGAACTTATACACAATTAATCCACCTAATTTTTAGGAGTTTTTGATGAGAAAATAATTACAAAAAAATAATAGTAATTAAATACAATTAATTATAGGTTAAGAATATATAATATAATACAAGATAAAATGAATGAATTAATAGTGGATTTTATTTGTTTAATTAAGCTAGGGGTTTAATTAATGAATTTTAGCATGATGAATACGAGATTCGTTGTATCCTATACTTAAACCATGCTCATCCTCGAGCATCTAAAGAATGAAGGAGTCGGATTAATTCCTGAAAGTGCAAGTGAAGATTTCAAGGCTTAATCTTTCGAAGACCCTCAATTTAAGTGATCATAAAATTCTGAGCTTATCCGTGCTTTAGTAAGAAGGAATCCAACTTCTATAATTATCAGACTCTCTTTTTGTACATATAATATACAGATATGAAATTAAGTGAGTTTTGAGTATTTTATTTTTATTTGTAATTTTGATTTTATTATTTTATTCTCTTCTTTTGTGTATTTATAGCTTATTTTTATACATATAAATATATTTTTATTATATTTTTCTGATGTGATATATACACTTAAATAAATAAGTATATATAATGTATAAGTATAGTTGTTGTATATCCACCTATGTATTTAGTGTACATATTTTATTTTAATATTTTCTTGATGGTTTTATTCTAGTTTTAATATGTACATATGTTATAAATAATATTTACAAAATTATAAAATATAAAATTATAAAAATAATAAAGAATAAATAAAATGATTATTTTCTTCAAGTATATTGTACAATAGAGGTCCAAAATCTAACTTTCACATACTAACTCCAAAAAGTATGAAATCACCTTCATTAAATAACTTATTAAAAGTTATATACAATTAAAGGTGATTTTGATACATTTTAAGATTTTATTTGAGAGATATGGGTCTGGAAAGTTGAGATTTTATAATCTTATTTTGTCTATAAAAAGTACATTGTATATTATTTTTGTATGAAATAAAATTTATACTTTTCTATATGCTTTTCAATAGAATTTACATGCACAAAGTTATTTTATTTGAGGTGTAAATAAAGAGTAAAATAGGTCCTAAAAAACAATTATTGGCATATTTTTTAGAGTGATCCGACTGTGGTTTTTTTACAATCAGTTGCCCTATTTCCTCCTACTTTATTCCTTGTCGACTACGTCATCATGATGACTGAGTCTCGGGGGGCTAGGGTCACTTCAATGTCCTTGACACTTCGCTCTTTTCCTTTTCTTTCCTTTATTCTTTTAGTTTGGCGATAAATACAATAAATGTATAATATTCTATACAATATTTTGTACAAATTAATGAATGTTTATTTTGACAAATTAATGATATATTCATGCACTTAGGTAGGGTATAAAGGTCAAAATGAAAGAATAAAGGTGATGAAATGGAGATTCATCAAATGTTAATACCCTACGAAGGTACGACACATGTGATTTGCAAAAAAATAGGGGTATTTTTATAGTTTGCATAGTACTAGAGGGACTCAAATGTAAAACTCTCTAAAAAACAACATAATTATTTTTTGAAACAGAATCACATAATATAAAACATGCCGTTGGCTGACAAAAACAAATAAAATAAAATGCGATGCTGATTTGTAAAAAAATCATATACTGAGTGGTATCATCATTCAATTTATCAAGAATCTTCATATATTTTAATTGATCACGTTCATCATTTTTTTTCTTATGTTTCGCTAAGGGCAACATAAAGACATAAATATATGCACGCATACCTACATACGTACGTCCAAACATACGTACCTACGTGCATACATGCATATATATTATGTACCTACACATATACCTATGCAAATATGTGTATACGTACATACCTTCATACCCACATGCACGCACTTACCTTCCTATGTACGTGTGTATGTGCGTACACACATGCAGTCACACAGTATAGTGGGTACATGCCCCCTTAATAATTGGAGGAAAAATATACTGTCTTATATTGAACGTGATTGCAGCTTGATGGATAATAGCGACCGGGGGTAAGGGAATACGTATTATTGGTTATCATTTTCAGTACATTATCTCATCCCTATTTGTAAACAATTTTGTGAGGAAAAATATTAATAGCTATAATAATGAAAACCGTCTTTAACTTAGCAAGTGTAGCAGTCAGTGGTTTGGTTGAACAACCACTTCATGTCGACTACAACACAATAGAGTAGCGATAAGAATGACCACCTACAAGTTATGGTGCTTGACTACAGAGTAAGTCAACCATTTATCTTTATGTAGTCACTTCTTTGACGACGACGACGATAATCTTTGAGTATTCAATTTACGCTCCATAAATCTAAATTAGTTGGGTGATTGTATTTTATTAGGAACTTCCTGTCTCATTGATAGTTAAAATGATTTGCAGTAAGTGTTCAATATATTGGCATTTGCGATTGATTGTTATTTGTTAAACACTATCTCAATATTCATGCTAAAATTATCCAAATAATACCTAAATTTTGCGATGAACCAAATAATATCCAAATTTCTCAATGAAATGTTTGCAACATAGGATCACCCATCTGATACGGATGTATGCGATGGATGCATCCATCTCTCATAGACTCGATGAATCAGTCAGTTGTGGACAATGTAGGTAATATCGGTATCGGTATCGTGTCGATACGATATATCGTCCATATATCGACGCCATATCACCGATATCAGACGAATTTTGTGAAGAAAATAACCTTGAAAGGGCAAATATATATATCGATCATATTAATGATATATCGATCATCTATCAATACCAAATATATCGCCGATATATCGTGATATGGTTTACTATGATTTTGGGAGGGTATCTTATTGATATTTATTACAATGAACTATGATCTATGTTTTGTGATGTTAGCCAACGTCACCTATGTTACTCGTTGATTGAATAGGAAGTATCTAAAGATGTCAATTATCATAGTCACGTATAATCATTAACCAGAGTCAATTCCTAAACAATATATTTTGAAGCTTATATAATCATACTTAACAATGTAGCTACCCTTGTTATTTATATTGGTTGTTCTCTCACGCTATCCTTCTAAATTTTATCCTTTAAACCGAACATAAATGGAGGATAAGACTCGGTATTTCTCGTCCTCTCTTATGTACCAAGAGAACAAGTAATTAGTTGTTGAGGGAAGGGTTGTGGAAGAGCAATAATCGGGATTGGAGGGGCTAAAATGTCAATATTTTAAAAAAAACTAATATATTTTTGGGTTTTTATCAGTTGTGCCCCTTTGAGATATTGCAATATCAGTTATGCCCCTCTCTTTTTTAGAATATCAGTTGTGCCCCTAACTTCTTGTAAAATTCATAGTTCTGCCCTTTTATAATATCAGTTATGCCCATACTTTACCTTAAGAGAAGGGCATAAAAGGGCAAAATTGTGAATTTCGCAAGAAGGTAGGGGTACAATTGATATTCTAAAAAAGGGAGGGGCATAACTGATATTGCAATATCTCAAAGGGGCACAAATGATAAAAATCCTATATTTTTATTGCTCTTCCCTCAGTTGCCATTTTTTAGATATAATGATCACCTTATCTTTTATTGAAATTCTGGAACTTAACCTTCTAAATATAAAGGATTTTTATCATTTTTGCCCTTCTTAACTTACACAATATCAATTATGTCCCTCTCCTTTTTCGTAATATCAATTGTGTCCTCGACCTTTTTATAAAATCCACAGCTCTGGCCTTAAAGTAGGGGCATAACTGATATACAAAAGAGCATAACTTTGAATTTTGTAAGAAGTCAGGAGCACAAATGATATTAAAAAGAGAGAGAGAGACGTAAAGTTAAGAAAGACACAAATGATAAAAACCCAAATATTAAAAGTACTATAGAAGTCAGTTAAGAGCTATAAGTTCCATTTTAACGTTGAACACCGTACATATATAACAAGTCCTATTTGTAGCCGTTATGTCAGTCCAAACAATAAGGGCCTGTTTGGTTACTAGGTTGGACTGGGTTGGGTTGGGGTATCCTCCTGTGAATAGTAGCTGTTTGGAGGGTTGGGATGGTTTGAATGATAATTTTGATGTGATGTGACATTGATTATGTGTTATATTAACTTTTTTAATGATTATAATATGTTTTTTATGTTAATAAGTGTATTTGAACAAGGTTAAAGACCATTATACCAAAAAAATTGTATCATCAATACAAGTAATCCCAACTCAGGAATGCAGGGTTGGAGCCAAGGGTATGCTAGGGTACCAGGGTTGGAGCCAGCAGGTACGATATCTACATATGTTATAAAGACCAAAGTAAACTTAGCAGCCGTGAGGTGAAGCTATCCACATGCATATAAGCAAATATGACTGATGCGGATCATGAGAAGGCATGGCACCATCCTGGCATTTGCCCACTGTGAGGAGATATGTGATATGACATCTGCTAAATATAAAATTCTGCACACTGGTGAAACACTTGCATCATTTCTATTTGTGCAGCTGAGCGGAAACGATGAAGTATGCAATAGGTCATCGCCAGCACCATCATTGAGGAACTTTGGGAAAGTGGTGCAACAAGGGAGATGGTTGCCCCTGCGGCAGAAATCTATTTCAGAGCCAAACATGCAATATTTAAGGAAGATGGGTAAAGAAACCTAGCAAACAGTAATAGGCATGGAACTGTTTCACAGGGTCGCACCACAAACAGTAAGCCCTATAAAACCTAGCAAGCAACTTGCACCAGGCGTAGAAGGGAGCAACAGAATCTTTCGACTGAGTGTTGGAAATATATCACAGATAAAAAACCTGATAGAGGTCAACATATTCATGCAACAAATTTAAAACTGTACCCATCGACTCAATGGCATTAAACGCCTCATGTTATATCAGTTCCAACAACAGTGAACTCTGCCTGCTGAAAACCCCCTTTTTTAGTGCAATTGGAGTTGACCTTTCAATTGCATCTGCAAAACAAACAAGTGGAAGGTCCCCTTAATTCCTCTACTCCACGAAGAACATTGTTTATAATCATGAAGAATGTGACCTTGGAAGAACCTCACTTTTCAAGATGTGTTCTTTAATCAAAGTTGCAGATTATAAGTGATCATATAAGAATCAAACACAAGTCTATGATCCTATCTTAGCAACTAATTCTGCTCTTACCGATTTCTACTTCGACATCATACGATTGACTAAATTGTATGGGATGCTAAGTATGCACACTTAACCAATTACCGAGATCAGACCCAGAGCAAGAAAGAAATGAACAAATTCTTACACCAGCAGAAACCCGAGCAGGCTAGCTCAAGCTCCGATCTCCAGTGCTCAATACAGCCTCAGAACACTCCTTGGGATGTGATTCGAGTCGTTGATCCTCGCGGCCCCGACACCGCCCCACTGACTGTTCCTCATTGGTGTCAAATAGAATCTCAGCATCCCATTATCGATCCGTCCTGGAGAGTACCTGGCACTCCGGTTCCTCTCCAATATAGAGTCCTCCCTCCGCTTCCTCCTGTGCCCATCTGTATCCGGTCCACTCCTCCTCCCACCCCCCAGCATGCCGATGCCACTGAATGAATGCCTCCCACTCATGTTACAGGTGCTTCTGAACGCTCCGGTGTCGCAGCTATTTCTCCTTGCATCAGTCCACGACTCCGACATCGACTTCTCCACAGCAGTCCTGTGTCCACGCTTCTGTATCAACCCCCAGAGGGTCCACGCCTTGCTCCACCTTCGTGGCTTCTTCGGAGGGAGCTCCATGTTAGAATTCTCCTTGTAATCGAAGCTTTCCGCACAGTCATATTTCGAAACCTTCGCATTGGAGACACAAGTGAATTCTTCATGCTCCGCTACAGTGGGCGGTTTTCTCACTGATACTGACCTATCCATACTCCGCCTCCTGCGAGCATCAGAGTAGTACTCTCTTGTCTGCAAATTCCCACCAGGGATGCTGTGATCTTCCTCAACCGGGATTAGCCCGTCTGACCTCTGCACGACCGCAGTGCGATCATCCTCTACGAAAGAGAGCATTGGTGGCATCCGTGAGAATACTGAGCGGCTGTGGAGGTAGCCGTCCCACGAGGCACGGGGCTCGTCGATGGAATAGCGTGGGTCATCGAATGACAAACGGCTGGCGTCGAGGGAGAACCTGGGGTCAGTTTCGCAGGATCGCCGCCCTAAGGCATCCTCGGCGACCTCGGACTGGGTTTCCCGGAGCCTCCCGACGGCGGGCTTGCCGGAAGCATGGGTCTTGGAGCTCTGTTTCTTGAGCTTCTGCTTGCTCCTCCAGCTCCTAAGCTTTCTTCTGAAGACGGAGGCGGCGAGCCAGAAGCTTCCTGCGATCTCCCTGACGGGTCGTCTCGCCTGGGCGTCGAGATCTATATGCTCCTTCATGGGTCGAACATTTTCTTCGCGTTGTTGGTTTGTGGGTACCTCGTGGGACTGCTCCTCCTTCTCATCAAAACGTTGGAAGAGGGAGGAGAGGTTGTTGCGGGCGCGGACGTCGCAGGAGCGGCGCTGGGGCTCGAAGTTGGGAGGTGGGTCGCGGCCGAAGGAGAAGGACTTGCAGCGTCTGAGGAGGGCGGAGGAGGGTTTGGAGGAAGGGCGCAGGTCGAGGCCGGCGAGGCGCTCGCGGAGGCAGGAGGTGCAGAATCCCGTGAAGGGCAGGTCCGGGTGGAGTGGGCAGCAGGTGGGGCGCGGGAGGGGAGGGGGTGGAGGTGGGTGCTGCTGGTGGAGTGTGCTGCTCATGGGAGAAGCAATGGATACAGTGTGCTTGCTCTGCTGTTGTGACGGACGGGTCAATTGCTTTGCTGTTGTGACGGACGGGTCAAGATAGCGGTGGCTATGCGGGTGGTAGGGAGGCCATTAATGCTGCTTGGTGGTGGCTTATTTCTGGATCCCTTTCGGGCGGGGGTCTCTGTGACGGGAACAAGGAGATGCCAAGGAAGAGAGAGTAAAGTGAAGGGACGGAGGGGTGATGGAAGATGGAGAACGTCTTATGTTTGTGAACAGGAAGGGGTGGGTGAGGAAGGAAAGGAGTGAAAAGAAAGGGGGAGAAGAAGAGAGGGGATGCCGATGGGGGAAAGAGTAAAGGGGAAGGGAAAAGTGAAAGTAATCGGAGCCCCGCTCTCATCTCTACGCATTTGCTATGCCCTCCATGAAAATGTTTCTATACGGATTCGAATATAAGAGGTTGTTTGACTCAACCCAAACAACCCATCCAAATCACTGTAGAGATCCGTTTGGTAATAGGAAGTAACTCGATTTATCCCTCTCTATTTTTGTGTCGGAATTACATTACAAATTATAGTGACATGACATTCCTTATTCCAGTACTCTCCGACCTCCATAACCATCCCAAACAACTATTATTCACATCAGATACCCCAACCAACAAATCACAGTAACCTAACAGACCCAGGATTTAGTCTCCCACCTAGGGTATTCTCCCATCTAGGATTGGATGCTATTTGGCTCAAGCCACCCAAGCCACTACAAAAGGTCTAAATGGATTGGGTTATTTGGGTTTTGGGTTGGATTTGACCCAATTTGTTATATTTATTTGGTTTATGTGTTGATTAATGGGTCTGATGTAATGCACCTAATCCATCCAAAAAATCGAATTGGAAGTTGGGCTAACCCCTGAAACGCTCATACAAAAAAGTTAAAAAAACCTTGTTATACATTGGATCCCTTCCCGCCGTAAGCTATATGCACCCAAGCCACCGGACTCACATACTACATGGTGACTTGAGTCTCTTGATTTCGATCATTTGAATTTGGAATCCCCTCCAGCTTCAAGCTTCTAGTTGCAAGCTGCAACCCTACCCATGGAGGCCTAAGTACTAGGGAGGGTACTCGTCCGCCTATGATTTACAACATTTGCCATATAGAGAACAGAGAGTATTACCCATGAGGTGCTCTTCTTGCTCTCATCGATTCCGTGCTCTTGAAGTTTGTATTGCTTGTTGCAGTCACTTGCCCAAGAGGGAGAGGAAAGGGAAAAAGAAAGAGTAAAGGGTGATGTAACTCATATACACTTGGAGGTAAATCTTCATTGCTTCTAGTCTACTTTTGATAACATTTTGTCTTTTTGTATAGGGTTTTTGTTGGATTTTCTTGCCATCTTTATTAATCAACATATTGTGATGAATATAAATACAAAACTTGATTTATGTATCTTTGTGTATAGGATTTTTGTATGAGGTTTCTCGTTTCCCAATTCGTTTTTTCAAAGTTTGTTTTGACCCAATCCGATCGACCCAAACCCAAGACCTAAATAGCCTCACCCGATTTAGTTTGGTTGGGTCATGGGTGGCCACTTTCTTAATCCGAATTATATTGACCCAAACTGACCAAATGCCCACCCCTACTCCCACCCTCATGTGTATGACTATTTCCTTCGATGGTTATCGGGTGCCACTCTCTCACCTCTCCGTGCGGCAATTTGAGCGAACCTTATTCTCCTCCTCCTTCCCCCCACGTAATTTCCCCGCGTGATGGCTTCTCTACTAGGCCCCTCCATTCATGCTTTCTCGTGGTCTCTCTATTGTGGATTCTGCTTTTGCAGGTGGTCCTTGCACAATCATGACGTCCGAATCTTGACTTGGAGCATCTTACCATACCTTCAATGGAGTAGGTGGAGGTAGACATCACCTATTTATTCCCTCCGGAGGGCTTTGGTGAGCTGGTGTCCTTGAGAAGGTTTGTGTTGTCTTCTCCATAACGTCAGACATGGAATCTAGGTTTTCTGTGAGTGGAAAAAACCCTTATAAACGATCCCTTAGGTTGGCCTTCACCTGCACCTCACACACACTTGCTCAACTCTTTCTGATTTATTATTGCTCCACATTTCTTCCTCTTCGTGGGCTTACTGGGTTGCATGGTAAACTTGCAAAATGTGTTCCTTCAAGATCTATTTCGGGGAGCCATGCTTATTTTATTTCAATTTAATCTGGTGCCTTGATTTTGATGATTTATTAGTTGCATGTTAGGGTTGTTGTACTTTCTTCATGTTTTGGACTTCCTTCGTTACTTCAATCCATATGAGCAGCTTTGAGATTTAACCCCATGATATGTTTGTAATTTATATCTGAGTTTCGTTTTTTATTCTTGGGATTGATCAGTTGAATGTTAGTTTGAGCATAGATTTTACCCCCCGATGTGTTCTCGCGATTGATCAATCCTTATGTTCATGCTCTGTTGTTCGTTTAGTGGTTTGATGTTGTATTAATGTTCTATCCGACATGATATCAATGTTATGCTGGATCAAAGCTATTTTGATATAATGTTGATGTTCTATCATACCTGATTAATGCTCTGTTGTTGGATTAGTGCTTTATTGCTGGATTGAAGTTGTACCATACCTATTGAGATCTTTGCTGCTTAGATTTTTGCTTAATCCGTGCATGTTTGTTTGAGCATAGATTTAACCCTTTGATGCGTTTTTGTGATTGATCAATCCATATGATCATGCTTTGTTGTTGGATTAGTACTTTGTTATTGGATTAATGTTCTATCATACCTGAAGTTAATGTTCTGTTAGATAAAAGTTATGTTAGTATAATTTAATGTTCTATCATACCTGTTGTTGCTGATGGATTATTGCTTTCTTATTAGATTAATATTCTATCATACATGATTAATGCTCCGTTGTTGGATTAATGCTTTGTTTGTTGGATTGAGGTTGTATCATACATGCTAATATGTTTGTTGCTTAGATTTTTGCTCAATCCATGTTTTCTTCAAGCAATATTTAGGCCTCCAATATGCATTTTTCAGTTGCAAATCTAAGGCTATGATCTGTATAGATGTTTTCTTTATCTATCCTAATTAACTTGGGTATGATCTCCCACAACATAGTGTCCTTAAAATTCACCCCTACCATATGATTAATTGAAATCTTATGTTCTACTTACACAAGTTTCAATGGATTTTTTTGATTGCACCTCTAATATATGATTCATTGGATTTGTATCTCTTATTCATAATACATGATTCATTGGAGTTTTTCAGCTAATATGTTTAAGATTGTTTCTGGTCAGACTTATGCTTGATGATCTGTAGTAATAATTTACAGATGGTTTCATGCTTTCCTATTGTAGTAAGGTTTTCATGATATTTTACTGTTATGTTGGATTAATGTTCTATTAAACATCATATTATTGATCCACTAGATTCATGCTCTACTGTGGGATTCATGTCCTTTCATTGGATTTATGCTTCGTTGCTGGATTAATGTTCTATTATACATTATGTTAAATATGTCAATAAGGCTGCTCATGTTTCTAGAGGGGATCATTAGAAGGTTAGATACCTTGTGTCAATGGGATCCATGCAGGTTTTAGGATTGACTAAGATGTATAGGCCTACGGGTTATTGAGCTTGGGAATGCTATACAGTATCGACTCTCAATAACTTCATTGACAGTTGTCCACATTCTTACTAGATGAACATGGGAGGTGCAAGTTCTTTTTGTGTTCACATTGCAGAAGAAGAATCAGTTGAGCTGTGGGTAAAGTGAACATCTTCTGCATCTCTTCAAGCACCACTTCAACATAGGGGACTAGGTCAGAGGCTCCTTCATAACCCCGACATGGCAGAACATTATCGCCTACTTCAACATGCAAGCTGGGATAAATTGGGACAAGCTGAAGCTGAACAACCAGAGGAAGTCAATAAATAATGACTATGCTGCCTTCATTCACCTAATAACCAAGAGCGGTTGGTGTTGGGATCTGGTATTCTGCACGGTTGTCGCTCCCGATGAGTCGGCTTGACTGACGGTACGTATTTAGTAGGTGCAAACGTTATGTTTCATGTTAGATTTATTGTATCCAACTAAGGCCTACAAGCCATACCAAAGGAAGAAATTCCCTCATTATGAACTGGAAGTTGTCATGGTTGGGGAGTACACTGCTCGAGGGACGTACGCCTTCTCCTAGCAAACAACACCACTGGTATCGTTCGCGGCCTTCTTTGAGGAAGATGCAGCTACGCAACATGCATTCTAAGACGAGCTCTAGGGCAAACCATGCACATCCAAGGTGCTTGAACCTGTCCATGATGGGGGCAAATGACCCAGTCACCACGAAAGAGGAGATGGAGAGAATTTGGAGGTCAGTCGTCGGTGACTAAGCACTCCATAAGCGATGGTGTCCCCCCCCGACCTCGCAAGTTGCTATAGAGGATGTGGTACGACATACTGAGCAGATGCTGGAGCAACAATGAGAGCAAATCAGGGCCTCAACCCTGAAGAACCCATACGAAGGTGTAGAGGAGATCACCGATGAGTAGGAGGCGTTGTTACCATGCATCCCGTACGAGGTGCAGATCAAGCTATCCCATAGCATGTGTGACCCCTACTAGAGGATCATCTTTAACAAAGCCAAGTCTATCCTGGCTAAGCCTGCTGCTTGGGTAGAAGTCCAGCTGAAGAAGCCATAATGCCCTTTCTCGCTATCTTATCATACATAATTACTATTTCATTTAGTTATATATTGTAAACTAATCGGCCGCATGGACACTGCTACGTAGGTCTATCTTTGATAACTCTGCTAGGCATTTTTATATAATTTTTTAACCATGTACTGAGTTTTATTTGATCCTTGAAAACTATCTTGATCATATTATATTCCATATTATGATCCTGTAAATTCTATGCTTGTGTTGTAAAATAAAGATATAATTTGTTGTAGGAAATGGATGGCATGATGGCCATATGTGCGATGAGATACAATCCTCTACGTGGGGGTAGGGTGGGAGGGCTTAACGGCCAAAATGAATATGTAGAGGAGATTCTAGATGAGTGGAGTTTCTGTGTGCCCTAGGGCCGTAAGTTTCTTGTGGATTGCATGCGCAAACACATACACCTTACTGGAACCCTACATCATATACTGTGCAACATCAATGCTTTTTTTCTTTTCAAAGACAGTGTGGATATAAAGTCAAGGCATCAAAGTTGAGACCGACGCTTGAGTCCTTAGTGACAAAGAAGGTGTTCCTGGACAACTTAATAAACAAGATAGAATTTTCTGAAGAATTCCATGTGGAGTAGCTGGAGGAAATAGAACGACAAATGCGAGAGAAGGAGAGATTGATCGTGCACTTGACAAGCAGATAAACTTTGGTGCATGATCCAATTGACGACCCTATGTGTGATAAGCATGTGATGATGCAAACCATTATGTATATTCAACTTTGTATTATTTACATGGAATTTGAATTTATAAAAAAATTTATCCAATGTTCGAGTATGTAAATGAGATTGTGGTATAACCTTTAATAACTCGAACTAATAGCTTTAACTAGCGTACAAATCTTATTACTTATCCTCCTTTTTCCATCTGAACAGAGAATGACACTTAACTACCCTTATTCCTCATTATTGTCATTATTCCTATCTTCACAACCGAATGGGAATAGACCATTGTTCTCCTTATTATCCATCCTTATTCCTGCTTATTCCCAAATCGAACACCACCTAAGTATGATCATATCCTTATCTATTTTAAAATACGAATGCAAATACATATATTTATGAATAGGAAAAATGTGTTACCATATTCTTAAAAATGAATACAAATATAAAATGAATACAAATCAGATACGAATAATAGCAGAAATATTTAATAGATTAGCTAAAATATACATGTTTAAGATGATTTACACATAAAATAGACATACCAAATATATTTATTCCATAAGAATTATATCAACAATGGTGAATGCAATCACAAGTTGTTATTACACAGTTCAGATAAATCTATGATTGTATTTATATATTAAAATTGATATACAAATACGAATGCAAATATTAGTGAATGTCAAAGTGATATCCATAGTCACATCCACTTTAAAATTAATACGAATGTCAAAATATGGATAAAACGAATACGATAATGGATTAGATACAAATATATTCATATCTATTTTCATCCCTAATGTCCGTGTCTCTAATGAACTCTGACTCCTAGCGCTTTCCCCTACTAAGAACTCTCTCTCACAACTAATATGCCCTCCTCTCTCTCTATTTTGAGAAAAAAATATTGTCACTCATTTTGAGAGAGAAATATTTTGACAATCTTCCGCTAGGTTTCCAACTCTGATCATTATTATGAGTATGTTAACCTTATTATTCATGAGGAAAGATAATGGCCCAAGCTATTCTTGTTTAAATACTTGATATCTTTCACTTATGTCGAGATAAAGGGATTTTATCACCAAATACGTGGTTATATAGTGATTACATCATCTGTTATATATGTGCCTTCAATTAGGGTTGATTGTCGGGTCGGGCGGGTGATGAATCCACATTTCATCATCTTTATTCTATCATTTTGGCACCAAAAACCCTAGCAAATGCCTGTAAATACCCTTAAATAGAGCATCTTAGCATTCATGCATGTGCATCATATTAGTGTATAAAATACTGTAATTAAGGCCAAAATTATAGAATAAATAAAAGAAAAGAAAAAGAATAAAATATTGTAAATATTTTATGACCCGGAACCCCGAGACCTAGGCATCTTGATGAATAGGTTGACAAGGAATAAAGTAGGGGGAGATAAGGTCAGAAATACAGATAAAATACCTCTACATTCTATTCATTCTTTATTCATTTTGGGACCTATTTTCGGTTCCACTTTTTTATACATCAAATAAAGAAACTTTGTACATGAAATTTGTAGATAATTTTATAAAGAAAAATACAAAATTGAGTTCACAGAAAAATAATGTACAGATAAAAAGTTATGGTCTGAATAAAAATCCAGAATCCCAACTTCTCAGACCCGTATCTCACAACTGACAACTCCAAATGCAGCATACTCACCTTTAATTGTATATAGAATAAAATAATCTATCCAATGGTGGTGGTTTCGCATTTGGCAGAGCTACGGTTTGAAAGTTGAGTTTTGGACCCCTATTGTATAAGTGTACTGATTAAAATATTCAATCTATTATTTATTCATTATTTTTGTATTTTTATATTTTTATAATTATTTAAATATTACTTATGAGTTATATGTGCATTAAAATTAGAATAAAAATGGAAAGAAAATACAAAATAAAAATATTTGAATAATAGATACATAGATACAATACCCAGACCCATACCTATACAATACTCATTTATATTTTATTTAATATCAGAAAAATTAAATAAAAATATATTTGTGTAGATAAAAGTATTTCATAATTTCAGAAAATAAGAAATGAAAATAATAAAATAAGATACACAAAATAAAAATCAAATACTTAAATACATAGGTATTATACCTATATAGGGCTAAAAAGGGAACTTATAAAAATATACCTTATAAAATTAATTAAAAATCATAATAAAATACTACATAAAATAACGAATATTTTTTATTAAATAATCATAATTTAATTCGACTGTTTTCTAATTTTAAATGAATTAATAAAACATTTCTTTAGGGTTTTTCCTGGTTGGTCCACGTGGACCAACCAGGAGGCCAGAACTGTTGACCAAGGTCAACAGTCTGACCTACCCTCCCTTAGCTCTGCTACCTCGTTTTCTCCCCACTTTTGCGGATTTTTCGAGGCGTGGACTTTCATCCTTTCGCGAAACCTTCTTCTGCAAATCTCTCCACCTACCATCAAGCTTGCTCGCCATGCGATTACATCGGGCTAAGCATCACTGTGGCGCAAGATTTTTCTTGGTCTTTGGACCCCTGCAACTCAGGGTCAAACCAAATAAGAGAAGCCCCCGACTTTGCGGTTGAATTTTGAACACCTTCGGTCCACCCCTCTTCGTCTCGTTCGTGCTCAGGACACTCCTGGAGGTGACAGCTCCGCCACAGTGCCCTCAGCCAAGGCGACCGAGGTCGGAGGCGTATCCACCATCTCCCGCAACCTCAGCGGTTGAGGTATCTTCTCCCTCTGGCTCCGGCCATCGAGGCAGCCCTATCTCCCCCATTTTCTTAAGCATTCACTTCGCCTTAGCGTAAGGATTAAAAGCCCTATCAAATCTTGAAGTTCCATCGATCATTTCGCCTAATCACCCACCCTCGCCGGAGCGCAACTCTGGCCGCATCACTCCCATCCATTTCGCGCCGCTATTCCACCTCCGCGGGGTCCAGGCAACTTGCCCTGGACCCTCTCATCTTGTTTTGCAGGTCAACGCTCGTGGAATCGCACCTGGGTGCAATTTTGAGCATCGCCGGACCTCGGCCGAGCTCCCCAGCTCCGCCGCCTTCGCCAGCAAGCCTCGGCTGTCGTCGAGGCATTTTGACGCCCCCAGGAGATAGAGAAGGACCAGAGGAGGCTCCAGCCGCATTTTGAAGCCAAGAAGCCCGCCGGAGACGGAGCTTGACCTCGGAGAACCTCGGCTCGCCGGAGTTCATCGCAGTTCTTGCTCCGACCTTCGCCACCGTTGGATCGAGGTGGAGTTCCAGATCGCGCATCGACCGTCAGATCTTCCGAGCCCAGCCACCGTTGGATCTCATTCTGAGATCTAATCTCAGACGTCGAAGCGAAGCGTCATCGGCCGTCCAGATTGCGCCACGTGTTTAAGTGGCCTCTTCATCGTCGTTAGATCGCGCGCCGAGGGTAATTTTGCAAGATACCCCCGCGCATTTTGCATTTATATTTCAGTCTTAAAACTCTTGTCTGCAGTGTAATAGTTTTGTAATATTTGCGAAAACAACCCCGTAGTTTACTTATTTGCGTGTAGGTCCCATGCCACGTCACCTCACGTGACCAGTTCACGTGAGGTATGGGCATTTTGCAAAGGTACCCTCCATCTTTGTCGGATTTCATTTCAATACCAAAACTCCCTCATTCAGTGTTATATTTTTAGAAATATTGCAAGTAAACCCTCAGGTTTTTGGGAAGTTACATTTTAGTCCTGGCCAGGCGCGTGCAAGTCACGCGCCCTGGTGGGAAAACTGCTAGGACACCCAGGCGGGTTTTGTAATTGAATTTTGGTGCTATAAATTGAATATTCAGTTCAAACTTTTGTGGAAATTTGCATGTCTGTCCCTGGATGTTTGAGAAATTGCATGTACACCCCTGCTAGGCCTGATTAATGTTTGGATGCTTGGTGTAATTATTTAAGGCCTCGTTTCAAGTCCAAAAATTCCACAAAAAATAGGGTTAAGCTCCTGGGTACTTGTATTTTGACGCTCTAATTTCAGTTTTTGATTTTATTTTATTTTTATATTTATTAAAAATAAAAAACATGCTTTTTATTTACTGTCTAGCTTAGAAAATGCCAAAAAAATATTAAATCATCTCTAAAAATTCCAAAAAAATTCCCTAGTGTCTATTTTACTATATTCTAGTGTCAGTCCAAAAATCACTAAAAATATCAAAAGAAAAACACTAAAAATTTAAAACACTCTAAAACTTCAAAAAAATCTATAAAATTGTAGAAAACTCCAAAAATAGTAAACTCGGTTCCTGTTTACTCCATATTTTATTCTCTTTATTTGAAAAATTAGTGTGAAAAATTTTGGTTACTGTTTGCTAATTTTAATTTCCATTTTCCTCACAGCCAGCACATTTTCCACTGTTTTCCCTTATTTCAGTATTTAAAAATATCAAAAACACCTTGAAAAATCCCCAAAAATCACAAAAACAGTAAAAAATCCTAAAAATATCAGAAACATTTTATTTCTGAATTTTTGGTTATTTTTGCACATTTTTATAAATATTTTATCTTGTCTTTTATTACATTGGTTTTAAATTCCAATATTGAAAATAAAAAAATATAAAATATAAAATTATAAAAATCAGAAAATTAAAAATCAAAATACAAAATTAAAAATTAAATTAAAATTAAACAAAAGAAATTAATTAAAAATGAAAAACCCACAAAAATTTCATTGTTTGCTTGCTTAGTGTAGACATCACACACACACTCACTTGTGCACATTTGTTTGAATTACCCTGTTTGCTCCCTGTGTTCGAACTCTCTGCATACTTGCCCTTTACATCATTTGTGCAGAGTTAAAAATAAATTTTAACTTCACATCATTTCTAATTTATTGATCTTCAGTGTGGGTTAATTGTTGATTAAATACAGGATTTTGTGTGGTCAAACACCAACTGTTGACTCGCCTTGTGAGTCGATATAACCGTGCTAAATTCTGCGTTTATCAAATGGCGCCGTTGCTGGGGAGCAACAACGAGTAGCTCATATTTTGTTTGCTTGTGTTTGTTGTTTACCATAGCTTCATTTCATCTCTCTTGCACTTTTGATACATATATTGATTGAGCTATTCTGACCATCCTTTCTTGTCTTCTTGCGAGGGACCGCGGAGCGAGGCGGATCGCCTAGGTGACTCGAAGCAACCTTGGGAAGCGGAGCCGGCCTTCTTAGGTCAAGCCGGCAGGAGAGAGCAGGAGGAGTGAGAGAGAGTGGTAGCTTAGCTTGCCTTTTATTTTTGTGAGAGAGTGACCTATTAAATTGTAATAATACAGGTACATTGGACACTTGGACTCTTGGACACTACCAGGCCTAATTTCCGGGTGTTTGTTCACCCGGGGGCTCACCGTGATTTTATCGCGTTTTCTCGCTTGTCATTTTCCGGTTTTGTTTTCCTTTTTCCTTTCTTTTGTGGAATGAGCCCTTAGATTATAGGTCCTGCTTGATTCGATTAGAATAGGTCCAAACACACTAATTACCTTTGCATGTTCCTATAGATCGTTGTTGGACTTAGACTAATTAAATAGTTAGCTAGTCGCTTTCGATCCAAGCGCCGCGAGCTCATTCCCGAACAAGCGCTTTCTCCTAACTCAAATGTGTTGAGCAGAGGAGGGGTGAGCCTAGACCGGACACTCGGATTGGGAGTTAGTGGCTAGCTTGTGGTTCTTCACGCTAGCAGTTGCCTATTCTAGGACGATTTCCGCTTTGCATATCGCCATATAACATAGGTTTACAAATTCTGCTTTGCATCCCGCATGGAGAGAGCTGGGATTCACTGTAAGTCTTCTTACTTTGCATGCATCATTTAGGCACAAAGGTGAGATTTCCACCTTGGTGTCGACTTGCACGGCTTTTCCGGCTCTATTCTCCCTCTGTTTTTGGAACAAAGTAGGATCAAGAAAATACAAAAACCATTAGGCACTTGTTTGAATTCACTCGAAAGAAGCGATAACACCAAAAAAATTAAAAAAAGGGACTGCTAAGAAAACTTGACCAAAAATAAAATCGGTAATTGGATTCATTGCTTGGGGAGAGTAACACCCTCACTTGTATTCAGGTTGCATGGGAAGGTCTCCTTCCAAGTGAGGTGAGCGCTTCGTAAGGATTAGAGCCAAAAATCCAACTTGTGGCTGCCTTGTGTATCGCCTGGATTTCTGAAGTATTGGCGCTACTATCGTACGTAGTCGAGTAGGACTTGGTCGCCATTGGTGACTCACTATTGTGTGAGCGCCGACCTTGTCCGAAGTACCAAGCTTAGGCCACGCCTTCACGGGTGTGTCTGTCTCACCGGCTGCGTCCGAGTAGGATCTTGCACGCTCACGGGTGATTCCGTTGCGAGCGAGGTCCGAAGTATCGGTTTCGCCTATCGGCTTCCTCCCTCTATTTCTTTGGCTGAGTAGGGATCCAGGAAGGGTTACAAGGACCTCAAAAAGCGCAAGTTACAGGTTACACAGGAGGAGGACAAGTATGGGGACACTTTCTCGGCAGTACTTTCTCTCCTTTAGGCGTAGCGTTCTAAGGACTCGTGAAAAGATAACTTCCTGAATCAAGATAAAATTGACAAGATAAAAGCCGAACCTTCACGGCTTCACGTGTTGAGTTGGTGAACTCACCACTACTTTGTGTTTGATTGCTAGATTTGTTTAGGTCAAGATAAAAAATAACAACACAATTGTGCACTATTTTGTTGCATCTCATTCTTCTTCTTCTCTTGCATTTTCCCTGCTCTTCCCAAATAATCAAGATGATGGGACGGAGATCTCTTAGGCCGACCTTGTCGGCACCGCTATCCAGCACTCCTCCTCATTCATCTAAGAACACCTCGGAGAGTCCGCTCTCCGAATCCGAGTTTACATCCACCCTGTTCCCCCTCGACCACCTTTCCCATTCTCCTTCTCTCAGTCCAATTGTTTCAGAATTCAGTGCATCACAGAGTTCAGCTCATTCAACAGCACCTGAGATGGCCTCTTTTGCTTTTTCAGAAAATCCAGTGATGGCAGACAGAGGCGAGCACCTAGATGACCATGATCACCCTCCGTTCATAATTGATCAGGTGGCCATCAGCAACTCCTTGTTAGCATCCCTGGAGACCATGCAGAGACAGATCCGTGACCAGGGAACATTCATGGGTGATCTGATGAGAGAGATAGCACAGATGAGAGAGAACCGACCTGGGGGCGGTGGTGGTGGAGGTGGAGGAGGAGGAGGACCTGATGCAGGAGGAGGCGATCCAGACGCTGAGAGACCGCCACAGACCATTATGAGGGAGTTGCACAACCCAGCTGCATCCCTCACTCATCGTTGGATCCGACTCCCGCCCATTCACGGAGATTTCGAGCTTCGGCTCCACACTATCCAGCTTCTACCCAAGTTCCATGGGTTGCCGACCGAAGAGCCGCACCTCCACCTCCAGGAATTCGAGATGATATGCAGCACCATCCATGATCGGTTGATGACCGAGGACACCATAAAGATGATCGCCTTTCCATTCTCTTTGGTTGACAGAGCCGCATATTGGCTCAAACACCTTGGACGATTCGTCGACACATGGGCAGAGCTCCGGACCGCGTACCTGAAGAAGTACTACCCTCTCGGCCGGACCAACGCAACTAGAGCCATGATCAGTAACTTCGTCATGATCCCAAATGAACAATTCCATGAAGCATGGGATCGATTCAGAGAGCTCATCGATCGGTGTCCACATCATGACATCTCCAAGCCCAATCTCGTGCAGAGTTTCTTCTGTGGGCTGACACCGGAGCTGCAGGGGCTTGTCAACGCCTCTTGCGGTGGATCTTATTTTTCCAAGGGTGAAGATGACGTCTGGGCCATCTACGAGGGAATGGCAGAAAATTCTACAGTAATGGCCCAAGCCTGAGTCTACACACAGCAGAAGCCCCCACAAGGAGCGGGATCATTCCAGAGGATCGCCCGCATCGATGCCGGTCCCAACACAGTGTCAGCTGCCGCAGCCCAAGCTGAATCAGCCGCAACCGACATGGGCATCATTAGTGAGAAGCTGGACCGCCTCGAGATCCTCGAGAAGAAGCAGATGCAAGGCATGGCCCAGATGGACCAGATTGCCAAGACCATGAGTGATCTGAAGAAGCAGATCTTGTGCGTCCAGGAGGCACAAACTCAGTCCCAACAGCCTCCCAGATCACGTGCTGATCCGAGCAGTAGCAATGCCAACCAGCCCTCTACCTCGTACCGTCAGGTGAACCATATCCAGGCAGAGCCGATTCCATTGTTACCGTACTATCCATCGCAGCCGCCATCTACGGATACTCAGATGGTGGTGTATCAGCCGGAGCAGCCACTGGCCGTTCTTCCTCCACCCTCCTTTGAGCAGGAACCATTGATGGAAGTCAATGGGATTTGGTACGACCGGTACCCTCAGCCCGGGATTCATTGTGATCACCCCGGATTCCGTTGGGGCAACGGTGGCTCCTCCTCCCAATAGCAGAATCCTGCCCAAGGACATCAGAACAACCAGCTACAACAGCAACACCAGCAGCCCCAGTATGCCCATCCACAACAGTATCAGAGTGGTCCTCGTCCCGCCTATCAGTGACAGTCGTGGAGGCAGCGCCAGCCGCCTCAACAATCTTATCCCCATCACCCCCAGTATCAACCGCAGCAGCAACAACAACCCCATTTCCAGCAGGGACAACCATCCGGTTCTCAGGGTCCCACCTTTGAGAACCCAGCATTAGACGATATTGCCCGCTTGCTTTCCGAACAGCGAGCATCCTTCAGGCAAGAAATGGATGAATTCCAGCAGGAAATGAGAGAAATAATCAAAGGCAAGGCCGCCATACCCACTCAGATTGATCCTAATCCGAACAATCTGAAAAGGAAGTCTGAGCAGGTAGAGTTTACAGAGGATACTTCTCCTAGTGATGATTTGAATGATATGTCTTATTCTTTGAATGATGCTGATTTTGTGACTACTAGGAGCGGTAGGATGCCAGCCGGCGGTGCCTCTTCTGAGCGACAACCAGAGGCAGGATCAGGAGCGCCAGGAGAGCAGAATAGCGGTGCTGATGCCGCTAATGATGATGTTGAAGACGGTGGTACTGATGCCACCCATGATGGAGTCCAGGACGACGGTGTTGATGCCGTCGTGAGACCAGAAGCAGACGGTGGTGCTGATGCCACCATTTTGGATGCTGAACCAGAGCGTGGTGCTGATGCCGCAGAGACCGGTGCTAGTGGTGGTGCTGAGGCCACCACATCTACTTTTGTTGAGCCACCATCTGTGATGTTGCCACATTTTGTACCTAGGGACCGTGGGAACAAAAAGAAAAACAAAAATATGAATAAAGGAAAGGTTTCTATTCAAATTGCGGATCCATATGCGGTGAATGATGATTATTGTATGGATTCTCCTTCTTCACAGGCACAAGGACCGATTCCTAGTCCTCCATCTGAGGAGGCCCCTACCATCCCCTTCCCTAAGGCACTCCGCCGAGCGAAGGGGAATAAAAAAGAAAACCAAAAAAAGGACCAGCAGGTAGAGTTCGGCAACCAAATGATTGATAGATTTCACATTCAGCTGACTCTACGAGAAGCATTTGAGCATATATCCTTCTTCAAAAAGAACTTGAAAGAGACAACTACTGTCCGAAGGAAGAAGAGGCACAGAGATCAAATCCATATGCTCACTCATGACACTTGCTGCGCCATCCAGAACACATTGCCAGCCAAGCGACCCGATACAGGAGCTTCCTATGTCAGATGCGAGATCCAGGAGTAGCGGTTCGATCATACTCTATTAGACAGCGGGTCTTCGATCAACCTCCTTCCGGCAGCCTTACTCAAGCAATTCGAGTTTGGCCCTCTTCTTCGAAGCATAACAGTCCTTAAGTTTGCTGACAGGTCGATTAAGAGGCCGAAGGGGTTGTTGAAGGACGTGGTCGTTACCATTCAGGGCCTGAAATTCCCCGTGGACTTTGTTGTATTGGACATGGAGATCCCTGAGTCAGTAACCGATGCCCCCATCATACTTGGACGCCCATTCTTGGCCACTGCCAAGGCGGTGTCCGACCATGACAGTGGGACGGTATGTTTTCGCGTAGAGGGCGAAAGCATACAAATAGATACGATCGATCAGACCAGAGCCAGGGAGTTGGCATGCTCAGAGAAATCCAGTGAAGCCGAGCAGATGACAGAGGAGGAGCTAGACATCCACCAGGTTTGTGATTTTTAGATGACTGATGATGAATCCAACTGGAAAGATCCCGTAGCACCGACTCTCGCCTTGCCTACAGATTCACTATATCTCAAGCTCATGGTAGTCGAGAGCCGGGAGAGCACATCCCTGGATGAGGATATATCTGAAGCTGACAGTGTTGTGATGAGTGGTGCTGATGAATTTCAATCATGTTCATCTTCTTCTGATCCCTCGGATTCAGACATTGACTGGGATGAGTTTGATGATTATTTACCTTGTCTGATTCCTTCTGAGCCAACAACCATGACAGAGTGCGAGCCAGTGCAGTTTATTGATGAATCAGCAGGCAGCCCTTCGTCAGAAATTCATGCAGAGCGAGAGTTCTCCCATGCAGACCTGGTAGCATTTACACAGACATATCAGAAGCCAGATCTGCCACCTCCCAGTTGTCCAGAACGGAAGCCTCTGCCGCAGTCGATGACATACAGATTCCTTGCGGGTGAGCCAGAAATGTACCCAGTCATTATCTCAACAGATTTGACTGGAGAACAAGAATCTCGTCTGATGGAGGTTCTTGAAAGAAACTGCAAGGCAATCGGTTGGAGTATAGCTGATCTCCAGGGGCTGAGCCCAAATCTTTGCTCCCACCACATTTATCTTGAGGATAACGCTAAGCCGTCGCGTGAGTTCCAACGACGGCTGAACCCGAATCTTCGAGAAGTAGTCATGAAAGAAATTTCAAGGTGGTGGAGGGCCGATTTCATCTATCCCATCTCCGACTCCAAATGGGTAAGTCCGCTACATGTGGTACCCAAGAAGACGGGTATCACTACAGTTGTCAACGAGTCCGGAGAGGAGATCGCTACCAGAGTGCCCACTTCTTGGAGGGTCTGTGTGGACTACAGACGATTGAATGAGGCCACCAAGAAGGATCACTTCCCGCTACCCTTCATTGATCAGATTATCGAGCGGCTAGCCGGGAAGAGTCATTATTGTTTTCTTGATGGGTACTCTGGATACAATCAGGTGGCCATTGCGCCCGAAGACCAGGAGAAAACGACATTCACCTGTCCGTTTGGGACGTATGCTTTCAGACGGATGCCCTTTGGTCTATGTAATGCTCCGACGACATTCCAAAGGTGCATGTTGTCCATCTTCTCGGACATGGTGGGTGATTGTTTAGAGGTCTTCATGGATGACTTCTCGGTCAATGGCGATGGGTTCGATGCTTGTCTTGACTGCCTAGACCGTGTGCTCAAGCGCTGCATTGAGGTCAATCTTGTCTTATCCTGGGAGAAGAGTCATTTCATGATGACTCAAGGGACGGTCCTTGGTCATATCGTCTCCAACAGGGGCATGGAGGTCGATCCGGCCAAGGTGGATATCATCAGAAAACTCAATTCGCCGTCCAACCTGCGTCAGTTACGGTCTTTTCTGGGGCATGTCGGTTTCTACCGACAGTTCATTCAGGACTTCAGTCGAATTGCCCGACCGCTGACTGACTTACTGACAAAAGACACCGAGTTTATTGTTAATGATAAGTGTCTTGAATCATTTGAAACTCTTAAAAATATGGTTGTTTTAGCTCCTGTCCTTCAGCCACCCGATTGGTCTCTCCCATTCGAGATCATGACGGATGCTTCAGATTTTGCCGTTGGGGCTGTGCTTGGACAGAGGAGGGATGGATTACCGTTTGCCATTCACTACGCCAGCCGGACCTTGGATGCCGCTCAGCGGAATTACACTGTGACTGAGAAAGAGATGCTGGCCGTAGTGTTTGCTCTTGATAAGTATCGATCTTACATTCTCGGATCTAGAGTAACAATCTACACTGATCACACCGCCATCCGGTACCTAATGTCTAAGAAGGATGCCAAAGCACGTCTCACCAGATGGATCCTTCTACTCCAGGAATTTGATATTGAGATTAAGGATAAGCCTGGAGTCAAGAATGTGGTGGCGGATCATCTCTCCAGATTGGAGAATCTTGAGGAATCTGAGCCCAGCGCACCTATCACCGAGACGTTTCCAGATGAGGCGATCTTGGCTGTCACCTCGCTCCCGTGGTACGCTGACATTGTGAACTATCTTGTTGCCAAGATGGTTCCACAAGGTTGGCCCAGGCAGAAACTCGAGACCTTCCTGGAGAAGGCCAAGTTTTACCATTGGGAGGATCCCGTCCTTTATCATGAAGGAGGGGATAGTATCTGGAGGAGGTGCATTCCTCAAGAAGAGCATCATAGCGTCCTCACATACTGCCACAAGCTTGAGGCAGGAGGACATCATTCTGGAAAAAGGACAGCACAGAAGGTGCTTCAATCCAGCCTATGGTGGCCTACTCTCTTCAAGGACTCTGATGAGTTCGTGAAGAAATGTACCGACTGTCAGAAAATGGGAACCTGCGGACAGAGAGACATGATGCCCATGCAACCCATTCACTTTTGTGAGGTTTTTGATGCATGGGGGATTGATTTCATGGGCCCATTTCCTAATAGTCAGGGATTCGAGCATATTTTGCTCGCTGTGGATTATGTCAGCCGATGGGTTGAGGCCATCCCCGCCCGAGCCGCAGATGCTAAAACCGTATGCAAATTTTTGAGGAAAAATATCATTTCATGGTTCGGGGTAACCTAGAGTCTTGATTTCAGACGGGGGGTCTCACTTCATCAATGACAAGGCTAGGGCCCTTGCAGACGAGTTCGGCATTGACCATCGGGTTGCCAATCCATATCACCCTCAGACTAATGGTCTTGCCGAAGTATCGAATCGGGAGATAAAGACTATCTTGCAAAATGTTTGAAAAATAGTTTGAAAATCTTCGTGAACATTTATTGAAAACTATTTTGAAAATATTTTGTTACATGTTTTCAACCTGTGTGAAATTGTGTGGTTTGTAAAATTTCTTTTCTTTGTGTGAAATAAAATGTTTGAAAAATGATTTGCAAATGGTTTGAAAAATGGTTGCAAAAATATTTGAAAAACCTATATAAACTGTTTTAAAAGCCTTTGCAAAATGATTTTCAAATGTGTGTACATGTTTGTAAAATGTTTGTAAAAATTATTTTGGACTATAGTTTTCAAAAATTGTGTGAAAAGCTTGTGTCAAATAAGTTTGAGGAATACATACATCACACCAGAATCCATTATATATATGTATAAAATTGATCACTTACCCTTGTTAATCCTTAAAATCCACTTCTTGTATATATAAGAAGCACGCCCGTGTACATATTTTTAACCTAGTTTTCAGCCAAAAACTGTTTGTTTTCAAAATTCCCAAAAACATTTGCAAAATTAAAAATCCAAAAACATTTGAAATATCTCTTTGAAAAATACAAAAAAAATTGCATCTGCACATACATGCATCATCTTTTCAAAAAAAAATCCATAAAAAGTTCAAAATCTTTGAAAATTGCATCACAAAAATATTTTCTGCATTGTATAGCATTGGCATTTTTCGGATTGAGTTTGATAGTTGAACAAGTCTAAGTAAAATCCGAAGATTGGAGCTTGATTGGACCTCAAAATCTACCTAATAACAGGAACCTTATAGGAACTGGGTTTGAGGTACTTCAGGTCTAGTTGACTTAATTCTTTGAGGATCACGAGACTTAGTTCAATGGATTCTTGACTGCCTAAGTAGAGTATTTCGGAGCACACGCACGACTCTTGTTGATAATGACCTAACTTGGACACCTGCACCTTTCACATGGCTCGACTCAGTTGGAGTGGTGAGGGGATTGGATTTGCCGGTATGAGACGCACACAAGTGGAAACATTTGTCCTCCTCTAGGGAGGGAAGTGCACCCCAACCCGTCCAGTGATTAGGAAGTCTAACGACAGGAGGCTGTGGGTTGCGATAAAGCTTCAAAAGAGGGATAGTCTACTAGCTCAAGAGGAAAAACTCCTTATGTAAATGCTGCTGTATATAGTATTCAAAAAAAAAGTCCAGGCATGTACACAAATAAAAAGCCTGCAAAGTATGTGAATATGTTGTATAGAAAATAAGCAAGCTTGAGCATCAAAGTCATATCATGTGAGCCTGCAGCAGGATGACTTGACTACACTGGTCTTGCATCTCAGGATAGGTAGTTACTCTGGCTACCGTCCATTCTTCTCTTCACCCCCTCCTCTTGAGCTAGTTGCCACTTGAACTTAGAAGGGAATACCCCGCTCCTTGAGGATGGAGTCATTGGATTGGGGAATCATTGGGTTGTCGTACTAGAGAAGTCAGTTTCTTTACCATTCTAGCTGGGGAGAGCCACCATCACTTACACTGTACAAGTCAGATTCATAGTCGTAAGAGTTTGCGTATGAGTTGAAGTATTTCTGACCTGGCTATTGAGGAGACTTGGACAGAGTTTTGGGGTTCTCAGGGACTGTTGGATGTCAAACACGGTTCACACTAAGGTTCCGCATGCACTAAAATTCCAAAGGTCCGACTTAAGCACCAAACTTTGATTTTGTGAAGACAAGTTTGATAATCAAATAAAATCCGAGTTCTTCTTTTTCTTTTCTTTCTTTTCTTTTTGCACTTATTGCATAAGTGTTTGCTAGGGACTAGCAAAGGTAAAGTATAGGGGGATGATGAATCCACATTTCATCATCTTTATTCTATCATTTTGGCACCAAAAACCCTAGCAAATGCCTGTAAATACCCTTAAATAGAGCATCTTAGCATTCATGCATGTGCATCATATTAGTGTATAAAATACTGTAATTAAGGCCAAAATTATAGAATAAATAAAAGAAAAGAAAAATAATAAAATATTGTAAATATTTTATGACCCGGAACCCCGAGACCTAGGCATCTTGATGAATAGGTCGACAAGGAATAAAGTAGGGGGATATAAGGTCAGAAATACAGATAAAATACCTCAACATTCTATTCATTCTTTATTCATTTTGGGACCTATTTTCGGTTCCACTTTTTTATACATCAAATAAAGAAACTTTGTACATGAAAGTTGTAGATAATTTTATAAAGAAAAATACAAAATCAAGTTCACAGAAAAATAATGTATAGATAAAAAGTTATGGTCTGAATAAAAATCCAGAATCCCAACTTCTCAGACCCGTATCTCATAACTGACAACTCCAAATGCAGCATACTCACCTTTAATTGTATATAGAATAAAATAATATATCCAATGGTGGTGGTTTCGCATTTGGCAGAGCTACGGTTTGAAAGTTGAGTTTTGGACCCCTATTGTATAAGTGTACTGATTAAAATATTCAATCTATTATTTATTCATTATTTTTGTATTTTTATATTTTTATAATTATGTAAATATTACTTATGAGTTATATGTGCATTAAAATTAGAATAAAAATGCAAATAAAATACAAAATAAAAATATTTGAATAATAGATACATAGATACAATACCCAAACCCATACATATACAATACTCATTTATATTTTATTTAATATCAGAAAAATTAAATAAAAATATATTTGTGTAGATAAAAGTATTTCATAATTTTAGAAAATAAGAAATGAAAATAATAAAATAAGATACACAAAATAAAAATCAAATACTTAAATACATAGGTATTATACCTATATAGGGCTAAAAGGGAACTTATAAAAATATACCTTATAAAATTAATTAAAAATCATAATAAAATACTACATAAAATAACGAATATTTTTTTATTAAATAATCATAATTTAATTCGACTGTTTTCTAATTTTAAATGAATTAATAAAACATTACTTTAGGGTTTTTCCTGGTTGGTCCACGTGGACCAACCAGGAGGCCAGAACTGTTGACCAAGGTCAACAGTCTGACCTACCCTCCCTTAGCTCTGCTACCTCGTTTTCTCCCTGCTTTTGCGGATTTTTCGAGGCGTGGACTTTCATCCTTTCGCGAAACCTTCTTCTGCAAATCTCTCCACCTACCATCAAGCTTGCTCGCCATGCGATTACATCGGGCTAAGCATCACTGTGGCGCAAGATTTTTCTTGGTTTTTGGACCCCTGCAACTTAGGGTCAAACCAAATAAGAGAAGCCCCCGACTTTGCGGTTGAATTTTGAACACCTTCGGTCCACCCCTCTTCGTCTCGTTCGTGCTCAGGACACTCCTGGAGGTGACAGCTCCGCCGCAGTGCCCTCAGCCAAGGCGACCGAGGTCGGAGGCGTATCCACCATCTCCCGCAACCTCGGCGGTTGAGGTATCTTCTCCCTCTGGCTCCGGCCATCGAGGCAGCCCTATCTCCCCCCATTTTCTTAAGCATTCACTTCGCCTTAGCGTAAGGATTAAAAGCCCTATCAAATCTTGAAGTTCCATCGATCATTTCGCCTAATCACCCACCCTCGCCGGAGCGCAACTCCGGTCGTGTCACTCCCGTCCGTTTCGCGCCGCTATTCCACCTCCGCGGGGTCCAGGCAACTTGCCCTGGACCCTCTCATCTTGTTTTGCAGGTCAACGCTTGTGGAATCACACCTGGGTGCAATTTTGAGCATCGCCGGACCTCGGCCGAGCTCCCCAGCTCCGCCGCCTTCGCCAGCGAGCCTCGGCTGTCGTCGAGGCATTTTGACGCCCCCAGGAGATAGAGAAGGACCAGAGGAGGCTCCAGCCGCATTTTGAAGCCAAGAAGCCCGCCAGAGACGGAGCTTGACCTCGGAGAACCTCGGCTCGCCGGAGTTCACCGCAGTTCTTGCTCCGGCCTTCGCCACCGTTGGATCGAGGTGGAGTTCCAGATCGCGCATCGACCGTCAGATCTTCCGAGCCCAGCCACCGTTGGATCTCATTCTGAGATCTAATCTCAGACGTCGAAGCGAAGCGTCATCGGCCGTCCAGATTGCGCCACGTGTTTAAGTGGCCTCTTCATCGTCGTTAGATCGCGCACCGAGGGTAATTTTGCAAGATACCCCCGCGCATTTTGCATTTATATTTTAGTCTTAAAACTCTTGTCTGCAGTGTAATAGTTTTGTAATATTTGCGAAAACAACCCCGTAGTTTACTTATTTGCGTGTAGGTTCCATGCCACGTCACCTCACGTGACCAGTTCACGTGAGGTGTGGGCATTTTGCAAAGGTACCCTCCATATTTGTCGGATTTCATTTCAATACCAAAACTTCCTCATTCAGTGTTATATTTTTGGAAATATTGCAAGTAAACCCTCAGTTTTTTGGGAAATTACATTTTAGTCCTGGCCAGGCGCGTGCAAGTCACGCGCCCTGGTGGGAAAATTGCTAGGACACCCAGGCGGGTTTTGTAATTGAATT
This sequence comes from Ottelia alismoides, assembly GCA_037367405.1. Lineage (NCBI taxonomy): Eukaryota > Viridiplantae > Streptophyta > Magnoliopsida > Alismatales > Hydrocharitaceae > Ottelia > Ottelia alismoides. Next base: position 587,205 of record JAZKJV010007913.1, read on the forward strand.
TTGGTGCTATAAATTGAATATTCAGTTCAAACTTTTGTGGAAATTTGCATGTCTGCCCCTGGATGTTTGAGAAATTGCATGTACACCCCTGCCAGGCCTGATTAATGTTTGGATGCTTGGTGTAATTATTTAAGGCCTCGTTTCAAGTCCAAAAATTCCACAAAAATAGGGTTAAGCTCCTGGGTACTTGTATTTTGACGCCCTAATTTCAGTTTTTGATTTTATTTTATTTTATATTTATTAAAAATAAAAAACATGCTTTTTATTCACTGTCTAGCTTAGAAAATGCTAAAAAAATATTAAATCATCTCTAAAAATTCCAAAAAAATTCCCTAGTGTCTATTTTACTATATTCTAGTGTCAGTCCAAAAATCACTAAAAATATCAAAAGAAAAACACTAAAAATTTAAAAACACTCTAAAACTTCAAAAAAATCTATAAAATTGTAGAAAACTCCAAAATAGTAAACTCAGTTCCTGTTTACTCCATATTTTATTCTCTTTATTTGAAAATTAGTGTGAAAAATTTTGGTTGCTGTTTGCTAATTTTAATTTCCATTTTCCTCACAGCTAGCACATTTTCCACTGTTTTCCCTTATTTCAGTATTTAAAAATATCAAAAACACCTTGAAAAATCCCCAAAAATCACAAAAACAGTAAAAAATCCTAAACATATCAGAAACATTTTATTTCTGAATTTTTGGTTATTTTTGCACATTTTTATAAATATTTTATCTTGTCTTTTATTACATTGGTTTTAAATTCCAATATTGAAAATTAAAAAAATATAAAATATAAAATTATAAAAATTAGAAAATTAAAAATCAAAATACAAAATTAAAAATTAAATTAAAATTAAAAAATAAAAAAAATTAATTAAAAATTAAAAACCCACAAAAATTTCATTGTTTGCTTGCTTAGTGTAGACATCACACACACTCACTTGTGCACATTTGTTTGAATTACCCTGTTTGCTCCCTGTGTTCGAAATCTCTGCATACTTGCCCTTTACATCATTTGTGCAGAGTTAAAAATAAATTTTAACTTCACATTATTTCTAATTTATTGATCTTCAGTGTGGGTTAATTGTTGATTAGATACAGGATTTTGTGTGGTCAAACATCGACTGTTGACTCGCCTTGTGAGTCGATATAACCGCGCTAAATTCTGCGTTTATCAGCGGGCCGAGCTGGGCCTCTGCTCAAACCATGGGCCATTTATTTTTTCGAGTTTCGGGCCGGATCGCGGCCCGAAAAAGTATGGATGAGTCATCTCAAACCCGAACATGGCTCAAATTTAAACGGGACGGGTTCGAGCCAGGCCGACCCAGTAACTTTTTTATCTTTAAAAAACTTTTTTATTTTTTTAAATACTTAATCCAACATGTGATATGGAAATATCTTTTTTTGAAAACTTTTTATTTTTTAAAAAACTTGTGATAAATCTAAGAATCTTGATATCCCTATGGCATTTTGATAAAAAAACTTTGAAATGTTTGATTTTTTTCTATTAAAAAACTTTTGGTTTTATTCATATACATTTTATTTGTTTAAAAACTTTGAAATGCTGATGCATGGTAGTATCATTAGAGAGTGGAGATAGGGTTTGAGGGGGATTGGGTTGGGGTGGACCGCGAGGAATTAGGGTTAAAATAATATTATATTATATAGGTTTAAGATTAGGCTTTGGGTTGGGTATCGAGTCGAGTTTTCGGGTCAGGCTTCAGGTCGGGCTCTACTCAGCCCGAACCCGGCCTGCATTAGAAACTGGTTCTTTTTTTGGCACGATCCAGACCCAAATTTAAACAGGTTTGGGTTTGGGTCGGGCTAGCTCGACCCAATGCTCAATCCTACTTACAATACTTATCCTTTTTTCCTATCTTTCAAATAAATCGAATAAAAGTGACAAGTGTACCTCACTTATCCCTTATCATATCCAATTTTATATCTTTCATCCAAGAAGTTGATGAATCTCCATCATCACCTTTATTCTTTCATTTTGATCTTAAATCCCTAGCTAAATGCATGTAAATAGCATTAAATTTTACAAAATAACATTCATTATTTAACCTATAAATATTGTATAAATACATGTATTTAATTCTGAAATAAAAGAATAAAGGAAAAGAAAAGAAAAATAAATGAAGTATCAAATATACTGAATGGCCCTAGACTTCAACGTTAAGGCAATATTGACTTAGTCGACTAGGAATAAAGTAGAGGGATATATGGCCCAATAATTGTACAGAATACACGCACAAATCCTAATTCAATTCATCAATAAATAGCCATTTTAACCCTATTTTAGTTTGCACTATACACACCTTAAATAAATAGATATTCTACATCAATATTGTACATAAAAATACATAGAAAAATATAAAAATAATTACTATAAAAATAATGCACAATGTGATTGGGACACACAGATGAAAAAATAGCAAAAAGAACTTCAATGATCAATATCTCCTCCATATGAACTCAAAATTCATCAAACTCACATTTATTGTTTATAAAATTAAATTATCTATCTAATAAAGGTGTTTTCATTAAAAATGCAGATCAGATGCAAAAATCAACTTTTTAGGGTTCCATTGTCCCCCATAATTGTATATTTTATTCATTATATTTATTCTTTATATTTTTGCCTTTCTTAAATTTTTAAATACTTGTAAATATTAATCAAAATATATGAAAAACATAAACACATAATAAAAACATAAAACAATCATTGAAATAAATAGTGTATTAAATTATATAGGTATACCATATCTATACTATATACACCCCTATTTATTTAAGTACATAAATAAAACATGAAAATAAAATAAAATTATGGAAATATATATTTAAATATATTATAAATATATAAAATATATACATACAAATATAAAATATAAAGTAAAAAGAAAATACCTAAAATATAGGTAAATATACCTATGTATATACTTCTAAAAATTACCACCTAATAAATAAGCTTATAAAAATAAATAAAAATACCCATTAAATAGTATATAAAATAAAATATTTTTTATGTTTTGAATTTATTAATAAAATCATTTACTACTATAATTTTATAAGGGAATTATACCCTACATTTTTTGGTTGGTCCATGTGGACGAACCAGAGGCCTCCATACGTTGATTTAGGGTCAACTGCTCGGTCTCCACCTGCAACCCCTATCAGAAGCACATGCGCCCCTCTCTTCTGCGATTTTTGGAAGATGATCCACTACTTGAGGAGCCTCGATTTCTTTGCCAATATTTCTCTCCATACTTCTCTCCATCTCTCCATCACTCTGAAACCCATGTACATACACACCATTGCTGGCCAATCCATGATCTTCCCATGCGCTCGCCATGTCCATAAATAAACAATAATCACCATTTTTGACTTTTCGATCCCCTTCACCCTATGTAACCCCATTTACTTGAATCACTTGATCTTCCTGTAACAACAGGGAGATCGTGGAAGCTTTGGCGTGGAGAAAGAGTGGTTGAATCGACGGTCCAACCTCGCTGGAGCACCTCCGGTGGAGCTCTCTACTCCTTAGCCCTAGGTCAGGCAGGTAAAGCTGCTAACTTTAGGTTTTTTATTTCATATTTTAATTCTACATCTTAGTATAGCTTTTAGTTCATGCAATTAGTTCGTAACTTAGGTTTAATTCGAGATCTTCATTTACTGGAGCTTCAAGCTCCACCCCTAATCCATTGTACTTTTGTATGTTATCCGACCCATGAGTACCTCCATCTCCTTCTCTGATGCGTTCTCTACCACTCGCACCATCCTCCTTCCAGATTTTGCAAGAATCATGCTCAATCGAGCTCCCTCTTCCATCCTTCATCGGAGATCCATCACCCATACATTCCACCGTGCGTAACAGCTTCTATTTCGGTCAAGGGCGTCTATCTCGAGCCCTGTCTCCTTTTGTGCCAGTTCTGGAGCCCTAAGGACCCACCTAGAGATGGATTGAAGGTGCAGTTCCTATCCTAGTTGCGACGAACAACAAGAGCTCCAGGTTCCCATCGCTGGGACCTGGACACGTTCGAAGCCTCCTGTAGATGTGGAGTGATCCTGAGAAGGTTTTGTGTTGATCAGGAGGCTCGGACAACGTTCAAGGCACGAGTATTTCGAGATCAAAGCTCAGGGAAGAACTTGTGATATATTATTCTTCCCCATTGCTCCTCTACCGTCGAATTACACTCCCGACCCAGATCTAATCTGGGTCATTTATCAAGAAGTGAACCGTCATCTTGCCCAGCCGTCCGATTGTAATAAGTTATCCAACGCGACACCTCCAGTGTTGCTTGATCGCACCTTTAAGGGGTAAATATCAAAGACCCCCATCGCTTTTTTGTATTTACTAAATAGCCTTGTAAACATTTATTAAGTGTAATATTTTATGAAAATTTGCAAGGAACCTTCTGAAATTTCTTAATTTTGTAATTAGATCCTTATGCATCAGGTGTGGCGACACGTGAGGCCCTGTAAAAATTACCGGTTTACCTATGTACTTATTAGACATGTTATCAAATTCCTTAAATATTTTATTAAATTACAAATATGTTCCTTGTAGCTTGTATTTTCATTTCTTATCTTTTATTTTATTGAATAGTTTAAATGCTCTAGAAATTGTTGGAAAATTGCCTTAGGTGCTTGCTGGCCATATTTATCACCCATATTTTTTACATGTCATTTTAAGTTAATTTCCTATTTATTAAAAATAAAAATAATCTATTTATTCCTTTTTTGATTATTAAAACCCCTAAAAAATCAAAATGCTTCTAAAAATTCCAATAAGTTATAGTACATGTATTGTTATATATTCTACCTTCAGATCAAAAATAAATAAAAAATATAAAAAGAAAACTTAAAATCACATAACCCTAAAAACACTATAAAATTCAGAAAATTTCATTTAAAATCCAAAAAATTATTTTTTATATTTTTCTTTATTTTATATAGTATATATTAAAAATAGTTTTAGGAATTTAGGACACTATTATATATTTTTAAAACCAAAAACGATTCAACCCTATTATTCTATTCACAATTTTGTACACTTTAATATTGTTAAGAATACATAAAATTTATAAAAAATCGTATATAATTTACCAAAATAGAGAAAATATTAAAAACAAAAAATATTTTATTTTATATATTTTAAGTCTATCTATGTATATGCAAAAACATAACTCCTGTATATACTATATATATTAGTTATATAATACATGTTATTATTATCACATATAAATTTGTATTATATCTTAAAAAAGAAAATAAAAATTCCAAAATGAAAAAAATAAATAAAATTCAAAAATATTAAAATATTAAAATATTAAAATTTCCTAAAAATTATATATAATAAAAAACCCACAAAAATTAGAAAAAGTACAAAAATAATTATAATTAGTCGTTATTAATTAGTAATAACTATACCTATCCTCTGTTACTCTCAGTCGTTCGACCCCTACACTTGCGCACTATGCACATATTTTGTATTCTATAATAAATTTCATCTCACCTAGTTTTCATTGCATATATTATCCATGGGTTGATTGTTGACTTTTCGGATTGACTGGGTACCGAGAGCCGAGAGAGGGTCGATATAGCGATTGCCGGATCCTACTTGTCAAACATCGCAAGGTCCTCAAAGACCGGACATTAGGTGCCTCGATCCATCCGACTAATCAAATGGCATCATTGCTAGGGAGCAATGTATAAGATAGGGTAATTGTACATATTATTTGCATAATTTTCTGTTTTTATTTCTTTTAGTTAATTATTTATCGGTGCTAGTTAATTCTTCTGTTGAATTTGTTGAGAGGGACTGCCACACGAGTGTGGTCTTCTAGGAGACCGAGGCCACCAAGCAGAGCAGAGACTGGCCTTCTTTGCGTAGTCGGTAGGAGAGAGAGCGATGGATCCAACCGAGGAATCGAAAAGTGCAATAGCAATAGCATTAGTGTAGCTTTTCTTTTTATTTTTTGTGAGAGAGATACTCTTTATAATTTGTAACAATACAAGTGAATACTTGGACATTCATACATTAGCAGAACTATTTTACCAGGTGTTAATTCACCTGGGGGCCTGCCCGATTTTCTCATGGTTTTCATCGACTTCTATCTTTTATTCTCCCTATTTTTCTCATTATTTTATTTTATTTTCTGTGATTTGAGTTTTCTGCCCTTATTTTTATTTGTTTTGTGTGAATGCGTCACAATTTTTAGGATTGCTTGATCGATTAATTTAGGTCCAAATCCCTAATTATTTCATGCGCTTATTGTCTCTGATACGTTTGGACCTAGATCAAATTAATTTTTGCTTCACATCAATAACAATTCATGCTTAGGGTGATTTCATAGGCTTGCATTTCACATAGTGTAATTTAAATTCTTGTCTTGTTTCTCACATGGAGAGAGTTGAGAAGTGTTATAATTCTTCTAACTGAGCATGCATCATTCATCACGATGATGCGTTTTCTAGCATCGTGATAGTTGCATTGCTTTTCCATCCTCTCCCCAGATTTTGATTAACTTAAGTTTAAAAAGGAAATCCAAAAAAATCTTTAAGCAATTGTCTTGAAAAATACTCAGAAAAGTGAAAATCAAATATTAAAACAATGGAATTTATAATAACACTTTGACCCTAAATAAAATTTGTAATGAACTTCATTGTATTGGGTTTATAAAGTCCACATTAATTTAGGTACACCCAAATAGAGAGAGGCCCAACCCTTAATGAGTAGATACAAAATCCAGTTTATGGTTGCCTTGATTATCACCTGACATCAGTGAAGTACCGACACTTCTATCGTATGTGGGTGAGTCGGGCTTCATCTACATGTATACTTAGTCTGAAGTATAGAGCTTAGGCCATTCCTTTACGGGGGTGTCTGTCTCATCGTCTCGCGTATGAATAGGGCCTTGTCTTCTTGCAAACCTAGTCCGAAGTACTTGATTCACCACTATCGGCTTCATCAATCTTATTCTTTGGCAGAGTAGCTGGCCCAGGCAAAGACCTCCAAAAGGTGCATACTACACGTTAGAAACAAAGTGGGAAGTACGAGATACTTTTCTTGCAGTTCTCACTCTCTTATAGGTCTAGCCTCTAAGGACAAGTTATAAGATTGCTTGAATAACAATTAAAACTGAAAAGATAAAAATAGTCGAACTCTTACGGCTTCCCATGCTTGAGTTGGTGAATCCATTACTTTGTGTTTGTTTGAATTTAATTAAGATAAAGGATCAGTCCCGCGTACTTGCACCATTTTTTGTTACTTCTATTTTCATTTCATATTACATTGCTCATTTTGACCCTTCTTTTTATCTCCCATTCATTTCATTCTCTTGTTTATCATCGTATTCTCTACTCCCAATCTGTTCCTCTTTTATCTCAAGAGGTCGACTCATGGATGGTTTAGTTGGGACCTCGCCATCACCCACATCGATTCCATGAATCTAATATCTCCAATAATTTGAGGTAATTCTCGAGAGTCTGGTTCAATTCTTGCAAACCACTCTCCATACCTTTCGTCTTCTCATTCGCCAATAAACAGGGATCACTCTTATCTTGACATTCACCCCTTGTGGATGGAGATCGATTTATCTTCATATCAAGTACTCCATTCACATCTGTCAGGGATTGGCCCTAATTCTAGACTTATCATTCCATCTGGTGCCCAAGATTACCGGTCTGATTGGGATGCATCTCATTGTGTAGATCAAGAGACTAACATGGATCCTGACCTAGACTACATTTCCTATGAGTCTGATTCAGAGATGGCTCCTCAAGAAAAAGGGAAGGAACCACAATATCCAAATTAGGGCCCACAACCAGTTGAGAGCCATGAATGCGCAGTTGCTCACATCCATTCAGTCTATTCATCGACAACTTACAGATCAGGCTCTCGTCCAAGTTGCCTTCACCTATATGCTTAATGATCTGAGGAGATAAAGAGAGAACCACAAGGAGGAGGAGGAGGTAAATAACAAGGAGATAGACTCCATGGAGGAGTAGACGAACCGAGAAGAGAGACTCCCAAGCCTACATTAAAAGAAACCTATAATCCTAATGCTGGCCAAATGACAGAGTGGATCCATATTCCTCTAGTCCACGGACATTTCGAGCTCAAGCCATAGTTCTTGGATCTTCTTCCCTCCTTCCATGGGAATACGAACGAGGAATCATATATCCATAGGGCCATATCCAAAAGTTTTCCCACATCTGCAACCACATACCACCCTAAAACCCCGTTAGGTATAGTTAAAACGGCCACCTTCCCACTCAACCTTCAAGATAATGCTTTATACTGGAACAATTATTTGGGGGAAGGTTGTGATGACCTAGGAGGAATTAAAGGCTACGTTCCTCCACAAGTTCTATCCATTAGATCATCTCAACCAAATGTGGGGCAGAATCAGTAACTTCAACCAAGGACCATATGAGTCCATCCATGAAGCTTGGGATAGGCTCAAAGAACTTCAAGAGAAGTTCGCCTACCATGAAATTCCTCGGACCAACCTGGTTCAACACTTCTTTGGAGGCTTGACTCAAGAGAGTCAGAGGCTTGTAGATGTTGCATGTGGTAGATCTCACTTTGACAAGGATGCAAACGTGTTATGACAGATTTATGAGGAAATGGCCGAAGGAGAGGTCACTTTGTCTTCATCACGTGCCTATTAACTCTAGTCGCATATCCACGACAAGCTTGCCAATATGGCGCATATCATGAAGTGGATATGTATGAGCGCTCCAACCTTAGCATTATCGGGAGACACCTGTCCAAAGTGGACATCATAGAAAAATGATCACAGGACCTGGAGAAACTATCTGTAATCGAATAGAGAACTTAGCATCTAAATAAACTGGACCATATTACCAAGCAACTGGAGCTGATGGTTAGTACAATCTACTCTTGCTAGTCTAGGAGCCCATCAATTGTGACTCCCCCTGAGCCGAAGGAACCACCATCGCCACAACCACCTTAATCGAGTCCAGGAGAGATTCAACCGATCTAGCACGTATACTACATGCAGGCTCCTGATCAGGTACCACCACAACAATCGCAACAACAGATGCTTGTCTACCAGCCTGATCCCCAACCATTATATATGGATCCATATTTCCCACCTCCATCATAAATTCAGAAGATGAACACATCTGAAATAATGATGCACAATTGTCCTGTCCACGTGGACATGAGCATGGCTAGTCCTCTTCCATTAGGCTGTACCACCAATTCCAAGGTGGGAAGTTTGTCCAGCACCGGCCTCAACAATAATAATCTCCACCTTGTCACAATAACTGGAGACAGAATCACCAATATTAGCAGTCAGAGTACCACCAGTATCAACCATATCAAAATTATGTGGCTGCTCAATAGAACAAGTATCCCCCCTCCTCCTCAACATTATCAGCAACACCATCCTCAGTGCCATTCATAGTTTTCCCACTCACAGCCTCCACCACAATATCAATCGCAGTGTGGTCAATACACAACCGAGGTTACACATGTTAACCCTGCTCTTAACCACTTGGCTCAGCTAGTGAAGAGCCTAGTAGAGATGAGTCAGAAGCTCGACGACCTCACTGCTACCAAAACTCTCATTCCAGCACAAGTCGAGGCCAACCCCAATAATTTCAAATGCAAGGAGCAGGTAGTTCGTGATGTCTCATCCGATCCCGCAAAGTCAGGTATAACTGATTTTGTGGTGTCTAATATGGTGACTCAATGGAGTGGTAGGACATTGTAGTCGTCTACCACAGGAAAGGTGAAGAATAAAGCGTCTTCTGGCAAATCGTCATCTTCTGCAATGATGACCATGGAATTTGTGAGGGTCAAAATATCTCACTCAAGGCGGAGATACGATCGCTGTGGCGACCCATGAAAAACCTCAGTCAATCAACAATCAACCCATGAATATATTAAGTAATGAATATCTGAATCAAAATTTATTATTCTCTACAACTAAATGTATAGCAAGTAAGTGTGTAGAGGTTGAACCTCAAAGAGCAAAATTGGTAGCCTATAATTATTTATAAACAAAGCATATTATGTACAACCATGTCATTTATCATATGTATATGCATATATATTTGTGGGATTTAATTTTTATAATTTTTTATAATTTTATTTTTATATTTTTATATTTTGTTTTTAATTTTATATTTATATATTATATCTTTTTTTATTTTATATTTTCTTTTTCTTTAAAATAAGTAATATAGGATATAATAGATTATATATATTAATGGATAATATATGTATAAATATAAATATTCAAAAGTTGCAGAAACATATATTTTTGGGTTTTAAATAATTTTGTATTGTGATATTTCAGTGAATTTCGCTAATTTTTATATATTTTTAAAGTAAAATATAACCTAAAATAGGGATTAAATAATAGACCGAGATTGAAATGGAAATTAAGAATAGAAAACTAAACTCAAAATTTTGCAAATCAATTATAATATATAGATAATAATATAGAGAAAATTATAACACATAAAAATATATTTTTGGATTTTTAGGGAATTTTATATATTTTATCAAGATTTTTGGGATTTTTCGATTTTTAAGAGTTTTGTTTTCTCTTTTTATTGATTTTAGATCTGAAGGCTAAAAATACATAAATAAGCAAAATATATTCTTTTTGGGATTTTCCAGAAATTTTTTATTTTTTGGTATTTTATACTATAGACAGGGGTTGTTTGTGTTCTTAAATGGTTTTTAATAAAGATCAAAAAGTTCCAAAATTGCAAAATGAAAATATAGCGTGAAATTACTAGCAATTAGGAACTTACATCTATTTTTTTGTATTTTTGGAGCAATGTAGATATTTTAAATAGATCCATCAAGTACTTAAAAATACAATTGCTAATAGAGGCATACATGTACATGAAATAAAATCCAGGGGCCTCTGTCCATTTTTTCCAAAAATATACAATGTACTTGAAAATTTATTGGACTATTTTGCAACTACAAAAGTTATGAAGGGTCACATGCAATTTGCTCAGCTCACGTGGGACTACACATGAGCTGAGCTAGACCCGACCTAGTTGTAATTTCCATAAACAACCGGGGCCTTATATGCAAAATTCCTTTTTTTACACTATTCACTTTATTTACAAGACTAAATAAATAATACAAAATGGTGGGGGATAGATTTAACAAATTACCCTTTCACGTGCGGGAGCAGACAACTGGATATCATCTACTTAAACACGTGTCGGCTCCAGGCTTCGCAATGACGCTTCGGCGATACACACTTGGGATTAGATCCCAAGCCTGATCTGATGGTGCTCAACAATGTGCATCGGACGACTGTGGCTTGATTTGGAATGGTGGCGTGATCGAACGACCATGAGGTGCTCAGGAAGAATCAGGGAAGAACTTGCTTGGGAAATAAAATAGGTCCTAAAAAATAAGTAATGAATTAAAAAATGGGAACTTTATTGCATTAATGGCCCTTATCTCCCCCTACTTTATTCCTCGTCTACCTAATCATCAAGATGCCCAGGTCTAGGGTTTTTGGGTCATAAAATATCTTTGATATTTTATTCTTTTTGTATTCTTTTATTTATTCTATAATGTTGGCATTAAAAACAGTGTTTTAATACAATATTTATACAACAAAGCCTGAATGTTAATTTACATGAGTTAAAGGCATTTTCATGCATTAGATATGATTTCTTTTTTTTGAAAGGAAAAAGGGTCTGCACCGTATAGGTGAGTACCCATAGATATGATTTCTATGGCCAAAATGATAGAATAAAGGTGATGAAATGGAGCTTCATCACCCCCTATACTTACATTTGCTAGTCCCTAGCAAACACGTATGCAATAAGTGCAGAAAAGAAAAACAAAGAAAAAAGAAAGAAAGAAAGTGGATTAAATTTAATTTTCAAACTTGTCTTCACAAAATCATAGTTTGGAGCTTAAGCCAGACCTTTGGAATTTTAGTGCGGGCGGAACCTTATTGGGAATCAAATTTGAAACACAACAGCCTTCGAGAATCCCAAAACTCTGCTCAAGTCTCCTCAATAGTCAGGTTAGAATAATTCAACATATATGCAAACCCTTACGACTATGAATCTGATTTGTACAGTGTATGTGATGGCGGCTCTCCCCAACTGAAATGACAAAGAGACCGACTTCTCCTGCATGCCAACCCAGTTATTCCTCAATCCGGCAACTCTTTCCTCGAGGAGCAGGGTATTCCCTTCTAAGTTAAAGTGACAACCGGGTCAAGAGGAGGGAGTGAAGAGAAGAATGGACGGTAGTCAGTGTAGCTACCTATCCTAGGATGTAAGACCAGTGTAGTCAAGTCATCTAGTTGCAGGCTCACATGATTTGACTTTGAAGCTCGAGCTTGCTTATTGACTATACAAATACATACACTCCAGCAGGCATTTTATTTTCAGTCAGGCCTATCCACTTTTTTGGAGTTTTTGCTTTGTGCATTTTTTTGAAATACTATCTACAACATCATTTACATAAGGAGTTTTTCCTCTTGAGCCAGTAGACTATCCCTCTTTTGAAGCATTATTGCAACCTAGACTTGTCTGTCTTTAGACATATCCGCTACTGGACGGGTTGGGGTGCACTTCCCTCCCTAGACGAAGACAAATGTTTCCACTTGTGCGCGTATCATACCGGCAAATCCACTCCCCTCACTACTCCAACTGAGTCGAGCCAAGTGAAAGGTGCAGATGTCCAAGTTTGGTCATTATCAACAAGAGCCATGTTTGTGCTCGGAAATACTCTAGTTAGGCAGTCAAGAATCCATCGAACCA